>OU026099.1:6250000-7500000 GCA_907269075.1 Idaea aversata | reverse complement strand
ATTTTTTATCACAGTTGCTCATAAAGTGGATCTTATTAAACCGCTTTTAGGCTCATAATGCAACGTATTATACACGCGTGCGATAAAAAAAAATCCAACTAGTGCTAAAATAATACGTTATCCCGATATGTCAAATTCGTATCTTACTGCTAATGACATAAAGTAGATGAAACATTCTAAAGGACATCATTCAAATCGTACCCAAAAATTAAGGTGCCGGCCAGAAAAAAAAATGTTTCTATCTTGTAGAGAATAACATTTTAAACAATGTTTACTAAGGCAACAAAGAGCTACGATCAACCATCGTTGAGTTATTTTACATTGAAAACCCAAAAAAATGCATATTGTAGAGATCCGTTTGACCACTTTTAAGATATTACTACAGAAAAAATATAAAAATAAGTAGTAAATGGATAAGCTTTGTCTGTTTTTATTATATTTATATACATAGGTATATCCAATAACCCTTTCAGAAGTTTTAGTGGGATCTTAAAAGTGGTCAAACGGATCTCTATAAAATGCATTTTTTGGGTTTTCAATGTAAAATAACTCAACGATTTTTGATCGTAGCTCTTTGTTGCCTTAGTAAACATTGTTTAAAATGTTATTTTCTACAAGATAGAAACAATTTTTATTACTGGCCGGCATTTTTTTTTGTGGGTATTTTTTGTTAGAAACATGAATGATCTCCTTTATCTGGGTTATACTGTTTTGATGTATAGAAAGAGGTACAATCCAAAGAGTTTTTAAGCCTTGCAGGCTTAAAACTCTTTGTTGGTACCTTTTTTCTTCTTTTCAAAAGGTTGTCTCTAAAGTCTGTTAACGAACGATAATATTACGTGATGACGTCTTTGAAAATAATTAAAAATTGAGTTTTGCGTTTATTTTGTTTTTTCTTTAGGTACATAAATATATTTTTTCCTTACCATTATATTCTGTTTTTAACCGCCGACGCAAAAATAAATGAAAAAAACCCTAAAAAAATATTGTATATCAGACGCTGTATAGGTTAAAAGTCTTTTGCCTAGCCTTTCGGGAGTGTAATTAACAAAAAATAGTAAACATAACCTAAAATTCTTAAAAACTTTTTATTATTAAAATTTTAACAAGTCTTTTTTTTATTCGCAACTGTGATAAAAAACGTCGTACGATACACGTGTGAATTGATCATTCCATCTCGGCTTTTGCCACGCTCGCGTTCCGCTCGCGCGTCATAAACCGCCTCTATGGAATGATCAACTTTCCACACTTGTATCGCAATGTACTATTATTAACCCATCAGACAAGCTTTTATGCATTTATCGATGTGGCATTCGTTCGAAGTAAAAATATTCTTACTAAAAAAACCACCCATGAAAAGTATATTAAAAAGTTTATAAGTACTATTTAGTATATTTTAACAATATAATTATTAATAAGTAATTCATTATCAAATCTAAACTGTTCTCAATTTTATTTATTTACTTAATTAACTGCGCCTCGCGGCTTCGCTCACACACAAAAAAAAGGTTTCTTGAAACAACTCTCCCTCAGGACGCTAGAGAATAATTTCTTAGTTTTAGTACTTAAAAAATCTTAAATTAAGAATACTGCTTTTATCTTCAAAAATATTCACTAAGAAAAAGAAATTGTCTATATGTAGGAGAGGATTGTTTTGCTTCAAGAAACCTTTTTTCTGCGCCTGTGCCAAATCGTCAAAATCAAACGATTTAGTCCTAAAAGATAAACAAATAAACTTTCGCATTTAAGGTATAAGTTGGGATTACATTATGATATTAAATTATTAAAGAATGATATATTTATTGATACGTTGTGCTTAAAACCTCAAACTTACATAAGAATAATAAATAACCAATCACGACTCGTATACTTGACTAGCTGCCATTGCATCGGCTTAAATGTACCGTATTATATGTATAATTAATTAAGTATAAGTGTAATGTTAGAAGCAGGTAACAGCGTTGAAGTAGCAACGAAGGACCCGTCCTCGACCCGAATTCGGTTGGCCGCGACGCTCTAAGGAGCTCTGAAAAAAATAAATAAAAAAGATTTGTAACAATTAAAATTAAAAACGAATTAACAACAAATGTTTAATTATTAATTTAGGGTCACGTGTATGATTTTTAAAAATTTTGTTATGATGTTTAATACTTAGGTAATTTCGTAGTTGTTAGAAAATAAATAAGTATATTAACAATTAAGTCGAAATCGAATATCGAAGTAATTTGGAAGTTGAAACCATAAAATAATGTTTATTTTGTCTTTATCATTCATCCTCCATCATCCATTCATCATTAATGTTTATTTTGTCTTTATCATCATGATAAAGTCCATATCAATTGACTTTATCATTTATCATAATATGGATTATTTAGTCTTCATAAATTCTTAATTTAACGTGTTCAGGACTTATAAAAACCACACATATCAAGTCCCGCCGTCACATAAATGAAGTAATTTATATCGTCGCTGAGAGGCATGGCGGGCATATGCGGGGCCGTCTCAATCTGGGTGCTCCTTACTTCATCTAACTAGCTTCCTAGTGTTGTAGAATCATGAAATATCATACAAACCACATCATTAAATTCGTCTTCTGCAATTCGTAGTGGCGCTACTCGCGGTTCATCGCGGTCTGGTTGTGCGTACTGAATTTGATTGCTTTCCTCCCTCAGTGCCTTCTGTAGCGCTACGAGAAGCCTGTCTAGCACTAGGGCTGCACGTTTTTGTGGAACAATTTCCTAAAATGAAACAAAATGATAAGAAGGCAGCGGCGTAGTCTTAAAAGGAGATATTTATTAATTTTTCATGGTTTAAGTATTTGTGTTATCGCAGTCAGTTTCTGACAGCAGCTTTGTTTGCAAAAAGCGATTAGGCTAGCTGCGGCCCGCGGTGTCCCGATCCCGTAGGAATATCAAAACCAAAATTAGCCTATAGCCTTCCTCGATAAATGGACTATCCAACATATAAATAATTTTTCAATTCGAACCAGTACTTCCTGAGATAAGTGCTTTAAAACAAACAAGCAAACTCTTCAGCTTTATAATATTAGATTTACAGCATTTTCGATTAGGTACCTACCTAGTTACCAATCTAATGATGTTGATAAAGTTTACTATAGGCATTTTTCTCTCGCTAAGTAATAGTCCCATAAAATTACGTCCTTTAAACAAGGCCAGCTTCCCTTTACTGAAGGCTACACAACACAAGGATTCTCATAAATTGTACCAAAATAAATGTACAGTTAATTAAACCCAAAACATACAAAAGTATAGTGCCACTTTGACATTATTTAACTCCTCCCTTGAGATAAGAAATAAAATTGGGTTTTAAAATTTGATGTTATCAAACCACAGTATCAGGATTTTACATTATTAAATTTTAGCTTAAACTTAGCTTAACACAATTAATATAAATATAAAGTTCATGCCTTGGAGGAATCACGCGGGAATCCATTGCAGACAATAGTAGAAGACACGTTTGCATTCAACTAGAAATTACTGGACCGATTTTCAAAAAAAATGGGTATGAGGAGAGGCAAATTCTGGGAAGTAACTTAAGTTTCTATTTCTTGTGTTCCAATTTGGCATGAAGAGAAATTGGAATCTGGGAAGTACCTATCTTAAGTTTCTTTTCATTCTCGTCTTCTCACTGGATCTGAACTTAAACGTGTGAGACCACGGGGCGTTGCTAGTCTAATATACTAACGAACACGTGCGTGGCTCCGTAAAACAAATCTAAGAATAGGTAAATACTCGTAAGAAGTATTTATATTTCAGCTGACCCGTGTCTATGTCTCTACTCTATTTAAGCTGTGTTTTTTTTTCAATAATTTATTAGATGTGATGACACCATTATTGAAAGTGGTGTTGTCATATTTTGAAAATTAGCCAAACTCTGGAATGCAAAAAAGCGCTATTTTTTTTTCAAGTACGTATCTGAGGGATAACAGAGTTTCTGTTTCATGGTGTAGGTGATTTAAGAAGCAGATAGTTGGGTTGGAGTTACAAGGAATTACTTTCCTCCATCATCCGCATTCAGACCGAGCTCTATAGAAATCAATGGAAACAGGAGAAAATAAAATAATAATAATTATCAATTAAAATTACTAAGCTGATATCGACGTAGGTAATTAGGTTAGAAAGTTGATATTTTCCAATACACTTTAATTTGAATCCTTTGGATTATCCCATCACGAAATTATTTCAGGGCTTACGTGAATATAAAAACCACACAATTCTTTAAAATCGTCACAGTGAGTGGTTTTCCCACCAGTATATCCAATCACCCCTCCTTCGCAGTTTATGGGTCCCACGTGGACCCGTACTTAGTCTGACTTTGTCCACCGGCGGTGTCTCCTATAATGCTACCATCATACAAAATATCATACAAACCACATCTTTCGAATGATCATCTTCGCTTCGTTGTTGCAACATTCGTGGTCCAAAGCGGTGCATCGGCTGATTACCTTCGTCCCGCAGCGCTTCTGTTCCCTAAAATAAAATGAATAAAATGGTTACCAGTTAACGGTTGAGATATAGTTAAATTATCATGGCAACTACATACGCAGTAACGCTGCTCGGCAAGTGAGTTTTATGTAGCAATAGGAAAAGTACGAGATCCCTATATAAGAACGAACTTCAACGAGCTGATTAATGAATGAAAAGCATGTTTTATCAAATTAAATAGGTCAGTAAATATTTTGCAAATGGGTTACCTACATTTTTTTTATTTTAATATTTTTTTTTAGACTCTGTTACTGGTTTGATTAATAGACAAATTCCATACCAATGAAATACATATTCTTTATTTGAACTTAACTTTAAATCATTAGCCAGACCAGTGCAAATGACTAGTATCAATTGAACTGCCTACCCAAGAGTTGTGAAGGGAAAAATAGTCAACCTAACGTTTGCATAATCTATACTTTTCATACCTACTTTGGATTTGTATGGAATTTGTCATTAATAAAACCAGTGAAAGGTTAAAAAAAATCAAAAAAATTAATTGTTCATTAATCATATAGTCAAGACTAAATTTTTTTAGACAACCATTAAACAACTCGATGAAGGTAGTCCTTAAAGGGATCTTAGGTTATATTTGTAGCATTTTCGATTAGCTACCAATTTAGCTAATATTTTTTTTATGCCAATTTATTTTTCTATGTTCAATATAATATATGTTTAATATTATGATTTTAATTTATTTTTCCATGTTATCTGATAAATAAAGAATTGAAATGAATTTCTAACGATCTTAATAATGTTTGCTATACCAAAGCATTTTTCGCTTGCTAATTAAAAGTCCCAATAAATAACGTCCTTTAAACACGATCAGCTTCCCTATGTTGGCTATACAACAAAAAGATTCCACAGGATATCCGTTACATTACGAGAAACAAATACTAGGATTTTTATTCCTCATTTCTAAATTAGAGTTAAATCAAACCTTAATTAAACGATTCCGATAATTAAGATCTATGGAGGTAGAAATACCATAATTGGAATCTTTTCTGATATACTTGTAGATAAGAGGAAGTAATTTAAAAACGTTATGAACAGGAGAGTGAGCTTAATATATTTGTGTATAAGGCGACTTTCATTAAACACAACATTGTGTCTTAAAATCGTTTCGATCGTCTTTTGTTTTTTATCGACAATGGTGAGTTGGGCTATTTGTAGTGTGACTACGGACAAATAAAATTAATCATAGTCACACTGGTAGTGTAATTTGGTGTTGGTACCTACTACCGATCGGTTTATGCATTTTTGTTTGGCTATAAATGTGACAGCTTTTGCCGACTGTTATGCCTCCGCCCCTATGCTTTAACTGAACCGCTTTTAATGAGATTGAAGTTATTAAGGAAATAAAGTAATGATTTATTAAGTACAAACACAGGAAGGAGGAAATGAACATGACAATGAAAAAATATATTTATCAAAAAAGAGACATAAAAAAGAAAAGAAAACCATAAAAGAGAAATCTTGTGCTGACCCAAATGGGTCGACCTCAGCTATAAGCTGCAGCCAAGACCCATCCAGCATCCACCCATCTCCCCCTTAAGGTGATCTAATTCCTTACCATGAAGTAGTCGTAGCTCAAGGCTGCAGGCGCGGCGAGGGTGGTCGTTAACGCGAGCACGAGGAGAGGCACTGAGCTCAACATATTCGGGCTACCAGCACACATTGAAACCCTGTTGACAAATACTATCAATACTCAATCTGTTTACTTACAAGTTACAAAAGATTACAAAGTTAAAACCTAATTAAATTGTAAAAATAATAATATTAAAAATCAAAATAAGGATGCCCAAAAGGCTCGCTGCATTGCCTCTTTGGATGGCAATGCAGCCTTTTGGTCACCTGAGGCAAAATAATAATATTTATACATCGAAATAAGTACGAGATAACTTAGGAAAATTAATTAACAGGTTAAAAGGATTAAAACATCTCACTAGATCCATCCTGGATCTGGCCAATGGATCATACGGTTATAAAAAAACTTGTGAGTTACACATAAAAGTATACCGAAAATAAGGTGAATAATGAACATAGAAATTTAATCAATTATTTAACTGTGCTTTTTAAAAGTGGGTTTTAGAAATGCATCACTACTGTCACCTCAAGCAATAATATTGAAGCACTTAATAAGTTAACAAGTTTAAGTATTAGAAGCAACAACCTTCTATTAAAGTAGGTAACAATGTTTTTTTGTTTCTCTAAACAAGTGTTATTCAACCTTTTTGAAAACGCGACCCATTTACAAGTAAAAAAATCTAGCGATAGGACCGTAAAAACTTTTTAAAATTATTTTGGTGACCCTGTTTGGCTTTTAAAATTAGCATTTCCCGCGCTGATCTTTTTAGCCACCTGAATATAAACAACAAGAGCGAGAAGGGAGAGCAGTCAACATTCTAACAGGTAAGCATAAAATGAAAGGATTCCTCGGAAAACTTCGTTCATGGTCAACATACTTGCAAAAAAATAATTTTGAGTCAAAAAGTGTTCAAAAAGCTTTTGCAGTAGTATTTTACTGTAGTGTTTATTTTGTAATTATGTATTTTGTATCCGAGTAAGGCATTGTGACCCACCTGGGGGTCGTGACCCACAGGTTAAAAAACACTACTTTAAACTAAAACAATATGACAGACCTACATAATCTCTTGGAATAAAGATATCAAAGGCGCAATTTGTTGTCGAGTGTCCACATTTGATATGGATTAAACATATCACATTCGAGTATATCTCATGTGTTAACATTTGACAAGTTCTTTATTGCTTTTTATGAGAGAGGATAAACGTTCTTGTCTGAGAAAAGCTGTTTTGACGAAAACTCTTTTTTACCCGACTACAAAAGGGTGTTATTTGTTGTTTATAAATCTTTATAATATATAATTCTACTGTACGTGTGTAGGTATGTGACTGAACTCCTCCTAAACGGCTGGACCTAGACGGTTTAGATTTACAAATCAGCTCGGTTTTTTTAATGTCAAAATTACGTTTGCCGGTACAGATAGTATCTATACTTCACTACATAGTATAAAACAAAGTCGCTTTTTCTGTCCCTATATCCCTATGTATGCTTAAATCTTTAAAACTACGCAACGGATTTTGATGCGGTTTTTTTAATAGATAGAGTGATTCAAGAGGAAGGTTTATATGTATAATACATGCATAATATAACCGTGCGAAGCCGGAGCGGGTCGCTAGTATATTATAAAGCTGAAGACTTTGTTTGTTTGTTTGAACGCGCTAATCTCAGGAACTACTGGTTCGAATTGAAAAATTCTTATTGTGTTGGATAGTCCATTTATAGAGGAAGGCTTTCGGCTACTTTTTATCCCAATATTCCCACGGGATCGAGAGTTACGGGGGTGAAACCGCGGAGCGCTGCTAATAGTAATATATAATATCGTGATAAAACCCGCGGCTCCAGACGTATTGACAAGTCCCTCTAGATACGGTCGACTAAGCCGAGAGGGTCGTACAGGTGTTGAGCTAGCCTACTCCATCTAATATATGTCTCAAGCACTACGGCGCCCTGACTAGTAACGATTAAAGTTAAGCGCTGTATTAATAATCTAGATTAGATGTGAAAACGCCAATATTATAAATATAAAATTCAAAGTGACGACCCAGTTGGCACAATGGTCACCATGCCGGACTGCCAAACACAGGGTTGCGGGTCCGATTCCCGCCTCAGACAAGTATTTATGCTTAGATATTTGTCTGTGGTCTGATTGTTTCTATGTATTATAAGTATATATTTACAAAAGAAAAGTATATAAGTAGTATATCCGTTGTCTAGCACCCATAACACAAGTCTAGTTACTAGATGGCGATGTGTGGATTGTCCTGCAATATTTAATTTTAAATTTAAACTAAAAACTGATGTTATTAGCGCACAGTTAAACCAATTGACGAATCGGATTATAATTCGGCATACAATTAGCTGTTATAACGTATACATTAGCCAGGAAAGGATTCTAGAAAATTCAAACCACACGCGGGCGAAGTTGTGGGCAAAGCTAGCATTTTAATAAAAGTAATGTATTCTTATAAAAATAAACGGTGGAATGCCACAAGAGTCAATACTATTTCCGATTCAGTTCATACTCTACACAGCCAACTGACCTAAATAATAAAATGTAAAAGGTACCTCTATGCAGACGACAACTTGATAAAGGAATGTTTCAAAGTATCTGAAACTCAAAGGGCGATTAAAAAAGTGAATAAAGAACCCAATATGAAAGAATTTATAACTTTTAAACCGATCCAAATCTAAAACGATTTTGTGTCTAATACACAATATATTAAAATATATAATGCTCAAAATCCAGTATTATTAATGCAATCACAGAACAAATAATTAAATAAATAGTTCAAGCCATCGTTCTCTTTACGTAGAGTCTTAAAAGGTTTTTTAAAGACAGTCTTGGTACCATCCACCCATCCCCTTTACCATAAATAAATAAATAAATAAATAAATATTTCAGGACATATTACACATCGCCATCCAGCCCCAAGCTAAGTAACTTAATGCTTGTGTTATGGGTGCCAGGTAACGGATAAACTACTTATATACTTTTTTTTTGTAAATATATACATATTATACATATAGGAAACACCCAGAACCAGAAACAAGAATTTATGGTCAGCATAAATACTTGTTCCCGGCGGGAATCGAACCCGCAACCTTCTGCGTCGCAGTCGGGTGTTCGCCCGACGCGCCACAGAGGTCGATGGTAGGTGACGATGCGGCCTAAGACGTAGGACGCTTTCCTAGAAGATACATTTTTATTAATATTGAAGCTATTTTTCAGTTATATCATTATGAGTGTAATTCCACAATTAAATAATTAGGTACAGTCACCGACAAAGGGAAGTGCAATATGACTTCTTTGTAACGTGTAAGTAAATAGACAGTGTAAAAATTTAGGTTCTAATAATGGATACTGACTTAAGATAAAATCCGATGATTCTCAGTTGATCCATTGGCCAGATCCGTGATCGTGAGATATAAATAAATAAATATTGCAGGACATTCCACACATCGCCATCTAGCCCCAAGCTAAGTAACTAGACTTGTGTTATGGGTGCTAGACAACGGATATACTACTTATATACTTTTCTTTTGTAAATTATATATTTATAAATTATATATTTACAAAAGAAAAGTATAATACTTATAATACATAGAAACAACCAGACCACAGACAAATATCTCAACATAAATACTTGTCTGTGGCGGGAATCGAACCCTGTGTTTGGCAGTCCGGAATGGTGACCATTGTGCCAACTGGGTCGTCATATTTTTTTTCTTATTGGATTTAGATTTCAAGTTGTGGATCTACTGAGATTTTTCTTTCTTAGTTGATCCCTTCGCTAGATCCATCATGGATCTATGCGATATGTATTTCTCATCTATCATATTCATTCTATATGATATAAGAAAGTGTTTGTTCAATCCGTTTACCCGGGCCAAGAGTTCGGTCACAGAGCTGACTGGACAAGAAAAAAAAAAGTTTTTGTCGATGCAGGTCAGAAATACATCGTTTGATTCGCTGCTTCTCTCTGGACATGCGACACATACCTAGAATCCTACTAAACAACCCTGAGCACAAATCGAAAGGTAATCGAGGCTGTTTAAAATATTCAGATTATAAGGTATGGGTTGACCTTCCTTCCCCTACGCGTATACGTTCCCAGCATTGCGTAAAACTATTTATTGACAGACAGATGTAATCAAAAGTTACAAGAATTGGTTACCAATAATTAAAAGCCTCTATAGCTGTACACACTCAAAGTTTCATATATTATTATTAGTGAGATGGTCATGGAATATAACTTAGGGTATTAATTCACTATGTATATAGCGAGATGCCTAGTAGCAGACAGATAAACCTAACTTAAGCTAGAACCAATAATGGGACCAGTTGCGAAAAAAAACCTTCAAGGGGACAAGTTGCGAATGGAACGACATGCAAAGGGACTACTTGCGACGAATCCGTGTAAGTTAGGGATAAAATACAGGTATCGTCTAGGTAAGCGGTCTAAAATATGTGTGACAGTAGTCAATGCTGACCCATCATTTGCTTAGAAAAAACCATTACAATATAATTTTTATGTTTGTAGCACCTAGTATTCGATAATAATATAATACTTATCTTGCTTACTCGATCTATATTTTCATTTAATTAATCATGTTAGTATATCTACCTTAACGTTTCTAATACGAACCCAACCATTGCTAAGCGTTAGAAACAGATAAAGATGGATTGTACTCTTCTGCACACAGACTTGAGTAATATTAAAATGAAATGACTTAAGAAACTATTTTAGGAACAAGTATTATCGTTCTTCCCACGCCTTCAGATTCATCCTTGAAAGATTCACAACCCTTTTGGCAAAAACTTCCAAATTTAAAAAGGTACGAATCAGTGTGGCAAAAATTTCTAAAATTTAAATTAGTGAAAGACAATTCTGAAAGCGCATGTGAAGATTTTTTTGTTTTAGTTTTTCGGCCTTTAGAAAAAAAATAGAAAAATAAATTCGGGCTGTATTGGATACACTTTTCGGGTTAAAAGTTCAATTATTTTTGATAAATATTGATGGTTAATGAAATTCTATAGTACGAATCCGGACTAAATCAAATTATATGAGGTAGAGGTAAATTAAATGAGGTTATAAAATAAATCAAATATGAATTAAGAGGAGAGACAGTTTGACTGAGTTCTCTATCATTTTATAAATTACTTTACCTAAGTTATTAAATGTTCAATGGTTAGTTAATATTAGTAAATAAAAGCCTTATCTTTTATTTTACTTAATTGTCGGCTAAAGTTTAAATGACAGGGTTTTACGCCAGTTACTAGTTAAAAATGTAGATGCACATGTTAGGGGCAGGTTGGAAATTAAAAGAGATAGTGACACATTTTAACAGCATCATACTGAGCCACCTCCATAAACTATTTATTTAATAGTTTCTTTATTATTGAAAGAAATAAAGAAAGATCACATTTATTTGGACAAGCACACGAGACGCAAGAAAAACTAAATACCGATAACTAAATATAGGTAATATCGTAATATTTTTGTAGCTTTTGTTCACAAATATTTTGGTAATTGCTTTTTTGTAAAATTACATGTATTTGTGTAGGTAGGTATAAAAAAAAAAGGTTTTTAAAAGTAAAAAACAATTGGTTTTTTAAGTCTTACAATTGCTGGAAACTCCACTAAGTTCGATGTAAAATTAAAAGATTTTCAAAATCTTAAAGTTTGATAAAAAAATTACTTACAAAACTGCAACGATTGCACTTTTCAATGCGATATATTGACGATAAACTTTGTAACTTTTTTGAAGTAATCAAAATTATGTATTATTTTTAACGGGAATGCAAACGGGCGGCCGCTGTAAGTTCACGAGATTAAATACCGTATTACAACGACCGCAGAGGCTTTATAAGGCTCTGCATCTTACGCGCGACACACTGACTGTAGGGTAAACAATAAACGCTGTGTATCAAAGTACAAAGCTACGCCCCGCTATACTTTGACGATTATCCTTTGTCGTAGACTTTAATTTAAAATCAAATACCAATCTTGGTCCGTGCGGTCCTTGCAGCGACATGCTATGGTAATTTTACTTCTAAAGCTATTATTTAAAACGTTTCAATGTGATTCCATACATAATATATGATTCTAAATGATAGAAATTTTGACTCTAACTTTGACTCATTTTTTTCATTTCTTTCGTTGAAGTATTTATTTATTCTAATATTATGTACTTTAAAAAAAAACTTTGACTTACATATTTAAAATGGGTCTATTTAAAATAAAAATATTTTTATTTCACTTAGATTTAAGATAAAAATATTAAATGCGCCTTATTTAAAATACTAGGTTTTTTGTGGAGCTCGATATACCTATCGATACTTTTACAAGCACCATTTTCAGACATGACATGTTCATTTAAACTCCTATGTGGTAACTGTCTAGTTAATCTCGTAAACCCTTAACTCGATTTTAATATCGCTTCTACATAATACCAGTTTTTGTAAATAATATAGCCTATGGACCATTTCGCGCGAAACGTTTGAAGAGTTTTGGATTGACATCTGTATACAAATAAAAAAATAGGGCCAAGTGTGAAATGCACAAAAGCTTTTCATTTCACACCTACGATGTGTGATTAAAGTACCATCCATCTTTGTCAAAAGTTCTGCAAAGATGCGTATAGTGTAGGTTTTTTGGGTCACAATCACAATGCTCATTTATACTTATTATCTATTGTATATTGAGATATGCTTTATGTATACCTAGAATACCTACTTATATCCCTTTGCAAGCAACAAGTTGTAAATACTTTTAAGAATAAAGGTTCACGCCTACAAAGTACCAACGAATTGGCATCAGTTCTCAAGTTTTCCTGCAATATTTATTTATTACTACATAGTATAAAACAATAGTACATTGTTATCCTAGGTGTGAAAGTCACTCATTACAAGTCCCGAGACGGAGTTTGGCGCCTGAGCGTAGCGAGGGCGCTAATAGTTCGAGGGACTTAATGAGTCTTTCACCCGAGGTAAACACTGTGCTTTTCATTACGAATAATTCATAAAATTCTTCATAACAACGAGAGTGAATGAGACTATGAGACTCCATACCACATGAGTAGGTACTCATGTGTCCATACTACTTCTTACAAGGTTGGGACCAAAGAGGTTATACATTATGTACCTAGTGTTTTTAATAGGTTTCTGCTATTTGTATTCAATACTTAAATACGGCGGTAATTACCGAAGAAGTTTTTATTAATGAGTTAATCCAACATTGGAAAATGACGCGAAGTCCGTAGATTTAACTTACAGTTTTTGTAACACGGTTTGTCTAGAAAATGTTATTTACACAAAATACACAATCATAAATGAAAAACCAGATTAAACTTAACACAAAAACATAATAAAATAAGAAAAAATAGTACTAATTAAAATGTTTAAAATAATTTGGAAATGCTAGCATTTCCCACCAGTTTTTTTTTTACTCAACGTACGACATCAGCAACATCGAAAGGGCGCGGGCGGGCGGCGCGGCATGGTCATAGGTCGCTTTGACCATTTTCTTCTTTACATTTATTTTATTAAATAAGATAAGATATCTTGAACTAAATATACTACTTAAATATACCTACTTGAATTTGATTACTGAGAAAAAAGTTACTTAGTACTAAACTCTGGCAGTATGCATGAGCCGTGCCAAGCCATAATTATTATTCTTTGGTGTAAAAAAAAAACGCAAGGAGGTTAGGTTTTCGAAGTTCCTAATGCGTAATGATACTGATACTGGCTACATGCAGATTGCACAAGTCGTGCGAAGCCATAATTTGACATGACAGCTGTCAGTGAAAGCGAAAAGCCCTAGGGCTGGAAATTTTATTTTCTACACGCTCTTCAGGCATATTTAGACCTACTTTCGGAGTATGAGTAATGAAAAGTCGCTTTCTCTGTCCCTATATTCCTTTGTATGCTTCATAAATCTTTAAAACTACGCAACGGATTTTGATGCGGTTTTTTTAAATAGATAAAGTGATTTAAGAGGAAGGTTTATATGTATACATATATTATTATAATACATTAATATTATTATATATACCGGGGCGGGTCGCTAGTGAATCTTAATATATATAAATCTCGTGTCACAATGTTTGTCCTCAATGGACTCCTAAACCACTTAACCGATTATAATAAAATTCGCACACCATGTGCAGTTCGATCCAACTTGAGAGATAGGATAGCTTACATCCCGATATTCCCACGGGATCGGGAGTTACGCGGGTGAAACCGCGGAGCGCAGCTAGTAATAATATAAAAATAAAACTAATTTAAACTGTGGAACTAATTTAAACGGTGAAACTAATGTAATGCTGTGAAACGAATGTAATGCTATGAAACTAATGGAATATTTTTATCTCCCAATAAATTAACTACTAAAAAATGTTACATTTATTTTTAAATCTTTTTTATCAGCCGTATCTGCATCGCATTTCACCTTCGGAATGATTTTTTTAGATTCGATTTATTTATTATAATTGACACACAAACTTAACATTAATGAAATGTTATGTTAACTGAAACCTATTTTATTTACAGGAACTTCGAAAAGTATATCTATACATATAAAATCCTTTGTCCTGACTGACTGACGGATCAACGCACAGCCTAAACCGCTGATCGTAGAGACCTGAAACTTGGAGGGTGTGTTCTTTGTATAACGTAGGCATCCGATAAGAAAGGATTTTCCGAAATTCTACCCTTTAGGACTTTAGGGGGTGAAAAAGGGGGGTAAACTTTGTATAGGACAAGGTGATTCCTTGGTCCATTTTCAACTTCTACGCGGACGAAGTCGCGGGCAAAGCTAGTTCATTATATAAAACTAACTTATAAAACTTACGGGACCCTATTGGTCCCGTTTTTACCTTTTAGGTTAGTAACCTTAAAAATGGATATTTGGAAATAAAGAATAAGAATAGAAGTAAAATGACAATAATTCTACAGAAGACAGATTTTGTGAGTCAAAAGTTGCGTTTCATTAATTAACATAAAGAATATTATTAATTCTATATCGGGTGTGTAGGTTTATGGAAAATGTGTAAGAGTAGTAGGAGTTAATAACCACTCATAAAGTGTGCAAGGACTTTTATCAACTTCGTAAACCAATACTGTTTATAGGTATTTCAATGGAATAGTGTAGACTCATTTTTTTCTGTAACAAATCCGATGGATTACTGAAAACCTTGATACTGGTACGGTTGGAAAAATAAGTTATTAGTTTAGTAAAATACAACCAAGGTACTTGTTCAGTTGACGATGACTTTGTTGACGCTACTTACTCCCTCTAATCATAGACAAATTTTAGAGACCAAAGTGGTGGTCCAACTAAAAAAATTGTTGGACCACGAATAGTTAGAGGCTCGTTGCACGTGGATTAAACAAAAGACGATCAAAACTAAAATAAAAGACTATGTGAACAAAAACAAAAGAACATCAAACAGTAACAAAAGACGATCTTAGCGGAAACAAAGGACGATCGAAACAGATACAAAAGACGATAGAAACAAAAATAAAAGACCTCAAAGTCATATTTTCTTCAAAAATCTGTAGGTGATCAAAAATGTCTTATCTTGTTATAAGTAGGTACTTAATATTTCTACTGTCTTTTGTGTTTTAATTGGTTTGAATTGTCTTTAATGGTCACTTAAATAACAGGCATAGTCTTGTCTAAAACCAATGAAAAAACCTGAAATAAGCATTTCATTTGTAAAAAATTTGACGCGTCTTTAAAATCGATAAACACCGTACTGCACTTACAAAAATCATGTGTCATGTTATTGACATGGTACGTAACCATAGCAACGTTGTCATGTTACGGGAACGTGAGTTATTGACTAGGTAACCATAGCCACGTATTATCATTGCTATGGTTACCATCAATGTTTTCTTTAGACGTTTTTATTAACTTTTAGAGAGTATTTTTTTGTTGTAAAATATCAATGTTGATAGCATAAAATACTTTGTCAGCTCCTATCATTTATTGGTCGTAGATGATATAGGTCGATCGTAAGCGTTTCATGAACTTCATGAGGGCTTGTAAAGCCATAAAGAGCCGCAATATTGATATGGAAATACGCAATAAAACGTGAGAAACAACAGATGACATTATTAGAATAGTTCATAGAACTATAGCAAAATATGTACTTAATAAAAAAACTCTGTAAGCTCTATGTATCACAGGTTATCACTAGTTACGCCCCACCGCTGCGTAAGAGATAGAGTTAAAAAAGTTAAACTCAATAAAGTATCAAAAAAACCTTTTTTGTGTGTTCATACAAAAAAAGGGTTTTTTTGAAGCAAGAAATAATCTTCTCCCTATAAACGCTAGAGAATAATTTCTTGGTTTTAGAAACAATCGACTGTTTGTTTTTTTATCGACACTGAGCTGCACCATTTTTTGAAATATAATGGAGATTGATTTTATTTAATACAAACAAATACAATCTTTCCTGTGTATTACTAAATACTAACTATAGTACCTACTCGTAACCCGTAAAGAACCCCTGCAAAATTTCAACTTTCTGGAACAGTTTAATCTGTGCGTTTTCATCAGTCTGCGAGGAGTGAGTGAGTGATTCAGTGAAAGTTGTGTTTTATTAATATAATATCGCCTTGGGCTACGGGAAACTATAGCTAGGGCAGTAGGCGGCTATAACTGCAACATGTGCTTCCCATTGTGGTAATGTAAGGCTCATGTCGCTCACCATGGGGGCTAGGAAAAATCATTTCGGTCACTTAACTACCACTTGTATTTACGAGTTATTGCCGATACCTATTTATTAAGTAGTATTAGGCACCTACCTAGATAAAAATAGAAAACTAAGTGAAAGTATATTTAGCTACAGCAAAGGTCTTCTTTACTTTCATTGCCTTCTGTCTAGGGCCAGGACAGGCCAGTCTTTCGTGTTTGATTCCTATGTTAATATTAGCCCGTAACTTTTTGCAATTTTTTTGCAAGTGCATTTTGCAAATTTTCACTTCACTCTGCAATTACTCACATTATTTGTTCAAGTACTAATATTTAAACTATATCATCTAAATAGGAAATTTCATTTTGAATGCAGAAAGGTATCAATGTTATACAATGTTATAATTAGTTAAACCAAAATTAGGTTACATGCTTTTATATGGAATAAACGGGTCTGCCCCCTTCAGGTGGCCATTTTTGACTTTGCCAGTCTAGCGCTACTAGGGGGCGCCACCTCTGCCAGCTGAAAGGCTAATTCAGGCTTTTGTCCTCAACGGTTTCATCATCATCATCGTCATATCAGCCACAGGACGTCCGCTGCTGAACATAGGCCTCTTCCGAAGGTTTCTAGGATCGATCAGTCGTATGCCCTCTGCGTCCAACGGCTTCCCGCGAACTTAAGGAACAGGTTAATAACAGAATAATAGCATATTTAGCTAGCTGAGAGTAGAATCATAAAGCAACTAGCTGCGCTCCGCGGTTTCACGCGCGTATCTCCCGATCCCGTGAGAATATCGGGATAAACTAAGATGTAATCTATCCTATCTTTCAAGTTGGATCAAACTGCACACGGAGTGCAAATTTGATTAAAATCGGTTGAGTAGTTTAGGAGTCCATCGCGCACAAACAACGTGACACGTAATTTATATATATTAGAGATAAGTCGATACTATAATAATAATTATTCAAGGTAGTATGTAATACAGGTAAAGGGTTTCTACCTATCTATACCTAGGCGGAGTTTATTTTCATTCCATTACTTTCATTTGAATGTCTAAAGACCCCTAAGCCTCTTTCTAATTGTTTTATTTTAGCAATTTTACCCAAATGATTTCTTTTCCGTAGCGACAGTGGAAACAAAAAATATTTTTGATATTATTTTTTATTCCATACATATATATTAAAAAAAATAATAATAATAAGGCTGGCCTTAGTTGGCTGATCGGAGTGAACAATGACGAGGAAGCGGTCCCCCGCCTCTGGCTTGCCTTCACCGGCCGTCCAGAGTGGAGTCGCAAGAGTATATTCGAAGGATATATACCATACGTAAGTGGTGAGTGGGCCAGGTAGGCTGGACCCTCAGGGAGCCCGTGACCTGAGTTTAAAACCCAGTGTGGCGTCACTATCCTTAAGCCACTCTCGTCCCTGTTGCCCCCTTGCTGTAATTTACTCAGCTGATTAGGGTGGCCCAGTTTGAGAGTTGGCGAGTCTCCGCCTGCCACTTTTACATGTTTGTTGAACATTGTTACGGCAGGCGTCATAGTACCCATAGTTCCCCAGTATCCAGTCCATTACCATCCCATCACAATAGCCCAAGTAGTAGTTTTCTCCTGTAGTTTATCAATAGTTCTATTCAAACCGGAGGTTGTCCTTGGCTGCATTTTATAGTGCAGACAGGGATAATCGCCGGTTTGATGTTCACATCATACTTTGCCATTAAACTTGTTATTGTAAAGGGCCTCTACGTGTTGGCTTCGGCCCCACGCATGCCTTCCAAAGGTCCGGGACTCCATAGTCCCGTGATATAGGACATATAACAAACAAATAATAATAATACGTCCTATTACCTACATAGGTACATCTAGTGGAGGAGAAGTTTATGTTTAAACTAAAAAATGGTGTTTAAACCAAAAAAACCCCAAACCTAGTATAATTGTTTAGGCAAAGTTTTGCTTATTATTGGTAAACACACTTGAACATAATTTCAGCAATGTCCTTTTTCTATTTATTAGTATGAGTGTGTATTACTGTTGGTGAATATATAAATCAAGGTATTTTAATTGTATATAATATGATTTATTATAGCGCTATCTTCTGTGAAGTAATGGTTTTATTTAGGTACTTTAGTTCGAACCCTTAGAACCCATTTCCCTAACTTCTCAGTTGCTATTCTAATAAAATAGTCTGAAAATAAGACAGCGCCATCTAATAAATAGTTTTACAAGTTAGAACCCAATTTAAAAATGGGAACCAACTTACTACGTAGAGCTTTCTGCTTGCTGATTCTCTCAAAATACACTAGATGGTGTTGTATTATGTTATGGTATTAATAAATGAAGACTTTCGTTCCTTGAGGCATTTTAATACATTTCCATATTCACTGTAAAACTTTCTCGTGGCTTTTTCCAGTAGTGACACTAAAAGTATTTTCTTCTCTTGTCTTTTCGCCGGGAAGTTTTTGTCTACTACAGCAGACACAGAATATAGAAAAAGATTATTATTATTGTAACAAAATAAAATTAATGGATGTTTATCACTACATAGCATAAAAATAAAGTCACTTTTCGCCGTCCCTATGTCCCTTTGTATGCTTAGATCTTTAAAACTACGCAACGGATTTTGATGCGGTTTTTAATAGATAGAGTGATTCAAGAGGAAGGTTTATAATGTATAATACATGCATAATATAGCCGTGCGAAGCCGTAGCGGGTCGCTAGTTACTTATAACAGGACACAATATTACAATTGTTTTTATAGTGAGCTTATACTCGTAGTCAGGCGCTTATTTCGTCAACATTTACTTTGTTCTCCCGAAGGAAGGAAAAACGATGGAAAAATATGACAAAATCATTAAGTTCCTGTCAAACGATGGAGCTCATCAAACACAGCACAATGGACCTTCCTTGTTTGATAGATGATCTTCACGCCATAATGAAACACAAAAAAATGACCGCAGTTTAGAAATTGGCCAAGAAGGGTGAGCAAACGTTTATTTTTATTTTGCTATAGGTGACATGACGACCTCTGTGGTGCGGTGGGCGAACATCCGCTTGCGACACTTGAGGTTTTAGGTTCGATTCCCGCCTCAAACAAGTACCTATTTGCATACATATTATATTCGTATCTGTAAACAGATGTTTGTTTGTTTGGTCTGTGTGTTTTGAATTTTTTCATTACTCATACTCCAAAAGTAGGTCTAAAGGTGCCTGAAGAGCGTATAGAAAGAAAAACTTCCAGCCCTAGGGAAAATCGCTTTCACTGACAGCTGTCATGTCAAATTATGGCTTCGCACGGCTTGTGCAATGTGCATGTAGCCAGTATCAGTATCATTACGCATTAGGAACTTCAAAAACCTAACCTCCTTGCTTTAGGTAACACCAAAGAATAACAATTATGGCTTCGCACGGCTCATGCATACTGCTAGAGTTTAGTACTTATTAGGTTTCTCAGTAATCGAATTCAAGTTAGTAGATATATTTAGTTCAAGATATCTTATTTAATAAAATAAATGTAAAGACGAAAATGGTCAAAGCGACATATGACCATGCCGACATATGACCGCCGCCCGCGCCCTGTCGAGATGTTGCTGATGTGGTTTTATGCGACCGTGTGGTCAGTGTCGTGCCTTGAGTAAAAAAAAAAACTAGCATTTTCAAATTATCTTAAACGTTTTGATTAGTATTATCTTTTGTTATTTTATTAAGTTTTTTGTTAAGTTTAATCTGGTTTTTCATTTATGATTGTGTATTTTGTGTAAATAACATTTTCTAGACAAACCGTGTTTAAAAACTGTAATTTAAATCTACGGACTTCTCATCATTTCCCAGTGTTGGATTAACTCATAAATAAAAATCTCTTTGGTAAGTAAAAAACACTACATAATGTATAACCTCCTTCTCTCGTGAGTCTCTCATTCACTCTCGTTGTTAGGAAATTTTTTATGTATTATTCGTAATGAAAAGCACAGTGTTTACCTCGGGTGAAAGACTCATTTAATCCCTCGAACTATTAGCTCCGTCTCGGGACTAAATGAGTGACTTTCACACCTAGGGTAACAATATAATATCAAGGCAAGGGAATGGAATCGGTTGCCGGCGTCTGTCTTTCCTGACGTGTACAATTGTTTTGTTGGAATCCGACTCCTGGTAGTGGAGTTAAACCATGTTGATTTTTTGTTCAAAATTTCCAGAATTTAGTAGGTACTCAAAGCCTCAAAGTCTAATAAAACAAAAGGCATTGTTTTAACCGACTTCAAAAAAGGAGGAGGTTCTCAATTCGTCTCTATGTTGTTTTTTAATCAATATTCCTTTAAATATCTGATCATTCCGATGTTGTTTAACAATAATTCAACAAAAAAATTGCCACATAAATAAATTTCGCGAAAGATTAATGGCAAATTGACCCATCATCTACCAAATATAAAATATAAAACCTATATAAAAATCCTCAACAATGGAAAACACTAGAAAACGACTATCTGGGGAGGCATTTATACCTATAAGAGAGGTTGGTAGGTACTCAGATAACTGCATAGACAGACAAATGATAGTAAAAGGCAGAGGCTATTCGCCGCAGACGGTTAAAGTAAGGACTATCGACTTAATACTCGTGTCTGCTTTATCAATGTTTTCTAGAAAGGATTACGTAGGGTTTTCACTACTCTGTCTGTCTGTTATTTTTAGTAGACAATTTATATAGATATTACAACTACGTAAAATAAATCCGACTTAACAAAGAGTAGAAAAAAATATTTCCAACTTTTCTTTCCATGTTTTCAGGGTTCGAACGCGGTGTGCCAGAGAGTTCGAATGAGACCCATGTGCCCGGCCCTCCAAGCTGCACCGAGGAGGGTCACCAGAGATTTTTTGACGACCCCGTTGGCACAATGGTCACCATGCCGTACTGCCAAACACAGGGTTGCGGGTTCGATTCCCGCCTCAGCGGGGTCTGTTTGTTACATATTATAAGTATATATTTATAAAAAAAAAGTATATAAGTAGTATATCCGGTGTCTAGCACCCCATAACACAAGTCTACCTACTTAGTTTGGGGCTAGGTGACGATGTGTGGAATGTCCTGCAATTTTTATTTTATTTATTTATTTATTTAAGAATTTTGTCAAAAAAAAACAGGGTTGTGCGAGGTTGGTAACGTAAAGACTAAGGGCGCATCCAAGTAAAAAGCTGATCAGCGCTGATCCGCGTTGGTTTAAAAAATATAAGGGTTTTGAATCGGAGCCAACTTTCTGCTTACTACATGAATAATCCCTAACCAAGGAACTCGATACTCTACCAAGCAAGTCTTAGACCTTAAACTTAGATACCTACTAGAAAAATCTAAGAAATACGAACTAAGTAACTACATACCAATCTACCCATTTGAAACTTCATGGAAGATTCTGTAAATTAAAGTAGGTACGGTTGTATTAGGTACATACGGGTAACTCGACCGAGGAGAGCCAATCTCTTTTGCAGACAAGAAACTTCTCGCTTCGTACTTTAGAATGAGAGCCTGACGATCAGTCATACAGGGTATTCTTTCTGAAGCTCTTTCTTTATTTTCTGATATTGGCAGATTAAACAATAATTGAAAACAAAATGTAGGATTTTGTTTTCAATTATTGTTTAATCTGCCTATAGTAGGCAGATTAAACAATAATTGAGTTGAGTACTCATGCAGGTACTTTCCTGCTGATCTAACTTTCTGGTTAAACTAGTTTGTCCAAAAGTAATAAATTTCCTACTCAAACGTAGTCGTACGTACGTAGTCAAACTACTTAAGTAAGTGGTTAACAAAAGGCGATCGAAAAAAAAACAGATGATGACCGAAAAAAAAACAAAAGACGATCGAAAAAAATCAAAAGGCGATTGAAATGGAAATAAAAGACGACCAAAAAAAAAACAAAAGCCGATCTCGCATCTGAAAGCTGAAGAATATCAGGATAAAAAGTAACAGTATTAATCCAGGTCTCCAGCTATATGTACAAAAAGTACATTCCGAATTTTATTGCAATCGGTTCAGTAGTTTTTGCGTGAATAAGTAACAAACATTCACACACACTAACACGCAAACTTTCACATTTATAATGTTAGTAGGATAGGTTAATAAAGTTGTACGTCGTCGTCTGCTTCAGGAGTATATTAATACAAAGCCATGTGCCAGAAGAGATAAGAATAACGTGCTAGGTAAAGAATAAACTGTAGGCACACTGTAGGCTCGCAGGGTGATGCCTTAAAACGAATACATTGAAAATGGTCGTTATAAATTTAATTCAAAAACACTTCCTACGCCCAGAATCGCATGAATCAAAGTTGTATCATCCAGATTAAAGATCCTCCGGATTGATCCTGCCATCTCCCTACCTTCACTCACGTCTCTCGAAGATCCACGTTTATTTGTAGGTTTTTGCGCTACTTCTTAGACTGCATCGTCACTTACCATCGTGTGAGATAGTAGTCATACGCAAACTTATTTTTTATTAAAAAAATCTATGTAAGGCCAGTATAATTTATTTGTTACTTTGCAATAAATCGGTCGATTAAATAGTTTCAAGTCAGTGTTGTTAGTTTAAGAACGTAGCGGAGCTAATTTACAATCCCTCTCGCAATATTCCCTCCGTTATGAAGGTCGGGAGTCCGCACCCAATTTCCTAACATTAAACCTATCATGTGTTATTTTCGGACTTTATTTATCTGGATCGCACGTTAGTTTTTATAGTTCGGCGGCCTTTGGGCTTTAATGAAAAAATATTAAGAAGATATCTAAAAATATAAAATTCAAAATCGTAACTGCATGACTGATATATCAACAACTCAAACACCAAGGGACGAATCAGGCTGAAATTTGGTATACCTTTGGCCATTTTGACGAAGCATCAGCTAAGAAAGGTATTTTGAAAAGTTCAACCCCTACAATGACCTAACGTAGAGAAAGCCACGGGTGAAACTAGTTTACGTATGTTTAGATCCAAATATAAAGTATTAAGTCCTGACTAAATGCCTGATATGTCAACAGCTCAAGCCAAGGTACGGATCGAGATTAAGTTTTGGGATACAGGTTATTATTATGACGTAGAAATCCAGTAAGAAAGGATTTTATAAAGATCACCCTTACGAATGAAAGCTAGTTTTCGAATATTAAATCATCATCATTAAATTTTATTAAAGTAATGCAATAGAGGTATCTTTTGCATAACTTTATATTCTTTATGTCCTCTATTGCATGACTGAAGTCCGACCGTGTTCTGCTTATTTTCAGAGTATCCAACCTTTCAAATCCTATAGGTAATACAATACTTGAATGGTAGTGATCTAACCACTTCTTTCATAAAGAAAAAAGCGGCATGCGACCGAATAATCAGAACAGTAAAGAAAAGGGATAAATACTTGCAATTTTTAAGGTTGATCAAAAAGGTAAACAGACCTAGAAAGTAGAACGAGCACTCGACAGACCTCCTAGAGTTAGTTGAAGATCTATAAAATCCACAACATACGCTATTCAAAAAGGACTCAACGACACATAAAAGACAACAATAGTGTGAATTGCTATAGCCAGGTTTGATAAGATGCTAGTTTAATTATTTGGCCAGTGTGTTGTCAATCCTATGCAGGTTTTTTAACACAAACCTGCATAGGTACTATATTGTGAAAGTAACTTGTAAACATTTTTGTAAACCTTTTTTGTGAAATAAATTATTATTATTATTAATCTAATATACAAACACAATCAACCAATTGAATCAAACAGAGAACAAACAACTGATATTAAGTTTGTTGAGCGGTTTATTTTGTTTTCTTTTTTTTCGTGGGCGGCAAATGTCGTGCCCTTTACATAGCCACCGCGGTTGTAAAGTGTTATTGTTATACTCGTGGGAGACAAACGATATCAACGTCAGAGATATTTAAATTATAGAGAACCTAGCGACCCGCTCCGGCTTCGCACGGTTATATTAACGGCTATAGTGATAGTGATATAGAGGACACTTGACTCTTTTGAAACAGTTTCATCAATGTACAACTCGCTTTGAAATACGTCAAATGTGAGGATACTTACTACTAAGGGCACATGAGTAACTAAGACCAGAGGGTAAGGTGTCATACAAGGCTCTTTGATAAGTACACTACTACAAGCTTAACGCGCGTGTGTGCCTGAGCACTGGCGGCCCGTCACGTACGGAGAGAAACCGGTCTATACTGGCTCAGCCAGTGCCCAAGTTCAGGGCTGTCACACTCGCATCACGCGTTGCATGTTTGTTTCATATTGTTTAAAAAAATATAGTGTTATTAATTTGATCTTAAGTAGGGTAGGGTAGGGTAAGTGAGTGTGGACCATTCTTGTGTTATGGTGACGAGTGACGAAATAGAAGACTTAAATAATTTTCTTTCTTTCGAAGGAAGGGTGGGAACGATTGAGTGAGTGAGTGAGCGTGTGCTCCAGTCTAAGCAACTAGGTTTGTGTTATAGTGACTAGACGCGACGGATATAATAGTTATAAATATGTACCTTTACTGGGTGGGAATTGAGTGTGTGAGTGCCCCAACCTAAGCAGCTAGACTTGTGCTATCGTGACCAGACCACGGATAGAAGATTTTCTTTTATAGAGAGGGAGGGAGGAAGAATGGAAACGATTTAGTGAGTGAGTGCTCCAGTCTAAGCAACTAGGCTTGTGTTATTACTAGACACGACGGAAAGCATAGTTATATGTATGTATAACATACTACTTGTAAATTGTAGTATGTCAACGTTTATCTATTTAACGTTCGATTCTGTGACATCAAAGTTTCCCGGAAAGCCATAAAAATTTCTGATTTCGGTATTATGTTCATCATTAATTTATTTACCTACTAGCTGCACCCCGCGGTTTTACTCGTGTAAGTCTAGATCCCGTGGAAATATTAAAATAAAAAGTAGCCTTCTAGAAAAATGGACTGACCAACAAAAAATATTTTTTCAATTCGAACCAGTAGTTCCTGATTTCAAACAAACAAACTCTTCAGCTTTATAATATTAGTATAGATTAATCATCAATTCAGATTACATTGTTACCGCGTTAAAATAAACGCCCTTAATAAAAGACACTGATACTTACACATTTTTTTTGGAACGAAGTTCCTTATCGCGCGTTGCGAAAAAAGAGACTGGGAAAATTAAGACCAAAAGATGTAACGACACTTTTTGCATAGAAAGCAAGCCAGTTATTTTCGTTTCGTCTTTCTATTTCGCATTGAACAGTGTGGTGTCGCGACGATTATTTACAAAAAAAAAAGTAGATACTTATAAAAAATATAAAAAACGAAAAACTTTAATTTATTACAACTCCTTAACTAATTAATCGAAAGGAACTTCGTTCTATCCGGGTGTGCCTTGACACCTCTCAAGTTTTTTTTATTTAATATAATTCACCTGTGCCAACCCTACATGATTACGTCACAATTACGTATTCATTTTGACAGCTCCGAACAACCTTAGTCTCTGGTCATCTCTACTCATGTGCTAAGGGTTCATTCACACAAGCAACATTATTGGTACAACAATACCTATAGGTGATTTTTTTTGGAAAATTAAAAGGCTCAATTCTTGGCTTTTTAGCTGATATTGTTACCCTAGGTGTGAAAGTCACTCATTGAGTCCCGAGACGGAGTTTGGCGCCCGAGCAAGCGAGGGCGCTAATAGTTCGAGGGACTAAATGAGTCTTTCACCCGAGGTAAACACTGTGCTTTTCATTACGAATAATAGATTAAACCTAACGACGAGAGTGAATGAGAGACTCCATACTACCTGATCCTCCTACAAGGTTGGGACCAAAGATGTTATATACATGTAGTGTTCATTCTTTGGTGTTACTTAAAGCAAGGAGGTTAGGTTTTTGAAGTTCCTAATGCGTAATGATACTGATACTGGCTACATGCACATTGCACAAGCCGTGCGAAGCCATAATTTGACATGACAGCTGTCAGTGAAAGCGATTTTCCCTAGGGCTGAAAGTTTTATTTTCTACACGCTCTTCAGACATCTTTAGACCTACTTTCGGAGTATGAGTAATGAAAAATTCATGTTTACATCGTTCACTGTGTTGGAGGCATGTGCTGATTATTTCTCAGCTTTTTATAAAATCACGATAAGGTCTGGCACTGGGCGGGATCTCTAGCTAGATTGCTATACTTAAATGCGTCTTAAGGGTACTGAGTCGTTACTGTTAGCTACTCAAATGGAGATGAAAGCTTAGCTTAGGAAAAAGTTTAGATGTGTTCTTTATTCTACTGTAAGTTAAAGCTCTTTGTAATATAACCTCGTAAATCTTCTCTTGTCATGTTGTGTTCGATAAATCAATTTAGCAGTTAAAAGGATTGTTATGTTAATCGGCCTAGCTTAAACAATAAACACTGACGTATGAAATTTTTTTTTTGCATCTACTAGGTGCTACAAGGATGCGTTGCCCCTATATTTTTAAAATTTGACAGCTATTGATAACACGATAACTACAAAAATTGTTTTCTATCATAAAGTTAACTAGCGATCCGCTCCGACTTCGCACGGCTATATTATGCATTTATTATACATAAAAACCTTCCCCTTGAATCATTCTATCTATTAAAAAAAACCGCATCAAAATCCGTTGCGTAGATTTATAAATTCAAGCATACAAAGGGACATAGGGATATAGGGACGGCGAAAAGTGACTTTATTTTATACTATGTAGTGATAAGTGCCTATACATGAGACTTCTATTTTTTAAATAAAACGGCGAATTGATCGCTAACCCCCTTATTCCAAAACGAAGTTTAAGGATAGTCCGAGATGTGGATTTAAACCTTAGATTTAGACACAGATATACTCGTGAACTTTAGTCTAAACACTATCCCTATTGATTACATAGGGAACTATAGTCTAAACACTATCCCTATAGATTATTAGGGATAGTGTTTAGACTATAGTTCACGTGTAAATCTGTATCTAAATCTAAGGTTTAAATCCACATCTCGGACTATCCCTAAACCAGGTTTTGGAATAAGGGGGTAAAGGTTTTACGAAAACGGTTGAAAAGGCGCTTCCTTGCTGATTAAAACCTCATTAAAGAAGGAATTCAGCTCTTTAGGTACAATCCGGTAAGAAGTTGTCGCTCGAATCCTTAATATAGTTGAATTAAATCGATTTATAGGAATTTACCGTGCCATATTGCAAATGTAAGTCCTGACGGATATTAACATGTTCCCGGATATTACCTTCACATCTTCATTAGGTAGGTATATCTACAGATTGCTTTCCAAATATTTCTTTATTAAGTACTCCATTTATGAATGACGTCTTATGTCGTGAAATCCCACTGATGCTAACTAGGTAACATTGTGAATCCGATGGTTTGTTTATTTATTTGTTTATTCCCTCTTCACGGTTAAATTGCTGGACCGATTTGGATGAAAATCTGCATAGTGGTAGCTTAAAGAATGGAGAAGACTTTTAAATTCTATATTTCCGTGAATTCGAGATTTACGCGGGTGAAACCGTGGGGCGTGGCTAGTAGTATTATAAATTTAAAAGTTTTTTTTTTATCAACCGACTTCAAAAAAGGAGGAGGTTCTCAATTCGTCTGTATGTTGTTGTGTTAGTATGCATATTACCTTTTTTACGCTTTAACTACCAAATCTTTTGCAACGAAAAGTAGTATGTAGATAGCAACATTCTTGGAATATTACATAGGCAAAATTTTATTTTGATATCACCATGGAAAAAGGATTTACATGGGTAAAACCGCGGGGTGCAGTTAGTCTTCCATAAAACTTTTTTCTCTCTAAAATGTTTACTGTAACTTGTGTTATGAACTTAAAGGTATGTTATGAATTTGATGTAATATTATATCAACTTAGGTATATCGGTATCGTCAAGATACGTTGGTATAAATGAGAAATGACTGATAACGAGCCAGGGTTGACATCCGCGAAGATCCCATTTCTCTGATTTATGGAGACATCACACTTTGAGATATTGCTTAGCTTAGGTGTTGCAGGGTTATGTCGATGGTTTCTTAGAATATACGTAGGTAAGAAGTACCTACAGCAATTGATTGACGATCTTCTTCATAATGTAGCTATTTTAAAACTAAAAAATATATTAAATGTTATTTTTTAAACATTTTTACTTTAGAAATATTACAAACTAAAGGCGATACGATGATGATTCGAACTCTGCTAAAGTCTACAAATAGTGTTTTTAAAAATATTGTGTTGTGGGTGTCTGTCTGTAATTTCAAAAAACTTCACAGAAATGTACAATTCTTCGAAATTAAGAAGATAGTTACACTGTTCTTTAGTATTTTTGACTATATAACATTTTCACCATTCTGAAGCCATAATTGGCACAATGGTCGACCCAGTTGGCACAATGGTCACCATGCCGGACTGCCAAACACAGGGTCGCGGGTTCGATTCCCGCCTCAGACAAGTATTTATGCTTAGATATTTGTCTGTGGTCTGGTTGTTTCTATGTATTATAAGTATATATTTACAAAAGAAAAGTATTTAAGTAGTATATCCGTAGTCTAGCACCCATAACACAAGTCTAGTTACTTAGCTTGGGGCTAGATGGCGATGTGTGGAATGTCCTGCAATATTTATTTATTATTTATTTATAATAAAAGCTCTGATTGGGGCGATTAGCGCGAGTCAGCTGGATGCCTCTGGGTTGCAAGTCTAGATAGATAAATACTTCTAGTAGTGCTGGTTGGCCCACAGCTTATATCTCAGTTTTGTTATTAATTATTTTATTAAGAGCCTGTAGTGTCCCACTGCAGGGCAAAGGCTTCTCTACTCCTTTTTCATGCTATCTTTTCAACGGATTGCCTATCTGTTTTGAATTTAACCATATCGTCTCACCACCTTCAACGTGGTCTGCCAGGTAATCTTTATCCGTTGGTGGGGGTCTAAAAGTTGTTCATATTATTTATTTATTTTCATTGATTCAACAGCTCTTAAGTCTAATTTAACAAAAACAGATAGATGTACCAACAGCCAATAACAGACTCGCAGATACTTGTCTTAATAATATGGGCCAACTTCTTCCGGCATACGGTTAAATGCTTGAAATTTTAACATGTGACCTCTTACTTCACACGACACGAAAAACAATTCAGAAAACTTTAAATCTTTCGAAGATTCTCATGTTCTCGCCCAGAAATAAAGCAGAATGTCGTCGTATTTATTTTTCTGAACACAAGAATATAGTTGAAAAATCCACATTTGATTTATACAGCAGTTTATTGACAATGATAAAGGTCCAGCATTGGAACCGACGTTTCGTTATGTGAGGGTGAAAAATGGTGTGATGTCAAAATGGGTATATTCGTGTCGTATTAGACTGTTTTTGTTGGCACGCGTGCTATTTGCTTTGGTACCACGATATTTTTATATCGAATTTATTTTGTATTTTGTGACGTTTTTCCTTTTGCAGGAAGAATTTTATTCGATTGCCTGTTTTAGGGATTGCTACTGGTGTATGGTCCAGCTACTGAATCTACCATTTAAAAACGTTTTTTTATATATTTCTTTAACGCTTCCGATACGAAATGATTTAAAAAGATGTAATTGTATTTTAAAATAATCTTTTAGAGTGCTTAGTTTATCTAAGTTTTTGTAATCTAAAACCAAAATTAAGTAGGTACAATATGGGTCATAAGTAAATGATCAGTTTGCTACATTAATACTATCAACAAGTTACGACCTTCTTCTAATAGACGTTACACACAAACTTAAATACTTGAATTAGAAGTACACAGTGTGATTATTATTTCAACATGTTAGCTATGTCTTTAGTTGGCCGAGAGGTATTAGTCGCCATCCGCTACACCAACCGACGTAGGTTCGATCCACAGGTCCCGTTGTTATAATGTTCAAATAGTGCTGCACAGGATTGTAAACGTTACGGTGGGCAGAGACTTTTGACCGTGGATTGTACATGCGTAACAGTTATACATAACATACTTACTATCTGCGCTAGTTTCACCAATTTAAGTCCCGATCCCGTGAGAATCCTGGGGTCAAAGTGTCCTTTGTCCTCCGTCTTCTAAACTACCACCATGCTAATTTTGATCCAAATCGCTTCAATCGTTTGAGTTATCACTACATAGTATAAAACAAAGTCGCTTTCTCTGTCCTTATGTCCCTATATCCCTTTATATGCTTAAATCTTCAAAACTACGCAACGGATTTTGATGCGGAATAGATAGAGTGATTCAAGAGGAAGGTTTATATGTATAATACATGCATAATATAGCCGTGCGAAGCCGGGGCGGGTCGCTATAAAAATATTAATAATAAAAACAAATTAATAAACAAACTTTCGGATTTAATAATTATTATAGTTAGGATTCAACTAAGTTTTTTTTATTTCATCTTATTTCAATCAACTTATTTCAACAGAAGAAAATACACGGTTTTAGTTGGTAATGCCACATCACACGATTTCAATATAAAATTGTAACATCAAGAGGGGAACCGTTCACTGATGTCACAATTCTGATTCCAGTTAACGGAATTCGATTTGTTCACCCCATTTTACATTTGAACTTTGGAATTATTTAGATTTGATCACGTATCATATTATACATAGGTAGGTCATGTTATCATAGAACTGCTTCTATTATAGGAACATGCCATTGGTATTATGCTTCTGCTAATAAAATAACCTTTAAGACTCATTAAGGAATCTATAAAACTGCAAAAGCCACGAGTCTTAAACTTGAACATGCGGAATCCCTATCCGACGTTTAAGAACGTAGGGACTAGTAAGAAAGGACTTTTGGAAAACTGGGTAAAATGGCTGATAAAATTTGTAGTTACTAACTACTATGTATTCTGTGTTTGTAGCAAAACAATGTCACTTATATCCTTACCAGCTGTCCCGGCAAAAGTTGTTTTGCCATTGAAAAAAAACCGGACTGATTTTTAAATCTAAACCATCCAGGGCACCACCCAAATGCATAAAAAAAAAAAAAAATAGTCGGACGACAAATAGTCGTCCGACATTTGTTGTCCGACATTTGTCGTCCGTCAATAGTCGTCCGACATTTGTCGTCCGTCAATAGTCGTCCGACATTTGTCGTCCGTCAATAGTCGTCCGTTAAAAAATACCATATGTACGTCTTAATACACTCACAGCCAAATTAAAAACAGTAGGCCCAGGCATACATTTTCGCCGCGCCGTAGAGAGGGGATAGCTGTCTACTCTCCATCCGTCTTACGCTTTTTCGATCAGGTCACGTGTCCTGACGCGAGTTTAAGATTTTATACCCATTACAGAAAAAGTGCTCAACGCCGCTAAAGAAGTTTTCACTTCAAAAAGTTGAGAAAAAAGAGAAAAAAAAAAGAAGTTCAGTGACATACACACACAGCACACGTACAGTAGAATTATATATAAAGAAGATATAGAGACTCTAACCGCAACCGCAAGGCGCAGCTAGTTGCTTATAAAGTCATACCAAATCTAAAAAAATGTTAGAATTTTCAAAAGTCGTTGGATTCTTTTCTTATTTTCCACTGCTCACTGCTTTACATATTTTACTCTGTGTTATCTATAACAGGAAAAATATTACTCCATTTAATAATCTTAATATATATAAATCTCGTGTCACAATGTTTGTCCTCAATGGACTCCTAAACCACTTAACCGATTATAATAAAATTCGCACACCATGTGCAGTTCGATCCAACTTGAGAGATAGGATAGCTTACATCCCGATATTCCCACGGGATCGGGAGTTACGCGGGTGAAACCGCGGAGGGCAGCTAGTGTTATTATATGTACTCTATGTCTATGTATTTCATAATAACTGTAGCATTGTACCTAACTTTGTTTTATTATCGTTGCGAAAATTTATACGTCTGTCAAGTTATTTCAAAAATAAACATTTTGTAAGTTTAAAACGTCAAATGAAAATACCTAAGTTTGTTTTTGATTAAACTTGTTTTACTTTTTTTGTACATAAGTAATTTTGTACGAAATGTTGTCTAAGACTAATAAAATTTTAAACAAATTATGCTCATATTTTACTGAATAGAAAAAAATAATTCTATTTTACAATTTCTGTATTTAGAGCGTAAATTTGTAGTAATATGTCTCTATATTCAGCTCTCGTTACTTAAGTAATTAATACTTAGTCACGTTTGTACATCCATACATATAATTACCTACATATATTGGCCTATTATTATTCTGTGCCTACATCTAAGGGTAAACACGATTCCGGAGGTTCATAATTTCTATTATCCATAGAAATTGTGTAGAAACAAAACATACGGGCTCTGGAATAAGTTGCTTTATGTTTATTGTTGTTGTAATGTTGGAAACTTTACGGGATTCATGTTTTGACTGGAAATTAATACATAATGTATATTTAGGTACATGTTTGTTTATAAGTACATTATATAATCATGTATATATTGACTAAATTCAACGTTAACTTTCAAAGAGAAACCCTGCAAAATACCATACTTAAGCCCCTAAAACTTATTTTACAAAGATTAACCTCGTCATACCTACGAATAATAGTTCGTGACGTCATACAGATGTAATTGGAATTATATTTTTTTTTGTAAGGAATTTACATCTTATGTAATTCCTAGGGAACTCGGAACCCGCCATAATATAGGCCCGGCACATTAATAGTAGATTGAAGTTAAAAAAACAAACATTTTCGGGGTTTTGAGTCATTCTTCTTTTATTGATCGCGAGTCAATTATTTAAGTTAATTGTACCATAGCTTTGAAGCTCTTCGACCAACTCTTCAGCTGAATAGCTTATGTGCTAGCTATAATGTCATGAATAAATTTTACACAGCGATAACTATTGGATTACGGGATCTGTTTCAATTACGTTTCAATAATAATAAGTACCTAATGCATAGAAATAAGTATCTCTTTCACAATAAAATCATTCCGGCGATCATTAAATATTCATGTCTTTTTGCTTCTGTTCACAGATTTCAACAACTATTTCCAGACGCTCTTGTATTTCAAAATTATACCTATATTTTTAACCCTCGACAAAAAATTTGGTTGGTAAATGGAAAATGATCCATTAGGTAATATGACAGCTCTTAAAAGGATCTATTTATAATTTATTTTTTCTAAGAGCGTTCGGTATTTGTATTTTACACTCCATTATCGTTAACTTGTCGCATTAATAATAAATTTTAACTAAACCCCACTCGAGTAGTCGAGAACCCAGAAGTCAAGCAAGCATAAAACATTGACCACAATTCACAGGCCACTTAAGTAGCGTAAGCTCCCAAAACATAAGGCCCTAGACTACGGAACCCTCAAATTAACTTAATTGCGATTGTAATTGGCCGGCACGAGAAACCGCAATAAAAGGAAAATATTTTCATTTCCGTCCCTATGCAGGATCTCTGGAAATTTGACCACTATAGCTACGTAGATACATTTATATGGCTACAGCGCTGGGCCAATAAATTACGCCCGTGTTACGGGGAGAGATCAAAATAAGTAGAATACAGAGGTTTTAATAAGAATTGGGGTTTTGGTCTTGTTTTGTGAATTATCCCCAGATACGACAGTCATGAATACTAATTTACGTTATAATAATGAACATAGAAGCCGAGGGGTAAGCGAATAGGTTTGGTGTACATACAGTCTAGGGATAAACGTCATGTATTCCGCTGTCACAGAAATACGCATGATGCTGCGCGATTGTTGATGTTGATCTCTCTGTTGCGTCAGTGAACCATCACTATCACTACATAGTATAAAATAAAGTCACTTTTCGCCGTCCCTATGTCCCTATTTCCTTATGTCCCTTTGTATGTTTAGATCTTTAAAACTACGCAACGGATTTTGATGCGGTTTTTTTAATTAGATAGAGTGATTAAAGAGGAAGGTTTTTAGATATAATACATGCATAATACAGCCGTGCAAAGCGGGTTGCTAGTAAGTAGATAAAACAGTCCATTTCCAGACCAAATATAATCAGCATCAATCTTTTGAGGAAGTGGAAAATTTTAAACAAAAGTAGTCCCTTGGATGAGACAGTATCTATTCTAAGAATTAATTTTGTTAAAAGTATCGGGAAGTAGCGGATCGTTAAGTTCCTTGCTTGTTTTCTGTTTTGTAAGCTCGCAATATCCCACGCCCGGTGTCCGTCTATAGGAACAAACAAGATATTAGTCTAATTAAAGTATTTACAACATGACCTTAGGGACGAGCTCTAGGAAAATTCCAAGTAAGCCTATAATAAGAAGTTTTGAATTAAATCATCATCTTCCTGCCTTTATCCCAATTTATTTGGGGTCGGCGCAGTACCATTCACCTTCTTCCATTCACTCCTAATACGACGAGTATTAGGAGTAGCTATTATCTCATCGTTCACATTCATGTCTCTCATGTCTTGTTTCACGCAGTCCATCCATCACATGCGTCTCTTCTCTTCTCATCACATGTCCATCGAACTCAAAAGCTTCCCTTTTACGTTTTCAGTAACTAGTGCTACTTTCAGCCTTTCTATAATATACTAATTCCATATTTTATCAAAAAATACATCTACCTACCTAATATTATATTTAGAAACGTTACCAGTAGGATAATTCTCGCCTTCAGTATAGCAGCCCTAAATTATAACAACCAAAACCATTATACGAAAATTCTTCAAAACACAATAGCTGCTATTGTCCTAATTTCATGATCGTAAAGCACCGTATAAAAAACCGTGTTTTTCGACCATATTTTTCTACCGAACAATTGGCAGAGACTCAATTAGTTTAATTTAATTAAGCGGGGACTGTTTCGAATAAAAGTAAAATATTATCATTCGTATCCAAGGAGGCGAAGCTATACAATGGTAGAAGATTGTCACTGGGTGTTAATAGGCCATTTTGAAGCATTTTCAAGGTTTATTCAAAGGGTTTGGACAGTTTTATTCGCTTCGTTAACTGTGAACGTCGAGTCTTTATTTATTAGATTTTTTATTTTGCTTTTTTACTGTTGAACATTATTTGAAAACTGTCCATTTTATATTTATCCTTTATTGCGAAACAGTTTGGTGAATGAAAATTATGAAAACGACGTTTTTATTTTTTGTTGTTTGCTCGGTTTTGGCATATTAAGTTTTGATTTATTTTAATTTTTTTACTATATAATAAAGCAGTTAATAAAAATATCTTCCACAGCACTTATTTATATCAGGGTCTAAAACACTAGGTATCCCCTTTGACTGCTCAGAAATTCTTTTCTCCCGGCTAGAGACTTGGCTCCGAGACTGCTTTGTACTCGCCCATCCTGATAATGCAAATCAAAGGAGCAACGATTGCCCTCGCACCCATTCACAGAGTTTAATAAAGCTCAGAATGAGATGAAAAATTCAATTAGATATTTTTACGTTTCCTTTACTTATTCCTGTTGTCCTCAGCGTGATATTGCGGAGGTAAAAGCCCTCATTGTATCTAAAAGGAAAAATAAACTAGAGACTCATTTACACCAGCTACTTGCAATTGTCGTTTAATATTGTTTTGTTTTATACTATTAACTGTCGTTGGGAAGACATTTTTTCGGAAAAGTGCAAGAGACACCTAGGTGCCGCAATTGGAGTATTGGTGGCTTTCTGGTAGGAATATTTATAGGGAATACCTATACTATCAAAGCGCAGACGCGCAACATCGATATTCGATGAAAATCGCAACTGTGATAAAAAACGTCGTACGATATAAGTGTGGTAATATGATCAAAAGCCGAGATGGAATGATCAATATCCACACGTGTATCGTACGACGTTTTTATCACAGTTGCGTATAAAAGAAAAGACTTGAAAAGAAAATAATAAATAACAAAATATTTGTGATAAGTCTATGTTTACTATTTTTTAAGGCAATTTTTTTTTTGTTAATTATACTTCCAAAAGGCCAGGCAAAAGACTTTTAACCTATACAGCCTTGTCTGACATACAATATTTTTTAGGGTTTTTTCCATTTGTTTTTACGTCGGAAGTGAAATACAGAATATAATGGTACGAAAAAAATTATATTTAAGTAAAAAAAAACTCAATTTTTAATCGTATTTTAAGACTTTATAGACAACCATTTTTGCTGGAGTAAAAACTCTTTGTTTGTACCTATTACAGACAACCATTTTTGCTGGCTTAAAAACTCTTTGTTGGTACCTACCTTTTTTTCTATACATCAAAACAGTTTAACCCAGCTAAATTAAGAATGTTTCATTTACGTAACACGTAATTAGCAGTAAGATACTCAGGATAACTTATTACAGCACTAGTATTTTGGTAGATTATAACGCACGCGTACGTAATACGTTTGATTATGAGCCTAAAAGCGGTTTAATAAGATCCACTCTATGAGCAACTGTGATAAAAAATAATTATAATAAAAAATAAATAAAAATTTAAAAAACCGACTTCAAAAAAACCTGAAAAGAAAAACTAACAAAACCTGAAAAAAAAACCAAAAAGTGAAAAATAATCCATTTCGGGTCACTAAGACAGCAGATAACTTAAACATAAGTACTTACTTGGAAGTCTGACTGGGTAAGATTGAATGTTGAGAGGTATAAAGAAAACATGGTGTCACCCAGTCCGACTTCCAAGTAAGTACTTATGTTTAAGTTATCTGCTGTCTTAGTGACCCGAAATGGATTATTTTTCACTTTTTGGTTTTTTTTTCAGGTTTTGTTAGTTTTTCTTTTCAGGTTTTTTTGAAGTCGGTTTTTTAAATTTTTATTTATTTTTTATTTAACCATTTTTAGTGCCACTGTCACTGAAAATTCTACTCCATGAGGCGAAAGCGACTGTTTCTTCAAATTGCAACCTGTACCTAATCGTAACCCATTGAAGAGTTTGGTAATAAGGTGTTTTCGGATGCCCCATTCATCCTTTTTGTGTATGGGCCACTTCTATTAGTGGAAATGGAAACCTGAGCAATTTGTTGAATCTCGCTGTGCAGATCTGTTCATCACTCCGAAGATCCTCATCAGATCTTCATTTAGGATAGGGTTTTCTATCAAAATTCATTCAAACCCAGTCCGGCGAGGCAAAAGCGAATATTTTATTCAAATTGTAACCTGTAATCGTAACCGATTGAAGAGTTTTCTGATGAGAAGGTGGTTTCAGATATTCCATTTATCGGTAACTATTAGTTTATGGGCCAATTCTACTGGTGGAAATCGAAAAATGAGCAATTTGCTGCACTCTCGAGGTGCAATTCTGTTCATCACTTCGAAGATCCTCATCAGAACTTCATTTAAGATAGGGTTCTCTATCAACATTAATCCAAACCCAGTCCCGCGACTAAATTCGACTAAATTCTTCAAATTGTAACCTGTAATCGTAACCGATTGAAGAGTTTTCTGATGAGAAGGTGGTTTCAGATATTCCATTTATCGGTAACTATTCGTTTATGGGCCAATTCTACTGATGGAAGTCGAAAAATGAGCAATTTGCTGCACTCTCGAGGTGCTTTTGTGTTCATCACTTCGAAGATCCTCATCAGAACTTCATTTAAGATAGGGTTCTCTATTAACATTCATTCAAACCCAGTCCGGCGACTAAATTCGACTAAAATCTTCAAATTGTAACCTGTAATCGTAACTGATTGAAGAGTTTTCTGATGAGAAGGTGGTTTCAGATATTCCATTTATCGGTAACAATTCGTTTATGGGCCAAATCTACTGGTGGAAATCGAAAACTGAGCAATTTGCTGCACTCTCGAGGTGCAATTCTGTTCATCACTCCGAAGATTCTCATCAGATCCTCACCAAATTTTTATGGGACCACCCCTGAGGTATCACTTTTCGAACACAAAAAGAATCATCTCAATCGGTTGAGCCGTCTTCGAATGATCGCGTAACATACACACAAAAAAAAAAAAAAAAAAAAACATACAGACGAATTGAGAACCTCCTCCTTTTTTGAAGTCGGTTAAAAATAGCTTTTAAATCATAATTATTTCAAATGCAAATATATAAGAAAATTCCATTGTGTTAAATCGTTCACAGCCAGATTTCTAATCCCGGAATATAGTTTAAAGTGTGAATTGCGGGATTCCCATCTTCTCGCATTGCTTTGTCGAGGAATCTAGGATGCAAATCAATTGAGGTACTTCACCCCCGGTTCATAAAGCGATTGCACGAATAGCAAGGATCCTTGCACTCTCTGCAAGAAAGAAAATGACTGAAAGCGAGCACTAGGTACCTACTTTAGGAAAGATTAAATTGCTTGCTGGACAATTATATTTAATTAAATAAATAAATAAATAAATAAATAAATATTTCAGGACATATTACACATCGCCATCCAGCCCCAAGCTAAGCAACTTAATGCTTGTGTTATGGGTGCCAGATAACGGATAAACTACTTATATACTTTTTTTTTTTTTTTGTAAATATATACATATTATACATATAGGAAACACCCAGGACCAGAAACAAGAATTTATGGTCAGCATAAATACTTGTTCCCGGCGGGAATCGAACCCGCAACCTTCTGCGTCGCAGTCGGGTGTTCGCCCGACGCGCCACAGAGGTCGTCAAGATGTTTTTGTCAATGTTTTTTAATTTAGACGAGTAGGTACCCCTCTCTTGCTTAGGTATGTACAGTATGGGTCATAAGTAAATGATCAGTTAGCTACAATAATACGAGTAATAATAATGGAGTAATACCTTCTTCTAATAGACGTTACACACAAACTTAAATACTTGAATAAAAAGTACTCAGTGTGATAATTATTCTCAACATGTTAGCTATGTATTTAGTTGTGTGAGTGGTATAAGCCGCCACCTGCTACACCAACCGAGACGTGGGTTCGATCCACAGGTTATGTTGTTATAATGTTCAAATAGTGCTGCACAGGATTGTAAACGTTACGGTTGGCAGAGACTTTTGACCGTGGATTGTACTTACGCAAAATTGCAAACTTTCATCAATTGGTATTCAGTATTCACTTGGAATAATTTATCAAATTGTTAGCGAAATGCACATGCACCCACAGCTGTTCCCGGTCACGAGGCAATTTTTTATCCACCCTCCTTTATCCACGGTTGTCAACGGTCGTGGGTGGAAGATTCCTTGGGGAGCTAAGAACCCCGCAGACTAAAGAGTTTTATAGGCAATCGTCGAATAATATTGCCCTTTACATCAAATTTAGATAGATAGATAGATAAACTCTTTATTGCACCACATTAAACCTTAGTTTTAACATAAATTCCTGCTACAAAAACAATATTAAACCAAACAATAGATGATTAGATGATTTATGCAATACCAGCAACTTTGATCTTCATCTCTTAATCAAAGGCTTCAACGGAAGACCAGCGTTAGTCGTAAGGCTAGCCTTATGCTGAGTTCAGAACCGTTTCGCAAGAAAATTAGTACATTTTTATATATAGACGGAGGATTTCTTCCATGAATTTAAAGAATATCGGTGACGTCAGCAAATTTGCTGGTATAGGTTCTAGAACCTATACCACCATCTCAGTTTAGTCGACCGTGTCCAGAGGAAAAACTCGTCAATATGTCTGGAGCCACTAAGCCGCGGGTTTCATAACGATGTTTTTAATCACCGTAAGAGCAATGTTCATTAGCTCACATACATTTTTCGTTTCGATAAATCCATTGATGCGCGGCTGGGCGGGATTCGAGCCCAAGACCTTCGAAATGAAAGTCGAGGCATCTACCACAAGGCCAACACCGCTTATCGTCGCCGTTGTCAAATAGTCCCCCACATAAAGTTAATCGGTTATATCAACAAACATCGGCTGATATAAAGTCTTTAGTCTGCAAGAGTTCTTATAGGGATGAGGGTTTCTTGCATTGTGGTCTGAGAACCAATTCCACTTGAGATTTTGATGATAAGGAAATGTACATTTTTATAGATGCAGACAGGTTCGTTGGTTGGGGATTGATAAATTGAGATAGGAACGTAATTCTATGTTATTTGTTGTTAAAATGTAATAGATAGAATTATCTTAGAATTACAAGATGATTGTGCTAAAAATAAAACAGTAAAAAATTAACGTGATTTGTGGGACATCATTTCAATCCTAACTATTATAAATCTGAAAGTTCGTTTATTTCGTTTTGTTTGTTTGTTGCAACTGACGGTAAATGATCATACGTCTGAACCGATATGGATAATAATCGGCATAGTGGTAGTTTTGGGGGATGGAGAAGGAAATAGGAAACTTTTGATCCTGAAATTCCCGCGGGATCTGTGGTGGTGGCTGTTGGTGAAACTGTGGGGCGCAGCTAGTAAGTTATAAATTTAGTCGAAAACAGGCGTAATTTTTGCGCGAATTTGCGCTAATTCATGTTTCAGTTTCAGTTTAAACGAATGTGGACAATGAGTGAAATATGATAAATTAATTTTATTTATCGAACCAATGACAGACCAGAATCGTTACATCATCACTCATTAATGAAGCGATAATCCAATTACATAATCACGTTTGTGTCGTGTTTCCTAGTTACGTGGCGTTCTGGGGCGGTGGTCATCGAACCTCGTAATTAATTCGCAGTCACAGGTTATTCATTATTGGTAGGTCTCTACTGACTAGGAGCTAACGAATTGTAATGTACAGTATGGGTCATAAGTAAATGATTAGTTTGCTACAATAATACTATCAACAAGTATTGGAGTTACGACCTTTTTCTAATAGACGTTACACAAAAACTTGAATACTTGAATTAAAAGTACTCAGTGTGAGTATTATTTTCAACATGTTAGCTATGTCTTCAGTTGGCCGAGAGGTATAAGCCGCCACCCACTACACAAACCGACGTGGTTCGATCCACAGGTTACGTTGTTATAATGTTCAAATAGTGCTGCACAGGATTGTAAACGTTACGGTGGTCAGAGACTTTTGACCGTGGGTTGTACAGATCAGACTTTAAAATAGAGACTTTGGGTAAAGTAAGCCTCTACGCGGATCTATTCCACTTTTAGGATCTGGGTGTCTTGAGTGGGTGATCTTTTATAACAAAAATAATTTAAGGGCCTCAGTATGTAAGGCCTCAGCTATCTACCTCTGATATATAATCATGATAATATGCTATGTGCCCGATTTGATATTAGTAACACCTATAGACATATTAGATACTACGAACTACTTACATACTTTAAGAACCATTTTAGAGGTCAAATTTCCACAAGTATTTTCTTAGTGTACGTCGATGTCCTACAAGGAACTCCCATGCGAAGTTGTAGACGCGAAGTTCAAGTCATTTCCGAGGTTTCGTATTTTTCTCTTTTTTAAATTTAGATTCATTGGATGCATTCGACGCAGAGTAATCTAAAATTAGCTGAAGATGACCTCTTCATTGGCCGTTGGGAAATGGGGGAGTTCTTTGCCCAGCCCTGAGACACAACAGGCTTAGTATATGAAGATGTTTTAGGTACCTACTTATTACAAACTTTCTGCAGCAAGCTTGTAACAAATTGATTGTTATAGCAAATCATGATTCAAATGTTAGAACAACGCCTGAGGATGTTTCATTACCAATGAAAACGCCAGTACGTAGGATCTCGTGTTTACCTATAAGTTAGTATTTATCCTAATTATTTTCCACGTCTTGTTTTAATTTACTTACGTCAATTAGTAAATGTAATTAGGAATGGAGTGATTCCTAATTACATTTACTAATTGAACCACCAACTAATTGGTGCGACGGTTTTTTTTAAACCCATCATCTGTGCAGCGATTTTATCCCGATTTCTGCGCGTTAATTTCGTAAATTACTGCGATCGGCTTTTAAAATCTACTAGCAGATTTTATTTGCATTTTTATTTTGGTTAATTCTGGTTAGATTTTTAATATTTACTTGTCAGTACTTAATTCTGAAATCATTGGTATTATAAATAAGTAAATTGCTCTATAAAATGTTATTAAAGAAATATCGATTAGGACTAATTGATTCGTTACATTTCTCAATCTCGGGTTTTCATATTTTTTTCTTTGTAAACTGTCGACTGATTGATTAATACACGTATAGTTTTTGATTTCAAGAAGTCTTAACTTAGAAGAATATAATCAGCAAAATATTTTATTTTCAAAATATTTTAACCTACTTAGAGCAAGGAGATATAGGTAGATATAATTTAGTTTAAGCTACACAACACACACTTACCCACTCAACGTGTTAAAAATCAAATAGAAAAACACATATACCTAAATAATGTGAGTCCAGTATTCACGTACCTAAGTAGTGAATACATAAATTCTGCAACTATTTCAATTTCCATTTTCTTACGACGACGTATAATACAAGTCAAATAAGTATTATGGTAGGTAAGTATGTATCCTGTTTTATTTCAGTTCAGCAAATTGAATTTACAAATTCATGATCAGCTTATATTAAAAAGGAAAAGAAAAATTCAACTTCGTCCTTGTGCTCGTTCTTATGCAATTTATGAATCACACCATTCTTAAAGGCATACGAACAGCAACAAATGTACTCTGTATTCCTGTTAGAATTTGTTTCGTACGTTCTCCCAAGTTCTAAGAGCCGTTTATCTGAAACTCGTACATGTAACTGCTTGAACGGAATTGCTGTTTGATCCTTAGTATCGCTTTAAAGTTCCTGTTTAGAGGATACGATAAAAAAGAGGTTTTGTTGATAGTAATGTATTTTTATTAGCGTTAGACGAGCGATAAGGACAAGTCTTTCGTCGTAAAAATTTTAGGACGTTTTGGATAGGAAGTATCCAAAGTTCAAAACGAAGTCAAAGGTTCTATTTTGAATATATTTTATTCAGTAACTAGCGACCCGCTCCGGCTTCGCAAGGCTATATTATGCATGTATTATACATATAAACCTTCCTTTTGAATCACTCTATCTATTAAAAAAAACCGCATCAAAATCCGTTGCGAAGTTTTAAAGATTTAAGCATACAAAGGGATATAGGGACATAGGGACGGTGACTTTATTTTATACTATGTAGTGATTAAATAGTGTGTGATTTAGTCACATTTACAGCCGAACTATACGCTCAGGCTATATATAGACTTCCACAAGTTCATTCGAATCCACAGTTCACAGACTTTAAAGGATTAAAATTTGAGCGTGTGTTCCGACCTCCACAAATTATGATAAATTTTCGGTACTTTTTTATTTTTATTTTTTAATTGTTGGCTGCATCCAAACATATTATCATAACCCACGTCTAGACTTAAGTGACATCTATTGTGTCCGTTACTTTTTACGAGTCTGGCTTTAAAAAAAGGAAGCAACCATCGTCAACTTTAGTAATTCCGTTTCTTGTACTTTTTTAAACTTTAGTGTTTGTTTTTAACTTCGATATTTGACCTTAGACGTTTAAAAAAGTTTTTCAGTCTAAATGGTTCTAGATGTTTTAGAAGGGACTCATTTCCTGTGGTTATACTTCGGAGATCCCAAAAATTTGTATGAATTTGAGTTGACTCGTCTAAATTTTTAATGAGCTTTCGAAGTTCTACATCACAGTAAACCATTTTGCCATAGTCGTTAGTACTATTACACTTAGGTACTAAGTTTATTTTATTTATTTCTCCACACATTTTAAATAAATAAATAAATAAATCGTTTATTAAAAGAAAATAGGCAAAGATTACAAAAAAATCCACCAAACTTTAAAGAAAGTTTGTAGGTGGAAAAACATACTCTCAAGAAAAAATACCTGCCAACCCTAAAAATAACAAAATATAAAAAAAAAAGTTTAGTAAAACGGTTTCCCATTTATTCAAAATAGATTAGGTATGTCAGATTTATTTTATAGACAAACAATTAAACTTCAATATTTTTAGAATACAGACCTATAACATATTAAAACAAATTACATGTTAAACAAAAATTAATTACTAAAAATTAAATAAGTAAGTAGTCAAAATCATAACTAAAACTAAATAACAAAATAATAAATCATCATTAAAAAAACACAATTATGACACAATTACGATTACAATTATTAGTTTCTCAACGAAATAAACGTGAGAAAATAATAAATATTCCGAAATATTTACGTAGAACACAAGAACATGTAACTTTACTCAGAGGTCAATCGCGGGAATATTAAAGGAGCAGTCACGTGGCGTAAAGTGACCAGCCAACTCTGTATTTATTAGGATTTTTCCATCACGTTTCCATTACGAAGCCACGTGGTTTCAAAACGGACGGGAAAACTTTCCACGTGATAAGGATTTCGTAGTATTTTGTTTTCAGGTTTTAGGTTTGCGAAATTGTTTAATATTTTTTACTGTACGTCAATTTATTGAAATACGTAGTTTAGTTTTGGTGACTAGGTTAGGTATGTGGATTGTGATGTAAAAACGCGTTACTGAAGGTGTTAGAAATCAGCTTCTTGTGTAAATGGTGTGAGAGTTTTTATTTTATTAGGAGAGACAGTTTTATTTCGTGGTAGACCCGTATTCACAATCAACCCTATGAGACTGCATAGTGCGCGCGAACGCATAGGTAGAGCCGCAAATAAGACGCTAATTCGCTAGAGTGTAGAGAGCAGCACAAAATTGAGCAATCGTCGGGCAGCATTTAGCGCAGTGCGTTCACTTATTCAAGAGCATCTTAAATACTGTTCGGGAATAAGGGCGTTATCGCTCCCAGTCAGTTTTATTTTTAGGAATCAATTTTTAATCTAATGTATTGACGGGCATTATAATGTTGTACAAAACAAATAGATATAAATTGAGAACTATAGCAGCGCTCCACGGTTTCACACGAGTAACTCCCGATTCCGTGAGAATATCGAGATAAAAAGTAGCCTATATTATTCCCAATAAAACATAAACCTCCGATATACATCCTTATATACCGAGTTTCATCAAAATCGGTCCAGTAGTTTAGGAGCCTATTCGTTACAAACAAAAAATAAATAAAAATCTTTCCTTTTTGTAATATTAATGTGGATAAATATAATATGACCGGGTCACGTTTAAAGTTCGATTGACAGGGTCATATGAAGTTTTGTAGGACCTAATCTACTTGACTAATTGATTCTAGTCCATCACTATCACTACATAGTATAATAAAGTCGCTTTCTCTGTCCCTATATCCCTTTGTATGCTTAAATCTTTAAAACTACGCAACGGATTTTGATACGGTTTTTTTTAAATAGATAGAGTGATTCAAGAGGAAGGTTTATAGATGCATAATATAGCCGTGCGAAGCCGGGGCGGGTCGCTAGTTATATATATATATATCAAAATCTCATGTTTCAATACTTCTCTAATTCGTTGGAACTACAATGTTTCACTGAATGGATACTTGTCATTCAAGTAGTCGCAAATACGTCAGATAAACAATCTACTTTATAGTCCACAACAAACAATGATTGCGAAACGGCTGACGCCTGTAAGCTAATCCTGAAGCGACATGCCTGTAACATTTTCATTTCAAAGCTTTGTGGATTTCACGCAAACAATTTTAATTGACTGGCGAGACGAAGCTCAAAGTGGACATGTTCATTTAAAATTGTATAACTTTTTATTCCTATTTTCGGCAGGTTAATTAACTTTTGAGCCATCGCGTACTTATTTTCAGGAAAGTACCTATCATTTTATGTTAAAGCAAACCTCTTTTATAATAATGTAGTATTTTTTAATAAGTTTTTGTTTAAATAATTCCCCTAAAAAGGGGAATTATTTAAACAAAATTATTTAAATTTGTCTTTTCTATGAAACGGCCAGATATTTGATTATAATCTATTTCGAAAATATACCTAAGTAACTCAAATAAAACTCACCATAACTTGGTTAAAAACAGGGATTCGTACCCAATATCAAAAGACCTCATCAAAATCAACATTGCCTAAACCTTTAGTAGACATTTAAACATTGAATTAACAAGGACTGCTATTTTAAACTGACCCGGTTTATTAAATGAAATTATTATATTAGGAATGTAAGGCTCTAGACAAACGGACTCGATTAAGCGCTGTGCACACTGAGGTTGTACCGAGAGCGTTCTGGGGATGGGAATTTTTGTAATGTTCAACATTCTATGCACCATGCCATATAAACACCAGGTGGTCTCTATGTGGCATTTCATAGAAACTAGAACATATTATTACTAAAATTCTCGCCTCAGGGCGCGTTCAGATACCACGCGTTGACCACGCGCCCACCACGCGCATCACACGCGTTGACCACGCGCCCACCACGCGCATCACACGCGTTGACCACGCGTTGAACACGCGTTGAAATTTGTTCTATAAATAATTTGAGTCTTATGACACATCAATAGATCTCAAATTGCATTTCTGCAAGCAGGCGCGGGGCGTGCGCGGGGCGTGCGCGGGGCGTGCGCGGGTCGGGCGCAGGGCGGGCGCGTGGCGTGAGCTGGTGGATTTGATAAATGCAATTTGAGATTTATTGATGTGTCATAAGACTCAAATTACATATAAAACAAAGGATATTGCCTCATTTAGTATGGACGCTGTCCCAAACAAATCGCTGCGATGTGTCATGCCTCATTTGAAAGGCCTTGATGTGTACTCCATTTTATATTATGGCAGCAAAAAAGTCTCACCCAGTGGAACTGAGATATTTCGTCATCAATACAACGTCTCGTACTATGAAAGTTATAGAACTCGCATAGCCATTACTGTTTAATTAAACGTGTAACACCTTCATGTGGTAGCTCAAATGAAAGACCTTAACTAGGACTACATTTTGTTCTACATTACAAAAAAATCCCATCAGGAGGAACAGATATATTTCGTCTTCAATACAACGTCTCGTACTATGAAAGTTATAGAACACGCATAGCCATTACTGTTTAATAAAATGTGTAAGTAACACCTTCATGTGGGGTAGCTCAAATGAAAGAGCTTAACTAGGAATACATTTTTGTTCTACATCACAAAAAAATCCCATCAGGAAGAACCAAGATATTTCGTCTTCAATACTACGTCTCATAGTAAGAAAGTAATGAATGTCGCATAGACATTACTATTTAAACATTAAACACCTTTATTAGGTACCTCAAATGAATGGTCTTAACTAGGACTAGGTACATTTTTGTTCTACATTAAAAAAACCACCAGGTGGAACCGAGATAAATAATAGTATTTAGCTTTAAAAAGGTAATTGTTTTTTTTTATCACTGTTGCTCATAAAGTGGATTTTATTAAACCGCTTTTAAGCTCATAATGCAACGTATTATACACGCGTGCTATATAAAAATATCCAACTAGTGCTAAAATTAATGTTATCCCGATAAGTTAAATACGTATCTTACTGCTAATTACATGTTAGGGCCCTTGCCCACGGCGATTTTTTGTAGCGATGCAGTCGCGCGTTTCATAAACGCGCGACAGCATCACTACTAACGCACGTTAGTCGCATTTGCAACGCGCTACATACGCAATGCCAACGCGCTACAGCATCGCGACTGCATCGACGCAAACGCGCGTCCGTGTCGGCAAAACGTCGAATAAATCATTCTATAACAACTTCTGAATGTAGGCTCATAGTTTTTTAGTATTTTTGTTGTTACGTAATTACGTAATGTCTACCAAGTAATCTCTCTTTGTTAAATGGGTGCATCCAATTGTAACGCCGCTTTCGTTGCCCACGCTTCGGCTGCTTACAAAGCAGCACCAAAGACAACGTGACTAATGTTGCCTCAACGGAGTCCATCTTGCAACTGTAGCGATCACCACAGGCATTTTTGTGCCGTTACTGAATCGCGTTTGCATCGCGACAGAAGCGTGACGGTATCGCGTTGACATCGCGACTGAATCGTGGTTATGTGGGCGAGGGCACACAGCTAGCGATCGCATCGCGACTGTATCGATGCGAACGCGCGACAGCATCGCTACTGCATCGCTACAAAAAGTCGCCGTGGGCGAGGGGCCTTAAGTAGATGAAACATTCTTAATTTATCTGGGTTATACTGTTTTAATGTATAGAAAAAAGGTACCAACAAAGAGTTTTTAAGCCTTGCTGGCCTCAAAACTCTTTGTTGGTACCTTTTTTCTTCTTTTCAAAAGGATGCCTCAAAGTCTGATAGCGAACGATAATTTTACGTGATAACGTCTTTGAAAACAATTAAAAATTGAGTTTTTTTTATTTTGTTTTTCTTTAGGTACATAATATTCTGTTTTTAACCCCCGAAGCAAAAACAAATGGAAAAAAACCCTAAAAAAATATTGTATGTCAGACGAGGCTGTATAGGTTAAAAGTCTTTTGCCTAGCCTTTCTAGAGTGTAATTAACAAAAAATAGTAAACCTAATCTAAACTTCTTAAAAACTTTTTATTATTTTAACAAGTTTTTTTTTTATTCGCAACTGTGATAAAAAACGTCGTACGATACACGTGTGGATTGATCTTTGTATCTCGGCTTTTTAAACGCCCTCGCATACCGCGCTCGCGCGTGTTATACCGCCTCTATGCAAAGATCAATTTTCCACACTTGTATCGCAATGTACTATAATAATCGACTTCCAACAATTCCATCTTGTGGAGCCTTATTTGTTATCTTACTGGTCTAGTTGCGGAAAATAGCTATCTCATAATTATAACTATATTTTAAGTGTTCAAAATCCCAACAAATGGATGCCACACAGGTGCGCTGTAACTGTGTCATGCAGTGGTAGCTAATGGTGAGGCAGATCCTGGTTAGCGGCACACGACTCCTGAGACTACCTACCTTAATAGGTTTTTTGTGTTACTGATTATTATTATTTTTTTGTTTTATGTTGTTCATTGTTTTTCTCGTTATAACGTCGTGTGCTTATATAATAAGCTTTTTTTTTGTTCTATTCTTACAGATTATTTAATATGAAATCGATTAGGCCAAGGCTTTATTTATAACATCGCGCGTCTTGTGCAAGAAGACGACATACTCATATGTTTTTAAATTATTTTTATCACAGTTGCTCTTATAGTAAATCTTATTAAACCGATATTAGGCTCATAATACAAGGTATTACGCACGCGTGCGTTTTACCTTAACACACAAGTGCTGTAAAGTTATCCCGATAAGTTAAATTAGTATCTTATTGCTAAATTCATGTTATGTAGATCAGATGTAGCTAATCCTACCTCTCTGTTAGAACTTTCTACACAATTCTGGTGGATGTAGCTAATTCAACCTATCTGTTAGAATAGAACCTTTCACACCATTCTGACAGATGTAGCTAATCCAACCTGTTAGAATAATGCAGACAGTTTTAACAGAGAGGTTGGATTAGCTACATCCGTCGTCATTTGAGGTACCACATTTATTTATTTATTTAATCATTTATTTACCAAAAACAATTATAAAACACCAAATTCGCTTCACTCCCTTAAACCAGTAATTGGTTTGTCTGGGAGTTGCACAATCCTCTTACTAACTAAATTTTACAGTAAACTACCGTTACTAATAACTAAATCACAAACAAACAAAACAAATTTTATCGAGCGGGTACATATTCGCACAATATTTATGCATCAGTCGTCGTCTTCACTATCCAAGCAGTGCGTCTCACTCGCACGCATTGTTCGAGCCATACCAACAGCTACCAAACCGGTCCGCTTGACATAATGAGACTACACCACTGCACAAAGTTTGTCCCCGCAATACAGGGTGCTCCTATTAACTTAATACAATTAAACACTGGAAATTATTATGAACTTACGATACTTACATATAATTTAACATATTATTTTATCATCTATACTAAGTATTAAGTAGGTATTGTTTTAGTATATATTACATATATATATGTACATGAAGGTGTTAAACGTTTAAATAGTAATGGCTATGCGAGATTTATTACTTTCTTACTACGAGACGTAGTATTGAAGACGAAATATCTTGGTTCCTCCTGGTGGGATTTTTTTGTGATGTACAACAAAAATGTAGTCCTAGTTAAGCTCTTTCATTTGAGCTACCCCACATGAAGGTGTTACTTACACATTTTATTAAACAGTAATGGCTATGCGTGTTCTATAACTTTCATAATACGAGACGTTGTATTGAAGACGAAATATATCTGTTCCTCCTGATGGGATTTTTTTGTAATGTAGAACAAAAATGTAGTCCTAGTTAAGGCCTTTCATTTGAGCTACCACATGAAGGTGTTACACGTCTAATTAAACAGTAATGGCTATGCGAGTTCTATAACTTTCATAGTATAAGACGTTGTATTGATGACGAAATATCTCGGTTCCACTGGGTGGGATTTTTTTGCTGCCATAATATAAAATTGAGTACACATTATGCCCTTTCAAATGAGGTACGACACATCGTAGCAATTTGTTTGGGACGCTAAGCGGCATTATCCTTTCAACGCGTGTTCAACGCGTGGTCAACGCGTGTCATCTGAACGCGCCCTCAGTGTGCTCAGTCCTTTAGTAGCTAAATCCAAACAAAACGTAACCTATTAAACAATAAATAAATCTCGAATTGATAAATGGAAGGTAAATCTAATCCTATTTAAAAAATATACACTCTATGTCATTTTATTCCGGTATAATTAGGAAATCAACTAGAGTCAGAGTAGAGATTTAAGAAAGGTCTGCATTGGCATATCATTTGTTTTTTTTTATAACAATTGAAAGGAAATAGTAAAGTAAGGTGTCATAATTTTTGATGTATAAACGTCTTTAAAAAGTAAAAAACAAAATGACAGACGAGACATCATAAATACTTTAATACGGATTGCTAATCCAACTCCTTTGGATTATTAAGTTTATATAGGACTAGTTTTCACTTGCAAATTCGTTCGCGTAGGCGTTGAATTTTTCAAGTTGTTTTTTTTGGCGGATGCCTACGTCATAATAGCTATATGTGTGCTAAATTTTAGCCTGATCCGTCCACTGGCTTAAGCTAGCTAGTCAGAAAGGAGTTTAACTGTAGATTTTAAACGAACTCTTTTAATACATTTTTGATAATCTAATAATTTGATGAAACACCTGCATTCACAAAAAAGTGTTACGGCAATATTGTGTGACTTCATGCGTCATGATAACATGACCATGACGCGTCATGGTAACTTAGGAAACAAAGTATTTAATAATAATATCGCTCATCTGGCCTTGTGTTATGGTGACGAGTGACGAATAGAAGACTTATATAAAGGAAAAACAAAGAAAAAACAAAAAAAAGGAATAACGTTTTCTTATGACGTTATCATGTAAAATTATCGTCCGTAAACTGACTTTACAGACAACCATTTGTTTTTTTTCTAGTTAATTTTCACAGACTAGTCATTCTGGTATGTTCAGAGCTTGATCGTTAAAATGACAGTAACTTGTTGAAGTCATGGTGACGGCACGGTTTCTGTAAATAATCGTTTGAAGACTCCCTTTCAGTAAGCTTAAGTTATCAAGATAAATTATTTCATGTTATTGATGGATTCTTTCCTTATGGTTAGCTGCTTGCTTTAGTCGACTCTATTAATTTAACTTTGTCTTTTGATTTTCTTTTCTTTTACAATTATTATTTTTATAAAATAATAGGTCATTAATTAGGTATTATACCTACTCTGAATCTTAATTTACTTCTAAGCTAATTGTTAAGTATTTATAATACTTATTCATGTAATCAGCAATTATGAAAACTTTTTCAAACTACCCAAGGGCCACCCGGCCTGTCCTATAAAGAGGCCAATAGAAATCAATTTAAAACGAAATCGAAAAACTGTAGTCTCTACAATTTCTCTTTCTTTATGTTGTCTACAATATTTCGAATAAAAAAAAATGTCGGGTCATGATAAGGTTTAAGAAATAAGGCAGGTTTTGGTAGTCTTAAAGTAAATCTATATTAATATTATAAAGCTGAAGAGTTTGTTTTTTTTATCGAGGAAGGCTATAGGCTACTTATCATTTTGATATTCCCACGGGATCGGGATGTTTGATATAAAAGATACTAAATAAAAATTAAATGAGAGTGAGAGAGAGAGATAAATTTAAATAAATTAAAGCCCAAATTCTCTGATCATACAATCGGCTAATAATCGTTAAGTTGAAAGGGTACCTGCGCGCTCTCCATACAAACGTAGTCGACTGTTTCCTCCATGGATAATAACACTAGCACAAATATTTTTGTGCCATAATTCCTATAACTGCTATGACTATGCCCCTATGTTTTGGTTTTTTTAATTTTCTAATTATCAAGGAAATTAAAATAAAAAAATTAAAAAAAAAACAAAAAATAGGGGCATGGTCATGGCTGTTATAAGTTTTATACACCAAAAATATTTGCTCTAGTGTAACGTAGTCGACTGTTTTCTCCCTGGATAATGATCCAGGGAGAAAACAGTCGACTACGTTTGTAATAGTTTGTATGGAGAAAGCCCCAGGTACCATTTCCTCTTAAGGTCCATATTAAAGTATCATCCAAAGTTTTTTTTTAATTTGAATAGGTTTATTCATATCTTTCATATTATTTTTAAATTAAACGTTATTTTTTAAATTAAATTTGGTACAGCCATGTTTCGCCATATTGGCATATTATTATGAATTGTTATAAAAGTTTAGCTTGTTTTAGATCGGTTCTGTCGGCCGAGATCCTTAGACCACTTTAATAACACCTGTGTCTGCAAATAGAGAGTTACTCGTAGTCCAATCACGTTAGTTTGATCAATAACTACACGCAGACATCCCAGGAGTTCGCATTTCATCTCAATTTAACAACTTATGTCCGTTTGGCTCGGGAATTATCAATTTTAAGGTTAAGTCTACACTGGTTGAAAAGGATAAAACCACAGTATTTTAATTTAGGTACCTAACCTTCTTGACGACCCAGTTGGCACAATGGTCACCATGCCGGACTGCCAAACACAGGATTTATGCTTAGATATTTGTCTGTGGTCTGGTTTTTTCTATGTAGGTATTATAAGTATTAAATTTACAAAAGAAAATTATATTAGTCTATTAATATATCCGTTGTCTGGCACCTATAACACAAGTCTAGTTACTTAGGGCTAGATGGCGATGAGTGGAATGTCTTGTAATATTTAAAAAAATAATAGGGAGGTTAAAGATACCTTTTTATCACTATCATTCATCATTGTCAACAGAAACGTATCTATCTTTTGATGGCTATTAACTTGTTGATTTATGTCAATAAACGCGCTAGGTGCTTTGCTTAGACGTCATTTAGTTGCACGTTACCGCCCCTATCGCTTGTTTCGCGCTCTCGCTTACACCATAACGTGACCGTAACATGACACGTTTTTGTGAGTGCAGTACGGTGTTCATCGATTTATTAGACATCGTCATGAAGACGCGGCTTAATAGAAGCATAGCTGGCTTATATCAAGCCGTTAATCAAAAAGCTAAGTCAATTTGACGTACTATTTATACCTTGCATGTAAGTTCTCGTATGTTTTTAAACAGTTCAGTGTGTTATTAGCTTTAGAGCAATTCAGACCCGAGTATAATTGCTGAACGCAGAGATCAACGTGTTGAAATTAGACGAGAATTGCTCCCATGTGCTACATCACTTTAACATTATTGTTATACATTCGCTGTGTTTTTTTGAAACACGTTAATTTACTCATCGTTGCGTAACAAATGTTCTAAGCTTACTGTGACGCGTTGTACTGAAATGATATTTGAACTTTCGAAAAGAGCATTTTTCTGTTTATTGTTTATTGTGTAGGAAGGAAGCCTGGAAGAGATCGCTTTGAGCGATAAGGCCGCCCTTTGTAACACTTAGACTAAAACTTTGTTTTTTATTTATTGTATTTTACAAATGGTGTTTGCAATAAAAAATGTATCTATTTATCTAGGAAGGCTAAGTAAAAGAATACGTAGTACGTATAATTGCTGAACGCAGAGATTTTTTCTGTTTATTGTTTATCTAATCAGAAAAAAATTGATAAACCAGGTGCGCCCCGCGGTTTTCACCCGCGTACTATTTTTCTACGCAATTTTCTTATTTTTTTCTTTCATAAAAACCTTTTCCTGACAACAAAAAAGAATCAGCGAAATCGGTTCAGCTATTCTCGAGATTTGCGCTTAGCAACACATTCAGCGATTAATTTTTATATTATAGAGAAGATAGTTGATTTAACTAAAATTAAAAACATCAATAAAACACACACAAGAAAATAGAATAAAAAAGATTTTTAAGCGCATCTCCCCAAGGCATCGTTCCTTGAAGGCTGGCAACATTTCTCCTCTGGATCACCAGATTGATTTTCTGAGTCTCTGAACCGGCCTTTTGCCATCATACTTTGGAAAGGGTGTTTTGTTGTTGATTGTGAGATATTTTCATATAGGTAAAGACAAGGAGCTTAGGTCTTTGATACAGACTACCTGTTCTGAGGGACGCGACTATGTTTTTCCACATTCCACGGAATTAGGATTTAAGGCGTTCTTGTGCTAGATAGAAACGTATACCACAGATAGCGGTACCTCTAGCATAGTATATCGAAGCCTACTTCTTCCTAACTAATAGGAAGGTTGCCTGGAAGAGATCACTTTGAACGATAAGGACGGCGAAGTGTTACAAAGGGAACACTTAGACTTAAGCCGAAGTGGTAAGACCAGAAGCGCGATAGAGGTGTCTTAGAAACAGTGTTTGGGTATCAACCACTAAAATCCAATGATATTCCTACAGTCGTAAAGGTGAAGAAATGCTTTGTATTGTCATACACCTCGATTAGAATGATTTGCCTCGATAGAAAAAAATCCTGAAAATTATTAAAAATCGTCACTTTTTTGAGCTTTTTAAATTTTACAGCGATTGTAAAGGAAAAGAAGTACAAAATTTATATTTTCATAAACTTTACATCAAATCCCATAAGGTAGTACAGATGGTTTTTCAGTAAAATATATGTAAGTCTCTTCACTACATAGTATAAAACAAAGTCGCTTTCTCTGTCCCTACATCCCTTTGTATCGCATCGGATTTTCATGCAGTTTTTTTAATAGATAGAGTGATTCAAGAGGAAGGTTTATATGTATAATACATGCATAATATAGCCGTGCGAAGCCGGGGCGGGTCGCTAGTAATTACATAAAACAATTAAAACGGCCATTTCGCGGCGCGCGGGGGAAAGGGATAGAGTCATCGAGCGGCGCGCGCGTGGGAAAGGGATAAGGGTTTCCAGGTCCTACTTCACCTTAAGAGGAAAGGGTACCGGAGGCTTTTTCCATACAAACTATTACAAACGTAGTCGCCTGTTTTCTCCCTGGATAATGACACTAGAGCAAATATTTTTAGTGCATAAAACTTATAACTGCCATGACCATGCCCCTATTTTTTTATTTTTTTTATTTTTTTATTTTTATAATCTTAATTTCTATGATAATTAGAAAATGAAAAAAAACCAAAACATAGGGGCATAGTCATGGCAGTTATAGGTTTTATGGCACAAAAATATTTGTGGTAGTGTCATTATCCAGGGAGGAAACAGTCGACTACGTTTGTATGGAGAGCGCGCAGGTACCCTTTCACCTTAAGCTTTGATTTTTATTTATTGTAATTTACAAATGGTGTTTGCAATAAAAAATATATTTATCTATCTAGGAAGGCTAAGTAAAAGAATACGTACATATCCACTTTCCTTGACTGTCATAACAATTTTATTAAATCGGTAGGTTCATAAGTAAATCGTTTGTAACAGATTTCTTAACAGAAGCCAAATATCCACCTGACCAATGTTTCGGAAAATATCGATAAAAATATTGATAAGTAAAACGCTTTAGTACAAACGGAACCCTCAAGATGAAATACACTTCAAAGGGGATTACGAGTAAACCAATATCTAAAGTAGTTTGACATTTACGAAAAAAGGAAAAACCCAAAGTGGAAAGTTTCCCATGGAAATTGTTTCACGAACTAAATTGCATAGATACCTTTAGTGCCAATTGAATTATGTTAGTAGCGCGCGATGTCAACTGTCGAATATTAAACTTATCTTTTTATTTTATTGAAGTGAAAACTTCTTTAGCGGCGTTGAGCACTTTTTCTGTAATGGGTATAAAATCTTAAACTCGCGTCAGGACACGTGACCTGATCGAAAAAGCGTAAGACGATGACGAAGATGGAGAGTAGACAGCTATCCCCTCTCTACGGCGCGGCGAAAATGTATGCCTGGGCCTACTGTTTTTAATTTGGCTGTGAGTGTATTAAGACGTACATATGGTATTTTTTAACGGACGACTATTGACGGACGACAAATGTCGGACGACTATTTTTTTATTTTTTATTAGGAATGGGTTTGCACTTGACCATAATATGCCTGATGGTAAGCATCATTATGGCCTACGATGGAGCGTGCTTACCCAGTAGGAACCGATTCACTCTCGCTTTGAAGATCGCTAGATTGTAATTCGTGGGGAACAGGGAGTCAGGCAAGGAGTTCCATAACTTTGCGGTGCGCACCATCTATACCTAATCTTATCGTATCTACAGGGTTAAGAGGAAAGGGTACCGGAGGCTCTTTCCATACAAACTATTACAAACGTAGTCGACTGTTTTCTCCCTGGATAATGACACTAGAGCAAATATTTTTGGTGCATAAAACTTATAATTGCCATGACAATGTCCCTATTTTTAGATTTTTTAAATTTTTAATTTTTTTTAATTTTAATTTCTCTTGTAATTAGAAAATGAAAAAAACCAAAACATAGGGGCATAGTCATGGCAGTTATAGGTTTTATGGCAAAAAAATATTTGTGCTAGTGTCATTATCCAGGGAGGAAACAGTCGACTACGTTTGTATGGAGAGAGCGCAGGTACCCTTTCACCTTAATGGAAATTATAATAGCAAACCGTTGAGGGCTACTTGTGGGCACCTTAACAAACGACTTTTGTTCTACGACTTTCGGAAATTCGAAAAAAAAATTGAAAATTTTGAGTTTATGTAAATCTGAAAAACAGCTGATTTTTTAAAACCAAGGTCATTCAGACTAAGAACAGTAGATAAAACTTAAAAAATAAGTAAAATTTTAAGGTTAATGACCTCTCCGTGTAAGGAATAGCTGATTTTAAGATAAACCTAACCTCAAAATTTTCGAAATAATGTTTGAATTTCCAAAAGTCGTAAAACAAAAGTTGTTTGTTAAGGTGCACAGAAGTAGCCCTCAATGGCTTGCTAGTATAATTTCCAATAACCCTGTATAATCCTTCATTATCATTACATAGTAATGATAAGTCGCTTCCCGCTGTCAGTCCTTATGTATGCCTAAATCTTTAAAACTACGCAACGGATTTAACCGCAATTAATAGATATAGTTATAGGGTGATTCAAGAAAAAGGTTTTAGTACGTAAAACAAAACTAACACGCATACGAAGTCACGGGCAACAGCTACTAATATTCTAAACAGAATAGATTTTTTAGTTTGTTTTTATGTTTGTAACGAATAGGCTCCGAAACTACTGGACCGATTTTGATGGAACTCGGTATGTGGATAACTGGATTAACACAGAGGCTACTTTTTATCCCGATATTCCCACGGGATCGACAACGCTGCTAGTAATAATATTATAAAGAGGAAATATATTTTATTTGTTTGTATTTTATTTCTATTGCAAGATATTCCTCCACACATCACCATCTAGCCCATAGCTAAGTAACTAGACTTGTATTATGGGTACTTAGACAACGGATATACTACTTATATACTTTTCTTTTGTAAATATATACTCATAATACATAGAAACAACCAGATCACAGAGAAATATCTAAGCATAAATACTTGTCTGAGGCGGGAATCGAACCCGCAACCCTGTGTTTGGCATTGTGGCATGGTGACCGTCGTTTTAACTGCCAACTGCGCAACTGGGTTTTACGTCAATCGACTCTGAAACTACTCAACCGATATTAATGAAACTAGGCTTGTTATGAGGATACCTACATTGATTCATTGAAAGTAACAAACTACTTTTTATCCCGATATTCCCACGGGATCGGGTGCTACGCGGGTGAAACCACGGAGCGCTGCATTATGTCTTAGTGTAAGACATAATTATATTATGAGGTATCGCCGCCATTGACTACCAACAACAAGGATGCCAAATAATTTTACGAGATGACTGAAAACCTAAGTAAAAAGAGATTCTTCATATGAAGGAGCCTTTTGTAATTTTTATGCTAAAGCTGTCAAAAGGTTTTACGATTTCGTTTTTACTCAGTGAGTTATATCCGTATAAAAGTTACCTGAAAATTTCAAGATTCTTTCATATTTTCGAGACGGTCTCAATGTCACCTTTTACAAAGGAACAAAGATATTTAATCAAGTACGTATTCCATATTTTAATTTACAAAATTGCTTGGTTATTTACATAAAAGGGAATTTCATATTGTACTATGTTGGGCATACCTTAATGTAATGCGAACTTTGCTCAGTCTGTCAGTTTTTATGTCTGTTGCTCAATGACGCAGAAATTACTTTATTACTAATTTCTATGATTTTGGTATGTAGACCCTAAAGAAATAAACCTGGAACCTATATTTTAATCCCTATATTCAGGACTTTCACGAATGAAACCGGGGGCGACAAGTAGTTATTTTATATAACCTAACCTACCTACAGTTCGAAGTTTGTCGAGCAAACATTTAAGAGTTGCCTGCAACTTCTTTGGAATACCGATAAGTCACACAAAGGAGGCAAAATATAAGTTTTCATCAAAGTTTTGTGGCTCAGTGGCGAGTGGAGGGCAAACAAATTCAATGACCACAAAAAGTTATGGAGCAAACTTCATCAGTGCTCGCCTCGAGGAAAGTTCAGCGTAAAAATATTACCTAAACAGCTTAAAAAGAAAAAGTTTTAAATAATATTTCAACGGTAAATTGTTTTGAGTTTTTTCTTGGAGTGATTTTAAATATTTAGTAGGTAAGTGTAGCGTTAGTAAGTAGGTTTACTTGTAGGTATACGTTTTGTTAAACGTTTTATATAATATATACACAATTTAAAAAAGTGATCTTATAAGGGTTCCTTTTTTTACCTTTTGAGGTAAGGAACCCTAAAAGTTGTTTTCACCTTTTTTATGTTGCTATGTAATAAAACTTTAAAACAAATTAGAAAATGCATTAATTTTCCATGAAATCATATCAATTTACTGCAACCAACAGAGAATGAAGTTCAATTTTGCAAAATAAAAGAGCTATCAACGGTGATTCTTCATTAAAATAAATTACATAAAAACTATCTGCAATAGCAACGTAGATTGTGTTTATCTGATAAATAACAATAAGTAAAGTGAAGTAAATCCCCATAGGAACGTGATTTGAGCGCGGAAGGCGGCATAAATGGATCAAGTAGCGATCGACGACGCTTCCACGAGATTTCATAGTACAGTTCGTTATATTGTAAAACAAATAGAAGACGTTTTTCCTCGTCAATGATAACAAAAATGATAACAAATATTTAAAAGACATATTAGTAAGAAATATATATGTTTAATGAAGTTCTTTCCAAACTTCAAAGGCAAATACATGAGAATAAAACAATACAATTCCATAAAGCGTTTGAAACCTTGCGCTGTAAAACCTTAATCTTGGCAACTTTTTTCATTACCCTTTTTGATATTGTTCAATCTGACCCAATAATTAGATTCCTTCGGGGGTTTTCGAAGCTAATATTTAAAGTAGGTAAAATTTAAAGTTTCCGTGAATTACTCCCAGATTGCATAGGTACCTTCGATCGGCCGATTGCTCGTTGTCAGTTCACATTAATAGTCGAATCTTCGTAACTTGTTTATCGCGTTGTTCTAAACTAAACTATCAGCTGATAAAAAGTCTGTAGTCTGATATGGTTCTTAGTTATTCCTGAGAGATTCAGTTGCTGGAGCCGGTTCTTTCATCTTCTGGGCCTTGCTTTTCAGGGCTGTATATCTCAATTTGAATGGTCGTGTACTTAGTTTGAATACTAAATAGATGCTTTTAGTAGCGACGCCGCTTTATGTTATCTAAATAGGTAGGTACGGTGGCTGTGAATGTTTAATACCGGGAGACGTTATGCAGCGACTAGCGAATTGCTGGAATTGGGGATATATATAGGTTAGTTTGGTTAAGCAAGTTGTAAGAACATTTTCGAAACTAGATTAAAGTTGACGAGTAATGGAAGACAACCTTAATAAAAAAAATCATTCTCTATGAGCTAGGACAACGAATGAAACGAATCAAAATTAGGCCTATTAGTGTTTTTTTTTAAATACATAAGTATTATTTAAACACTATCACACACGCCTGGTGGCAGGTGACGATGCAGCCTAAGTAGCACGCTTTCCTAGAAGATACTTGTGCTAGTGAACAAGTATCTTCTAGGACTTGAAGACCTCCAAATTGCTTATTTTCTCAGATACTCAAAAGATATGAAAGTGTCGCCTATTTCCTATTTAAAGTTCCTATAAATACCAAGTTAATACAAACATGAACATTGAACACCCTATTTGCATTAGAAGAAGTAATATTAAGTACCTTACAAATGCCAGAAACATTAACCTACTTAACAAAAGGAGAATACATACCTACCTGGAGTGTGATAAGTTGGACGCTTTCCAGGTAGATTTGTCGGTCTACATGGGAATTGCTTGATTTTTATCAAATGGGAATAAGATGGTCATTAGTATAACATTTTCATTTAGTGCATGAACTCATAATGAAACCGATATGGCCGTCTATAGAAACGAAGTTACGGAACTGATTCAGTACGAGGCTTTTAATTTACTTGTATGGAACTGATTCTGATCGAGGATTTTAATTTGCTTGTATTTAATTGGTTCCTATCAAACTATTCCCTTGAAACGAACTATTATTTTTACCCGACTGCGTGACACAAAGGAGTGGTAATGAGTTTATCAGTCTATATAATAGTATTCTATTTGTCACCTCAGTCTGCCTGCAAAGGTCTAGACATGGGTTAGTGGTGGAGCGACCCGATCACCGAGCGATCCGTCCCCTGAGAATCACACTTTGATTATATTTTGAATATTATAATAATTATTTTGTTCTTCCTAGCGGGCACTCTTGACTGAGTGGTCGTGATCCTGTCAATGATGCACAGGTATCGTCACCCCTTTCCTACCCAGGGCCGCAGCTTTCTTGGCAATGCATCTCCAATTGTGGCAGTTAGTGGCATTGCGAGCACATTGTACCGGGGTGCTTGTGTAGCCTGCTTAATAAGGTCAGTCTATCGTGTTGGTGAGCGCCCACGGGATCTATTCCCTTCCACTTGGCCTTGAACGACGCCTCTCCATCGAGTCCTCGTTCCTGGAGATGTATTATTTAATTCTATTGTTTTCAACTTGTACCGTTAACATAACAAATATTATAAGTGATGCTTGGAACACTGCTATTAAAGGCGTTTCTTAGGGGAAGATATAGGTATGAGAACCAAAAAATACCTATCGTTTTGTTAAGGATTCTTCTCATTTCCGCGCTACCGAGATAATCCGGATATAGTATTAGTGCTTATCGTATAAACAAAATTACTATTGTATTGTGGTAATGATAAAATGCATGCGGTATCGGAACCATGTTTGTATGCACGCTTCGGTTAGTTAACGAGCAATTAGGCTATTATGGCCAATGGTTCGGAAACCTGTGACATTATTGCGATATTTGATGTTAATAGCAAAATATTTTAATTGGTTTTAGCGCGGTGTTGCACGCTTACCGCGAGTGTTGTTCTTTCATCACTACATAGTATAAAATAAAGTCACTTTTCGCCGTCCCTATGTCCCTATTTCCCTATGTCCCTAAAGTCCCTATGTATGCTTAGATCTTTAAAACTGCGCAACGGATTTTGATGCGGTTTTTTTTAAATAGATAGAGTGATTAAAGATAAAGGTTTTTAGATGTAATACATGCATAATACAGCCGTGCGAAGCCAGGGCGGGTCGCTAGTGTGGTTATATTTTTTGATTAAAACCACGCATAGGGTTTCGTCTATTATGGTATTTTGATACTACACCGACGTAGCACCGGCATGTATGAAAACAGCGATAAAAAATATCGACAAAGTTAATGCCTGCTGTGTTCCTAGAATTTATTCTGGTATAATAGACGAGAATCAATAAATCCAGAAGTAATCAAATTACAAACCTTCTACAATTTTGGCATCTCGTTCTCTAGAAGAAGACAGACTTCAATAAAGTTTTTTAAAGAATAAATGATTTAGTAAGCATTTTAAAGTATTGTTACAATGTTTAATGCAGGGTATTAAAAATGACTCTGCGTAGGGATCCCGACCACATTCCTAGACAAGCTCTAGACTGGAACCCTCAAGGCAAACGGAAGCGTGGACGACCCAAACAAACCTGGCGACGAACGGTGATAGCGGAAGCGAAAAGCATCGGTAAAACATGGAGCGAAATAAAGCGCGTAGCTCAAAACCGAACGCGATGGCGGAGCACTGTAGACGCCCTCTGCCCCACGTGGGGGACATAGGAAATTAAGTCAAGTAAGTCATTAAAAATGAGCTTCACTTCTATTAAAGTATAGTCCCTCTCCCGCACTCCGATTTATCTAAGGAACCTACTGAATGTACCTACTGCTAAGTAGCAGAGACGTTTATTTGTTAGAGAGTTTCGTAAATTATTCGTTCATCTACGGTTCAAAGCGTATTGGTATCCAGATGCTAGCTAGGTCAAAGATAATTATCATTACAGAGGAATAAAGTGAGCATTTTTAATAAACAAAATCCCGATTCCAGTTTCAGTAACGTTGTCAGTATTGTCACATTTTGACATTTTAATAGTGAATCCCTCAGATATTTAAATTTTATTTTACTTTCGAAAACACATCGTTTTCTTCGGTTAATGTGATATTCCTACATTTATTACGTCATCAAACCCGGGACAGTGCTCAAAAATGTAACAAGATTTTGAACCTGATCATGGACATTACGCCTAATATTTTTAGGGTTCCGTAGCCAAATGGCAAAAAACGGAACCCTTATAGATTCGTCATGTCTGTCTGTCTGCCGTATGTCACAGCCACTTTTTTTAAGAACTATTTCACAAATATACTCGTACAAAGCTTAGAAATTAGCCTGTAATTTTTATAACACCTTGAATTTTATACCACAGTTTTAAACAGTTTAATAATAATTATTAAACTGTTCTACTGTAATAATGTTTTAAATTTCATTGAACTAGGTATACTTTATATACGCTACCGATGAGAGTCAACTCCATAGGGACCTCAATAAATTCATCGCGACCTGTGTTCATTAATTTGCTTCCTGTCAAGTCCGTATCTCAAATTGTTAATGTTTTGCACGCGTTTGTTGGAAAATTTATTGGACCAATCATTTGTGTACCCAAAACAAAGTTCGGGATCCAGATTAAATTTAATAATTGTTTTTGTTTAGTTTGGGTCTGTTTTTTAAATGTCGCTTGTAACTATATTAAAGGCTTCTTCTATATTTACTATCCCTATGGGTATATATAAAATTCTCGTTATATAGTTACCAAACTCCACCTAAACGGCTGAACCGATTTGTATAATTTTTTTTGTGAATATTGCAACTTTCAATTCTCCCAATCCCCCAAATTGCTAGATTATTAATTTGGGGGGTAATGCTACGAAAATTCCCAGCCCCAAGTGCTGGATAGGGGGAACATCCCGTATATCCGAACAGCATCTATTTTTATTTTTTTCCCCCTTAATTTATAAATATTTTTTATATATGGCAAAACAATGTTTGCCGGGACATCTAGTATCTCATAATTTTGGGAAGATTCTAATCATCGGAAGCCGTAGACTAAATCCTGATACATGTAAGTCCATACCTTCGGTGGATCGTTGTTTTCTTTGAGAATACCAAGTAGCAATCAATCTGAGTTACAAATAAAATTAGGAACTTGCTGTACCCACAGACTATTATTTCTATATCTATGGCTGTATTATACTAATTACAGAAACATTGAGAGAATGATATCCGTAGATGCGGTATTATCAGGGTAAAGAAGGGGTGATCTAATAATATGACGTCCGACTGAAACTGATTTGACGTCTGAACCGAGTATCGGGTTTGATGACGTGTTATCAATGCGGGAACACATTTACCTAAGTAGATTGTTCGTTAGCGCGACCTCTTTTTATATCTAAAACTTTATCAGCCCTTTTCCCCCCTTAGCGTTCGAATTTTCAAAAAAAACCTTTTTAATACGCCCTTATTTCATAAAAGGAATCGCTCTGCTAAAATTTTGACTCGTAGCTCGTGATAAGTATTTTTCTTTTTTATAGGAATCCAACTATTTGTCTTCTGTTAATCCTACAAATACTATAAATGTGAAAGTTTATTAAGTACCTACAAGTTTATTAGTATAAAGTATAAAAGTTTATTACTACAAATACTAAAAATTTGAAAGTTTGTGTGTTTGTATGTTTGTGCCTTCTGCACGCAAAAACTACTGAACCAATTGCAATGAAACTCGGTATGTATGTAGTTAGCTGAAGACCTGGATTGACATGGTGAAACTGCGGGGCACAGCTATTTAGCTTAATATTTATATTTGCATAGTCTAGGGTCCACTCACTAACCCAAGATAATTATTTACATCCTTATCTAACATAAGGATGAAAATAATTATTTTGATCATCCAAAATATATCGTAAAGGATCTACTAACACCATGTCATTAATAAACCCAGCTCCAAACAAGAGCGTAATAGAGGTAGCTAGTCTTGATGTTTGTATTTTTTGCTCCCAGTGTGTTCACAGTAATGTTTTGTTTACTTCAAATATAAGAGTAAGATACATTTGAAGGTCAAGAACGTAATACAAAAGAATCCACAAGTTCATCAATAAATAAAACCTTTATTGACTTTTTATTGCTGTTTGTAACGTTCATAGATATCTATAGAATAATGAAATAGCGACTCTGTATATAAGTACAGCTTAACTTAAATGTTATTTAATATTTGTATATAATAAATGACGACCCAGTTGGCACAATGGTCACCATGCCGGACTGCCAAACACAGGGTCGCGGGTTCGATTCCCGCCTCAGACATGTATTTATGCTTAGATATTTGTCTGTGGTCTGGTTGTTTCTATGTATTATAAGTATATATTTACAAAAGAAAAGTATATAAGTAGTATATCCGTTGTCTAGAACCCATAACACAAGTCTAGTTACTTAGCTTGGGGCTAGATGGCGATGTGTGGAATGTCCTGCAATATTTATTATTTATTTATTTATATAATATAATGTATCTATTGTGATTGAACTTTTCTGTAAGTATTTTGTTTGAAAAAGTCGGGCAGTTCCTGTCTTTTATTTTTTATTACTTATGTATGTATGAGTCAAAATAATATTCTTTCGGTTTACACATTGAAATAAATTGAGTACATTTTGTTTTGATTTTGTCCATGCTGTGCAGTAATAGTGATGTTTCTGAAATGTCAGTGAATGAAGATAGATGCAAAGGAAAGTCTTCAGCTAACCATATTAAGGTCGCTGCATACGTAACGGGATAAAACCACAGACGGGACAGAGACGTGACGTGCATCGTTAATCATAAAGTGCTCTTTAACGTGATTTTTCTCGTGCCGGACGGAACGTGATAATTTCTTGACAGCGTTTCATATAAAAATATCACGTTCCGACCGGCACGAGAAAAATCACGTTACGTATGCAGCTACCTTAAGACTTCTTTTCATTTACTTGGTCATTGCCAAGTCGGTCATCTGCATGTCTCAGTTATGGTGACCGTGCTAATAAATAATTTGATTTTGAATTCATTTACTTTTGAAAAATTAAGTGGAGAAAATATTAAGCAATCTTAAGCCGTCTGGAAAGGTTGGCGAAACAGAAAAATACTTACGTAGTTATTTCACTTGAGTATTTTTCGGATGAGGCCACTCTCCAAATGTTTTCCGAGAAATCATGGAGTGGATCTCCAAAAATTCATCGTATTTTCCCTCGAGGATTTATCAATAACAAAATTAATAAAACTTTCTTTTTTTCATTAAGTTTTACACACAACCAGAATTTATAAAATACTGTAGGGCATTAAATAATAATGAAATATTTACTTATTAAAACAAACCGACACCTAAATGTTCTAACAAATAAATATTTTAAGAAATCTAGATACCTACTGAACAGTGCGGTGTTGGCTTAGTGGTAGGTTGTGGGTTCGAATCCTGGCCGGCCGTGCACTGATGAATTTTTCTTAAGAAAAATGTATGTGCGCTAATTGACATTGCTCTTACGTTGAAGGAAAACATCGTGATGAAACCCGCTGCTGAGTTGGCTCAAGAAGTATTGACAAGTTCTCTCCTCTGGACATGGTCGATTAGAGGGTATAGGAGGTGCTAGGTAAGCCTACTCCATTCTCACGCAAAAAGGACCCAATTAAAAAGGGTCTAATTGCGGAATACAGCCCGTATACAAGTACAGTACTTTTCATATCCTATCACCCACCTCTTCACTCTAATCTTAAGAGGAACTGGCAGTTATAGGTTTTATGCAACAAAAACATTTGTGCTAGTGTCATTATCTAGGGAGAAAACAATCGACTATGTTTGTATGTAGAGAGTGCCGGTACCCTTTCACCTTAAAGACATTTCACAATAGCTTTTCGTTCAGACTAATAGATACACACTACGTGTTACTAGCGGTTGCAATTTTCGTTGAGGCTTTCAGCTAACTTAAAAGGGCTCGCGTACAAAATGGTCGGTATATCGAAAACCCATTGGAGTAATTTGAGGCGAACCGAAACGACATTGTCGCTTAAGCGATTCAATCCGAACGCGACCGCGTCGGGACCTACACGACGATTTGAATTTAAGCGCTTTTATGTAAGACGCATTTACACTGTTTGAATATGATAACTACGAGTGTTTTTTCGTTTATTTCCATCGTCCATAGTTTCACAAGAACGAAGTTAACATAGAAAATCATAAATTAAATTTACATTTACGTTTCGAGACGAGACGAAGTCATTATTTGTTCGCCGTAATACTCTCTATCGATAAGTATGAAAATGATGCAAATGGTACCTAATGAAAATGATAAAAAATTAAAAATGATGAAAACGGTATTCAAATGCACCGCGCAGTTTTGGAAAATCATAGAACACCACGTTTTGTTTAATATCCCGTTTCTGAAACGCTTTAAAAGCTTGGTGTGATGGTATTATCACTACATAGTACATATAAAACAAAGTCGCTTTCTCTGTCCCTATTTCCCTTTGTACGCTTAAATCTTTAAAACTACGCAACGGATTTTGATGCTGTTTTTTTATTAGATAGAGTGATTCAAGAGGAAGATTTATATGTATAATACATGCATAATATACCCGTGCGAAGCCGGGGCGGGTCGCTAGTTTTTTATATGTAATCATTTTGCGTTTTTGTTTTTATGGGGTTTATCTATCTATCTTTATTATTACACCGCGGCATTATGAGTCAATATATCTGTTGTATCTAAAGGCCTTTATGAAGTGTACTTGAATACCTCAACAGTCACCAGAATTAAATTAATGTTGTGATGTTACGTGATGGTTTAAATAAGTTCAGAGTCGGAGAAGGAAGGATACTACCTCAGCCTTCGCTCACCACACTGATACCCTGTCTAGAATGATGTAAATACATTTGTACTTATTTAGGTATTCTATTTCTATGTTTCTAGGTTCACCCAGTGGGTTTTGCCGGCATTATAAGGATATTCAGACGGTCTTTGAATGACTGTGTCGAATGATGTCTCTAATAGAGAAACGTGACATCGGCTATTAGCATTTAATTGAAAAAAAAAAAAATTGAAAAAAACTCATGCTCTATGAATATCAACGTCAAGACACACGAGTTAAAACTTTTGATTGCGATACTTGCCGTTCACATTTTATCTTGTAGTTGCATTTAAAGTACTGCTATTGTTTATGCAAAATCTTGTCTATGTTTAAACCACATTTTACGAAAATTTCAAGAGTCACCCGTTTGTTTAATGAAGCTTTGTCCTCCATTTAATGACTGTTCTACTTAATAACAATTACAGTAACAATTACAAGGGTCTGTGAAAGGACAATGGGTTACTACTAGAATCCTTTCAGGTTGTTCAACTCATTGAACAATAATTTTACTTTAATATAAACTATACAATATATACACTAGGATAAATTTAAAGATTAATAATAATTTGTAAAATGTAAAAATAATAATTTCTTAACTAAATACTTATATTAAAATAATAAATGTAAACAAGCCAAGTCGCATGACAAACTGTATGTTTTAAATCTAGGTCACAAAGTAAACACAATTTTTGATGATTAATATTATTTTGGCAATAGGTAGGTAACACACGGCTGCACATCGACAGCACACTATTATAATAATTATTGATAAGTCATCAAAACTAAAATGTATATAATGTAAGAAATTTGTGAATAAATTAATTGGAATCAAGAACTGAGTCGAGTATCACTCCTCCTCCCAAGAAGATCGAGCAGTGCCTAGCAACCGCTAGAAGAGCTATTGCAGCTGGAAGAACCGAGCAGTACCTAGCAACCGCTAGAAGAGCTATTGCAGCTGCAAGATACGAGCAGTCCCTAGCAACCGCTAGAAGAGCTATTGCAGCTACTCCATGCTCTTTAGCATCCTCTCACTGCGGCCAGGAAACCCTTAGCCGTCAGTCGATTGGTCTTGTGAGTCCGCTTGACCAGCAGTGAGAAAATCCATCCCGTGTACATTGCACGACGTACACACACCACCCTTCCTACCCACCGTCCGTCCGTCACCCCAGGTCGCCTGGTGACAGACAATCCCGTACTTATCTATATATTTATATATTGTTCGAACCCTATGGTTAGGGCTAGGGCAGTAGGGACACGTCAGGTAGGGTAGGGCCAGTAGGTACACATAAAGCTAGGTACACACACATACACACATGCACTAACTAGGATACACGCACAAGGGGTCCAGATATAGATACATACGATTAGGAAACTAGGGATAGGTTATTGTAGGGGTAGGTGTTAGGGGTAGGTTTTATCCCCTTTCGGTGAATGTATCTGGTGACTGCACGCCCGCGTACACGCCTCGCGTAGGGTAAGGTGCCGGTTACCAGGTGCGTTTACATTTGGTCCTTCGAGTTTTTTTTGGTTTCGCGACGGGACATCAATCGCGCCCCGTTGGGAAATCGAACCAGTAAAAATCGCGCTCCTCTTGTCCCCGTAGGTTGACTGACATACAAAGACGTATTACCACCAACTACCGCGCTGCGATTTTCTCAACCAAGCAGCTACGGAACGTTCAACAGATTGAATATACCTACAGCAAAAGGAAGCAACAAAACAAAACACTATGGAAAATATGGACATTGAAGAAATCAATCGTATTATCAGAAGCCAAGAGGCGGACTACAACGAAATCAAACGAATACTTACAAATCTTAAAAAAGACCCAAACACAAGAAAAACTGACAAGTACATTAACGAACGGAGGGCTCGACTCACAGAAATACTCAACAGAACTACTACCAATCACGAGTTACTTAGAAATCAACAAGTACTAGTTGATCATAAGTACATTACTACAAGTTACTACGAATCCATCAAGTCACTCGTCAATCAAACTATGGAGTACTTAGCAAAATGCGAGAAGCGACTACAGTTGCTAGGCAAACTATACGAACCACAAGACATCGAAGAAAATGAATGTGAAGATGCGAACTCACCTAAAATCTTCATTCAACTCTATCGTATCACACAAATGCAGAAGAAACTACAAACAGCTACACAAGCGTTAACAGAAGATAAACCCGTATGGTACTGGGAATCACTGGCGAAAAATATAGAAAAGCAATGGCAAGACATAGAGGAAACTCACCTACTCATTCTAATGGAAGACAGCACCTTAGACCATAGCTACTTTCGAGATAACTTGTTTGAAAAAACGCAAACAGACTACGATGTAATCATTGAGCGTATTACCGCTAAAGCAAGTAACACAAAAAGAGTGGGGAACAGTGAGCACAAAGGTAACCTGCCAAGAATAATTATTCCAGTTTTCGACGGCAACTATGAGTCATGGGATTCATTCTACGACTTATTTCTAAAAATCATACATGAAGATACGTCATTATCAGCGACAGAAAAAATGCAGTACCTTAAGACACACGTACGAGGCGAGGCTTTAATGCTCATTAAGCACTTGACAGTTTGTGACGCGAACTACGATGCAGCCTGGACGCTACTTAACAGAAGATATAGAAACGAAAGAATTATAATAGCGAAGCACGTAGATAACATTCTCAATATAGCAAAGATAAATCACGCCACTGCAGCCAACTTAAAAAGTCTACATGATACGATAAATCAAAATATAGAAGCTCTTCGACGTCAAAACATAGACACAACTACATGGGACCCCATCATGGGGAGAATTCTCAGTAGAGTGTGGGACTCTGAAACAAACGAAAAGTATGAACAACAATTAACCGAACCTAACAAGCCACAAAAGTTTGATGAGATGATGGAATTCCTAGAGAAACGATTCCAATGCTTACAGACAACAACTACGATAAGCAAACAAACAAAAACAAATTACAAGACAAGATACGACACACCAGGCCCATACAAGAGGTCAGACAACAATCATTGTTGGTATTGTAACAAAAAACCATACCATACCATATACCAATGCATACAATTTAAACAACTATCAGTAGAAGAACGATACAAGGCAGTTAAAGAGAAAGGAATATGCAGGAATTGCTTGGCGCACAGCCAATCAGAAGAATGTATGAGTACAAAGACTTGCCAACACTGTGGAAGGTTAGGACACCATTCCTACCTACACCAAGAAAACCATAAGCCAACTAGATATACGAAGAACGAAAAAACCAATACATCTAAGAATACAACTACAACTAGAACAAACAATATGCATACAAATACGACAACGACACTACCAAAAACTACGCTACTAGCTACAGCGCTAGTAAATGTCAAGTCAATCGATGGTACAACCCAATTACTAAGAGTACTGTGTGATCAAGGCTCAGAAGCGTCTTTTTGCACGGAAACAGTAGCTCAACTACTAGCTTACCCGAGGAACAGAACACACGTTGAAGTAACGGGGATAGCTGACGAAAAACCCAAAATAGCGAATTACTCCATTGAAGTGAAATTACAACCAAGATTTCCGAGTGAATTCAAGCTAATAACTACACTAATAATACTTCCAAAACTAACTGGTGCCATACCGAGTACCAATATACCACAATTAGAGGAAAGGCAGTTAGAAAACAAAATGATAGCCGATCCAACTTACAATAAAAGAGGCCCAATCGACGTAATATTGGGAGCTCAAGACTATAGCAAACTACTACTACAAGGGCTATACAAGATTAATGACGACATAATAGCCCAAGACACACATTTTGGATGGGTTCTATCCGGGTTCGTCAGTAGCCACACTACAGATAGAATGAAAGTTACTACTATGACATCAAGAACGAACGAAATAGAACAATTAACCAAATTCTGGGAATTAGAAGAAATTCCAGCCAATCACGAACTATCTAGCGATGACCAACAATGTGAAGACTTTTACAAGACAACAACTACCAGAAATATAGATGGGTCCTACACTGTGAGACTTCCATTCAAAAATCCAGACGTAGATTATGGAGACTCACGAAAGAAAGCGGCGGCTAGATTACTACAATTAGAAAGAAGGTTTGCCAAAGACAAAACACTACAAGAAAGATACCAAGAGTTTCTAAACGAATACTTAGAAATGGGTCACATGAGGAAAGTACCTAAAGTAGACTATTACCAAGGAAAGTACTACATTCCTCATCAACCAGTGATTAAAGAAGAGTCATTAACTACAAAACTAAGAGTGGTATTTGATGCTTCGAGTAAATCAAGCACAAATATTAGCTTAAATGAGAATATGTTGACAGGACCAAGGCTTCAATCAGACTTAACTACAATACTACTACGATGGAGAAGACATAAAATTGTTTTTATGGCAGACATTGAGAAAATGTATCGTTTTATAAACGTAAATGAAGAAGACCTGCCATATCAACGAATCCTATGGAGAGAGTCTCCAAAACATCAAATCGATGAATATGAACTAACCACCGTTACATACGGAACTGCATCGGCACCATACTTAGCAGTCAAAACTTTGCAACAACTGGCTATAGATGAACGACAGAAGTATCCTAATGCAAGCGAAATAACGTTACAAGATTTCTACGTCGACGATGTTCTCTCGGGGGCCAGGTCTGTAGAAGCAACAAAGAAGTTACAAAACGAATTGATACAGTTGTTAAGAAGAGGTGGATTTAATCTAAGGAAATGGTCATCAAACAGTGAAGAATTATTAAATAACATACCAAAAGAAAAACAAGAGGATAAGATGTTAAAAATTCCACTGGACGAAACAAGAAAGTCGTTAGGAGTTCTATGGTCACCAAAAGAAGACAGTTTCCAATTCCAAATTACGATAAACAAAAAAGAGAATCCAACAAAAAGATTCATCCTGTCAGAAATCGCAAAGCTTTTTGATCCACTGGGCTGGCTTGCACCAGTTATAATAACCATGAAACTGATAATGCAAGAACTATGGACTAAAGGCCTAGACTGGGATCAGATTGTAGATAACGTAACCAAAGACAGATGGATTGGATTACAAAACCAGATGAAAATGTTAGAAGCAATTTCAATACCAAGATGGTGTCATATCACAGATGAAACTAAAGTTGAGTTACACGGCTTTTGTGATGCATCGGAAAAAGCATACGGGGCCGTGGTATACTGTCGAGTGCAAATCAATGAAAACTCGTACGAAGTTACACTATTACAAGCAAAATCAAAAGTGGCACCGCTGAAACAAAAGACAACACTACCAAAACTAGAACTATGTGCTGCACTGTTACTCGCCCAACTTATGGAGAAGGTCATAACAACAATGAAATTTACAAACACAGAAGTTTATTGTTGGACGGACTCAATGATTACATTAGGCTGGGTCAAAGGTGAAGCTACAAGATGGAAAACGTTTGTAGCCAACAGGGTAGCTGAGATACAAAAATTATTACCACAAGCAAAATGGAATCACGTCATAACGTCAAATAACCCGGCGGACGTAATTTCGAGAGGAATAGAACCAAAAAAATTTCACAACTTTACACTATGGTGGAATGGCCCAACATGGTTAAAAACCAAAAATCTGCCAATAACTAAAACTATCCCTGAAATATGTGAAGAGATAAAAAAAACCGTTCACATTAACTTAGCAACAACTACCGAACCACAGAATGAAATATGGGAGAGATTTTCAAGTTTCCAAAGAATGGTACGAATACTGTCATACTGCTTCAGATTTAAGAATATGGAAAAAAGCACAGAACCCTTACGTTGTGATGAATTAGCTATTACAACAAACAAAATAATAGCACTAGTACAACAACAAGTTTTTCAAAAAGAGTACAAAACATTAACAAAAGGGATATCACTAGAAAAAAATAATAGACTAACAAGCTTAGATCCATTTATAAATCAAGAAGACAAGATAATGAGAGTCGGAGGAAGACTTCATAATTCAAACCTTCCATATAACCAAAAACATCCTATACTACTACCAAGCGATCACCACGTCACATGGATAATAATTCACGATGCTCACATGAAAACCTTACATGGAGGAAACATGTTAACTTTAGCCTACATACGACAAAGATATTGGATATTAGGAGGAAAGAAAAGAATAAAGAGTTATATATCCAAATGTGTAAAATGCATAAGATACAAAGCAACAACCCTACATCAAAAAATGGGCACATTACCAAAAGCTAGAGTAACCGAATCATACCCATTTAGTCACACAGGTGTTGATTTTGCTGGTCCTGTACAAGTAAGAGCAATGAAAGGAAGAGGACACAAGTCGTACAAAGGATACATTGCAGTATTTGTTTGCCTAGCAACGAAAGCAATACACTTGGAACTAGTAGGTGATTTATCAACCGAGTCCTACATAGCCGCAATGCAAAGGTTCACATCAAGAAGAGGTCCAGTTTCACACATGTACAGCGATAATGCAACTAATTTTGTGGGAGCTGCCAACCACCTTTACAAAGAAATACTGGAAATAACTCAGTCAAATGAATTCCAACAGACAATAACTACGATAGGAACACAATGGCATTTCATACCACCTTCGTCTCCTCACTTTGGCGGAATTTGGGAAGCGGGAGTAAAATCCATGAAGCACAACTTACGCAGAGTGATAGGAGAACAAACATTAACCTACGAAGAATTGATAACATTCCTGTACCAGATCGAAGCATGCCTTAACTCGAGGCCGTTATGCGCACAAAGCGAAGATATAAATGACAACGTAGTGATCACACCAAGTCATTTCCTAATAGGACGAGAGGCAGTAGGAATACCAGATCCCCTGGCAAATATTAGCACTGATCTACTACTCAGGTGGAAACAGATTCAAAAGATGAAGAGAGATTTTTGGAAAAGCTGGACACACGATTATTTACATCAATTACAACAGAGATACAAGTGGAAAACAAACAACGAAAACTTAACGATCGGAACATTAGTACTAGTGAAAGATGAAAACATAAGTCCCAGCAAATGGCCACTGGCAAAAGTAAAAGAAATACATCCGGGCAATGATGACCTCACAAGAGTTGTAACCCTACAGAAGTCCTCTGGTTCAACTCAAAAACGTGCAATACATAAACTTGTTCCTCTACCAATCAATGAAAACGACAGCGGCACTAAACCAAGTAATACGAGTACAACAGTACAATCAAATGTTATCGTAAAACAGAATAAACGACAAACCAGGAGTCATACATATAAAAAGGGATGGCAATGGTTCACGTTCCTGATTACATGCCTACAACTATTTGCCAACGTAACATCAACCTATACAATGATTAAAATAAAACCAGGATTTTATGTAGAACAGATCGGGACTGCATGCATTGACAGAGGAGTCTTTAGAATAGAGACAAACTTCGAAAAAGAACAGATTGAACAAAACCTTAGACAAATAAAGAAAGCAGTGACACAGTTCGACGACCTTTGTGAAATAGCAAAAAATACAACCAAAAATGCGACACATTGTGAACAATTCCACCACTACTTAAAAGAATCCGAGTCAAAGTACGAAAGAACAAAAGAATACCTAATGGAAGCAAACCAAACCAAAAGAAAGAAGAGAGGTATATTAGGACAGATATTAACATCAGTTTTTGGCGTAAACGACGAGGTCTACAGGGACATAGATAGCCTGAACAAAAACCAACAACAACTAATCGAAGCTGCAAATCAACAAACGAAGTTTATGATATCAACGGTATCACAAGTTAATGAGACAGAAAATAGAATCACGAAAAAACTACAAAAATTTCAAACAAAACTAAACCAGGTCATACAATTTATACATGAAACAGATTATTGGTACCAAGCAGTCATCAGAAACAGTGTAAATATACATATAATAGAAACGTATCAGTTAGCAAATGATTACATAACTGAAATAACAGAACATTACGCTGGATTATTAGATGTATACCTATCGAAATCAAGTGTATACAGCATTTTGACTCCAAAGAACGTCAGTAACCTAATTTATACGGCAAATAACAAACTTCCTAGTAACTTAAAGATAGTACAACGACAACTGCTAGAAACAAAAATGGCGGAAAACGAAACACACATCCAAGTGTACGCCTACTTTCCGATACAGGACACAACAAAATACACAATGATCTATGTCACAGCGGTTCCTGAAAAAACACGGGACCAGCTATTCCAAACCGTCGAAATACAAAAATCATACATTGGCGTAGACTATAACAACGAACAGTATTTTGACTTAGATCATGAAGAATTTACAAGTTGCCTACAAAGTATGAGTACATACGTCTGCTTTCCTAGTGCCGTGAAGAACATGCAATCAAATGATAATTGCATTGTTAACCAGCTCTTCAAAAACCAAACACAAACGAGGTGTCAATCAAAAACGTTCGACATAACTAACAAACTGTTATGGAAACAACTGCATATGCAAAATACATGGTTATTCATAGCTAAAGACCGTAGTTTGACATCGATCATATGTGACGGACAAAGAGAGGAAATTGAACTGCGGGATGTTGGAGTAATACGGATTGCCGACAACTGTATTATAAAGACAACTAATAACATATTAGCTGCAAAAAGAACAATCTCAGTTCAAACCGTAGCGTCATTTTCAAAACCAATCGACTTCTCTATATCCACTTATAATAGCACTGGCACCATATTTAATGTAACCAAAGACGAAGTTATAGAGAGTTCACAAGATATTCTCGACAATGTAGTCAAATCCGAAAATAACTTACAAACTAAACTAGACAATACAATCTGGACCCAAGTTACTTCTCACACTTACATAACTACTACAGTAGGAGGTATAGTAGTAGTTACTATAATTTTATTAATATTATTTTGTGTTCCTCAGATCACGAGGGGCATAAGGTCACTGGTACAGCTACAGCACCACGACAACAGACCTGCAGCTGACGAGCCAGCCAGCCAACATCACGACCCAGTCTACAGCCAGGTAGCACCCAGAAAACCAGCCAGAAGACAACAAGATCCCTCGAACACTGACGGAATAGAACTGTACCAACTGGAGTCCTGCCCTGGAGAGACGCCAGAATGTTCAACTCATTGAACAATAATTTTACTTTAATATAAACTATACAATATATACACTAGGATAAATTTAAAGATTAATAATAATTTGTAAAATGTAAAAATAATAATTTCTTAACTAAATACTTATATTAAAATAATAAATGTAAACAAGCCAAGTCGCATGACAAACTGTATGTTTTAAATCTAGGTCACAAAGTAAACACAATTTTTGATGATTAATATTATTTTGGCAATAGGTAGGTAACACACGGCTGCACATCGACAGCACACTATTATAATAATTATTGATAAGTCATCAAAACTAAAATGTATATAATGTAAGAAATTTGTGAATAAATTAATTGGAATCAAGAACTGAGTCGAGTATCACTCCTCCTCCCAAGAAGATCGAGCTGTGCCTAGCAACCGCTAGAAGAGCTATTGCAGCTGGAAGAAACGAGCAGTACCTAGCAACCGCTAGAAGAGCTATTGCAGCTGCAAGATACGAGCAGTCCCTAGCAACCGCTAGAAGAGCTATTGCAGCTACTCCATGCTCTTTAGCATCCTCTCACTGCGGCCAGGAAACCCTTAGCCGTCAGTCGATTGGTCTTGTGAGTCCGCTTGACCAGCAGTGAGAAAATCCATCCCGTGTACATTGCACGACGTACACACACCACCCTTCCTACCCACCGTCCGTCCGTCACCCCAGGTCGCCTGGTGACAGACAATCCCGTACTTATCTATATATTTATATATTGTTCGAACCCTATGGTTAGGGGTAGGGCAGTAGGGACACGTCAGGTAGGGTAGGGCCAGTAGGTACACATATAGCTAGGTACACACACATACACACATGCACTAACTAGGATACACGCACAAGGGGTCCAGATATAGATACATACGATTAGGAAACTAGGGATAGGTTATTGTAGGGGTAGGTGTTAGGGGTAGGTTTATTCCCCTTTCGGTGAATGTATCTGGTGACTGCACGCCCGCGTACACGCCTCGCGTAGGGTAAGGTGCCGGTTACCAGGTGCGTTTACACAGGTAATGCTATTTACTTTTCTATTTTTACAAGCCTATTTTTATAACCTTGGAACTTAATTACTGATTTAACCTTCTTTTTAATCTGCTTTGATTGAATGGGAGAAATAATAATATATTTTCAAGTTTTTAAAAGCTTTTAATCATGTCATGCAATTAACAAGGTTGAGACTAGTCGATTAACGTAAAAACCATAAAAATCGGCCCACGCGTTTGGGCTCTAAAAAGCCATACATAGACCGATGAACACATGACCCTCTTTTGGGCCGCGTAGTCGGAAAAAAAAATAGATACAGAGTTGTCGTTTCAAATAGTCTTTTTACGAATTTTTCGAACCGATATTGTGGTAGGACAGATTAATTCACCTTCATTTTCTGTACCGTACCTCCTTCGCTGTGAAAAATGGAATCACGGCACCCTATAATTTGTCATTTTAATGTGTTCGTGTCCGCTATGGATAGATAATTTATTATAACGCATGTCATATTCTAGATGGTTGTGTGCTACAGTAAAATTCGTAGGGCAACAACAGGAAATATTGAAATTACTAATTCATTTATATTTTTAATTTACTATTATATATCAATAAATAAATAGACATTCCACACATCGCCATCTAGCTATATATACTATTGTATATTTTACAACAGTAAATGAAGAAATATCTAATTCATTTATATTTTTTCATTAAATATTGGAAACACCTTTGTTAATCGTTTCTTGACAACGCCAAACTTTCAGAAGTTACAAATCTGCGATGCATTTTGTCATCGGTAGAGTAGATATTATTTCGCAGAGAAATGTCTGATTTTCCGTGAAACTTCATTGGTAGAGAAGTTTAAGTATTTGTCGAGCACTTGAGAACTTGTGTTATTTGGAAACTTCAGGGAACATTTACATTTGTTTCATGGTATTGAACTGGATTATTATTATTTTTCTTACGATTTCATATTGGACTTGGTTCTTTAAAAAAGAAAAGGATACGCATGATGTCTGAAGAATAAGTCTCTTGTTTATAAGATTAAACTTCAATGTACTTACTAAACACTTGAATGCTTGAATTCAAAGTTCTTCTTACTATAATTAAAGATCGCTGTTTAAGAGAATCATGAGTTTCCGATACGCGGCGCGAGTAGGTATTTTCAAAAATGACCCGTATCGTGCGATAGAGAGAGTTTAAATTTGGACGTAATTGCCTTCATTTTGCTTTCAAATAATGTTGCAGGCCGTAACGTTTTTACCCCCTTTATCCTTCACAAAATGAAATAAATTTGGTCACATTTAATTCACTGCATCTTATTCTAGGTTAGGGTATACGTTTTTCTTTTTTGGTAATTCAGTTTAGTCTACTAAAAAACAATTGAAATGCTCGATGAAGTTTTTAAGTCAAAAATATAGATATTCAGATACTAATAACTTTTATCTTAGGGAATATTTATTTAAAATTAAAACGGTTAAACCTAGTTTTCCATTAGATCTAGAACATTTTCAAAAATTATCAAAATCGGACTTTGTTTATGGGGGGGAAATCGTTACCGCTTTTTGTATGGAAATTTACAGCCACTGGTCTTATGTAATGGGATAAAACCTCGGACGAGACGGGGACGAGACGTGCATTGTTCATAAAGTGTTCTTGGACTTTATATTATACGCAACGTGATCTTTTCCGTGCCGGACGGAACGTCACAATTTCTTGCCAGCGTTTCATATAAAAATATCACGTTCCGTTCAGCCGCCCAATTGCCGTAACTTATGACGCATTAGTTAAGTGCACGTCCAGTTGACGCATACATTACGTTGACGCAAACAATAATCGGTATTCCTGTAAAATAAAACTACGTGTAATCGTCACGTTAACTGCACGTATGCTGCACGTCTACTTCACCTACGCGATGTGAACAAGTCATAAACACTGCAAGGTGACAATTAATTTGACATTTATCTATCGTCAAAATTTAGCGCGAAATGTTTTTGTGCGATACAAATGACGCTAAGCTCATTAGGGCAATACGGCGAGCGCGCGACGTTTAGGTTTGCGTAACGTGTGCGTGACGTGAGCCTTAAGAAATTAGGGCAATATGAAATCTATAGTTATGACGCAAAAGCAGTCAAGACGCGCTGCATAAGAATACGACAAATGGGCGGCAGCACGGGAAAAATCCCGTCATGTATGCAGCGACCTTTAAATAGTGCCAGTAACTTTAATCCATCCTTTTAAGGGCTATCCATATATTAAATATTTTACTTCATACCATACAAAAAGCTTGCACAACAAAAAATGAATCTCATTACATTTTACATAACATACCGTGAACATTTCTTTGCAAAGTTATTGCAAGTGCGTGCTTCTGTGCTTTAGAACCCAGCAATAAAAGGTTGACGACTCGGTTTACTGTCCGTAGTATTTCTAATGATCCTTACACACTTTGCCGTTAATTAAGCTTATTAATCTGGAAGCACGGCCACCTTGTTTTCCTTAATTGGTAGCAATTTTATTTCAACTAGAGAAAGCCAAGCTTGTGATTTTATAATTAAAAGTTATAAGCGATGTAGGTAGGTATACAAGTATACAATATATGTCGAGATAGAATTCCTAACATCGCTCGCCCGGAGAATTTCATTTGTTTTCTTTTATGATGGTTAGTTGAATGTTTCGGAATTAATGAGGGTTTGTTATGAACTCTTGCTTCTTTATTTATTTGAGTTACGTGACATTATTATTAATGTTTGCAGCATGTTTCAAAACTAGAGATAATTTTTATGTAGTTTTATTAAAATAAACTGTCTGTCAACTGTCAATAGCACGATGAAAAGAAAGCAATAATTAAATTTATGAGTCACGATAAATAATAACATAATTAATAAAATCTATTTTGCGAAAAACATACGTTGCCATGGTTATCTTGTCAATAACATGACGCGTTCCCGGAACATGACGCATGACGTCATCTTTTATACAAAATACTTTGGTATACTTTGATCGGGCTCAGTGGCGTATCTTGGGAGAGGCCTACGTCCAGCAGTGGACCGACACCGGCTGATGATGATGATGATGATACTTTTGGTCGAATTTAATTTTAACTTAGTATTTAAGGCCATATGATCTAATTTCTCGCTACTTTTGAAATATACCTTAATTTGTATCTTATTTAACCATACTTATTGCATAAATATTTGATTTAAAAAGGAAGTTGTATTTTTAATTGAGCTATGTCGATCATTGAATGGAGTTAGTATAGATATTTTCACCTCCCGATTTAGGATTTGCTTTAGAATTTTATAAGATAAACGATCAAAACACTAAGCTAAAACAATTTAAAACGAAAATACCTCATAGTACAGCTCCCAGTCCTAACAAAAATCAGTTTTATGGTCCCATCGTGATGAAAGCATGAAACTTGGCATGAACGTAGCTGTCATATATGTGCTTCAATTTGGATATGGAAGCACGTCGAGAAATTATTGTTTCCCCCCCTTTCCGCCCCTTTTTTGTGCCAAATTAGAGTTTTTTGCATTTTGTATGAAAACGGTTCGAACTACAACCAAACTGTCAATGAGCAATATGATCCTCATTAAATTCACTACAATAATCACTTTGGAAGTATGTAGATCGGACTTATAGTTTAGAAGCTGTAAAGTGATTTTAACGCCCCCTCGACCCTGTTTTGTATCAACCCTTATGAGTTATTTGATTTTATTATAAAAACGATTAAAGTTACATCAAAACTGTCAAAGACCAATTTATTCTTCATTAAATTCTCTATAATAATTGTCTTGGAAGTATGTTGATAGGACTTATAATTTTCGAAATATGCTTACTTTTCTTTCAATTCGGCCGGTAAAAATGGACACAAAAAGGCTGTACATCGAAAAAGCGCATGAAATATATATTTTTAATATGTTATTAGACCCTCCGAGAGTAGTCTATACCTGAGTTTTCATCCTTGAAAACCCTGGGCTTCTACTATGGTGCTACGTAATTCTGGCACGGTTTTAGTTTTTTAGGAAAAACTACCCCTTGAAAGCGTTTTCCAGGTATTTTTGTTTTATATGTTTGTTTATTAATTGTCAATTTTATACTCTAGCACGTTTTTTATAAAGAAATTTCAAAAATAACTATTCAGATTTATGTTTACATCAAATAATTTACGTTAAGGACCTGGACTATCAGCATTTTCGGATTAAAGATTAACATAAATATTTTTAATTCCCCATCCCCTTATCGGACATTCAATTCATTAATATTTAATTCTGTAACAGGTAGCTTATTTAAAATATTGCATGCTAAGTGAGAACGAAAGAAAGGAAAAGGTAATAGAATTATTTTTCTCAGCATCCGCTGAATCAGCGGGGGCTGTTATTCAATTACATGGGGAGAACTCCTCGTTGTTTACCTGTGTTGCTTCGGGCCATCCGGTCGAATATTCTTACCATAATTACCTTTACAATGTAAAAGTAAAACTAAGTCGGTAGGTACAGTATGCATCATTAGTCCACTATCAGTTTGCTACAATAATACTATCAAAAAGTATTGGACTTACGACCTTCTTAATAAACTTTTTAAACTCACACGATTTGTATTCATAGTAATTATTTTACCGGGTCTTAATCGCGTATTTTTAGAACGAAAGTTCCTTATCGCGTGTTGCGAAAGGGGGCGAGACGGAAAAAATTAAGATCAAAAGTTGTAACGACACTTTTTGCATGGAAAGCAAGCCAGTTATTTTCGTTTCGTCTTTCTATTTCGCATTGTCCTAGAACTTCGTTCCATCCGGGTGTCCCTTGACACCTCTCAAGTTTTTTTTATTTCTCTTACCTCGACGTTTCGACTATGTTAATAGTCATGGTCGCGAGGAGACTTTCTTCTAATAGACGTTACACACAAACATAAATACTTGAATTAAAAGTACTCAGTGTGATTAATATTTTCAACATGCAACTATGTTTTCATTTGGCCGAGTAGTATAAGCCGCCACCCGCTACACCAACGACGTGGGTTCGATCCACAGGTTACGTTGTTATAATGTTCAAATAGTGCTGCACAGGATTTTAAACTTAACGGTACCAATGGACTTTTGAACGTTGATTGTACATAAGTTACATTTTATCCACTTAGTTTGCAAAAAATAATTTATGTACTTACCTACGGCTTGGATAACGATAATATAATCTACATGCCTAGATACACACTACCCTGGCAAATTCTTGTAAAGAATAATAAATATGCTTCGCAGAAGGATCATCATAATATTCTGAAAATATGTAATTCTCCGAAGGATTAGTTTCGAACTAAAGCCTAAATAATAATTTTGCTTACGATATTTTCATTTTGTTTCTGGAGGCAAGAGAAATAAAATATGTATTATATAAATAATATTATTTTTCTGTGCAGGCATGAGATCAAGCCCTAAAAATGTGCTGTTATGTTTTAGTTGTGAGATTGTCATAGTTACTAGGATACTCAATGAGAATAATAAACCCGTACCTACGTATCCAAAGGTAAGCTCTAGTGGTTTTACCAATATCATCACTACATAGTATAAAATAAAGTCACTTTTCGCCGCCGATCTTTAAAACTACGCAAGTGATTTTGATGCGGTTTTTTTAATAGATAGAGTGATTAAAGAGGAAGGTTTTTAGATATAATACATGCATAATACAGCCGTGCGAAGCCGGGGCGGATCGCTAGTTATAAATAAATCACACTGAGTACTTTGTTCAAAATACGATTTTGCGAGTCTACGTAGAGGTTACTACCTCTACGTAGACTCGCAAAATCGTATTTTGAACACGCCTATCGCGACTTCGGATATCGAAAACGATTTTTGCCATTTATTCGCAATAATCCAATATGGTAGCCGGTGCGCGTGATCTCATTGACACTAAGCTTCGTCACAAGTTGCCATCCATAATTCATGGTAGCCGCTCGACGTGAATAATATTTGATGCGGTTCAGTTACCGTTAGATATTTCAGCTACAAATTTTGAACAAATTTTGCCTCATTAACTCTGGTGTTTTAAGGTTAAAATTTTACTATAAAAACAATTCAGTATGAATTTAATAAGGGTATTGTTGAGTCTATGAGTTGTTTATTCAGTCGGTAATACAGGGTTATTGGTAATCATACTAGCAAGCCGCTGAGGGCTACTTCTGTGCACCTTAATAAACAACTATTGTTCTACGACTTTTTGAAATTCGAAAAAAAAATGAAAATTTTGAGGTTATGTAAATTGGAAAAACAGCTGATTTTGTAAAACAAAAGTCATTTAGACTAAGAACAACAGATAAAACCTAATCACCTCTCCGTGTAAGGAACAGCTGATTTTCAGGTACCAAAACCTAACCTCAAAATTTTCAAAAAAATGGTCGGATTTCCAAAAGTCGTAGAACAAAAGTTGTTTGTTTAGGTGCATGCACAGAAGTAGCCCTCAACGGCTTGCTATTATAATTATCAATAACCCTGTATACTGTGTGAACTTCGAATCCTAAGTACTTATGTCAACAAAAAATTCCTTATAAACCTAATTAACAAGCTCCCCGAGTTAGTAATGAGGTTTTGCGTAGAGGAATTGGCCAATCTAGCTCATATAAAATAAATTTACACAGAGCTGAAACAGACGGACGTCAAGGACTACACATCATCAGTTTGACTGCCATTCGGCTGCTGAGCGATTGTCAATTAATAATAATAATAAATTCATTTATTTCAGGCTACAAAGGCCCATAGATACATACCTTATAGACTAACATACATATTTTATAACAATAATTGAATGTGTTAATAGATAGCTTAGAACTATGTAAGTAGCACTTCCATGACACTACACTTTAGTCCTAGTGTGTTCTGTGTGGAATTTGTCCGCGGAAGCGACGGAACACCACGTCCTCCGGCCAGAAGCTTTCATCCATAACGCCAGGTAGGTAGCAGTTCGGTACTCGCACCACAAACGCCTTGAAATTGACGTTTCGATGCGACTCCAGCTTATGCACCCTCAGCGCATAGCCCAGCTTCCGGCGTACGTTCTCGACGATGTCCTTCTCCCCGACGACGGTGTAGTGCAGGCGGGAGATGTACACCGGAGTGTTCGGCATCGCAGCACGAACACCCAGACTAGAATCAGTCGGGGCTGTACCGCAGCGATTCAATTGCCACTCGGCATATATTTAAAGGTATATACTTATAATGTACAAACTTCATTTCGCATTATTAATCACTACACTGTCAGGTTTAATACCGCCTTAACTTGACAGTGTGTATGTTGCTTTATATGTTGTATCCAATGATCATCTAAGATAGATAGATAGATAGATAGATAGATAGAACGCTTTATTGCACACACAAGTTTAAGATTAAGTTACAATATAATTAATACTACTCATTCACTTGTAAAAGAAGATGAAAGTAGTCATACATAACAGTGAAATTCGTGATAACATAAGATAAGTCACTTGCAGTGAGGAGGACTCTTTAGTTGAAGCAGCAAATAATAAGTTCTAACTTTATCAATAATTTTCTACATCCGGCGATGATCAGATATGATACAAATAAGTATACTATAACAACTTTAATAGTAGAACTTATCTGATTATTTAGCTAAAGTGGCTTCTACATAACAACAAAAAATATTTTATTGCACATAAAGCGTTAATTTAATTCTAATATCTTTTTACAACTTCTAAATAACCATAAAAGGCGTACTACCTACCTAATTTATCGATTCGTCGGAACCTTGTTCTTTATATCTTTAGAATTTGGGTCTGATTTTACGACTATAGGAAAATTTAATCAAGCTGTTTTCCTATTGATGGTACCGGATTACTAACTTTTGTACACAAAATTAATATATTCCTTGGTAAATCTTGTATATTTTTTGGCATATGCGGCAGATTTTGGAATTGTTAAAATCGGACTAATAGGTATTTGGTATATACCTCATCATCATATCAGCCACAGGACGTCCATTGCTGGACATAGGCCTCCCCCAAAGACTTTCAGAGCGATCGGTCACATGCTCTTTGCGTCTATAATGTACAGGGTGTCCCGTAATGAATGGCCAAGCGGGCACCTACGGATAGAGGACACTGTGCCGGATCAGATAAATGAAAGTTATGTTCTATGAAAGTCTCTCGGTTTCCGAGATATCCGCCATTTTGAAATATTTAAAAATTTCACTCCGTTCTCTATGTTTTGTGAGTCCAAAACTGCAAATGAAGGAATTATCCCAATATGTTTTTTGGATAGTATTCCAGGATAAATGTGATATCGAAGGCAAACAATATTTTTTATGACACATTGAAAGTTTTTTTTTAAATTAAGATTTAACTCAAACTTTATGGTTTTTAAATTTTTTAACCTGAACTTTAATCTTTCCTGGTGTAAAAAAAATGCATGGCCACCCTAGTGCCAAATGAAAAAAAAACTTACCTATTTCACTGAGATTCTGAAATGGTATAATATGTGGTATTGCCAGCATTCGGAGCGGAGTGAAATTTTTAAATTTTTTAAAATGGTGGATATCTCGGAAACCGAGAGACTTTCATTGAACATAACTTTCGTTTTTCTGATCCGGCACAGTGTCCTCTATCCGTAGGTGCCCGCTGGGCCATTCATTATGGGACACCCTGTATATATACCCGAACTTATTTGATTTTTACTTGCGATGTTTGAAACTGATAATATTATAAGCCACGGACGACATTTACGATAATTTCATGCCAGTTGTTGCCGGGTAAATTTGCATGCAAAGAACAGTTTGTAATCTAGACATGTTGAGTGTCATTCAGTCGTTCGGCGGTCAACCAGTAGCTGAGCGACTGACGTTTTCAAATCTGATTTTAAATGTGTAGTATTGGAGTCACACAAGTTATAAAAAAGTTGTTGAATTTCTAAAACTTAATTGTCTTCTAAGCTTGGCTAACCTGATATTATCAGTAGAGCCACCAGCATACCGTGCCCCATTGCACATGCTCCTGCATAGTAATTAATCATTTGTTAGGTTGATACTAACCACATACTAGCCAATTACTCGCATGAAAGGTAGGGCGTGTCTAAACCATATTATACAATACGGTGATTAACCATCGCGTTTTATAGTTTAAAGTGGTTATTTACAACGCTGATAAGCTGTGATGAAACCGTTAATCGAAAATGTGGTTTTTGATCAAGTTGAATTTTAATAACAGTTAAGTTGGCACATTAATGGGTGCTATTTTAGGACACTGGTCTCTTTCTCATTTCACTCTCAGAAGAAATGGTCGGGCATTAAATATTTCACGATCGCCATCTGTGTTGAGGTATTCTAGATAAAAGCTTTGATTTTTTTTACACAAAATAGGCATGCATTTGTCCTTATCTCACTGATAGGAAGCGACGATGAGGTCGAAGATGCAGCATGCTCGTCTAAAAAGAGAACGGCATGCCTGGACAACATGATGGAATGCGACGAATCACTTGGCATCATGACTTTGTCCATGATTTCTTTCTTTCACAAGTTTTCTCTCACCAAGAATGAAACGATACCAAAACAGTATCAATATTTTTGTTTGATACATAGCATAGTGTCACGCGTGACGCCAAACTATATATTATAAATGAAAATTAATACAAGTTCTATTTATTACTAACTCGTCACAGCCCGAGGTCGGCTGAAACTTGGCTTAACGTGCAAAACAACGTTACATTGACTTTACAAAACTTATATTTCTCTGCACAAAATCCTTACTTCTGTCCACATAGAGGTCATTTTACGTCAAAATTCGTTTCGGGTAACTGTATTTATTCAGTTGCAAGAGGGAACAAGTGGGGCTAACTGTCATTGTCATGACTTGCCTTTGTGCTGAAAACAGGACTAAGTTAATCCAAGAGTCGCTCATGTCGACGCCGTCTAGCAATTTACTTAAGCAACCTAATTTGTATTTGAGCCATTTTGTCGAGAAAGAAAAGGTATTTAAATGTGTTTGTCTATATTATGTGGTGAATACCGATGAAATAAACGAATAGTACATTGCGATACAAGTGTGGAAAATTGATCTTTGCATAGAGGCGGTTTAACACGCGCGAGCGGTACGCGAGTGCGTTTAACAAAGCCGATATACAAAGATCAATCCACACGTGTATCATACGACGTTTCTTATCACAGTTGCGAATAAAAAAAAACGTGTTAAAATAATAAAAGGTTTTTAGAATTTTAGGTTGTTTACATTTTTTTAAGGCAATATTTTTTTGTTAATTATACTCCCGAAAGGCCAGGCCAAAGACTTTTAACCTATACAGCCTCGTCTGACATACAATATTTTTTAGGGTTTTTTCGATTTGTTTTTGCGTCGGGGGTTATAATAGAATTATAATGGTTAGGAAAAAATATATTTATGTAAAGAAAAAACAAAATAAAAACAAAACTCAATTTTTAATTGTTTTCTGACGTTATCACGTAAAATTTTCGTTCATAAACCGACTTTAGAGACAACCACTTTTGCTAGCTTAAAACCTCTTTGTTGATACCTACCTTTTCAGGTATACATCAAAACAGTATAACCCAGATAAATTAAGAATGTTTCATCTACCTAACATGTAATTAGCAGTAAGATATGTATTTAACTTATCGGGATAACATTTTAGCACTATTTGGTTATATCGCGTGTATAAAACGTTGCATTATGAGCCTAAAAGCGGTTTAATAAGATCCACTTTATGAGCAACTGTGATAAAAACAAATTTGCAGTAACTATTTAATTTTGTTTTGTTCTGATTTGTTAACATACACAGGTCTCTACACAACTAACAACTAATTTAAAAACTGCATATAACAATAATATTATTTGTTTTTCAAGTATATACTTGAACATTGTTAACAATTTCCTTCTTCACATTTGACAATATTACGAAATAACCTCAAATTTAGACCACAAAATACCAGTGAACGTAAAAAGGGTACAAAATATTTATCTAGGTGGTATTACAGGGGTAACATTCAAATAACAAATGCCTACGTCCGTAGAACAACAATATCCCAAATATATCACAAGCAAACACTAGACGGTTCAATTTCCGAGAGAACAACTACATTTGAAAACATTGAAGTTGTGTCTGCTATCAAAATATTTCTGTAACTATAATTTTCTATTCGCATTGTGGTGCACGAATTATAATAATATCACGCGCTCTCTTTTCGACTCCACGCACGGCTTTCAAAGGTCTGGGGCTCCTTAGCCCCGTGATATGGGACACATAATAGAAACTAATATCTGAGCTTGGGGTTTTTGCCTGCATAAGTCACGATTTTGAGGAAATATCGGGCTAAAAAGTAGATATGTGTTACCTATGCCGACTTTTGCTATCTATAGGTAAACCTATAATTAGTTTCATGCAACAAACATAAAGCACACACTTTCACATTTATAATATTATAGAGGATAGTAACTAATCGTTGGCAAAATATTACACATGTATTAGGTACATAACTATTATAAAAAAAGAGTAAGTAAATAGAAACAATTGAAAATTTTAAATCTTGTAAAAAATCCAAATCAAATGGACGAGCGACGTAGCATTGTTAATTCTAATTAATCACTTGTCTAAAATATCAAATGCGCATTATCGAACGAGAAATGAATACGTTATATATTCACAATAAATTGCAGCAGCATGTTAAACAGAAGGTGTTATGATTAAAAAAAGGGTGCGTGTACTTATGTACGCGCGTGAGAAGTTATACTTCTTTGGCATTAAAAAAAAAAAAAAAAAAAAAATTTAAAAAAAAAAAAAAAAAACTCGTCCGACAAAAAACTCGTCCGGCAAAAAACTCGTCCGACAAAAAAAAAAAAGTAAAAAAAAAAAACTCGTCCGACAAAAAACTCGTCCGACAAAAAACTCGTCCGACAAAAAACTCGTCCGGCAAAATACTCGTCCGACAAAAAACTCTGGACTGGAAAAGGATTGTCAACACAATCAATAAAGTTCAATTTAGATTTAAACAACTTCTCCCGTGAGAATTTTGTGTGACGTGAGAATTTTGTGTCTCGCTTTTGTAAAATTTCACTCTCATCATTTTTTCATAACGCGCCTAAAGAAGTATAACTTCAAAAATCATTTTGCGATTTCATTGTCCTCTAGTATATTTTCGTAAGTTCACTTCTCAAGTATTGGCTACTAAATATTTATTGAAAATATCAGATATTCTGAGTTATTGCTGTTGTTGTTATTCGTAACTGGCAACAGGTTTATTACTTTTTTGTTATCCAATAATGATAACAAATTGCTTTATCAAAAAATTATCACCTTTCGCAGATTTAATGTTTTATCTACTAAGTAATTGATAAATGTAGGGGATGAAATTGTTTTCAAAGTATGATTATTTTTGACTTTGTTGTTCTGCAATAATCATCTGTATTTTTTTCTTATAATTGCAGGCTTTGTGTATGTTGTATCCGTTTAACAGTATTTTGCCTGATAGTTAAACGTTTTGACTGAAAAACTCAAACAAGTGGGTTGTTTGAGTTTTTCAGTCAGAACGTTATTTTACAGGGATTTCAGGATTACACTAGGCGCTCGGAAGCTTATGCCTGTTGAAACGTTACTATATATCTCACTGTGCTACGATTTAATTTGTTATACGCATCGTGTGTTTCAGTTTAAATTCTTTTTTTTAGCTTCGAATGAAAAATACTTTCACTTATAAACGAGGTTTACGAAGGATTCGTTTGGGTAATAGCAGCACAAAAGTTGGAATTAAAATGTCAAGTATGTACGACGAATTAGCAATGCAGTAGATCAATAGATAACTTTTTTTTTGTACAACACAGGAAGGAACAAGGTACACGATATAGGTACACGATGAAGTAAAGCCATAGTTAGAAAGCATACAGCATTCTTTATAGCATACTTGGCTTGGTAGCATACTTTATTTGACTATTATTTTATTAAGCAAGTTAAAATAACTGACATCTAGTTAGTTGTCGTTCGGCAGCTGATTGGTTGTCGGATAGTAAACTAAAATAAGCTAAAACATAACTTTACAAACAACATTTCTAATTAACTCTTAAATTACCTCAAACATTTTAATTTACCTTTACTTTTTAGGCTTTTTCAGCGAAATAAAAGGCCGGTGAGGTCTTTCATCTCGAAGTAATATATCACCTGAAAAAAATGCGAAACGAGTTGAAATTACCCTTTCAAGGCCGATTTAAGGTGAGATAGATTAGTTGACAAACTAGGAAAACGTTTTAAGAGAATCTAAGGATAGTAATATTACCAATACCAACTTTGGTAAGAAAAGGTTGACCATTGTTGATTGTATAATGTATGTGCTTGCTCACGTAAGCGTAGAGTTGACTCGATCATTGTAGGCCAGAACACACTTATCAATAATGATAGTAGACACTCATTAAGCCTTTTGAAGTTAATTACTTAATAAAGCGTTCTGTATTTCTACTTGGGATTGTCTATTTAAATTGTTATTTCGCATGAGTGCTCGTCACTAAAATTGATAACAAGGGTCGGTACTTCGGCACAATGAGCACGTTTTACATCTTTTCATAAGAATGTTGGTTCTGAGTTGGTTATGCTTTTATTTACATACGGCGTACTGCATCTTAATATTAAATGGTTCATAATTTAACTTAAATGAACATATTTTTATGACCATAGATTGTATGAACTGACATATTGCTAAAGCTCTAGCCCTCAATGACGTATCCGAATGAAACTTTAAGCGCGGCAACTACTTTTGACAGCTGTCATTATTTGACTGGTTTTTCCTCGACGGCGACGTTTATTGCTATTTTATTTTTATTTTTTTTCAGCTGTTAATTTATTTTTCTCGGTTTTCATTTTGTTTTACCGGCGCTTACATAATTATATTTACTTACTGCGCATAGAGGTATGGGAATGGGCATTGGAATAACAAAATAAGATGTAGCCTTCCACTAACCAACAAAAAATAATTTTCAATTCGAACCAGTAGCCCAGTAGTTCCTGAGATTAGCGCGGTCAACCAAACAAACAAACTCTTCAGCTTTATCATATTAGTATAAATGCTTTATCGCGGATCTCTTTCCGTCGGGGATTAAAAAGTATTTACAAAACATTGACGTCACAGTCACCAATTCGATAACTAAAAGTCCAGCCTGATCAACTGTAATAAATTTAACTCGGAAGGGTGCTGGGCTACGGCAAGTAAACTTGATTAAAAGAGTGCGCGAACCGTTGCCCGTAATTGAACTACGGAATACGGGCAATGAGATGAAACTTCGTAACAATGTTGTTTACGGGAATTTTCAACTAATTTTTTGTGACATGGGTTCACTAGATTCCAATGCTGTGGGAGTTCTCGAAAATCTTGTTGGATTTACGCCCGTAGTACGAAGTTCGCTCGTTAAAATTTTAATCCCCTTCGTTACAAATCTGATGGAAACGCACTGTTAAATAATCCCTCTCGATACTGTGTTTACTTTGTGTTTTGGACTCCTATTTCAGCAGTTGCGTCCCAGCAACGGACCAGTATGCAGAAAACTTTTATGAAAACTTTACAGCAATGATGACAAAATATTAAAGACACCCAATTCTTTGAACACCTGTACGTAACATTTATTGTGGAATATTTTGAAAACGTTCGTGTATTTTATTCGCGTTTATAGTGACAATTAAAAAAATATACACTTATGTGTATTTATTTCGGTTTTTCTGTTTGTTTTTATTTCCGCGAATTTTACAGTCTATCCTGGCCACCTACGCGACCCATTTATTTAATTACATAAATCAGTTTACATAAAATCATAATTGCGTAGGCAGGTATTTAAAAACGGGAAATGGAAAAACAGGCATTGAAATATTTGAAATCCATTCAATTAAATTTTTTAGATCGCTTTAAATGCTATCTCCAAAGCATTATGCCTTTGATGACCTTCTCCTTTCAATTTCCCACGTTTTTTACCATCCCAATATCCACAATACGATTCGGAAAGGTCAGTTTTCAGTTTTCCCCTCAGATAGGGACGAAATCATTATATTTCATTACCTTCATAACATCAGGGTGTTCACAAAGGAGAAGGCTTGGGCAAAGTATATAAAAGAAAGATGTGTATCAGTTCGACTGGAGTATACATTACAAATAATATATCTCTTTATTTTTTTTATTTTTATAATTCGGCAGGTTTATACTACATCCTGTCTAAAGAATGATAAAGGTAATAACAATTATTATGTTCGACAAATGATTTTGGAATAACTAGTAACATGAAAAAAGCAAAACAGAATAATTTAAAGTGAATTTTAATGGCAGTCTATCTTAATTATTAGATACTAGCTGACCCGGCGATCTTATTACCATCACATTTATTTTTATTTTCTTTTGTACAAATCTTGTCCTGCCTGACAATAACGAACCACATAATAAAAATAATCCAATTTAGTCTTTCGGAAAGTATGCGCGGACATACATTACGACTATTCATTTTTAGGGTTCCGTAGCCAAATGGCAAAAACGGAACCTATGTCTAACGAAAGTAACGACTAGATACAAAAACCTGAAAATATGTAAAGAAACATCTTGAAATACAGACATACATGGGCAGAATATCTCTTGGAGTCTGATTTGTCTGTATACATTTCACATTTTAATGTCATTTTAAAAATATTATAATTCAAACTCAAACTAAATTAATCTATATACTTAAGTCCACAAAGAAATATATGTAGGTTATAGGTGCATCGGGTGAAGCTAATGCAAGTTTTGTACATAAATTCTAAAACAAGTCAGAGTCATGTAGTCACAAGATCGAGGACTCCTCTTAGGTTTACAAACATGACGAGCAGTATAACGACACAGAATATCAGAGTCCATTCTACCAGTCAGCATACTTATGATGATGTTGTTGCTTTCCCTTTTTCAAATTAAGTAATACAAGTTTGATAATGCAAAGTTCGGAGATACGGTTCGGAGCACCGGTTACTGAAAAAGTAAAAGTGAACCGTTCGAGTTGGTATGGACATGTGATGAGAAGAGAAGAGACGCATGTGACTAGAAGAGTGATGAGTATGAATTAATGTAGAGGGATGGAGGGGAAGAGGACGACCTAAGAAAAGATGGATGGACTGCGTGAGACAAGACATGAGAGAGATGAATGTGAACGATGAGATGACGACTAATAGGAGTGAGTGGAAGAAGAAAACATACTGCGCCGACCCCAAATGAATTGGGATAAAGGCAGGAAGATGATGATGATGCAAAGTTCGGAGATAACCACATTACACAGATCTGATATAGATCTGACATCTCACTGGACACATCTCTATAAAATAGGTTCAATCAAATTGCGCATACTATTCAATGAGGTTCGAAGTCTGTATCGTATCCGGTGCAGACGATCTGCACTGAAAGTAGATTCGTTACTTCGTATCAAGATCGTTATGGTTTTGTATTTTGAATATTTTCTTCGCTTTGTCATGGTAAGGAAATGAATTTAAGATATTTGTGTTGGAGGTGAATTATATTTTCTGTAAAGAAAAATGAGATTAAATGGAAAGATCTATTAAATTATTTTAGGAAATTCAATATATTAAATTTTAGCCATTATAATACCGTGACAGAGACATCCTAACTAATTTATATTTTATTTTTATTTTTTTGTTTGTTCACTTTTTACGGTCAAACGGCTGGAACGATTTCAATGAAAATCGGCATAGTGGTAGTTTTGGGGCTGAAAAAACATAAGATACTTTTGAAACACGTAATTCCCGCGGGTACGGGAATGAATCCGCGGGGCATAGCTAGTTCTGTCATAAAGCAGTGTCGTTTGATGCCGACGCCAGAATAGTAGGTAATTTTTGAGTATAAAATATCCTTATTATTACAAACCAACTTAATCTTCAACTAATTAAGTTTCAAAAATCGATAGTAAAATATTTGTTGAGCTCTCAGACTTTCAGTGCCTGAAAATATCTCGGCGTCCTCAGCCAATTGTTAAATTACTGAGGCGAGGATAAAAAGGATTAGTAAATCGAGTGGATTATCGGAAAGGAAATACTTCGATCCTTAATACCTTTCAACAACTACAAAGCGTAACAAATTTATCCTACAATCGGGTGAGTATACTCGTAATATAAAATGAAGAGTGTGGCATTATTTTTAACTAGCAGCGCTCTGCGGTTTGAAAGAAAAGAAAGAAAGAAAGAAAGAAAAAGCATTTATTGAGTACAAACACATGACAAACACAGGAATAAAGAAATAAACATGACAATGAAAATTAATAAAAAAAAAAACAATAAATGCAAAGAAAAACAACATTATATGAGGAGTCGTGTGCTGACCCAAATGGGTCGATCTCAGCTAAAAACTGCAGCCAAACATGCTCAGCTGCAGCGCTGATGGTCTTCCGGCCAGACCCATGTAGCTAGAAAGCTAGATTTAAACAGTTTCAATAAAAATAGCCTATGTTACTATTAATAAATCAATATCAAATTTCATCAAAATCGGACTAGTAGTTTCAAAGCCATTCATTACAAACATAAAAACAAAAATCTTTCCTCGTTATAATATAAGTGTGGACCATGGATGAAGGGTGCATGTGGACTAACTGCACCCCGCGGTTTCACCTGCGTAATGCCGGGATCTATATGGCGACAAAATGAGCCTTTGTCCTTCTCTCAAGTCTCATCTATATTTTTACCTACCAAATTTATCAAAACTAATTAATCGGTTTGGGACGGAGTTACTTCATTTATAATATTACACACATTTATAATATTAATCTAAAGATCTTCCTTCACTACCGTATCACACCAGAAACGGCATATTGTCCTGTAACTCTGTATAAGTTTAGTTACTTATGTTTTTTTTATAAATATAATAAACGTTAAAAATGTTTTAAATATACTTTTAAGGTCAACGCCAATATGACTGCTTCGACGGTTAAGACTTCAACCACAACTTGCCCATAAGTAGATATAATATATTCTTTTCATTTAATAAGGCAATCACGCAACCTTACCATAATATCATAAAACTGCATCGTATAAGTGGTATAAGTATCGAGCTGTGAACCTTTGGTATACAACAAATGTCATTCAATACCTTGCTTGTGATCGTTACAAGAACTGATCCGACGAATTGCTCATTTCATCGTTGTCTCTAGGGGTGTTGTTTTGGATTTAGACCGTCTATTCACGGTCCAACTTTGTACAAAGTGCGAATAGGAAAAATGTACAGCATAGTGTTGTGGCAGCTCGTAAATGAGGGTCATTGAAAAATGTTGGATTTCGGGAATAAAGGTGACCTTATTACATCGTCTGATTGATGTCGAAGCAAAGTTTTAGAATTGATTGTGTGATGCACTTTGCACATTTGGCTGGTGATGTTTTCACCGCTAATGATTGCTCAAAAGGCTCTAATTAAAATTTTACTCTCTTTACTAGGTACAAAACTAGATCAGAATTTAAATAAAAATATCAGGATCATATCGAATATCATAATAGGATCAAGAAGTTTTATAAGGTAATTCGTAAATTTTTAATCTCTTGTTACGGCGATCCGTTACTGATTTGTTGTTGTTCTTTTGTCGTTGGCAGGCAATAAAGTAATAATATACATAGAAATTGATAGCAATGTTATCATAAAAATTTAAATACCGACCTAATATGCCAGTCTCTCCTACCAAGATAATATGGGTTATAATCAATATAATGTCAGGTCCTACTTACAAATATTTTTTCAAAGAAAAATCAGAAAAAAGTCAGTTTCAACAAACTTTGCAGAATAATAATTGTCATAAAACAGTATTATTTCTGTTTGACATAAAATTAAAATTATCACGACGAACCAATTAGACTTGAACAAATTTTCTATGATTGATAATTAAAACTTCTGAGACCTTCGTTACGACCTTCGTTCTATTCAACTGACGTGAAAGTAATAATACTTTAAGCGAAATTTTTCCTGCCTTACTTGGAAATGGTTGGTTGCAAGTTGCAACATTTATTACCTCAAAGATTATTATTTTTAACACTTTAATTCGAAGGCTTTATTTTTAATGGGCTGAGAGAGCAAGGCAGTCATCAAAATGGCTGCCAATGAAGCAATATATATCTTTTACTGAATGTTGTGAATGTTGAAGTGGTTCAGATTTATTTTTGTCTGCTTTTGGCAGACGAAATAGTTTTATTTTCTGCTATTTATTTAAAAACACTTTGCATAATTTCTTTGGTTCCACGTACGTTGAAGAAAGAACTCAGATCTCTCAGCGTCTATTCAAATACAACAAACAGTCTGCACGGACTGCAAAATGTCTTGTGGAAATTTGCAAGACAAAAACATCGATCGAATCCAAATGCATTCGATTTCAAATAAAAACTCATTGAATGTCCAACGTTACTTTGAACAAATGTAATTTGTCGGACAGTGCATGGCTGGCTTTATTCCAGTGCAAATAGCGGGGTGCCCGTTCTATCAGTTTCCGCTACATCAAGCCAGCTCACATGAGATGCTTTGTTTCTCAGCTGACGGCAACTTTCATGCATAGCCGAGGAGGATCAGCATCTTCTAAGTTGGATTTTGAGCTTAGCACTGAGTAACTAGGGGTTGGTCTGGGCGATTTATGTACAAAAGTCCACGTAGATTACAGATTTTCTATCGACTGATAGTCAATAGTTATTCTCACATTTCAAAGCCATCTGCGTTAATGTATCGCTCATTACTGATACTTCAGTCGATTTAATAGAAAGATTGTAGTTTGCGGAGAATGACTGCCTATGTACAGTCGGCAGTATAATTACAGACCCACCGTAGAGCTCCAAAACGGCAGTTATTAGAATGTTTTCATTATTAGAATGTTTTGAATATTAGCAAGATTCTAGGCACCTGCTTTACAGTTTATTAAGTCATGAATTTATCAAACAAAAAGTATTAAAATGAAAACATTCCAATAATAGTATATATCAATATAATTTTAGAACTCTACGGTGGGTCTGCAATTATGCTGCCGACCGTACCTAAAACTATACGTAGATACAGATAGGTGGAGTGACAAACTGCATTTTGAAAAATGTTAATAGTAATTTTAAAAAATTACATAAGTATAGGTAATAAAAATTGTAAACTTTATCTTTTTAATTCGACAACATTTTCTGAACAACGTTGTAAAATAGTACATTGCGATACAAGTGTGGAAAGTTGATCATTCCATAGAGGCGGTTTATGACGCGCGAGCGGAACGCGAGCGTGGCAAAAGCCGAGATGGAATGATCAATTCACACGTGTATCGTACGACGTTTTTTATCACAGTTGCGAATAAAAAAAAAGACTTGTTAAAATTTTAATAATAAAAAGTTTTAAAGAATTTTAGGTTATGTTTACTATTTTTTGTTAATTACACTCCCGAAAGGCTAGGCAAAAGACTTTTAACCTATACAGCGTCTCACATACAATATTTTTTTAGGGTTTTTTTCATTTGTTTTTGCGTCGGCGGTTAAAAACAGAATATATTAGTTCCGGGTTTCATTAAAAACAGAATATATAAAAAAAATATATTTATGTACCTAAAGAAAAAACAAAATAAAAACAAAACTCAATTTTTAATTATTTTCAAAGACGTCATTACGTAATATTATCGTTCGCAGACTTTAGAGACAACCTTTTGAAAAGAAGAAAAAAGGTACCAACAAAGAGTTTTAAGCCAGCAAGGCTTAAAAACTCTTTGGATGGTACCTTTTTCTATACATCAAAACAGTATAACCCAGATAAAGGAGATCATTCATGTTTCTAACAAAAAATACCCACAAAAAAAATGCCGGCCAGTAATAAAAATTATTTGTATCTTGTAGAGAATAACATTTTAAACAATGTTTACTAAGGCAACAAAGAGCTACGATCAAAAATCGTTGAGTTATTTTACATTGAAAACCCAAAAAATGCATTTTATAGGGATCCGTTTGACCACTTTTAAGATCCCACTATAACTTCTGAAAGGGTTATTGGATATACCTATGTATATAAATATAATAAAAACAGACAAAACTTATCCATTTACTACTTATTTTTATATTTTTTCTGTAGTAATATCTTAGAAGTGGTCAAACGGATCTCTACAAAATGCATTTTTTTGGGTTTTCAATGTAAAATAACTCAACGATGGTTCATCGTAGCTCTTTGTTGCCTTATTAAACATTATTTAAAATGTTATTCTCTACAAGATAGAAACATTTTTTTTTGTGGCCGGCACGTTAATTTTTGGGTACGATTTGAACGATGTCCTTAAGAATGTTTCATCTACTATATGTCATTAGCAGTAAGATACGTATTTGACATATCGGGATGACGTATTATTTTCCAACACTAGTTGGATTTTTTTTTATCGCACGCGTGTATTACGTTGCATTATGAGCCTAAAAGCGGTTTAATAAGATCCACTTTATGAGCAACTGTGATAAAAATTCATATTCCGACGGGTCATGCCCGCTCGTCGTACCCGATAAAGTAAAAAATATATCTGTGGGATGAACAAAAATAGTTTTACTGGGCCCTACTACGGATTTTCTTTCGGTCAATAATTAATTAGGTTGTGAATGCAATCTTTCATTTTTATTTATTGTTTGCCTTTCGTAATTTACGAGCTGCCGATCGATAGCTATTAGTTGGCAATCTGCAGATGTTCTTTAAATTTTTAAATAAAAAACTTGTAATAAAACCTTTTTTGAAGTGAAAACTTCTTTAGCGGCGTTGAGCACTTTTTCTGTAATGGGTATAAAATCTTAAACTCGCGTCGCACAGGACACGTGACCTGATCGAAAAAGCGTAAGACGGATGGAGAGTAGACAGCTATCCCCTCTCTACGGCGCGGCGAAAATGTATGCCTGGGCCTACTGTTTTTAATTTGGCTGTGAGTGTATTAAGACGTACATATGGTATTTTTAACGGACGACTATTTACGGACGACAAATGTCGGACGACAAATGTCGGACGACTATTTGTCGTCCGACTATTTTTTTTTTTTCATCTAAAACTCTTTTTGCGTATGTTCTCGCGACATATGAGATTTTTTTAAACAAAGACCTCACAGACCTTGTACTGAGGTTGAAACAAGTAAATTCGTATTTAAGTTTTAATTACAAGAGAAAAGGCAGTTTTTCTCTTACCTATTATTATAACTTATTAGATTTTCACGTAAATACGTAATCAAAGTACCTAGCTGTTCGAAACAGCAATGCCTCCTGTATAATAAGATTTTGAGTAACAACGACTTTTCGCAAATACTTTCGAATAAATCGAATTCTAAGTAAAATTGAGAGCTTATTAACTTCAATTAATAAATAAAAATATATTGGTACAAACTTATTGGGCGACGCTATCTTTGGTTTATGATGTTGTCATTTCCTTAGCAATCACTTAGCAAAATTGTTTAGTTATACCTATTTTGAACCAAGCAACGCCAACATTGCGCTGACCGACATGGATGTCATACTGATGGTCAGGTAGAGTCACACCCCTCCTGGACCCGTTACCAAAGGAATATACGGAAGCACTCCCTTTTATAGCTTATGAGGTTATCTTAGACCGCATCGTCATTACCATCAGGTGAAGTAGTGGTTAAAAGCTGACCTATTCCTAACTATCCGCATCTGATCTTTCATCCTGCTTTGCTGATATGGATGTCAACGAAAAATCGCATAAAATGCGGTATTACGTAATAAAATAACATCTGTCCGAATCAGAATCCAAGGCACTTCCAATGATATTCTGAAAACCTTGACTCACAGACCTAGCCAGCTGTGGCAACACTGGGTAGATTTGGAAGGTGTGTTCTAGTTGTAGGTTTTCTATAAGATTTTCCAAAATTCTATCCCTTAGGGGGTGAAAAGGGGGCAAAATTTGTATGGGACAACGTGATTCCTTGGTCCAATCTATCTACCTATCTAAGCCTTTGCTTGTCCAATCCAGGACATAGGCCTCCTCCATCCTCCAATCATCATAACCTGCGTGTCCAATCTACTTCAATTTAATTAAGTATAAAAATAAATAAATTTAACTACGTGTACTAGTAGCTTGAATCGGTAGGCATTTAATTTGTACAAAAAAATACGTCTGGTGGGCTATTTTTCAATCGGGATAAGACTGTTCGAGGTCGGGGTATAATTTATTACTAACATTGTTGAAGTACCAAAGCTGTTTAGGTACTATAAAAAACTTAGCTTAACATGTAGATAATTAATGATTTTAGGTTTTTGGGCGATTCAGTAATTTTGTGGAAAAGGGAAATTCATAAAAATAACTGAACCTACATAGTCTGAATTTCTAAAGTCGGGCAGTTTAATGTAATTAGTCAATTATCAGTTTGGCAGCTCACTTCAGCTAATGAAGTCGGTTTTTAGGTTTTTTAAGTTTTGTTATTTTAGTTTTTTTATTGTAAATATCTTTTTTTTCTTCTCTTCATTAGAATTTTTTATTAGTTTAAGAAAAGAGGCTGTATGAAAACTTAACAGTATAAAATGATGGTCTCAGTATAACACGGTAAACCCTAGAGCTAACATAGACCTTTAGAGAAAAACCTTACCTTAACTACGTACAAATTCTGTATTAAATTCTCAATTATTTAAATTCGCACTAATTAGTAAAACTCCCCTTATTATCTTAAGATTAACTCTAATTAAGGCCTAGCAAAGTCTCGTAGGGTCTCAAAGCAAGTGTTTTCCTTTGAAAACAGTTAATTAGAGCTCAGATTTTAAACGATATACCTACTTATATTTATAAAATGTTAAGAAAGTAAATGCATAGTTTTTTGATTACCTACTTAATTAATTTTAACTCTACTATATAGTTATAAGATCTGAAATTGCAATTAATTTATTTGTCAAGGTGTTTTTTCCTCATTCGTAAGTGCTGAAGTATAGGGATTTAAGTTGGTTTTCATGTCCACCCCTTTCAAGAAATCAAGAAATCAAGACATTTATTGCAAAGTTATGTACACAAGGATCTTAAAATAGGCTTAAATTAAGTAACAATAACTTACCCATTACAGGCATGCAATATATTAAACTTATATTCTAAATGAATAATTTTATAATATTAAACGTAGGTAGGCAATTTAAAAATATACCTTTGTTTCTTCATAAAATTCAGACAGACTATAAAAGGTTTTTTCAATGAGCCATTTTTTTAATTTGGACTTAAATATATTATTATTATGTAGAGCTTTTAGGTCTGTTGGGAGAGCATTGTAAACCTTTATTGCGGTAATATAAGAGCTTCTATGATACATAGTATTGTTAACTTGAGGCATGCAAATATTGTGCTTATATTTATTTCTGAGGCTATCATGACGTAAAGATCTATTGGAAAAAAAGTATTTAAGATTATTTTTAATAAAAGTGCATAACTCTAAAATGTAAATACCTGTTACTGTGAGAAAATTATATTGTTTGAATAGTAAGCGTAAAGTGTCAGTGCTTTTTAAATTAAATATGGATCTTATACACTTTTCACTTTTCACTTTTAATCTAACAAATAATCAGGTTACGCAACGAAATACAGTTACAAACAAACATTAGAGGTATACAGGGTGACATCTATATCAAAGTTATATCAGTCGCTGATAAATATTTATTGAACCATAAATAATTCAATTAAGCACCCTATACTTATCCAATTAACAAAATATTGATTTTAAATGACTTGACTGTGACGCAACTTTGTCAAAGTTTAATGGAGACTGATAAGTTTGTTTTCATTTCAGAAATGTTAACCTACACTAGATCTATTAAACGCCTAGATCTAGGTAACTCTGATTTCAGATTTTACTTTATAAAAAAAAACGATGAAAAATGAGTTTGTTTTGCTTTTCCTTTTTTTACATAGGTAAGTAAGTCTTCTAATCGTCACTCTTCACCATAACACAAACCCAGATGAACAATATTATTATTAAATACTCTGTTGTCTAACGGGAACTGGACGCAATCATGACGTCACACAGAACGTGACACTTTTTTGTGAATGCAAGTGATCATCAATTTATTAGACGTTATCACGTCAAAAAATAAATAATTTTCCTATATTTTTGCAAATCAAAATATACATCACTTTAAATTAATTACAATCTAATTACATTAGGTAGTCAATTAAATTAAAATGATAAATTTATTTTTAAATTTAAAATTGTAAAGTCTAAGTAATGGATCTAGGTAGGTTTAGGTAAGATTATTTGATACTTTTAAGTGTGTATCTAAATTCATACAAGGTTGTTGTAAAATTAATTGGCAGGTTGTTTTACAGTGTAGGTTAACAACTTTATTAGTAGGTATACGGCTTTTGAAATTAGAATATAATTTGCGTTAAGAGGACCGGCTCTCTCTCCATACAAACGTAGTTAACTGTTTCCTCCCTGGATAATGACACTAGCACAGATTTTTTTGTTGCATAAAACCTATAACTGCCATGACTATGTCTTGGTCTTTTTCATTTTATAATTCTCATAGAAAGTAAGAGTAAAAAAAAAAAAAAACAGCGCACTCCGGGAGTGCAGGCAGAAGTGAAAACAATAAACTTGTTATTTCTCATAGAATATTTCTTGAAACGATCTGCTACTGCCATCTATTAGCACTCACTTAAACAAATATAGTTTATTTTTTATTCGCTAGATGGCAGTAAAAAAATTAAATCAGCGCCATCTACATTCGAATAGCGGTCTTTCTAGAAACTAAGTTTCTCAATTTGTGTAATAGATGGCAGTATAAGTTAAACAAAAAGACTAACACAAATAAAATCTCATCTGTCGCGTCAAAATCTGTCGCGAGAACGGCTGAAAATGCTCACCCACAAAAGTGCCCAACGCGCCATAAGAAGTTTTCACTTCAAAAACCAAAATTTATATAAATAATAAAACATAGGGGCATGGTCATGGCAGTTATAGTTTTATGCTACAAGAATATTTGCTCTAGTGTCATTATCCAGGGAGGAAACAGTCGACTATACGTTTGTATAGAGAGAGAGCCGGTATCCTTTCTTCTTAAGTTTCTGCGAAAACAAACACTAGGGAATTGATGTAGATTTCATCGTTGCTTTAATTCAGTCACAAGACACACTGGTTTCTAAATTTTCCCGTACAATTACTATAAAACATTAAAATGTAAGTTAAACAGTTGAAATAGCTTCGTTATTTACATTAAAAGCTCAATAAATTACAGCGCAAAACAGTACAAATACCGCCACTTATTAAAGTCAAAATATTTGTACATAAAAGGGCCGTACCGAAAATACAAATTGAAGAATTAAATTCAGATAAATGTCTAAATTGAAACCAAACCACGTCGCGAAACGCGTCACTTGTCAGCATTCGCTCGGAATAATCTGATTAGGACTGTAATTTCCTGTGTCGCTGACGATTCCCTCATCGCATTTGACTAAACATTCCATCAATGTTTAGAGTTTCTGGTAAAGATAGATAAAAACATTAAATGCAATTAAACAGCTACGCCTAGCGCCTACTCTATCTTATATATAAAAATGAATCGCAAAATGTGTTGGTAAGCGCATAACTCAACAACGCCTGGACCAATTTGGCCAATTCTTTTTTTGTTGTGTTTGTTATTGTCAGGAGAAGGTTCTTATGAAAGAAAAAATTAAGGAAATTTCGTAGAAAATTATTACGCGGGTGAAACCGCGGGGCTCAGCTAGTTTCAAATAGAAATAGCAAGTAATACTTTTTTCAAATTATTGATGTACTAAAGCCCTTGAGTGCGATCAAAGAACAACACGTAGAGAAGCCTATAGGACGGTGAGAACTCTTAAGTGAGCCCCATGCGTTTTGTGGCACCCATAACACAAGCCTAGTTGCTTAGCTTGGGGCTAGATAGTGGTCGCGTCGAGTGAAATGTCCCATTTTTCCATATTTATATGTTCATATTTCTGTGTCATCTTCTCATTGGTGGACGCGTTTCGAAGACACACATCCTAACTTAGTTTATAAGACGATTCAATGAGTTCTTATGCGAATAATTCCAACTAAATAAAGAACTTTTGACTTTGACTTCTTAAAGAAAATTAAAATGTTTTGATGACCTTTGATGGTGACAAGATGGCGACAAGTGGACGTGAATCTCAAACTTTCACGTAAAGCTAAGACCTTTAAGGTGAAAGGGTACCAGCTCTCTCTCCATACAAACGTAGTCGACTGTTTCCTACCTGGATAATGACACTAGTACACATATTTTTGTAGCATAAACCCTATAACTGCCATGACTATGCCCCTATGTCTTGGTTTTTCATTTTCTAATTACCATAGTAATTAAGATTTAAAAAACAAAAAAAAAACGAAACATAGGTCATGGCAGTTATAAGTTTTGCAACAAAAATATTTGCTCTAGTGTCAGTATTCAGGGAGGAAACAGTCGACTACTTTTGTATGGAGAGAGCCAGAGCGCCCGGTACCCTTTCCTCTTAAAGGTCTATATTACATGCCGACTCAAAAAACACACTTGTGAAGCATTAATAAAAGTAAAGTTTGTTTAAAAAACTGGTTGCCTGTAAAGTCGGTATACGGGCGAAAGTTTTACGTGACAACAACTGTGCTCGAGTGGAAGGGACGCGTGCCTTTCACTTTTTATGTCTGTCTCTCTCGCTCTTAGGCGGGCTAACCATGCCCGCGTGCCTCTCACTCGCTCTCATTGTGAGCGCATAACGTCAGCGGAGCGTAACGCAGTTTCTTGAAGTGTCACCCGGCAAACCAATTTACAAAACGTTGTCACGTCAAAACATCAAAGAACTGCGTCAGAAGAATCTTCGACAAAGGACATTTGATACGATTCTGTACAGTGAACGTAGACCTTCCTAGCTACTCACTATACATAGCAAAGATAATTAAGATAAAGTATCAAAACCATTTGACAAAATAGGTAGAACCTTTCTTCGGGAACGAAAAACATGTGAGGCTCATACGATTTATGTTGTAATGCTTCACTTCGGTTATCTTGCAAAGCTAAAACGTTCTGTATATCTTCATCATATGGAGTGGGTGCTCCAATATTCATTGGAACAGTAAAATATAAGATATTTTATAGGATAGATATTTTATTTTACATAGTTTTAAGTTATCTATTAACACTTTCAATTTATATTATAAAATATGTATGTTAGTCTATAAGGTATGTATCTGTGGGCCTTCGTAGCCTGAAATAAATGGTTTTATTATTATTATTATAGGATAACTAAGGTCTAATGTCGACTGCATAGTATCAAATCTGGACCGACTTCGTAGCGGCATTTCGCTCCATCTTCTTCTGTCATTGCTTTGAGACGTTTTTACAGAAATTTATGGGTTGTAATGCAAAAGAAATATAAGGGTGTATATGACATGTCCATTAACAGGTTCAAAACTTTTTTAGAGCATAGATTGTGCAGTAAGGCATACTATGATACTTCGTCTTACCTTAATGATAAGAACCCATGGACGTGACTTTAGTTGCTCCATTTCAAATAATACTTTCAAATCTTTGTAATATTGACCTTTGTGAGCGTGACGACGACGACGAAAAAAAAACCCCATGAGTTTCTTGTGCCTTCTTCTCATTGGTGGGCGCGTTTCGAAGGCACACATCCTAACTTAGTTTTTAAGACGATTTTATGTGGTCCTGTATACTTTTATGTATTAAGCATTCAAAGAAATAATTTTTTTTTTACTTTTGACTTTTGAAACATTGCCGGTATTATAAGATTAATGATCTAAACTGAAGATTTGCTAAAAGAACTTAACACTAAACATAATCTAAACTTTCAATTAAAATAGGTTCAACTAATGCTACAATACTGTGACTGCTATCATTTTATGGAGATTGGAAACAGGTCGCACGCAGAATTTAAACTAGGTCCACCCGTTCTTGAGAAAATCGGTGGTGACACACATACAGACAGACGGACAAGAAAGTAGTCTTATTAGGGTTCCTTTTTTAACCTTTTGAGGTACAGTCACATTACTAATAAGCTGAACCCCACTATTAGGAATAAGTAAAAGAAAGACGAAATAACCATTACATCTTGTTTACATATAATTAATTAATGAAATTAACAGCAGACATTAATGTACGTGACCCAGAACTTATTCGCATATCTGTAAAAAATATAGTATTTACCTATTTTGTTATTTTTGTATAATTTTGTATATTAAACTTTTTAAACTCACACGATTTGTATTCATAGTAATTATTTTCCCGGGTCTTAATCGCGTATTTTTTTTTTTTTTTTTTTTTTTTTTTTTTTTTTTTTTTTCTCTTACCTCGACGTTTCGACTATGTTACAATAGTCATGGTCGCGAGGAGACTGGAGCAGCGGCGAGCGTTGTCCTCTCATGTTGATAGTTGAGGGTAGTAACCGAGGGTAGGTCGAGTACCGACACTCGATTTTATAAACAGTTTTGTCAACAGTCATAAGGGCCGCGGCACACTACACTCACTATATCCGAAGATATATCCGGAGATATCTCGCGACACTTGCACATTTTTATCACTGGATTCCACGTAGATGAGAGCTTGTATCCACTTTCCCGGTTGAAATTAACATGTTTCTTAATTTCAACCGCTTCACGTACAATTCTAGGGTAGTAATGTCGTTCATTGGAAAGGACACGCGGTGCATGCAACTCAATCCAGTGGTTTGGTCCTGATAACAATAAATGCTCGGCAATCGCTGACTTCTCCACCTGGCTCCAATTGTGAGTCAGATTGACTCACCTACGTATTATTTGGCGAAGCACGTTGCGTCAGTATTACAGCCGTTGGTGGGTACTACGTCGTCTTTTGTGAAGGATTCACGCCATTTTGTGGAAATCCTTAAGGACACAAAACTGGACCCCGGTGACATAATGGTGAGTTTCGACGTGGAGTCGCTTTTTACTAATGTCCCAGTAAAAGACTGTCTGGAAGTCATAAGGATGAAGCTTAGACTGAACGGGATACCAGAAGGGTACATGGTTTTTCTGCGGAACTGCTTGGAGGGTAGTTATCTTCTCTATGACGGGGAATACTACCTCCAGATTGATGGTGTCGCGATGGGTAGCCCCGTAGCACCGGCTATGGCTAATATTTGGATGGAGCACGTCGAGACACTTATTGACTACCAGTCACATGCAGTGCGTGTATGGAAGCGGTATGTGGATGATGTGTTCTGTATCATGAAAGGTGGTGGATCGGAAATTGAGCGGCTTCTGTTACACCTCAATTCTATACATCCTAATCTCAAGTTCACCTATGAGTTAGAGAAAGACAGAGCATTGCCCTTTTTGGATGTCAAGGTCAAGGCACAAGTAGATGGATCCCTGAAGCACACTGTATATAGGAAACCAACGCACACTGACAAGTACCTCAACGCTTCTTCGCACCATCATCCGCGCCACCTTCTTTCTGTGGAGACTTCTCTAATTAACAGGGCTCACGCGTTGTGTGATCCGGAGTTTTTAGACGAAGAACTGACCCACGTGCAGGGGGTGCTCAGGAGAAATGGATACAGAGCTAGGAGGACACGCTCTTTCCGAAGGAGTAGGGAGAAACGTCCAGACGTCCCAAGGCAACCGGCATTTTTACGGTTACATATCATAATAACTAAGTTCAATATACCTATGTTCGAAATAACTACGGTCAATTCACATATGTTCATAATACCTAACGGTCGATTGGGCTACACATTATAATAACTAAGTTCAATATAACTATGTTCGAAATAACTAACGGTCATAATACCTACAGTTTAAAATACCTAATGGTCGAAATACCTAATGGACGAAACACCTACGGTTAATTTAACTACAATTACAATACAACTGTGCGAGGCGAGGCTACAGAACCTCGAACACCGTCGCAAGGTTGCCAGTTTGTCGGTCTTTTACAGATTGCATTTCGGTGAGTGCGCTGCGGAATCATACGAACTTATTTCGCCTGCCCCATTTTACCACCGGACGAGCAGGGAGACAGCAAGACGACACCGTTTTTTGATCCAAGTTCCTAAGACTCGAACTAAGCGGTTTGCATCTACTTTTATTGTGCGCACCGCAAAGTTATGGAACTCCTTGCCTGACTCCCTGTTCCCCACGAACTACAATCTAGCGATCTTCAAAGCGAGAGTGAATCGGTTCCTACTGGGTAAGCACGCTCCATCGTAGGCCATAATGATGCTTACCATCAGGCACATTATGGTCAAGTGCACACCCATTCCTAATAAAAAAATAAAATAAATAATAATTCAACTACGGTTTTTCACCTGCTATTTAAAAAAAAAACAATTTTATAAAATACCCTAACCAAGTAAAATGGGTAGAATTCGCTTCTAGCACTCGCCGGCCGCTGCCGCGGCACCGCTCGCTTCGCTCGCTCGGCTCGTGCGTTGTGGTCGCAGTTCTAACATAAACCTAACCTATCCATGTCGGTTCTGGGTAGGGAGTTTTCCGGGTGGGTCTTTATATGCTGCCTTTATCACGCAACTAGAGACGAATTTTACCTATTTGACTTGATTAGGGCAGCATATAAAGACCCATCCGGAACACCCCCTACCCAGAACCGACATGGATAGGTTAGGTTTATGTTAGAACTGCGACCACAACGCACGAGCCGAGCGAGCGAAGCGAGCGGTGCCGCGGCAGCGGCCGGCGAGTGCTAGAAGCGAATTCTACCCATTTTACTTGGTTAGGGTATTTTATAAAATTGTTTTTTTAAACCGCAGGTGAAAAACCGTAGTAGAATTAATTGTAGTTAAATTAACCGTAGTTGTTTCGTCCATTAGGTATTTTAAACATTAGGTATTTTAAACTGTAGGTATTATGACCGTAGTTATTTCGAACATAGTTATAATGAACGTAGGTAAATTAACCGTAGGTATTTCGTTCATTAGGTATTTCGTTCATTAGTTATTTCAAAAATATGTGAAACAACCATTAGGTATTGTGAACAGTAGGCATTATGACCGTAGTTATTTCGAACATAGTTATATCGAACTTAGTTATTTTGATATGTAACCATTTTTACCGTATATCAGGGGGGTAACGGATAAAATTGGTTCAATTTTGAAATCATTTTCGATAAATACCGTGTACGCCCCTATGTCAAAGATGTCACAGCAGGTGGGATCACCGAAGGACATCATTCCTTACCAGACACCAGGCGTCTATAAAGTTGACTGCAGTTGTGGTAGTTCGTACATCGGGCAAACGAAGCGAACGATCGCTGAACGGGTGAAGGAACACATCGCCGCGGTCAAGAATCGCCAGGTGGAGAAGTCAGCGATTGCCGAGCATTTATTTTTATCAGGACCAAACCACTGGATTGAGTTGCATGCACCGCGTGTCCTTTCCAATGAACGACATTACTACCCTAGAATTGTACGTGAAGCGGTTGAAATTAAGAAACACGTTAATTTCAACCGGGAAAGTGGATACAAGCTCTCATCTACGTGGAATCCAGTGATAAAAATGTGCAAGTGTCGCGAGATATCTCCGGATATATCTTCGGATATAGTGAGTGTAGTGTGCCGCGGCCCTTATGACTGTTGACAAAACTGTTTATAAAATCGAGTGTCGGTACTCGACCTACCCTCGGTTACTACCCTCAACTATCAACATGAGAGGACAACGCTCGCCGCTGCTCCAGTCTCCTCGCGACCATGACTATTGTAACATAGTCGAAACGTCGAGGTAAGGGAAAAAAAAAAAACAAAAAATACGCGATTAAGACCCGGGAAAATAATTATTTTGTATATTGTTTAAAAAAAAAAACAAAATCAGGTAACATTACTTTATAACCTTACAGTTTTGCGAGTGAGCTCTAGATCACGTGGGGTTCAGCTAATTGGTAATGTGACTGTACATAACCCTAAAAATGTGAAAGTGACCTCATTAGTAGGTAATTCTTGTTGTACGACTCTCCAGAGCCATACATGACTCCAAATCTAATATTTGCTTTGATATAGTTTTTTCTATCTGATTATAGTAATATTTAAAATAATGTTGTACCTGCAGTTATATTACACGTTATATTTAAAATATTAAACGTTATTTTTTTTATTTTAACAGTTTTTTTTAGGAAAATCTTTTTTTTTTTTTTAATTTCGCGCGCATTCGTTGTACATTAATTCCCTTAATGTTCTGTTTTAGTAGTTTCACTAGGTGTTAATGGAACTAACATGTTTAGTGGACGTGATTATTATCAATGTGGGGATTGTAAGGGCCGTTTGAATATTAACCAAGGAAGGTTGGGTGTGTAGGTAGGTAACTAACCTACCTGTAGCGCTTGGTGAATCTTTGTTAATGTAAAACGATTTTTAAAACTCTAACCATGATCTAGCATTAAGCCTTAAAAGGACAGGGTACCGGCTCTCTCTCCATATATATTTTCAGCACTCACTCGATTTCGCTTTTATTGACCATTTACGAGTTTGACATTTGGCGTTCTTGACAATATACGTGTTTGACAATATACGTGTTTGACAATATGCGTTTTTGACATTTTGCGAAAACTTACATGCTCTTGTCATTTTGAGTGATTGACCTAATGCGTATTTGACCTTCCACGTATGATCCATACAAACGTAGTCGACTCTCCCTGGATGATGACACTAGAGCAAATATTTTTGTAGCATAAAACTTATAACGTTATCCATGCCCCTATGTCTTATTTTTTTTACTTAAATTTTGTTTTTTTTAACTCTTACTTTCTATGATAACTAGAAAATGAAAAACCAAGAAATGGGGCATAGTCATAGCAGTTATAGGTTTTATGCAACAAAAATATTTGTGTTAGTGGAATTATCCAGAGAGGAATGTTTGTATAGAGAGTGTACCGGGTACCTTTTCGCTTTCAACAGTTTTCTATGAGAATAAGAAGTAATAATAACTTTTTACGCTTGTGATTCGCCATGCTTCATGCTTGTTCACTCGATTGTCATCGCTAAGCGTATTGGTAAAATTGTATAGCTGCAAATTATCAAACGCCTAGTGCGACTGAGTGAATGAATTTTACGTTTTCTGGTGGTAATACGGTATTCAAACGAATAAGCGTTTCGGATACGGTCTTAGTGATTAGTAGAGTATACTTAGACATTATCGTATGAAATTATGACGATCCAGATGAATATTTATATGGAGAAGAGTGTAAAGTGCTGTACGGTACATAATGTCATTGTAGAATACATTGCTGTCATTTTCCAGTATTTTATTCATGGTCATAAAAGTATAATTCACCTGTCCCATATGAATAAAGGTAAATTGAAGGTGGGAAGCGGACCGTTAAATCTCTTTACAGCTTAATTCGGCTTAGCTCAGCGAAATTAGCTCGAAAACTGATTTCAAAGGCGTAGTATTGAGTTTTCAATCTGATCAATGCATTAGCTGGTATTTCAAGAACTGTTTATTGAATACTTGCATTTACTTTTAGTAAAGATGTAAAAAGAAATTCACGATGCGATGTCTGGTAATATCATATAAATTCTTTTTGCGACGGGCAACGGAAATTATAGGAATAGAAGTTTTATCTTATTTTTTTAAATAATTATGCAAATCTAAACTTTTTAGAAAACTATTATTAAAACACTCGTTAAAGAGATTTCCGCTGAAAAGAAGCTGATTTGGTAAATAAAATCAAATGTTTAAAAAAGTTAAAATTTCTAAAAGTCTTAACGAAAGTTGATCGTCTGCAAGTGAGAAACGCCCACCTTTCGTATTAAATCTCCTTATCCGTTACACCTTGTATTTCTTTTTAAATTTCAGCGATACTTGTGAAATAGAATCACCTCGCAATTACATTAGCCAAATTGTATTTGAGTGAAAGCCTCAGTCGCCGCAATAAAATGAATTTCATTTCTTAGAGTGAGCTTCGAGCTATAATTTTCATCTGTGTTTATTTATTACTTACAAATAAATATGTAGATAGGTATCTTTTTTATTCCGCAGATTATTTATCCGTTTCCATTATAATCTCCGTACCTAACGTTTGTTCTAATTAGTAATAACTTGTAAATACATTTCAGTCGAGTTTCGAATGAAAATAGGTATCTCCAAAACAAACTATATTCTAATTTCCAAAGTTTTGAAACAAAGTTATTTGCCCACACGTGTAAAATAGCCTTCTACCAGATTGCTGATCTTCCAATAACCTTTATAATTATATTCGTAGTATTTGTCATATTAGCAACTAATTCAGATCATATAATTGAAGTCATTGTATCAATCACATAGGGCTTCGTAAGCTATGCCGTTCCCTAAGAGCAGTCAACGAAACATCGTTCTGCAAGGGGCAAGGAAATCGAACAACAAACATAAGTGTTGATGCCATTGATGGTAATGACACTAGAGCACACTAGAGTAAATATTTTTGTTGCATAAAACCTATGACTGCCATGACTATGACCCACTATGGTCTTGGTTTTTTCATTTTATAATTATCAAAGAAATTAAGATTAAAAAACAAACAGTGCATGGTCATGGCAGTTATAAGTTTTGTGCAACAAAAAAATTCGTTTTAGTATCATTATCCAGGGAGGAAACAGTCGACTACGTTTGTGTGTAGATAGCGTTGGTACCCTCTTTAGCTATGCCGTTTCCTAAGAGCAGTCTGCAAAACATCGAAGGGCTAGAAAATTGAATATCAAACATAAAAGTGTTGATAAATGCGCTGCTCTCATACCACTGGAGGCGTATGAGCTGGACCTAGCGCTCATCTTTCAGGGACCGGCATAACATAAATGGTCAAACTATAACTGGATACGCTTATTCACCCATGAAATAATCTCACCAGATGTTACATAATTGGCACACAAGTTCGTAGAATCTCACGCTTACATGTTTCATCGTGACTGTAATCATAAACAAAACCTCTTCAAATCTTCACGAAGCAAAGATTCAATAATTTTCTTATGCATCCAGGGCTGGCAAACCTATTGCTCTTATCTTGAACATTGTATATGTACTTCGCAGAGTCAGGGGCGCATTTTATCTCTTCCACTACATGGGTCGCCCTAAGGGCTGTTTGTTTCCCCCGATTGATATGTACCTACGTTTGCTTAGGGTACGTATGTACTGTGATTTTAAGTAAAAACCGTAAATCAGGAAAGTAGGTTTACAATTTGTTTATGTAGGTAGGACATACAATATAAGTGAATACTGACCTACTACGTCCTACGTGTGGTTCTACAATGAAAAAAAAGACGTTGTGAAGAGCCGGGCATAGACTACATATTTTAAGGTATTTAAAATCGGTAAAATCATATTTTAAGGTATTTAAAATAAAATGTAAGTTAGGTACCTATATCTTATGTAGGCTTAGAGTAAAACTTTGTTCTACATAGAATGTAGATTTTGTTACAGCAACATTTTATTGAAATTTATAAAAGAGAAAAGAATTTCAACCCTGGAAATCTATAGGGCCATCAAAAATGTTCAGGAAAAAATGTAACAAAAGTTAACGTGAGCAAAAATTATAAACTCAGGTTGTTTACTAAACATAGCTTATTACGTTCACCGTAGAGTTTTTCAATTGATATCATTTTAGTCATCAATAAGTTTATTTTTGGTGTGATTTAGATTATTATTTAAGATTAAAGTTCTTCAACTCAAGTAGGACTTTCTAGTAATAGAAAATTTTGAACTCTATGGTGAGTCCTAAACCTTTTTGCCGATTGTACTCATATACGTTTGAACGTATAAGTAAGACCGATTATGATGGAATGAGTAAATGATGGACGTTGCATAAATCTCCTTTTTGACGAGTAGACTAAGTATTTAAAGAATCGACGACAAAAAGGTCGTCAAGAACGGTAGTTTCGAAATACTGATGCGTTGGTACGGTCAGCTGCATAATTGCAGCCCTCGGTAGAGTTCGATAATTACTATTATTGGAATGTTTGCATTCTAATAACTTTTGTTCGATTAATTGATGAGTTAGAAGACTTTAAACTTCAACTAAAGCAGGTGTCTAGAATCTTGCTCGTGTTGAAAACATTCTTAAGACAGCCGTTTTGGAGCTCTACGGTTGGTTTAATGCTTGTAAAAGTAGAAACTGAAAATAAATTAAAATTAAAAGGGAATTTATTTTAAAACGAGTTTAAAAGTATTCTAATGTAGCATTTTCTCAACAGGCTCTTGGGGAAACGCTCTTCCGTTATCCGAAGCAGGGCGGGCAATATTTATCACAGAGGTATTAAATAAGGGTTATAATAGAATAACAAATGCGTTGCCTCTGGGCGACACGGCAATGTCGTAACTTTAGGTTTCATGGAATCTTCAGATATAAAGGGAGCTCGGATTTTGTAATATTACGGCAAAAATGTTTAGTAAATTGATATACTTAGCAGTTATTTATGTATTAGATAGATAGATAGATAGAACGCTTTATTGCACACACAAGTTACAGAAAATGACAACAAGACAATTAATGTAAATTATAAAAATAAAAACAGTGACACAATAGTTGGCCTTACCGCTGAAAGCGGTCTCTTCCTGGCAACCTTAGGATGGAGAGGATTTGACGTAAGATTAAGGGTAAGGTGCATTAAGGTGCAGAAAAAGAGATAATATAAATAGTACCTACAACTACAAAAAACTGAGAAAATTAAACACATAATATTATATATTTAATACATATTTATATGAATAAATTTACTATACTGTATTTATCTCAACTTAGGTTTTAAGTCTCTTTGTCATAGAAAGATGATATCCGATTTCCTTTGTGTGATGTTCTTCTCTGTACGTTTTGGTACAAACTATAATACATACCTGGGCAAGTTTGATCTGTTTCTGCAGCGATATTATACAAATGCGCGAAGAATCTATATGGAATCTATATAGAAGATATATGGTGCTTGGCATATTGTCTTATCAGAAAAAAAATGTACTTATGGGTCTTGATAGTTAGCCGTTTTACTGCATGGGTGCTAACTAGACATATTGCTCACTAGAATTTTCGCTTTGTTTGACGTTTCGCTACTAAGACTTTCTGTTCGGGAGGCAAAAAAATAACCATGACAAATCTCGTTCTTTTTTCCATCAATAAACTGCTGAAAAAAAAAACATTATAAAACTGTGTGAGTAACAATATAGAAAGGCCAATCTGCGCCGGTTAGGCACGTTTGGTCTGTTAGCAAATTGTGTTAGAGTAGGTACCTACCTAATATTGTAAAAACTTGTTATTCGAATGGCTATTGAATCAAAAATATTGGGAGAGCTGTACAAACTGTCACAAAAGTTTAGTTTTAAATTGAGTTAGTCAAAATTTTTGTTGGATTTAACCAAGATATTTATTAATGCCTTTTATACGGGGTGATTTTTTATGTGGGCCTTCAGGGCTGTATCCTAAACTATACGAGATAGCAAAAAATGCTGAAAGGAGTTGCATGCCCGATTTTGGCAAAAACTAAAATTGCATCATTAAATTTTTGAATAAGTCATTACCCTAGCCAATAATCGAAACTGTTGATTTTGCAAAAAAATAATCACATAAAAAAAAAAATCATAGTATTGAGCTTAATTCCTGGAAACAAACATGGTATGGCAAAAATCTAATGATGCAGTTTTAGTTTTTGTCAAAATCGGGCTCGCAACAGTAACTTCTTTCAGCATTTTTTGCTATATCTCATAACTAGTTTAGGATATAGCCCTGAGGGCCCACTTAAAAAATTCACCCTGTATATACAGGGTGTCCCGTAATGAATGGCCAAGCGGGCCCCTACGGATAGAGGACACTGTGCCGGATCAGAAAAACGAAAGTTATGTGAAAGTCTCTTAGTTTCCGAGATATCCGCCATTTTAATTTTTTTTTAAATTTCAAGCCTTTCTCCATGTTTTGTTATGCTAAAACTGCAAATGAAGGAATTATCCCAATCTGTTTTTTGGATAGTGTTTCAGGATAAATGTGCTATCGAATGCAAACAATATTTTTTATGACACATTGAATGTTTTTTTTAAAACTAAGGTTTAACTCAAACTTCATGGTTTTTTAATTTTTTAATCTGATCTTTAACCTTTCCTGGTGTAAAACTTTCGTTTTTCTGATCCGGCACAGTGTCCTCTATCCGTAGGGGCCCGCTTGGCCATTCATTACGGGACACCCTGTATGTATAGATATACCTACCTATATTTTTGTAAATATCTTTGCCAATCTGATTCGATTTTCAAAAATAAAGTAATCCTTGACCACTACTACATCTGCCTGATGTGTGATGTCTGAGGACGAGGCCTAAGATGTAGCACGTTTTCCTAGAAGAAATCTTTTCACTCGTGACTTGAAGACCCCCAAATTGTACATGCACCTACATGAAAATGACGTTACTAATGCAAAGGACTTAGGTAATACTAAATTAAACTCCAAAACAATATTTGTTTGTGAAAAAATCTCTATTGAATTGTAGTATTAGTTCATACAAAATTTGGCAGCTAACAAAGTGAAAGAGAATGATTGTGACAAAGGTCACATCGCAGTCTGTTTCCGAAAAACTTTTCTATCCAATTTGCGATTTCCAAAAAAAAAAAGCGAAATAAAAAGCCTACACACATCATGAACCGTATTGCAATGAAGCAAGAGTTGAAATAGTGATATTTTGCTTTTTCAACCGATATTTTTCATCGGTGTAATCCCGGAATGGAGATACGTGGTCGATCCACGACAAAAGGTCCTAGTTTTTTCCGTTCAAACTCCGGACTCTGGAATTCTTTTGCAATACAGTTCGGCAAGTAAACAATGATTTTGAACTGTTTCATTTTACAAATAGGTACGCAGGAAATAGTCGTAAAAATTGCAATGACCTCTGTTATTTTTGCTGAGTTTGTTGAGGAGCCTACGTCATTGGTATTCTATAGTACAGGACGGGTATTAGATACAAACCGTTACTTATATTTGGGGCCTAATCGAAGAGTCCATTTTGCAATTCCTGCGAAACTATTTTCTATTTTCATATCTCTATAAAAATAGAAAATATATCTATATATACCTTAACTAAGTCGAAAGTTGTACATGACTAGTTTTAGTTCTAAGCATCTTTACCACTTTATCGCCATTTATTGTCAGTCCAAAATAGTAAAAATAAAATGCAAGCACATTATTGATGACAGTCGCCTAAATACGCTGGACAGGCGACTGTCATTTTTCTACGCTGACTGCATTGGGGTATAAACTCGACAATATTTCGGCGTTATTCTTTATCTGTTTTTTGAAGTGAAAACTTCTTTAGCGGCGTTGAGCACTTTTTCTGTAATGGGTATAAAATCTTAAACTCGCGTCAGGACACGTGACCTGATCGAAAAAGCGTAAGACGGATGGAGAGTAGACAGCTATCCCCTCTCTACGGCGCGGCGAAAATGTATGCCTGGGCCTACTGTTTTTAATTTGGCTGTGAGTGTATTAAGACGTACATATGGTATTTTTTAACGGACGACTATTGACGGACGACAAATGTCGGATGACTATTGACGGACGACAAATTTCGGACGACTATTTGTCGGACGACTATTGACGGACGACAAATGTCTGACGACAATTTGTTGGACGACAAATGTCGGACGACTATTTGTCGTCCGACAATTTTTTTTTTCATCTAAAACTCTTTTTAACCCCCGACGCAAAAACGACGGGGTGTTATAAGTTTGACGTGTCTGTGTGTATGTGTGTGTGTGTGTGTATGTGTGTGTGTGTGTCTGTCTGTGGCATCGTAGCTCCCAAACGGATGAACCGATTTTGATTTAGTTTTTTTTGTTTGAAAGATAAGTTGGTCGGGAGTGTTCTTAGCTATGTTTGATCAAAATCGGTTCAGCCGTCTTAAAGTTATGGGGGATGAAAGTCAGGATCAAAAACCGAATGTAAGTAGATATACTCGAGTGGGGTATCAAATGAAAGGGCATGACTCGTACATTACAAATATCTATGTTTGATCAAAATCGGTCCAGCCGTCTAAAAGTTATGGGGGATAATACTCAGGATTAACAACCGAATGTTAGTAGATATGCCCGAGTATCAAGTGAATTTGAGTTTTTTGGCTTCGTTTGGATCTTTTTTACTTTTCTTTCCATTTTTTTATTATATTACTAGCTGTGCTCCGCGGTTTCACCCGCATAACTCCCGATCCCGTTGGAATATCGGAATAAATTAAGATGTAAGCTATCCTATCTTTCAAGTTAGATCAAACTGCACACGGTGTGCTTTGATTAAAATCGGTTAAGTACCTAGTTTAGGAGTCCATCGCGCACAAACAACGGGACACGTATTTTATATATATTAGAGAAGATGTATAGATAACCTAGATCTAGACGTCTTCTTCTATGTATACTTAGGTAGTTCTAATATTTAATAGCTATGAAATACCTACTTGTAGTTGTAAAAGTTGAATATCTAAAGGAAAAAATTGAAAAAGAATACCTTTAATAAAAAAAACAGTTTAGGGTTAAAAATAATCTTCACTACATAGTATAAAACAAAGTCGCTTTCTCTGTCCCTATATCCATTTGTATGCTTTAATCTTTAAAACTACGCAACGGATTTTGATGCGGTTTTTTTAAATAGATAGAGTGATTCAAGAGGAAGGTTTATATGTATAATACATGCATAATATAGCCGTGCGAAGCCGGAGCGGGTCGCTAGTTAACTATAAATTAATAATAGTTATTGTTTACACCAAATTATCTGAATCATAAATCGCAAGAAAATAAAGAAATAAAATAAAAAAAATTAAAAAGTCCCTCCCTACAAAAAGGATGAAATAAAAAATTAAATTAAAAATTTAAAAAACCCCCGACACAAAATAATAAAAATAGTATGAACGTAAAAAGCCTAAAACAAGCAAAAAAATCTATAAAAAGAAAAAGCCACAAAAAGAACAAAAAAGTATAAACGTGAAACCCTACAAAAAGAAAAAAATAACCTCGAAATTATGATTCTACTACGTAAGTACATGTGAATTTTTTTGATTAAATATTGTCGCGTCGGGGGACCGCTCTTTACCTATAGAAACACCTTCCTAAGTAAAATGATATTAAAATTTCAACTAAAATGTTAAAGTATTAAGAATTACTAGTGATAAAATGCTAAAATAAAAATGTTAACATTATATAAAATTGACTCGAAAAAGAGCGGTCCACCGACGCGACAATATTTAATCAAAAAAATTCACATGTACTTACGTAGTAGAATCATAATTTCGAGGTTATTTTTTTCTTTTTGTAGGGTTTCACGTTTATACTTTTTTGTTCTTTTTGTGGCTTTTTCTTTTTATAGATTTTTTTGCTTGTTTTAGGCTTTTTACGTTCATACTATTTTTATTATTTTGTGTCGGGGGTTTTTTAAATTTTTAATTTAATTTTTTTTACGTATGTTCTCGCGACATATGAGATTTTACACAGATATACAGTGTTCACTTCTGCCTGCACTCCCGAAGTGCGCTGTTTTTTTGTCATCGTTTTTAATATGTATGTTGGTACTCTGAAACTCTGAAAAGAGTAGAAAAAGATTTACCTAAAAGCACTGCAGCACAGAAATATAAGTTACCTATTTTGTTTAAAATTATACTAACATGGTAAGCTATCAAGCAACATAAATAGATTTGTGAATTAAATCTTATTAAACTACTATAAAAGACATTTTTAATCCAAGTCTGATTAATAAACCGAAGGATCCCCTCCGGATTAGTGCAATATGAATATTGCAAACATTGTGAAAATACAGTTTTTTTTATTAGTTTCTCACAGAGAAAGCAGTTTTATAACGAATTCATAAAAAAACAGATTTAATGTCAAAACAGACTACAAAAGTCTATTTTTGTGTTTGTGGTTTAATTGTATGTTTAGATTTAAGTACTTAATTTGTTTTTTGTAATAATTAATATTTTATCCATTAAAAGTTAAGAACAGACTACTTAAGAATTGAGATTTTTTTGGTAACTATGATAATCAGCAACATGTTTTCGAAGAGGTAAGAGCAATAACAGAGAGACTATGTGTCAAACAACACATTTCGTGTTAAATTGTCACAGTGTCAGCGATAAAAGAAAAATGATAGGTACGGAGTGGGGGCCAAACAAGAGAGAAGAAAAAAAAGTACGGAGTGAAATGCCAAATTTTGTTCGAATACAATCATAGTCTGATAGGTATTTGTTCCATAGTATTGGGTGGTTTTCCCTGTACAAGTAGATACTTGCACGATATTAACTATCAAACTTGCTAGGTTTCAAATTGCGTGAAAGTTGCTCATTTAAGTAATATAACTTAGGTATCTTCTCTATTAATTAATTGCATGTAAGATGTCTTCTTGGAAAGAGATTAATGTAAGTAGCTCGTTATATAATTTAATAATATCACGACAACATTTTCTAATTTTCCTATTACATTAATGAATACATCCTTATAGTGCTTCGTATAGATAAATGAACCCACAGTTTTCTACTTCTAACGTACCCCGGGAAAGTCGAGAGGATGACATCCGGCTCTCTCTCCATACAAAAGTAGTCGACTGTTTCCTCCTTGGATAGTGACACTAGCAAAAATATTTTTGTTGCATAAAACCTATAACTGCCATGACTATGTCTTGGTTTTTTTTTCATTTTCTAATTATTATAGAAAGTAAGAGTAAAAAAAAAAACAAAATATATATAAAAAATAAGACATAGGGGCATGGTAGTTATAGGTTTTATGCTAAAAAACATATTTGCTCTAGTGTCATTATCTAGGGAGGAAACAGTCGACTACGTTTATATGGAGAGAGATTCTACCCTTTCCTCTTAAACCTCGAAAATAATCTGGTTAAAACATCGACTATTTCAAATAAACATACTTATATACCTCGTCAATACGAAATCCAACCAAAAGAATTAAATTGACAGAGTTTTACAAATTCATTGAATGCTAATGTAATCTAATTTAAAATTAATCTTCAAGATGAAAAGGCCTCGAGGAGCCTGACCTGCTTGTGGTAAATTGAGATGTTTCAGTTACATAAGGACCAACTCTATCACGAGCAGTAGGTAGATATCTATTTAAAAGAGTCTGATGTATTGGGGTTTCTCAAGATTGACAGTCAAAGGTAGCGGACATTTTGATTAGTAGGTATCCCATTTTCGAAGGTAATTGAAATTTATTTTCTTTATCGTTTATTTATCAGTGGAAAATATACATTTATTTTACAAGTATTATATTTAATCTAGATTACTCTGTGTATTCTATTGGTAGTACATAACTAAGTAGGCTCTTTGGGTAAATAGTGAGGGAGGAGTGACTTCATATCACCTCTTCCACACTCCGCACCCAATACCTATTCAGTTAAATTTTATGTTCTTTATTTTGTCAATGGATCTTAATATTGAACGCATATGCTCGATAAATTCTTTTTAATCTCTTGTCTAGTAGAAAAGATAAGTGCTGACTATCACAATACATTTTAAAGGCCATGAAAAGAGAGTTCGGCGTCGTAAAATTCGATGGGTAACTCAGAATATTCACACTTTGCACCGATACGAGATTGGGAACGATAAAGATTTACGACCCAATAATACTTTGATTATTTCACAGATTCGTGAAGTTGAATTTTATGAGGCATACGGCTTCTTATTGGGGCAATAATGTGTCCCCATCCCCTCCTACGGTTCTTGGGAATCGATACTTGGGGTGTCTAATTTCGTTCGTCCTGCAAATTGGTTTAATAAAAGTATTAAGAGATTTTGTTTTTCAATGAACTTTTGGTAAATTGAAAATTTGTTGAACAGAGATTCTTGTAAATAGAGAATTTGATAAAGTGTCGAGGTTAGTACAAAATCTGCTTTGTGTTTGACGACCCAGTTGGCACAATGGTCACCATGCCGGACTGCCAAACACAGGGTTGCGGGTTCGATTCCCGCTTTAGACAAGTATTTATGCTTAGATATTTGTCTGTGGTCTGGTTGTTTCTATGTATTATCCGTATATATTTACAAAAGAAAAGTAATATAAGTAGTATATCCGTGGTCTTAGCACCCATAACACAAGTCTAGTTACTTAGCTTGGAAAGGATGGTGATGTGTGAAATGTCCTGCAATCCTGTTTTATTTGAAAGAGAAGATCAATTATTATCTTGCCAGTTTAATAAACCATTCAAAGAACACTTATCACTGTTGTAAGCGAAGACAACTTTCATTGGTACTCTAGGGAATAATTTAACGTAGAAAATTAATTATCATACGTAAAATTTAAGTACGTTCTCGACATTTTATATGACTTTTACGAGTTCTATCGAGATTAATTACCCGTTTACAAATTATTCACTGGTATACGGGAACTTTAACTATACTGTAGGGTAAAATTGAACATTTATCGTGTATTACCCATCCAAGAATTTCTCGTTAATAATTTTGTTACGAATATTAGCTTTAATTAAATTAAATTGTTTTTTAAATTATTAACCTCATCAATCAATTTTGTTTGTAAATATCACTACATAGTATAAAACAAAGTCGCTTTCTCTGTCCCTATATCCCTTTGTATGCTTAAATCTTTAAAACTACGTAACGGATTTTGATGCGGTTTTTTTAAATAGATAGAGTCATTCAAGAGGAAGGTTTATATGTATAATACATGCATAATATAGCCGTGCGAAGCCGGGGCGGGTCGCTAGTTAAATAAATAATAATAAATCTTGTCATCTCCATTCTTTCGTCATACAACCAGGCAGACTGGTGTGCGGCACCGATTCATGGTGGACATACCACACGTTCGCACTAAGCGCTTTGCTTCGTCATTCCTTGTTCGTACTGCAAGGGAATGGAATCGGTTGCCTGCGTCTGTCTTTCCTGACGTGTTACATTCAGGCCGCATCGTCACCTACCATCAGGCAGGTGTGATAGTGGTCAAACGGTGACCTATCATATATTAAAAAAAAATGGTTGTCTGTAAAGTCTGTTTCCGGACGATAATTTTACGTGATAACGTCATAAGAAAACATTGATGGTAACCATGGCAACGATAAAACGTTGCTATAGTTACCTTGTCAATAACATGAGGCGTTCCAGTAACGACGCGTGACGTCACACTTTTTTGAGATTGCAGGTGTTCACCAATTTATAAAACGTTATCACGTCAAAAAATGCGACAATTAGTGGTGGTAGCACTTTCCTCACGTACGGTTCATTGGGTCGTGAATATGATGTTATAAGGTTGTGTTACAATCGTCGTCGGTCGGCAAACTGCACTAATTACAATAAAATTTATTATATAGGTACCTACTCTCAATGAATCAATGTATTTTTATACCAAGTTTCATCAGAATCGGTGCAGTAGTTTCGGACTCTCAAACAAAAAATCAAAAAAATATTTCCTCTTTATATTAGGTAGCTTTATCATTGTGGAACACTTCACACAGCGCCATCTAGCCCCAAGCTAAGAAACTAGGCTTAAGTTATGATGCCCAGACAACGGATATAATACTTATAGGTATACTTTTATTTTGTGAATATATCTATCCTTATATTATAAAGCTGAAGAGTTTGTTTGTTTGAACTACTGGTTCGAATTGAAAAAATATTTTTGTGTTGGATAGTCCATTTATCGAGGAAGGCTATAGGCTACTTTTCATTTTGATATTCCCACGGGATCGGGAGTGACGCGGGTGAAACCGCGGAGCGCAGGTAGTACTTAATATACATACAGAAATACCCAGACCAGAATCAAATATCTGTATACATAATAGAGGGTGAACGGGTGAAATAGAGGTCGATTTATCGACCAAATTAATTAATCTAATTTTATTTGGCATTATCTATAGAATGCACACACGCTTCATTAAACTTAAGTTGCTTTTTTAATATTTTTTTAAAGTTTTTAGAAATATATCTCCATAGAACAGGCCGTTTATAAACGACGTTCAATTTCCCCGAAATAGCTCTACTCAAGCTTAACGGTAGCTTCGAATTATGTTCGAATTTCTTGATCCAAGGACATATTTGGATCCCTAAATCCTAATGATCGGAGTAATGAACGGATTGTGACGTCACGATCATTAGGGAAGAGCTTGGGATCCAATGGAATGAGAATTGGTTATCATTGCTATTGAATTATGAGTGATCTACATAGTTTTGACGTTTACTCGAAATAGGTAATTTTATTACTTACTGCATATTTATTCAGGGGCACTAATTGCTCCTTAACAATCTTTTGGAAATTAGATATAATATTTTTTAAATAAATATGGTTATTTAATTTTCCAGTGTATTGTTCTTATTATTGATAGTTAAAATTTTAATAAAATAAATGTTCGCTAAAAAGTTCTAATCAAATATTGACAATTTGGTTTAGAAAAAAAATAGAAACGCATACCACTGCATATACCTAATAAGTTAATATACTTCTCTATATATATAAAATTCTCGTGTCACGGGGTTCGAACTGGAACTCCTCCGAATCGGCTCGACCGATTCTCATGAAATTTTGTGAGCATATTCAGTAGGTCTGAGAATCGGCCAACATCTATTTTTTTTTTGTTTTTTTTTTTGTAAATACCAAAACAACGTTTGCCGGGACAGCTAGTAGCTAAATAAGTTTTTGTCATTTCTATTGCAATTGATCAACGTCATAAAAAATCTCAAAATTATAAGCAGTATTCGAAATTTAAAACATTGCGTTCATAAATCAAAAATACTGCTAATTATTTTCAATAACATTTACTAAAAACAAGAAATAATGTTCTCCCTATAGAGGGAGAAGATTATTTCTTTTTTTAAGAAACCTTTTTTGTCTGTCGTTGTGAAATTGTAATTCAAACTACCAAACACAAATCTCCGGCCACATGACGGCATCAGTAACGACTCAGCTTATGCATTTGTGTGAAAACGTCACCTAAATCTACGACAGAAGAAGATTGTACTACCAAAACAAACACATATATAACTCAACACATGTCACTTTCACCTAAAACACATACCTACAACACGCAATCTCAATTCAAAACAACACACAACACATACATACTTAGATGTTAAGATAAACGAACTGTTAACACAAAAACAGGAGATTCCTTCTTATGTGTTACTTAAGTTCTATTCAATAATGTACAGTATGGGTCGTAAGTAAATGATCAGTTTGCTACAATAATACTATCAACAAATATTGGAGTTACGACCTTCTTCTAATAGACGTTACACACAAACTTAAATACTTGAATTAAAAGTACTCAGTGTGATTTTTATTTTCAACTAGCGACCCGCCCCGGCTTTGCACGGCTATATTATGCATGTATTATACATATAAAACTTCCTCTTGAATCACTCTATCTATAAAAAAAAAACGCATCAGAATCCGTTGCGTAGTTAAAAAGATCTAAGCATACAAAGGGAAATAGGGGCAGAAAAAGTGACTTTGTTTTATACTATGTAGTGACATGTTAGCTATGTGTTTAGTTGTGTGAGTGATAAAAGCCGCCACCCGCTACACCGACCGACGCGACGTGGGTTCGATCCACAGGTTACGTTGTTATATGTTCGAATAGTGCCGCACATGATTGTAAACGTTACGGCGGGCAGAGACTTTTGACCGTGGATTGTACATTCGGAATACTAATTAGCTGAACCCCACGTGACCCAAGTGCTCACTCGCATATCTGTAAAAATGTAGTAAGTATTTACCTATTTTGTTATTTTTTTTAATTGTTTATTGTATTGTTTATAGTACAGAGCCCTTCGTGCGCGTGTCCGACTCGCACTTGGCCGGTTTTTTGTAATATTATTTGCTGATAAAGTAAGCAAACAATTCTGAACAGCGGGCGTAAAGCTGTCTACTGGAAGACTTTTAAGTAGTTCCTTTGCTGTCTGATTAAAGTGATATTACTCCAATTTATTTAATTAGTAAGATATCCTTAGGGCTAATACACATTAGTGCATCTAAACAATGGTAGATAGATAGATAGATAAATTCTTTATTGTAAACACCAATTTCAAATAACATTAATAGTAAAAATTAAAAGCTTAAGTCTAAGTGTTACAAAGGGCGGCCTTATCGCTCAAAGCGATCTCTTCCAGGCAACCTTTGGATGGACAAGAAGTTGAGGAAGGTGAAGGGTAGGGTGCTTAAACTTAGGAAATTAAATAAGATGCAAATAACAACAAAAATATGACAATAAATACACACTAATAATAATTACATAATTAACATTATATATACTTATGAATATACATATACATACATATACTTTTACATAAATATATAAATATAACAACATAAGAATGAATAACATAAGTAAATTAAAAATCTAAAAATTATATACCATACCATATTATTAATACATATTTTACAACATATTAAACAAGAAATTAACGAGAATTAGCCTTCTGATCTTTTTCGGCAATAGCCAAAAAGTGATTATAGACGTTATTTTTAAATACTGCCAAGGATTTTGATTGTCTGATGGTGGCAGGCAAATCATTCCATAGTTCCACAGACCTGGCAGTGAAAGAGCTTCCATAGAAAGTGGAAGATCGGACAGGAACGTCAAGAAGAAGTGCTTTAGAAGAACGAACAGGTTGTGATGGAGGACGTCGAAATTGAAAGCAAGATTTAAGATAAGAAGGAGAGGACGGAAGAAATAGAATTCTATAAATAAGTGACAGAATATGAGAATTTCTACGCAAACGAATGGGCAGCCATTTGAGTTTGGTGCGGAACTCCGAGACATGGTCAAATTTCCGGAGACCAAAAATAAAGCGAATTGCAAGATTTTGAAGCCGCTCAAGCTTATTTAATTGTACCTCAGTGAGATCGAGGAAGCATTCGTCTGCGTAGTCAAGAACAGGAAGCAAGAGAGTTTGTGCTAGCATAATTTTGGTGGCAGTTGGAAGGAAATTCCGCAGCCTTATCATGGTACCTTATCATTAAAGGGATGACAATGCAGCATGTATCGCCAATACAATAGCTCAAACAACGATGTTGTGGGGGGCTTGCTCTGAGAAATGATGGTGTAAACACAGCCTTACAATAACACGCAATCATATAGATATTGTGGAAGTGACTCTATAGAAACAAACGTTTCCAAGACGCTTTAGAGGTTCAATGTAAAGGCATTATTTGTTCGACATATTGCCCTCTATCGAAAGGTATGCGTCTCACAATGCAAAATTATAAGACAACAACAACACGTTTGGTCAAATATACCTTTTCCGAGACGCTTTAGAGGTTCGGTGTGAGGGCATCATTTGTTCACTGTTATGCCCTCTATCGATTGGCATGGGTCTCGAAAGGCACCGTGGCATTTTAAGTTACTATGCCAAAATGTACAAATGCTTTTATGGAAGAGCTTGGCTGATTCTCCTCCTGACAAATAGAACTTCACGAACAAGACCGAACTAAAGAGGTCTAGTTGTAGAAAACAGCCCTTATACAAATACAAAACATAAGTAAATATTAAAAAAAATATATATATTTAAAAACTTATGTAGCTTGTCAAACTTGTATCCACTTCTTCGTCGGTTCCAGTAAACAGCCCTTATACAAATACAAAGCATAGGTATAAGTTGCTTGTCAAACTTGTATCCACTTATTCGTCTGTTCCAGTAAGTCTCTTTCCTTGACCAGGACCGTGTCCAGTAATTGATGACGGTCAATAATTCATCGTTTGTACTTGTACGTACAGACCCGTTGCTCCAGATCTAATGTACCTCGATTGTGGAACTTATAAAATGATCCTCGTTTACTGAAGAAGTAAATGTTTGTACTTTGTTACGTGGTGTTTTCCAAGATGTTTAAGGTCTATAACAATTAATAAAAAAAACTCTTTCAATTATCCTCTTTAAACTTCAAACAGAATATTATCAGACACTAAATATAAATACCTCCTAATATTTGTAAACTTGAATTTTGTACATGTCTTGTGCCTTCTTCTCATTGGTGGGCGCGTTCCGAAGGCTCACATCATAGCTTAGTTTTTATCAATGTGTTTTCATATACATATTCCAAATGAATAATGAGTTCGGAACGCGTCCACCAATGAGAAGAAGGCACAAGAAACTAAGTTCAAGATTACAAATTATGTGGAGGTACCAAATAGTGTACTTGTGCGTGTACTTGCTTGTACACACAAGGCGTCCTGTACACAAGGTAAATGCACACTAAACACACATTGTCATTCGTTGCGAGGAGTGTTGTTGACAACTACAGTACTAGGTATGAACAGTGTCATAGTGACAGTGTACTCGTATCTAAACACACAGCGTTTTGTCGCACTATGGACGGAAATCGAGGTTGATATTGTTGACTATTGGCCGTTCCATAGCGGTGTTAAATAAACAATTCTAATATACTGACGGACACATTAACTGCATCACAGTTCAGGATTACTTTCAAATGTATATTTTAAATAAGTATGTAAAATATTCAAACAAATTTAAATCGAATCTATAATACCGAAACTCTTGTTGAGTTAAACTTTGTTGAGTTGAGTTAATCATAGTACCTACTAGACGACTTTGAAATAAAAATATTATTATTTTATAGTCGTCTTGTTCGAAGTCGTCGTGTATGATGCAGTTTATGTGTCCGTCAGTGTATTTTGTTGTTTTTCTTCTGTTACGAGTAGGTTTAGTTTTTTTTCTCGAAAAATAAATCGTGATGTGGTTTAGGTTTAGTTTTATGATAAAACCTATATTGATTACGCTAAAATCGATATTCATCCACCCAAATCTGTCAATATATTAATAAAAGTAAATCGTCAAAATTTTTGGACGCGTGCAACTTCTGACTAATGCACTAAATTGGATTTTTTTTTATATTCGTTATTGTCAGGATAAAGTTCAGATAAAAGAAAATCACTACATAGTATAAAATAAAGTCCTTTTCGCCGTCCCTATGTCCCTATGTATGCTTAGATCTTTAAAACTACGCAACGGATTTTGATGCGGTTTTTTTAATAGATAGAGTGATTAAAGAGGAAAGTTTTTAGATATAATACATGCATAATACAGCCGTGCGAAGCTGAGGCGGGTCGCTAGTAATTAATAAATCGAACGTGGGTAAAACTGCAAATAAAAAAGTCTCTCTCATCTCTCTTATATTATTGAAACACGCAAAAAGTGATGGAAATCTACACTTTTTGCAGGTGAAAAATTTTCAACTTACCACGAATTAAGAATCCATCAGCAGAAATCGTGTTTTATCCAATTATTCAGGGATGGATGGCTAACAATGTTAGTTCACGGCGTGTACTAGCTGGAACACACAAAAAACTTTGTGGAACTTTTTTAATTAAAACTTGGAGTTGATCAGTAGCTAAGTACTTCGAAAAGGCTATCGTCGGGACTCTCATTAGATGTGTGAGCTAATTAGAAAACAGTATACTTACGAATGTGCTAATCGAATAATTGATTTTCACATCTGCAGCACTTTAATCACAGATTAAAGCCCTATTAACCTCAACTTAAAGCAAGACTTTATTCCCAAGGGAGATAATTTTGTATGAAACTCCCAAGGGAATAAAGTGATTTGAATTTGGAACGTTGAAATTCGTGTGAAAATTCTTGGTTTTAATTTTGAAGGTCTCAGCAAATAGGTTTTATTTATAATAAGTAATTTGATTGGTTTACAAAAATCTAGCAGGCCACGATTTATGTTTTTTATTTTGATTGTTAAGTTAGGTCTAAGCAAATAGGTTTTGCCTATAATACCTACCAAATATTTACCATCATGCTACCATATCATTGCAATTGCCCCATTTTTTTTAAAGTGGCCAGGGAACTGGCCACCACAAGAATTAAAAAAAAAATTTGACTGACGGTATGAAAAGTAGAGTATGCACCTCGGGATAAAGCATGTCTTCGTCCCTCGCTTCGCTTAGGAGTTAACTTTAAACTCCCTCGCTCGGGAGTTAACCCGAGAGTCCCTCGTTACACTCGGGGTTCAATATGCCACCCACAACATAAGACATTGCTTTATGCCCTTGATGCATAATCTACTATTACATACTTACGTATTTTAGGTCAGAACAAAACTAAAACGAACCGACAACAATTACCTTTTAAGTTCATTCCATTTCATTTATTTGCTTTCATATTGTCTAATAATAGATTTTACTGTAGTTCTTATTTGTACCTATAATGCTTGTTTTAAAAATTGGGCCTTATATTTTTACCTTTTGAGTGTTATGTTATAGCCAAATATCTAGTATAACTATTAACAAGAAGCTAAAAATAAAAACAATTAAAAAAATAGGCTAAGCATTTTCTTGCTACGGTAATCTTATTGTAATATTTTATAGTCGTCATTTGTCGATAATTTAGAAAGTGTGAACCTCAGGAACGGGTCGCTCCGTCACTAACTCGAATAAACGAATTACAGTCCTCAAGGCGTTTCTGATTAATTAAAACTTCAACTATGTATTTAAATCTCTACGCATTTCAAGATTTTAGATCTAGCCGTCTCAGTAGGTTTTCCGAGATTTAAAGTCAAATTTGAAAAAATAAAAAACATAAAATAAGAAGAAAACAAACAGGGCAGACTTATGCATAGATGTTTTTTTAAAGAATGAGGCGTAACATCGTCTCTATGATTAACTCATATACTGTACTACTTAGCTAAACTGAAATCCAGAACGTAACTTCCAAATAATCACCCCTATTTGGAGTGACAAGCTTGAAAACCAACATGGCGGTCGCACTCAACGTTACGGACTCTTGACATGAATTAAAAATGCAAGTTGCATTAGTGCGCCAATAGTGTAGCTGTTGGTTGGCCCGAGATGCGAAATGGGACGACACACGACACTCGTCTGTCGCATCGTATAAACTCTACATGTAGGCAGGTATCTAGGCTGTAACTAAGAGATTATATGAGTAGCACGTAACAAGCTTTCTTGGGTAGTTCCGGGGTTAACCTATAACATCCAACTGACTATGACGTCTGAAAATAGCCTAGCATCTCACCATTACCCTGGAAAGCCACTGGGTTAAGTGCTACCCCTTTGACTTAGAAGTTTTCTTCTAAGTACGTATAAATTACAAGTGAATGAGCAAAAGGTCCTGTTTAACACCAGTCTGACTCCGGGCAAGCTTCCTTGAATCTGCTATTACGTCTTGTAACAAAATCCCTGAAAGAACCGTATAAAATTAAGACAAAAGTTTTAAAATATCATAAACTTTTAAACTCAGTAGGTAAAGTAATTTTCTCATAAACAACATCTAATTAATAAGCGTAGAGACAGGATATAACGATATGAAAAATGCTTACAAAGTGATGAGAAAAAAAATTAAGCACCTTGCTACAGGCGCGTGGGTCAACAAAGATAATTTCCCAGCAATAAATTGAAGGAGCGAGCGGTTAATTACTGTACCTGGCTTTTGCAGATACACCAAAGATATAAGCGGATGTAGAATGCAGTTCATTGAACTAGTTACGAACTTATGCGATTGGGATAATTAGAATGTCAGTGGGTTACGTAGCTAGTACAGGCAAATCGTTATTCAAAGAACAAGATTAAAATTACATAATGATAATTGAAATTTCAACGGTGGGTTTTTCATTGAGTAGGGATGACGTTCGATAAATAATAAACCAACATAAAGCTTAGTTTTTACTTTAGGCATTCATTATCACAGATATCTAAATTATAAATATTAATTGAACGCTTTTAATCAGCTTTTATTCGACACTTCTGCCTCTTAGTTAAGTTCTACGGCAGAGTGTGCAAAAATCAGTGGAGAAGCAGGCTGGCTGAGATAAGCGGTAGACGCGCATAATGGAGACTTAAAAGAAATTAGCGCTTGCTCATTAGTGGTTAGGCGTTTAAATTTGGCTGTTTGTCTATAACGGCTCTACATTTCGCCTAATTAGAACCAGACAGGACTTAACCAGCACCGGTTAAGAACATAAACTCTTAAGGACTCGCTAATAAAGTTACTGAAAGGAGTTTATTAGTATAAGTACAAATGTATTTAATTAAATTCTTAGTATTCTAATTGAATGGCCGCAAATTGTACCACTCTATGTTTAAGCTAGACTTTCATTAATTATTTATCTTTGTGTATGCGACACACACAAAAATGAAAGAGACTTTTGACCTGCAGTGGTATAACGTATAAAAAAAACAAAAAGTTTGCATCACTACATAGTATAAAACAAAGTCGCTTCCTCTGTCCCTATGTCCCTATGTATGCTTAAATCTTTAAAACTAAGCAACGGATTTTGATGCGGTTTTTTTAACCCCCGACGCAAAAACGACGGGGTGTTATAAGTTTGACGTGTCTGTGTGTGTGTGTGTGTGTCTGTCTGTGGCATCGTAGCTCCCGAACGGGTGAACCGATTTTGATTTAGTTTTTTTTGTTTGAAAGGTGAATTAGTCGAGAGTGTTCTTAGCTATGTTTGATCGAAATGGGTTTAGCCGTCTGAAAGTTATTAATAGATAGAATGATTCAAGAGGAAGGTTTATATGTATAATACATGCATAATATAGCCGTGCGAAGCCGGGGCGGGTCGCTAGTGTGCAATAAAGCGTTTTATATCTATCTGAATGACACAGCATCGGCTTATCTATTCGTTCTAGAAAATTGGAATTTTACACAGGAGTTCGTATTGTAATTAATTACTATTTGATTGACAATATTAAATTTATTAGGGACTTCAAATAATAAATTTTACTAAAGTCTTCAAGCCGTACCTCCATGGTGACATTTTCAGTTTTATAACGAAATACAAGTCAAATAAACTATCACCATACCGGTACCGATATATGGTCACCATGCCGGACTGCCAAACACAGGGTTGCGGGTTTAATTCCCGCCTCAGACAAGTATTTATGCTTAGATATTTGTGTGTGGTCTGGTTGTTTCTATGTATTACAAGTATATATTAACGAAATAAAAGTATATAAGTGGTATATCCGTTGTCTAGCACCCAAAACAGAAGTCTAGTTACTTAGCTTGGGACTAGATGGCGATGTGTGAAATGTCCTGGTTTTTTAAACTTATCGCTAGTTAAAATGAATTCAGCTGAAATTTTTTAGTACCTACAAGCTTAGCCAATACCATCTTGCAGCCCTTGAAAGTCCAGATGGTCTGCACTCGGATAATTCGCAGTTACAAATGTATTTTTGCCGAGAGAATGCAATTTCGTGGTGAGAGTTTCGTAAATAAGTAAACTTAATTCTACTGTTTGCTTACTTACTTCAATATTCCACTTCAAGTTGAGAAGTTGTAAGTTTAATATTGATAGAAATATTACCTTGGGACTGAAACAAAAAGTTTTGCTTTTACTACAGTAGGTAAAACTTAATAAGATACTAGTACAGAATCCCTTTAAGATCGACCTTCACTGAGCTGCTTAATAAAGAAAAGTTTTTAAAGGACTGAATTTTTTTAGTCAACCCATTTGCAATATATTTATGGACCCTATTTGATATAAAATACTTTTCATCTATTTAGCAACTCAGTGAAGGTCGAACTTAAAGGGATCTTTGACTATCCCATTTATTTGCTGATGTTCATTTGCAATTCATCTTCCTGTTTTGGGTCACCATAAAATAAACATTATACATTTTAAATTCGCTAGAGTTCACCTAGGTCAAGTATTCGGCAACTAACTATGTTTCATGGACAAATCACACTGGTTTCCGATTTTTGACGTGACAACGTCAAAAATCGGAAACCGGTTAATTGGTTTGCCGGGTATAAATTGGTTTGCCGGGTGACACTTCAAGAAACTGCGTTACGCTCCGCTCACGTTATGCGCTCACAATGAGAGCGAGTGAGAGGCACGCGGGCATGGTTAGCCCGCCTAAGAGCGAGAGAGACAGACATAAAAAGTGAAAGGCACGCGTCCCTTCCACTCGAGCACAGTTGTTGTCACGTAAAACTTTCGCCCGTATACCGACTTTACAGGCAACCAGTTTTTTTTTCTTTGGGGAATGCACAGATATGTTCATGATTTCAGCTAGTTTCTAAAATAAACCGAAAACAAAAAAAAATATTTATTAAAGACTAAATAAATAATAAATAAATATTGCAGGACATTCCACACATCGCCATCTAGCCCCAAGCTAAGTAACTAGACTTGTGTTATGGGTGCTAGACAACGGATATACTAGGTACTTATATTACTTTTCTTTTGTAAATATATACTTGTAATACATAGAAACAACCAGACCACAGACAAATATCTAAGCATAAATACTTGTCTGTGGCGGGAATCGAACCCGCAACCCTGTGTTTGGCAGTCCGGCATGGTAACCATTGTGCCAACTGGGTCGTGGGCGATGTGTAAAACTAGTTTTTATTAGTTGAATTTCCCAAAATCCCTTCTTAATGGATGTCTACGTCATTATAAGTTTTTAAGACTAGTTAAAGTGAACCCATGCACTGTACAATCCACGGTCAAAAGTCTCTGCCCACCGTAACGTTTACAATCCTGTGCAGCACTATTTGAACATTGTAACAACGTAAACTGTGAATCGAACTTACTTCGGTTGGTATAGCGGGTGGCGGCTTATACCTCTCGGCCAACTAAAGACATAGCTAACACGTTGAAAATAAAAATTACACTGAGTAAGTACTTTTAATTTAACTATTTATGTTTGAGTGTAACGTCTATTAGAAGAAGGTCTTAAGTCCAATATTTGTTGAGAGTATTATTGTAGCAAACTGATCATTTACTTATGACCCATACTGTACATGTTTTCAATTTGGATTTTTATGGCTATGTGCGTTGTCAATTTTAGCCTGATCCGTCCATTGGTTCGAGCTGTGGGTTAATATTTCAGTTAGTCATAACTCATAACTTTATATAAAAAACTGGTTGCCTGTAAAGTCGGTATACGGGCGAAAGTTTTACGTGACAACAACTGTGCTCGAGTGGAAGGGACGCGTGCCTTTCACTTTTTATGTCTGTCTCTCTCGCTCTTAGGCGGGCTAACCATGCCCGCGTGCCTCTCACTCGCTCTCATTGTGAGCGCATAACGTCAGCGGAGCGTAACGCAGTTTCTTGAAGTGTCACCCGGCAAACCAATTTATAAAACGTTGTCACGTCAAAACAATCAGACCCATCTATGCCGCTTTAAACTTTTCTTCTGTGACTGTTAAGTAATAAAATGATGAAACTCAATTGTTACGAGTGCATACAGTTGCAGTAAAATGACCGCGCCTGGCTTCCAACTCCCGACCAATTTAAATTTATTCCGTAGCCGCATCGTTAAGTCAAGGGCGTGCTTAGTCCCGCACCCATTAACTTAATATATGGGTATGAGCAATCGACATTTTGTTATGTTTCAAGAGCCGTAGTAATTGCTAAATAGCTTGTGTTACTAATGTTAATGTCGAAGAGAAATCACGGTTAGTTATTGCTTTCCCTTTTCGCTTTTTCTGCGGTCATTGTCCTATTTGTTTTGAAGGGTTTTGTGATGAATGTGTCTGTGTCCATTGGTGGGCGTGTTCCAAAAGCACACATCCTAACTTAGTTTTAAAGACGTTTCGATGTGATTTCATGCAAATTGGCGACCAAGTTGGCACAATGGTCACCATGCCGGACTGCCAAACACAGGGTTGCGGGTTCGATTCCCGCCTCAAACATGTATGTATTATGCTTAGATATGTATTATAAGTATATATTTACAAAAGTATTTATAAGTAGTATATCCGTTGTCTAGCACCCATAACACAAGTCTAGTTACTTAGCTTGGGGCTAGATGGCAATGTGTGAAATGTCCAGCAATATTTATTTATTTATTTAATTGTATGATTTCAAATGAATAAAGAATTTTGACTTCGACTATACCCTAGAATTGTTTAATTAATTTTATGATTTCAAAATATTTAACAAAAGCTCTTTTGGAATATATCAACATTTCGCAGCATGAATAAAGATAATTACTGACTCAAATTTAAAATGTATAAATGAGATTGTTTGCCAGCTATCGATGAAAGCAAACATTCAATAACGGCCTTGTAAATTTTTCGTCGAATTTTTAAACAGTCAATTACAGTGTTTTGTTTATTTTAAAACATGAAGGTAAATAAAAGGACAGTAGTGATGTTTGCGAGGGGTTGATTGCGTCTATCCAATTGAGAGGCCCATCTATCTATTTTCGAACATATGTAAATTTTCAACTAGCGTTCCCGATATATCGGACGAGTCCATTTAGACGGTAGTGAAATTGTAAAAATTGGCGTGAGTCATGTCCAAAGTTTTTTACGCCTGATGAAATAATATCCCCGGAGGGACACGGCTCACGAGAAAACGCTTTTAAATGCTAATTCTTTTACAACTTTGAGAGTGAAAGGCAACATATTTTGTAATTTTTAATATTTTTTATGTGTCTAGAAATACAGCTGATTTTTCTAAATCCTTACTTTTGAAATAAACTAATAAAATAACAGACAGAACTTTCAACAAATAAAAATATCGTATCTGCACAGTTACTCTGATTTACACATAACACCACACTGTCAGCTTTAAATATAGCAAAATAAATTCCCCTAATATATCATCTCGTCTCTTCAGGATCGCAACTGGGTGGTTCGGACCACCAAGACTAATTTCTAACATCAATAACGCGTGAAGAAATCGTCACACACGTGGCCCGGATGCCCGTGCAATATATTTAATCCTGTCGTGTCATGTTTTTTTATTTTGAACTAAATCGTTGTAAAGTGACGAGCGCATTGGTTGGACAGATTTTTGTTTGTCAATTTTAAATTGGTTGCAAAATAAAGCTCTGTGCAAACAGACTACATTTTGTCGTGCAACTTGAGCGATGCTGACGACGATGGGAGCTGTGCAAATTAAATCTGACGTCGCGTCGCGCCGCAGCGCCCGCCGCCCGCTATCTACGTTGAGCAACTTTCTTCTTCTTCCTGCCATTATCCCAATTCAGTATGTCTTCTTCTTCTATTCACTCCTATCAGTCGTCATCTCATCGTTCACATTAATCTCTGTCATGTCTTGTCTCACACAGTCCATCCATCTTTTTAACCGACTTCAAAAAAAGGAGGAGGTTCTCAATTCGGTTGTATGTATGTTTTTTTATGGATGATCGCGTATATCTTCTTTGTTTATTTTACCTCGTCCTCTTCCTCTCCATCCCTCGACATTCACACTTCTAGTCACATGCATCTCTTCTCTAGATTTAGCGGCTTTGTGCCATGGATTTTCATCTATACATATAAAATGCTTTGTCCTGAACGACTGACTGACTGACTGACGAATCAACGCACAGCCCAAACCGCTGATCGCAGATACCTGAAACTTGCAGGGTGTGTTCTTTGTATGACGTAGGCTTCCGATAAGAAAGGATTTTCCGAAACTCAACCCCTTAGAGGGTGAAAAGGGGGGGAGTTTGTATGGGACAACGCAATTCCTTGGTCCAGCAATTCGTCTTATTCGCGGACGAAGTCGCGAGCAAAAGCTAGTACAAATATAAAATTACATCCATAAAATGACTTAACAACTTATAGCGCATATCTTTCAAGTTGCGGTAGGTCACGGTGAAATATCTCTCGCTTTAAAAATCTTACAAAATAAAATAATATACGACGACGAACGAAGTAGCTAACTTACCTAAAACTTTCACCGAGCTGTTCTTTTATGAAATATTCAATATTTGAGCCAGAAAATCTTACGTCTACAATGTGCTATCAACTTTACAGTGTCAGTGATGCGAATCTGGCTGACTGGGCGGTCTACTATGCGAGCCGCCCGCCCACCGGACGCATCTGACAAACATAATATAGGTACCTACTCTAAATTAGTTTAATGAAAATAAAACTATTTTATATAAAAAAAAACAAATGGTTGTCTGTATAGTCGGTTTACGGACGATAATTTTACGTGATAAAGTCATATGAAAACGATGAAAAAATTAGATTTTTTGTTATTCCTTTATATATTTTTTTCCTTTAAGTATTTTTTTTCCTTTTTTTGTCTTCTATTCGTCACTTGTCACATCATAACACAATACCAGATGAGCGATATTATTATTAAATACTCTGTTTCCTAAGTTAACATGACGCGTCTGGTCATATTACCATGACGCATGACGTCACACAATATTACCGTGACACTTATTTGTTAATGCTGGTGTTCCATCAATTTACTAGACGTTATCACGTCAAAAAAAGTTAGAAATAATCACCAAGGAATTTACAGTTTAGTGGGCGGGGCATGCATGTCTCATGTTATTTTGCAATTTTGATTTTGATACTCGATAATTATTCTTAAAAAAAAAACATTTGAAAGTTAAAACTTTGTTCAGTTTTTGCTACTACCAATGTCTTTGACCAAAGTAAAGTCGGCTACTATAATACATCTTCGATCAGAAAATTGCTTTGAAACTCATTCATTTATTACGTGTGTTTATTTTCCTTGGGAGGACACCCTCTTTGCGGAGGATACTGACCTCTGCGTTGTTTAATCTGTTTTATTAAATGAAAGGGAGTTCAGCGAAACTAGTGTTACATAGAACTCCGGGAAATAGAATGAGTCAACACGATAAAAAGATATAGGCAAATTTACATCTTCGCAAAAACTTGTGAGTACCAAATTTCTTTATTATTCGTACAAGATTGTAGACCAATATGACTATACTATTTGAATGCGACATTTTGTTTGAAGTTGATAATGTTCTGGGTACAGGTTTATTGCTAGAGCTTTTAAAGGGTCTGTCTAAACTTTTTAAAAGTTTGAGGTTTGGCTCAACCCGTGTATGCATAGTCATGCACTCGTTAACAATCGGTCGGTTTCTTGTTTTTTTTTATATCTAACGATCGTTGCATTTGTAGTTTGATTCTCGGACACATTGTTTCGCGGCAAGTAGTGTGCGTTTTTCGAGACAATTTGTGAAGTTTAATAATATCTGTACCCTGGCTCTTCTAAATGAAACAAGATTAACAGACACTAGCTGTTATTCATTTTAAAAGTATTTTTAAAAGTTAAATGAATAAGAAATCTATTTTTGTGAAATATTTGAAAACAAAAAGCTTTTAAAGAATAAAATATACCTACTCCATTTTAATGGTAGACGATAGAAAAATTGTTAAATATTCAAATAAAGACTTGTGATGAGTATCTTTCAGACATTTAAAAAAATAAAATTGAAATTTCAAATATCGCCTTTGTATAAAAACCTTTACTTCGTATACATCATTTTGAAAGCACAAGATATAAAAAGACGTTATTTATTTAAGATTATATCGGTAAGTTTAGATATATGTAAGTAATATTATGAAAAATATTAAGTAGATACATGCACGAAGAGACGAGGAACACGTTGTCAAGAAGGCTTTGCAACTGCCTGAACACAAGAGAGGTAGCTACGTGGTGGACCAGCATGACAAAGCTCATCCCAGAGGAAGAATTGCCCGACCCGACAACCCAGGACAGATTGTCCTGGCGCCAAAAAATTAGGAGAGCAAGGAAGAACAAAATTAGGTAGATACATAGGTAGGTAAAATAAATTAATAAGTACTGCCCACCTCATTTATATTATTTAACAGAACGGAACTAATATTATTCATCTAGGTACTTTAAAAACAATAGTTGTAATGATTATATCAGTAGAAGTTCAATATAATATATTTTCTTAACGTTGCTGACATTGTATGGTTAACAGACGTTCCTAAACCGGAAGCCAGTTGGCAGTACTCACCGGAAGTGGTGGTGTCCGACTGGCGAATATTTTTTTTTGATTGACAGTGCAGGCGGAACGTGCTTTCAAAATGTCGAAACATGTGTTACTGTTTTTGATCAATTTTAATTTAACTTTCAATATTTAAAAGTAGATAAAGACGATAAATTTATCGTTTAACTTAAGGCTAGTCGTATAACCTATCTATATATATAAAATTATCGTGTCGCGGTGTTAGTTGCCAAATTACACCTAAACGGCTGAACCGATTTGTATACATTTTTTTGTGTATATCTTTAGGTCTGAGAATCGAAGAACATCTTTTTTTTGTAAATGGCTAAACTGCGTTTGCCGGGACAGCTAAGCTGTCTAGTCATATAGAAATGTAGTCGTAAAGCTCCTAACCCCTAATTTTTACCTATATGAAATCAAAGACCATAATATGAACTCCTTCAAAATAAAAATCAAATCTTCTTTGACAACAACACCAATGTCAATATTTGACGAAAGTGTTTTCATACAAGGTTAGGAAGATATTTCTTTAAAACTTTAGTAAATAATTCTGCGCAGATCCATGGCAAAGTACTGCTAAACTTCTTCCGGTTGTAGCCTTAAAACAACATTGTTTATCACAACAAATATTCTTAACTTTACGACAATCGCCAGAGTTACTTAAGTATATAAGAAGCATTTACTCAAAACATTAAGACGATGAAATGAAGCTAAAATTCAAGACTTCAATTTTAAACTTCAGTCAGGTAACGTGGATTTATTTCCAAGTTTACCCGTAAAAAGTTGTTATTGAAACTCATGGGTAACATTACCGCAAGTTTGCGTGGCTTATGTTAGCTTGTCTGGTTGAGAGTTTTTATACGACAGTTAAAGTAGGGGAAAACAAACTAAGTTATGTTTCACAGACGCTATTATCATGAGAAGGTAGGTAGTAAAATAGGAGTGGGTACATATTAAATTATTTTGTGACGTCATTTTTCAATTTTTTTTTATAAAAATCAATGTAGTACTTTCGAAGATTATCTGCCAAATGCAATAAAATAAACCTCTTGGTACCTATCTTCTAACAGCCTTTACTTCAGTCCATTATGAATGCTTGTAACATTTTGTTTGTAGACGCTGTGTGCCTTCGGCTATGAGCACGGGTTTGTGATTCAAGTTTTAGTTAAATTAGGACCTCGTTATCTTCCTTTGTACTTACTTGGGGATTGAAGTTATGGAAAGTTACATGTGAAGTCACAATATCATCTACATATTCGGTGTTCAACGGTGAGATCCTATTATTATTATAATTCTATTAAAATCCTGAATATTAAGTTGGTTAAAAGGAACAAATTATTTATATATACTTTTCTATATAATATACTTCTACTAGATAGATAGATAACTTTATTTGTACAACACAGTAAGGAACAAAAAACACGATATACACAAAGCAAAGTAGGTAATAGGTAGAAAGAACAAGTTGCACAAATGGGCGGCCTTATCGCTGAAAGAGATTTCTTCCAGGCAACCTTTGTATGGAAAGAACTGATTAAGCTGTCTCGGCAAACGTTGTTTTGCCATTAAAAAAACCGGGCTGATTTGTGAATCTAAACCACCCTGAGCGCCACCTAAACGCTTACAAAAAAATAAATTCTATATACATACCTAAATAATATTATAAAGAGAAAAGATTTGTTTGTTTCCATTGAATACGCTCCGAAACTACTGGACCGATTTTAATGAAACTTAGTACGCTATACATTGAATCATTGGTAGTATCATAGGCTATTTTTTATCCCGATATCCCTACGGGATCGGGATTAACACGGGACAATCCACGAGGTGATGCTAGTCTATAATAATTCCACCTATCATGCATGACCAACTAGATAATAATATGTCGAGTGGCAGACGCTCTGTAATCGGTCGACTGCCAAGCGACCAACGATCGGCAGATATATAGTTTTTGTCATTCGTTTTGTTAGATAGAGCTCTAACAAATCTTTATGAACTAGGCAATAAAGTCAGCCGTTCCCTTGCAATTTACCTACCTATTCCCCAGATGAAGTAACTCTATCTGTAACCTGCAGCATAAACCACTCCAATCTAAATATTTATACAAACGCCCACGTTAATTTCTAGACATTTTCTCAAAGCACTAAGTGTCCGTCTGAATAAACATAGTAGACTTAAAGTCTATATCTATTTACGTAATAGGTTGCGCATTATGTGGTTATGTGGTATCTTGTTTATATAGGTTCTTAGTAGGTTAAGTTTGTATTTAGCATTATGCGAGTTATTTGCTTTAGAATGTAGTAATTATTGAGTAAATAAAGGTCCAGGATACGGTAAAGCAGAGATTCAGGCTGTCGACACGAGATTCAGGCTTGTCGCAACCCATCAAATCATACAGCTGTATTGATTGATTGCTTTTGCATCAAGCCTGTGAAAATTTAGACTTAAAACTTGAAACATGAGTTGATCATTAGATCTTCCTACTTTATTATTATTTTTTAGGATTAAGTATATGTACAATCCACGGTCAAAAGTCTCTGCCCACCGTAACTTTTACAATCCTGTGCAGCACTATTTGAACATTATAATATCGTAACCTGTGGATCGAACCCACGTCGGTTGGTGTAGCGAGTGGTGGCTTATACCTCTCGGCCAACTAAAGACATAGCTAACATGTTGAAAAAAATAATCACCAGAGTACTTTTAATTCAAGTATTTAAGTTTGTGTGTAACGTCTATTAGAAGAAGGTCGTAACTCCAATACTTGTTGATAGTATTGTAGCAAACTGATCATTTACTTATGACCCATATTGTACACTATAATTTATATCTTCTTCCCAAGGTTTTGTAAAACGATCTTATAAGAGAAGTCACGCCATGCGCTTTTCACTTCTATTGTTGTACTCACAATTGGATAAAAGTATCAAAGAAAGACTTTTTTGGTCTGTCCCTTCTCTCCGACGATACTTAACATAAAAGTATTACACGGCTCGAATATTAAGACCTTTTAACATTTTTTTCATACGTAGGTATTTAAGAGTCTTAAACACTTCTCTTGACTACTTCTCATCAAAATTGAACGCTTCAGGGAATATGTATTTCGTGACCTAACTCTAGAAAAACGGCTGTTGAATTATAAACCTTACAGGTGACTTTTCAAAGTCTAAATTTGTGTTGGTTGGCAATGTTTACGAGTTAATTTTTTGGTTTGAGTGTCAGAAAATGAGGAACGTTAGGTATTTGGAAGAGCATTAAATGCTGGTTGTCGCCGTTTTACCCGAATTTAGTACTTTTACATTCACATCATGGGTTTTATGAAGTAAATTACATATTTACAACTAAGCTGCACGAAATCTTTGGTAATAGGTAGGTATGTATAAACAACGAAAATAGACAAATACCTTAAAGAGCCAAATATAAATATAGTTTTATAATTTACCTCCAATACGAAAACCGTTTTGCTGAAATATCTACCTATTATATCCCCACATAGCGTTATACCCTTAAGAAAAACAAGCCACCGTTGTGGCGAAAATCTAAAATTTAAGTGTCGTTCCACAAACCTTCTTCCAGCCATGCATCAGAGTATTTGAACTGGCGCTGCGCCAACCATATGCCTAGAGAAGCATCTAGCCATCGAATTTTTACAACCCAGATAAGCTTCCATGAAATATTTTTTACCATTTGGTAGAGGTATTGGAATTGTTCGATATTAAACGAGTTTTTTTATTTAGTACTTATCTGGAAACTTACCTACCTAATTCTTCTCTTAAGGATTTTTGACTCCACGCAACCAACATTTTTAAATATATTTGTGTGTGGGTTATTATAAAAATTATATCAAGTTTTGGAATGGAAGTTTAAGAACAGGGTGCTGTATAAAATATGCATTACTAAACTTTATTTTAATCTCATTATATAACCAAGATTTTATTTGGTGATTCGGCTTTGTGTAGTTTAGCAGAAATAACAGTCTTAAAAAAAACCCCCGCCCTCCTGACTCTGACATCATTGTGTTTAATTAAAATCTCGATTAAAAACAATAGAGCTTAATAGAAGATCGAGGTCTTGTATTACGCATATAAGTACTGACTATAGTCCACCAATAAAGATTACTAAATCCCTCGTAGTGGCCACTACACTTAGCTTATCCTGCTAGACATTTTGAATTAAAATAAATTTTACTTATCTCACCGGTCATCTGTGGATAGACTCTTTGCGGTAAGTGCAATTAAAATTTCATTGTAAAGCTTTTCTGCTTAGCTTCAGCTGTGTTGTTGAATTTAAGGGACGCTTAAAATGAAATTAACTTTTAAATTAACATTTAAAACTGTTTATAAAAATTGATACAAGCTTCTTTTTAGTCAGTTTGAAAGTAAGTTTAATTGTTTAGTGTGCCATGTTTGAACAAAGACCATTTTCATTCAGGTTTTTCTTTCTGTTCGCGCAGGTCAGCTACCGCCGTGTCTTTCCAGCGATACCTGGGCAGCCCCACTGGCCTTCGACCGGTTGTATTGGGCGACGCATATATGCTTTCTTAGCACTGCGATCCTCTCCCATTCGCTCCAGGTGGCCAAGCCAGCGAAGACGCTGTGCCTTGATCTCGCCGATGATATTCGGCAAGGGCAGGGAGCAATGGAAGACTCTCGTTTCGGAGGCCAAGACCACTTTGGGTCGCTGAGCCAGCGGAGTAAGTAAGTTTTCTTTCCGTATGCACTTTGATTGATGTATTCCTTTGTCATCGAATCTTTATGTTTCAGCTTTTCCAAGTGCTGTTCGTTGCCGAAACTTATATAATACTAGCGACCCGCCTATGCATAATATAGCTTTGCACGGCTATATTATGCATGTATAAACCTTCCTCTTGAATCACTCTATCTATGAAAAAAAAACAGCATCAAAATCCGTTGCGTAGTTTTAAAGATTTAAGCATACAAATGGATATGGGGACATAGGGACAGAGAAACCGACTTTGTTTTATACTATGTAGTGATGATATAGCTATAATAAGGCTGTTTTTTATTCTAATTTTAAATTTCAAAATTATAAAAAAAGCGATTGATACGTCCTATTTACTAACATCAAAGTGACTGACCATTATGAGAATCATCTCATTATCCCCAAATATGAAGGTAAATAACGAATCGTAAATCCCAATTACATTCCTTTGATGTCCCTTACTTACACGGAATAAAAAGGACCGGAATACAGTCGTCTCGAAACAATTTTCATTAGGGTGAATTACGTGACTGCATTATTAAGAGGTCAAATAACATCCCTTGTTTTCTTCGAATTCAAAACTTTCCAGTATTGCATAAGCTTTTACTTACTTAGAATATAGTTTTAGAGCGTACTGTGTAAGTTTCTTGGGTATCTAATTCTTCTTCTCGTAGAAGTGTTACAGAGTTTCAGGTCGGTCATAACTCCATAATTCCTAGAACCAATGTACCAATGCTTTTTTCCAACGAAAAAATGATGTGCGCTAATTGACTTTCCTCTTACGGTGAAGAAAAACATCGTGATGAAACCCTCGGCTTAGTAATCTCCTGACGTAGTGACAAGTAATTTCCTCGTGACGGTCGACTAAGCTGAGAGGGTGATATTGGTGCTGGGCAGGCCTACTTCATCTCAAGTACGTCCCAGGTACCACAGAGACTTAACTCCTCCAGTTTAGCATGTATTAAAAAGTTACGTAGAGTAAAAGGCCTAGAAGATAATTCCTTTAACTTGACCAGACTGGTATCAGAGGTAGCGACTGGGCCTCCGGAGCACGAAGGAAAAATCCATATTCGTCCGATTTAAGATGTAGTTTTATAACGTAAAGCTTTAAACTCGCTACCACAGACATTTTATTCTCCATACAAACTATTACAAACGTAGTCGACTGTTTTCTCCCTGGATAATGACACTAGAGCAAATATTTTTGGTGCTTAAAACTTATTACTGCCATGACCTTGACCATGCCCCTATTTTTAGTTAAGTTTTATATTTTTTAATCTTAATTTCTATGATAATTAGAAAATGAAAAACAACAAAAAATAGAGTCATAGTCAAGGCAGTTATAGATTTTATGGCATAAAAATATTTTTAACCGTGAGATCCTGTAATTGGCTTTCTGTTTTTACACTATGTTTTATAAGTAGGTAATAGCTGTTGGATCTCCGAATAAATAAAAAATAAATAAATTTTGTGCTAGTGTCATTATCCAGGGAGGAAACAGTCGACTACGTTTGTATGGAGAGAGCGCAGGTACCCTTTCACCTTAAACTATCAGAAAAACGTAACTACACAACTTCACTTACTCTAATCTAAGCAAGATTATAAAATGTCATTAAAATTCGACCGCTATTTTACTTAGTTAATTGGAAAACCATGGGATGAAAGGCTCATAACACTTTTAGTATATTCCATGTTAGTGTCAAAAACTAATTTATTCGGGAGCGAAATAGGTCGGGGTATACTTACCTACTCTAGCCTACTATCGATAAGGTACAGTCAGCTTCATAAGAATGTTTACAATTTCCAATTTTCAAGCTGATTATACCTAGTTTTTAACCGACTTCAAAAAAGGAGGAGGTTCTCAATTCGTCTGTATGTTTTTTTTTTTTTGTGTGTATGTTACGCGATCATTCGAAGACGGCTCAACCGATTTAGATGATTCTTTTTGTGTTCGAAAAGTGATACCTCAGGGGTGGTCCCATAAAAATTTGGTGAGGATCTGATGAGAATCTTCGGAGTGATGAACAGAATTGCACCTCGAGAGTGCAGCAAATTGCTCAGTTTTCGATTTCCACCAGTAGATTTGGCCCATAAACGAATAGTTACCGATAAATGGAATATCTGAAACCACCTTCTCATCAGAAAACTCTTCAATCAGTTACGATTACAGGTTACAATTTGAAGATTTTAGTCGAATTTAGTCGCCGGACTGGGTTTGAATGAATGTTGATAGAGAACCCTATCTTAAATGAAGTTCTGATGAGGATCTTCGAAGTGATGAACAGAAATGCACCTCGAGAGTGCAGCAAATTGCTCATTTTTCGACTTCCATCAGTAGAATTGGCCCATAAACGAATAGTTACCGATAAATGGAATATCTGAAACCACCTTCTCATCAGAAAACTCTTTAATCGGTTACGATTACAGGTTACAATTTGAAGAATTTAGTCGAATTTAGTCGCGGGACTGGGTTTGAATTAATGTTGATAGAGAACCCTATCTTAAATGAAGTTCTGATGAGGATCTTCGAAGTGATGAACAGAATTGCACCTCGAGAGTGCAGCAAATTGCTCATTTTTCGATTTCCACCAGTAGAATTGGCCCATAAACTAATAGTTACCGATAAATGGAATATCTGGAACCACCTTCTCATTAGAAAACTCTTCAATCGGTTACGATTACAGGTTACAATTTTAATAAAATATTCGCTTTTGCCTCGCCGGACTGGGTTTGAATGAATTTTGATAGAAAACCCTATCCTAAATGAAGATCTGATGAGGATCTTCGGAGTGATGAACAGATCTGCACAGCGAGATTCAACAAATTGCTCAGGTTTCCATTTCCACTAATAGAAGTGGCCCATACACAAAAAGGATGAATGGGGCATCCGAAAACACCTTCTTATCACCAAACTCTTCAATGGGTTACGATTAGGTACAGGTTGCAATTTGAAGAAACAGTCGCTTTCGCCTCATGGAGTAGAATTTTCAGTGACAGTGGCACTAAAAATGGTTAAATAAAAAATAAATAAAAATTTAAAAAACCGACTTCAAAAAAACCTGAAAAGAAAAACTAACAAAACCTGAAAAAAAAAACCAAAAAGTGAAAAATAATCCATTTCGGGTCACTAAGACAGCAGATAACTTAAACATAAGTACTTACTTGGAAGTCGGACTGGGTGACACCATGTTTTCTTTATACCTCTCAACATTCAATCTAACCCAGTCAGACTTCCAAGTAAGTACTTATGTTTAAGTTATCTGCTGTCTTAGTGACCCGAAATGGATTATTTTTCACTTTTTGGTTTTTTTTCAGGTTTTGTTAGTTTTTTTACCTTTAACGTTGTCCGGATATTTCAAAATTGTGATAATATTCTTAAATAATTCTGTTTGGTGTAATTTGGTATTTTTTTTATTATAAATAACTCCTCCTCCCGTGGGAATATCGGGATAAAAAGTAGCCTATCTTACTGTCAATGGATTGATGTATCCTCTTATCAAGTTTTATCAAAATCGGTCTAGTAGTTTCGGTGCCTATTCGCTACAAACAAAAAAATGGTTGTCTGTAAAGTAAAGAAAACGATGAAAATAAAAAAATAAAAAATGTTATTTCTTTGTGTACCTATATTTTTTCAAGTAAGTTTTTTTGCCTTTATATATTTTTCCTTTATACAAGTCTTATATTCGTCACTCGTCACCATAACACAAGCCCAGATGAGCGATATTATTATTAAATACTCTTGTTCCTTAACGGGAACGGACGCGTCATGTTACCGGAATATGACTCATGATGTCACACATCGGGAACGGGACGCATGACGTCACACAATATTACCATGACACTTTTGAATGCAGGTGTTCCATCAATTTAATAGACGTTATCACGTCAAAAAAATCTTTCCTCTTTATATTATCAGGCTGGATCTGGATATATAGAAGTATAGATAGATAGATATAGATGGGTCAGCTTTTGACCACTATTTCACACAATGATGGTAGGTAACGATGCGGTCAAAGATGTAGCACACTGTCGTAGTATACGTTCGTGACTCCAAAGATCCTGCAATAAATGGGGGCCTTTGAGTGACAAGTGTATACAATCGTCTTCAGAAACGCCATCTATTGTGTCAATAGATGGCGTTGCTTGGAAGTGTAGAAAAAAATCGGTCGCAACACAGTTTAAGCGGATAAGTATTGCAGGGCATTGCATACAGTGCCATCTACCCCAAAACTATTATTGTGTTATGGGTACCTAATAATCACTATCACTATCACTACATAGTATAAAACAAAATCGCTTTCTCTGTCCCTATTTCCCTTTGTACGCTTAGATCTTTAAAACTACGCAACGGATTTTGATGCGTTTTTTTTAAATAAATAGAGTGATTCAAGAGGAAGGTTTATATGTATAATACATGTATAATATAGCCGTGCGAAACCGGAGCGGGTCGCTAGTACTTAATAAATTTTATTCCAACACAAACCTACCTACTTAAAAAGCTATCTACTTAAGATTTTACGATTTTTGTTACGAACAGTGGTTTCATTGCCGTTTCAAATTATAACAAGTTAATAATGTTTAGGTATACAAGTCCAAACAACGTTAATAGTAGGTACATACCTAAATATCATGAAGTTCGGTGAATTTCAGAACAAAAACAAGGGGCCTGTTTATTGTTGCTAGCTCATCTCATCTATTACGCATAGTTATCTTTACTTTGGTATATTAATTTCGTGTGGTTTTCGGAGAGTTTGCTGTGTATGTAAATGTAGTTAGTGTGTGTTTGTAGTTTCATATACAACTAGCGACCCGCTCCGGCTTCGCACGGCTATATTATGCATGTATTATACATATAAACCTTCCTCTTGAATCACTCTATCTATTAAATACCGCATCCTAATCCGTTGCGTAGTTTTAAAGATTTAAGCATACATAGGGATATAGGGACATACGGACAGAGAAAGCGACTTTGTTTTATACTATGTAGTGATGTGTTTCAGTAAAGGGATTTTAATACGAAAGGGGGTTGTTCTAGATGTCTCGGCGAACAACTTTTGTTCTACGACTTTTGGAAATTCGAACTTTTTTTTCGATAATTCTGAGGGAACTTTTACTTGTAAATCAGCTGTTTCATACAAAAACTTCGAACGAAATGTTCGAATTTCCAAAAGTCGTAGAACAAAAGTTGTTCGCCTAGACGTCTAGAACAACCCCTTTTCGTATTAATACCCCTTTGCTGAAACATCACTTCACTACATAGTATAAAACAAAGTCGCTTTCTCTGTCCCTACATCCCTATGTATGCCTAAATCTTTAAAACTACGCAACGGATTTCGATGCAGTTTTTTAATAGATATAGTGATTTAAGAGTAAGGTTTATATGTATAATACATGCATAATATAAGCCGGGGCGGGTTGCTAGTATTGTATATAATAGTTTAAATATTGGCAATGTGGTAGCTAATATGGGAAATTTGGTTGTTTTGGCAATTCTTGCTTAACCCTTCTCTGTTTTATAGTAAGCCGTTGTGTAGCCCCCGGCTGAGAATTAGGCTAACCCATCTCGTAGCCCTTGCTGGGTCAAACAACAGCTCAAAACAGATTTATTATTACTCGTGGGTGTCGTAGTAGGCGGATTTGTAGACTTTGATCTACCGATTTTGAATCCTCCGGGCTGGGACTACCGGCGGTGACTTTATTTCGTTACTGCGACAAACAAACGTCGATAGTGCGACTGTTCTGAATCGCGAAATACCAAAAGTTTGAAGTAACTTTACTGTGATGCACGTTCCAGCGAAACAACTGTGAAATAACAAATTTTGTAGTTACATTACTGCGATGCAAGTTATGCAAAAGCCTAAGACTTCGAAAGACTAAGTCGAATTAGTTGAATTAGTTTGCATCACTTGTGAACAGCTCGGTAAACCATCCACAACAACAGCATTTCCAAGAAACCCTTCTTGGCGGTTAGTTTCAGATTACCCCGGCCATAAAATCCAGCCCTGTCATTTTTCAGAATAGAAGAAGACGTATTGCACCGACTCTCTCACCTGTATGACGGTACGGTGGACTTTAACCTTAATCTACCGTTTTAATTTTTATCAAAAAGAATCATAAATAAACAACAAATCATTCGGCTAATTAAAAGTAAAAAACGTGACTTTATCTGCTAAAAAAAATCCAATAAAACGGACCTAAAACAACAAATAACCTTTGAATTAAACAAATAAATATACATCCAATTTTATAGCAAATCGTTCCCGGTATTGAAAATTCATCGAACAACCATAGAATTGTTTGTTACCTATAAGAATACTAGCTGCCCTACGCGGTTTCACCCGCGTAACTCCCGATCCCGTGGGAATATCGGGATAAATTAAGATGCAAGCTATCCTATCTTTCAAGTTGGATCGAACTGCACATGGTGTGCGAATTTTATTATAATCGTTTAAGTGGTTTAGGAGTCCATTGAGGACAAACATTGTGACACGAGATTCGATTTACAAAATGTTTTATCAGTCGTATTTATTAGAGTATCTCGGTAACGCACAAAGGGAATTCCTACGATCGGTATTGGCCTTTATTAATCTGTTATTCGTTCCCAGTAGACGGTATGTGTGTCGTCCAATTAATATCAATATACCACGCTGGGATTTGAGCAGTGTAGATGGATAACATATCGCTGTATTACGTTAGGGTACGCATGCATTTTAGAACGTAGAGCTACGACTATTTACAAAAAAAAAAAAAAAATTACAATTCCTTCACTAATTAATCGAAAGGAACTTCGTTCCATCCGGGTGTCCCTTGACACCTCTCAAGTTTTTTTTTGACGTTACAACGTCTCATAACTCGATGGACACCAACACTCACAAAAAGTGTGACTTCATGCATTACGATACGTTTTTGACAAGCAACGTATTGAAGTATGCAAAATGGTAATGTGTCAGGTTCTGTTGACATGATAGGTAACCATAGCAACGTATTGAAGTATGCAAAATGGAACGACACAAAAGATCGACGACGATACAACGATACAAAAGAGTTCTTATGACGTTATCACGTAAAATTATCGTCCGTAAATCGACTTTACAGACAATCATTTTATAAATAATAAAAAAACATATTTAAGTTGTACGTCAAACATTTGTTTAGAGAGTGAAAAAATAGAAACGCGCAGCTTCAATATGATTCAAACAAAGATATTTATGACAGTAAATAATAATTCCATGGATTCAAATTACTTTGAATTCTGCAATTTCATTGCCCGTGTCTTTATCGCTAAACCGTTTTTTTTATTATATTCATTTCATAATTCAATCAAATAAAAGCAGCTAAGCGATAAAGAACTAAAGATGTGTTTTTTAGTTTTATTGGCAATTAAACAATTACCTACCCCTTTTGTGAGGCACAAAAACGTTTCCCCTGCACTCTAAAGCGAAATTTTATACTCATTCATTAAGCACCGTGGTATTTTTATGGTTCGAAAAAGCTTTGAAAGCACTATTCAATTATTATGTTGGAAATAAGGTATATCACAGCAGGGAATAAAACAAGTAGCCTTATTTAATTTTGCGGAGTTTTGTACCATGAGGGTCCGTAGGAATCCCCATCTGCTCAAAATTGTGTCAAACTAAACTTTTAACGAAAAAAGAAAAACAAATGGTTGTCTGTAAAGTCGGTTTACGGAGGATCATTTTACGTGATAACGTCATTAGAAAACGATAAAATATTGAGATTGTTTTTGTTATTCCTCTATATATTTATTTTCTGTTTTTTCCCTTGTATTTTTTTCTTTTTTAAAAGTCTTCTATTCGTCACTCGTCACCATAACACAAGTCCAGATGAGCGATATTATTATTAAATACTCTTGTTTCCTAACGACAACGGACGCGTCATGTTAACGCCGGTAGCATGACACTTTTGTGTGAATGTAGGTATTCCATCAATTTATTAGACATTATCCCGTCAAAAGTTACAGAATCAAAAAACTCCAGACCAAAAATTGAATAAGCTTTCCCTCATAGACTAATTTTGTGTCGAACTTGTCAAGAGTTGTAAAGGGATTTCATAAAAAGCTTTCGTCATTCCATTACATACTCACTTTGGGCCTTTAATGTAAGATTTATCCTAACCTATTACCAACATCTGCGGCCCGAAGTGTAAGTTGATAGATTCGAGGTTTTCGCAAAACAAAAACTTTTCTAATATCTTTTGTAAGGGTAAAGATTTTTTGCTATATGAAATAGAATCTACAGGAGAATTGTTAAGAGGTCCTGGTGAATAAAATAAAATATTTTACACATTTTATTATTTATTTAATAAAAATCTCTTTTGACTTGAACACGATTACTAAATGACAGACAAAGAATGTTCCGTGTTACACTGAGATTATATTATTTAAAATCAGTCGAATATGTTAAATCTAACTATACTACGATCCTTCTGTAGTTCAAATTTATTTTGAGTACAATTTAGTAAGGGAAATTCAAAAAAGTTTTTATTGCACATTTATTTACCAAGTTTAAATAATAAAATACATAAATATGTTAAATATTCCGTTTTAAATACCTAACTTTATTAGTGAAAATATTCAATTTCGTTTAGAATCATAATATATTTTTTAGGCTACGTTAAAATTTGGCTTAGGTATAGCTATAAATTGTGAGAATATTAAACTTGTTAAAGAAAGTAACTCCCGCGCACTTTTAGTATTTCTATTTCCAAAAAAATTGGTATATTAAAACCCATTATATTTTAGGGACTTGCCGTGATATTGCCGGATAACCTCCGATTTTTGCCCAGATACCTAGAAACCGATTTTATAAGATTTACTACATAGCACATTTTCTAGTAAATTGTACTCAAATTAAAATTTCCGTGAGGATTCGTAAATATAATTAGATCCATTAGTGTGACCTAACCTTATATTACAGTTAGACCGTTTCTCACTGACTGATTTAAACTTTTACATTTATTTACATTTACGTAAGGGCACGTGCATTATGGAAAAAACATAGCCATTGCTGTTAAAATAATTCACTTTGTTTTTTTTAGTTTGAAATTATACAACATTTCAGCTGAAATTTTGCAATATTTAATTAATGATTTGTAATAAGCGACTCCTAAGTTTCTAAAATAGAGATTTTTTCAAACATATAATTTAATTATCTTTATTTTTTGGATCTGTAGAAGTATTCGAGATTATTAATTAAATGCAAGTGACAATATGCATATTAAACGGTATATTGTGCGGCCATATTTAGCATTGCAGCTTTTCTGGTGTGTGAATGTTGTTATACTTACTTACTAAATATTGATATATTAGAAGAAACAATTATTTTTATCGCGAGACAAGTAATTAACGCGGAACGTATCAAAGGCCTGTGTGTTGAGCTGCACTGCTAAAATGGTCACTCTTATAAATATTTATTTACAATTAGTGGTGCACCATTTTATTTGTTTTTAAATGCTTCTATTTACAATATATACAATTACACGCTACAAACTATAAACAGTGAATTTGCAAGATTAACATTATACTTTTAAAGAGATGGGATGTCAGATGGGCGAGAAATTAAAAATAAGCAATTTCCTTTTTGTAAAAATAACATGTTAGAAATCGAAATGTAGACATAATTAGGCAGAACATATTTTTCAAATTAGTGAAATTCTAAATAGACTTTGAAAATATACTGAAATGCTATTTTTAATATCTAATTGACGATAATTTCATTAACCAGACCTGCATTAAAATTTGAGATATTAGTCTTACGCTTACCTTATTAGTCTTTTTAGACAAAACAATTGTTCTAAAGTCACTGTAAATTAACATAACGCTACATTTTAATTTATAACAGAGTAAGTAGGCAATTACTACTTTTTTTTACAATTATCTTTTTCTAAAACTTATTTATTTTATTTTGCGCCCATCCAGTATCCTTTCTCTTTAAAATTACTTTTACATTTTATACAAAGATGAAATAAGTCGAAATAAATAAATTGGACCTTTTACAATATTGTTTTTACAATTTCTATATCAAAAGTTCGTTAAACTTTTGCATTCTAAATAGCTTCAGCTGTTTTTTTTCCTTTATTACTTTCAAAAAGTTTTTATTTTTACAAAATTTACGCTGTATGTACAATATCTTTTTATTCGAAGCTGACTGCGCCCCGCGGATTTACTCGTGTAAAAAGTGATTAACCTATATCCTTCTCCAGACTACAGACTATTCCTGTACAAATTTTCTTCAAAATCGGTCGAATTGTTTAACCGTGAAGAGAAAACAAGCCAACAAACTTTCATATTTATTATATTGGGATGTTAGCATAATACATCAAATGTGTTTCGAATTGAGATTAGTTGGTAATTAATAGTTATCTAAATTACTTAAAAGTTAGGCTTTGAAGGTCGAAGAATTACAATGAAAGAAAACAAAAATGAAATAGTCAGTATTATTTGAAAGTTGTGTTAGTAAAGAATGTATTTGATTTTATAAAACATCAGAGTTTGAAACAAACTGGACTTGAACAACAAGCCACAATGCCTTATCCAGTTTGAAAATTATGTTTATGATGCTGTTGATGTAATTTATCATAAATTATGTTGTTACGTTGAAATAATTTATTAACATTTTCAGGAATTTGTGTGATATTTTATGTTCTTAGAGACTTCTCAACATGGCTAGTGAAATACATACAAAGTTAAAAGTATACTATAAAAACGTTTTACTAAATGGCAGCATTCATTTCATACAAAACCTGATTCATTTGTATCAGCCTTTTGATCGTAATCCTAATCTACTAAATTGATAAGTAACAATAAAGTACTCATTACGCTTCTATGAAACGCCATTCATAACAATACAAATAATTAATTAGGCTTTTCTATCACTTTCACGTATACATTCCGCCTTTATTCATTTTTATATACACTCGTGCCTAACGTCTTTAAGACTCGCCGTAACCACAGATTTTGTGAATGGAATGTTCGTTTTACATAACTACGATAAAAAATAGGCCTAACCGAGGTTCCCCTAGTTTAAACACTTTTTTACTTTCACAAATACAAACAACATGTAGATATCGATGGATACCACTTTAAGAAAACGTTATATAAATAGTTACGAAGAGGTAATGCTCGAAAGAGACTTTTCAGGGGTGGAACGTGTCGGCTTAAACCGATTCTACGATTTCGCTTTGGGATCATTTTCCGTGTTTTTTCAGTCCTGTTTTTATCTTTGCCCTTTGTTATCAAGAAGTCCCTCTGAGGAGTTAGATGATCGCATCGCAAGGGGCATCTGCCCCTCAACTCTGTGCTAGGGAATCCATCGGCACCACCAGTTTTCCGTTGGAGTAGCTATAACAAAAGAAAAAACTTTAAGAACAATTATTTCAATAGCTATATATTGATAGACATAATATTAAGAAGTGCTACAAAGCCCTAATAAAGTTAATAGAAAAAGATAAGTATAAGTTATTAACCTGTATGGTATAGTAGCCGTTCTGGATTTAGCTCTGCTTGGCCTACAGGAATCATCTGTAACCAAGATACTTCAGTTTAATCTAAGCACAATGAGGTTGTTTGTCTTGGAAAATTCATCGGAAAGTTTATGTTTGTTCGTAGTCTACGTAGATATTGTTTGTATCCTATTGACAATGTTTAATTAAGTGGTAGCGCACGCTATTGTCTCGGCTCTTGCGGAACAATACTTATCTCAAGTTGTTGAAGTAGCAGAAGTAACGTCTTCGATACCTTAATGAGAGAACTTTGTATCGACTTCGTTAATCGGCATTGACCCTAATATTGCTAGCAAGTTTATCAATATTGGATTTGGGGAAGTGATGATAAAAATATATGAAAAGTAATACAAAATTCGGAAAATTCTCAGGTTTAAGCTGAGAGATGAAGGTTAGAATGGACGCGCTTTTGTCAATAAAACAAAACTAAAATAATTATTTCTAACAGATAAAAAAAAAACAAGTAATTTTTTCTAAAAGTTTTAGGGTGTGTGTGAAATTTACGTAAATATTTACTGGGCAGCAAAGAGTGAAGTTGTGACCCTTACCATAAAGCGGCTAACAGCGTTGTGAGAGGCACGCATCGCATTTGACGGGCTCGGCTCGCCGCTTGCCCTGAGAGCCCTGCGAGCCGGACTTACGACGGAAAGTGTACCTAACGAGCAGACCTGCAATGCAAAACGCCGCACCGTTAACAAAATAAATAAACAAACCAAAATGAAAACGACAAACATTGAGCCACACGCGCGCGTCCATCTGAAAAACGCCTATGGGCGGACGAAAGCGGGCGAAAATAAAAAAGAAAATGATGCTCTCAGGGTTTTCATGGCTTGATACCGCTCGGATTCATTCACTTTTATGTGAGAATGGAACTTTATAGTCTGTGCTTTTGTTGTAAGAAAATATATTTTGCTGTGACGTTGTGTAATGGAGTTATGACAGGACCTAAGTGATGAATGTTTAACTATTTGCGTTGAGTATAGTTTGAGCTAAATACAGAAGTTGGTTAGTTGCTTTGTTTTATGAAGCGAAGTTTTTGATGTTTTAACCTATGAGACAGCAAACTCTAGAAGTATCACATGCATGAATACTGTTTTACGCATATGCTAGTAGACTATAGTGTTATTGATAAATGAAATAACCAACCTGTTAAACCGGCCTTGTTGATGCTGTTTGAGCTGGAAAATCCTGATATCTTCTTCCACGCTTTTTTGTTCCAGAAACCCGTAGTTTTAGCATCTCCACAACTGGAACTCCGTGGAGAATTTGCATCTCTGGGACACCTAGCATTACATTCTTCAGCGCCAAGGATTCTAACTCCAGCTCCTCGGGTCCCGTATGCTACAGCAGGTAAATGGGGCACAGAACCAGTCGGTTTTCTTCGCAAACTACCTACATAACTTGCTCCACTGCTACTTCCACTGAATCCGCTATCTAAATCTGGAGGGTTGCAACTAGCCGGAGATAAAAGTTCATCTGTTGGACCGACTCGAAGCAGTTCTTCAATGTTATCTCTGTCTTCAGCCCTTTCTGAATCTGGTGACTCGCATTCAGGCATTAACATAGCTTCTACACTAAGGTTTAGTTCCCCAAGGATCCTTTTATGCCTCGATTCGACTCTTCTTACTTCTTCTTCAACGACACTTCGATCTAAAGATACTAAAGACTGCCTGGGTACGTATCGATGCTTAGGACAAGTCCTAGAACCATCCGTTATCTCCTCATAAATATTTTCTTCTGTACCATATCTAGTGACATAATTATGTCTTGACGATCGGTCACGTGGTATACCACCCCGCCCTCTTTGGCGATTTGTTTTTCTCGATGAAGACGGCATCGATAAATGATGATCATAATAGGCGTACGAGTAATCTACAGGTTCAAATCGCTCCATAGTAGCTGCGATATTACTTCTGTTCCACGTCGTAGGTTGTGGATCCCTCGACAGGTTAACGGCAGCAAGTCTAGCCGGAAGGATTTCATCCAAATCTCGAGCACATCGCTCATCGAGCGACTGAGCGCCATCATCTTCATCTCTTCTATGTTTTCTATGGGGTCGCCTTGAGGTTTGCGAACGGTGACCGCGGTCACAATCCAGAACATGACCATGATTGTAGTCAGGCGTATGACTACGATTGTAATCTATTGGTCTGTGCTTGCAGTCGATTGTATGGTGGTAATCAGGGGTATGTCTGAGACTGTAGCTCGAGGCACCCTCGTAATCGGATCGGTCGTAAGAAGGGCTGTCGTCTGCATTACTATTATGAGGGTGAGGACAATCAGCAGCTATTCCAGATTCAGAAGAAGGATAATCGTGAACTTCTGCTGTTGTCAAGACGCGATCGTCCGGCCGTGCGGGCTCTGACGTAGCGTGACGGTGATGCGGCCGAGGGCGTGTCGACTCGCGGCAGCTGGCGAACGAACGCTGCAACGATGGTTGGTGCTGGTATCGGCCGCAGCCCGCGAACAATGCCTCCCCCGACTCGTCGGGGCTTGGCGGCGCGCTGCGTGATTCCATGGCTCATCCTCTCATCTCCAATTAGTACCTGAAAATATGAAATATTAAAACATTAATTTTATCCGTTGTTTAAGCGGTCAACGCGGGCGAGATGTGGCCCGTTCGAGGGCAATGAATCCAAAATTACACGGTCCATGATAAGGGTGGGGTAAGTGACGATCAACACAGCAGCCGACGTCGATATATCATCATCAGTCGCCGGGTAATAAATCGGGGACTCCGCCCGTGTTTACATTTTATATTATGGCGGATTTCGACATTCTGTTGGCTTTAGGTGCAATATCGGGATAGATAAAGGCAAATGGATATTTAGGATTATGGTCGAACACAAATACGCAGGTGACAAGGGTAAATACCCAGCCGTTAATTTATATTTCAACAGCAAAATATCCTAAGTCGATGGGTAAACATTTTGTTGGAATTACATTAATTAAAAAGCAAAACGTATATAAATGCACCCCATTTTATTTTCCAATAACGTAAAAAGAGCATCATAACATTCTTTGCTTCTAAATTGTGAGAATCCGACGGCGATTATGTAAATACATAGCACTACATCAAAACTCATAGACGCTTTATCACAAAGGGATTCCGCATCAACATTTTTATTGCGTTTTCCCCAAAGTTATTGCGCGAATTCCAGACCAATTTATTACGATAACGATAAGTGTCCGTGAACTAGTGTCGCAAGGGCGACGTACCCGTGGTTGCTAGGCAACCGAGCTCTACCACAAAATACACAGGGGTAGCCGAGTACTCAGACACGACGTCATTTTGTATCTGCTGAATTAATTTAATAGTTTTGAAAATCTATCAAATATTAATGTTATCGTTTTAGTAATTGTGGCAAAGCATAATAATTAGTTACGACTGTATATCAAACGTTAAGAAAACAAGCTGCATAAAAATATTTACTCTACAGTACGATCGGCAGCATAATTGCAGACTCGACGTAGAGTTCTAGAATTACTATTAGTTTAGTTTAGTTTTACGGGGCTGTTTCCGCACTTAACGTCATCATTTGGCTATTGTGCGAAAAATTACTATTATTGAAATGTTTTTATTCTAATCATTTTTGTTTGAGTTTAAAGTTTTCATGAGTTGAAAGACTTAGAACATCAACTAAAGCAGGTGTCTAGAACCTTGCTTGTGTTGAACACATTCTTATAACAGCCGTTTTGGAGCTCTACGGTGGGTTAGCAATTATGCAGACCGTACATGACATAACAAAAGGTAAAAGCTCTCCTATTCTAAAACTAAAACCACATTCACACGTAAGAACAAGCTTTTAACTCAGCAATTTACACCCCGTATTTTTACAGGCCACTTTAGTGCGGTTCTTATGACTTCTCCCACAGAATGTGCATCTAAATCATCATCAGGGCTAGGAAACCCTCGTAAAATGCCCGTTGACCGGCCGGACGAGGCAATTTGTGGCCCTATGGTTGTACGGAACCGAGATTGTCATGGATATCTATCTGACCTGTGTGCTTCGTCTATCTATAGGTTGGTATAAGCCGTATACCTAATGTGTTTTATGGTAAAATACAAAAACTTATTTTTATTAGGTATTTTGAAGTATTTTGAATACCTATTGTCTTTTAATTATCTTTTGAAGTCAGTCTTCTTAGTTGTATCTAAAGGTATAAGTGTTTGTATATGTCAATTTAATAAGCTTTCTCGTCCTTTTTGTTATTTTTAATGTTTTATGTGTTGTACAAATAAAGTGTTTAAATATCTATTTAAATTGGTATGCTCTCAATATATTAGTTCCATCATAAAAATATCCCATGAAACAAGTTAGATTTTTTTCTCGCTAATTCCATTGAGTTATTGAATAGAACTAGGGCATTTTTTTCTTATTAGTTATTAAGTAGTAATCGATACAGATACGAAAGACGATCGAAACGAAAACAAAAGGTAAGTACTAACTTTTCTTTATGAAGATTAAAATGTTGGGATTATTAATTATAGTTTATTGTAACAAAGGTTCGATTATTTCTATACCAATTTCAGTATCAGCGACGAATAATTTCCTAGAAGGAAGAAGTGTATATTTTATTATGTAGAAAGATCTAAGCATACGGCGTAACTAATAGGCCTATCATCTAAAAATGAATGAATTATTAAAAGAGCATTGCGTCAAGGATAAGGAAGGAATCCCTAAATATAATTTGAGCATCATTTTTATCAGGCGCGATTTAGATTCTTAAAACATTTTTTGACGTGATAACGTCTAATAAATTGATGAACACCTGCATTCACGTCACGAGACGAGTGGTTGTTTTAAATTGTTTAATAATAATATCGCTCATCTGGGTTTGTGTTGGAGATTTTTAAGAAGGTAAAATATATAAACAAAAACAAAATATAAAGGAAAAAAAATTAAATACAGGGTTATTGGAAATTATACTAGCAAGCCGTTAAGGGCTACTTCTGTGCAGCTTAACTAACAACTTTTGTTCTACGACTTTTGGAAATTCGAACATTTTTTCGAAAATTTTGAGGTTAGGTTTACCTGAAAATCAGCTGTTCCTTACACGGAGAGGTCATTAACCTTAAAATTTTACTTATTTTTTAAGTTTTATCTACTGTTCTTAGTGTGAATGATCTTTGTTTTGAAAAATCAGCTGTTTTTCGAATTTACATAACCTCAAAATTTTCATTTTTTTTTTTCGAATTTCTAAATGTTGTTTGTTAAGGTGCACAGAAGTAGCCCTCAACGGCTTTCTAGTATAATTTTCAATAACCCTGCCCTGTATATAAATATAAAGGAAAAAAAAAAACAATTTTTAATTGTTTCCTTATCACGTAAAATTATCGTCCGTAAACCGACTTTACAGACAACCATATTTTTTTCTATGCTTTAGATCTCATTACATTACACTAATAAATGTAGTTTCTATTGCATTTCTCCTGACTAGGGAGCGTGATATCGACACATTCTCTCCCTTATAGTCCCCTACGCTTGCATATACGAATATATTAAAACAGAGGGATAAAAACGTGGAACGCTACTAATAGTGCTGTAATTGTAATAAAATAAGTTTTAACACCGTTGAATTTGTGACTGGAATAATAATTGTTAATGTTGGTTATTAATGGTGTATTTTTATAGGGGAATAAGAAATTAAAGTTAAAATTAAAAGATAGTAGAACAGTGACTTCCGAATAGTAGATCATTTTAATCAAAAATGGTTTTACATTTATCTATGCACTTATATTTCTATTTATTTATATCTACTTATACTATTTCACTACATAGTATAAAACAAAGTTGCTTTCTCTGTCCCTATGTCCCTATATCCCTTTGTATGCTTAAATCTTTAAAACTACGCAACGGATTTTGATGCGGTTTTTTTTAATAGATAGAGTGATTCAAGAGGTAGGTTTATATGTATAATACATGCATAATATAGCCGTGCGAAGCCGGAGCGGGTCGCTAGTAATATTATAAAGAGGAAATATTTAATTGTTTGTTTGTTTAAAACGAATAGGCTCCGAAAGTACTCTACCGATTTTAATGAAACTTGGTATATTGATTATTAGGAGTGACATAAGCTACTTTTATTCCGATATTCCCACGAGATCGAGAGTTACGCGGGTGTATCTGCGGAGCGCTGCTATTATCTCTATAGAAAAGTTTTGCCACGAAATAATAATAATTTGACGGATCAATCAAAATGCACATTTAGTAGGTATGAATTCGTCTTAGCAACTGAGCAATTTTATATGTCTATCTATTCTTTTACTCTAGTCAATAGTAGGTACATTCCTATTTCATGATTTATATTTCATTTCTACCCAGAAAGATGCGTAGTTGCCATAAGTCATCTGACTCATTCTGACTCTTTACTAAACCACGCCTCCGAAATAAAAGGCGGACATTATACTGGTACTATTAAGAACATATAAATTAAAATCTAATGATAGGTATACTTGTGCATTAACAAAAATCTCCTAATAAATTTAGTTCATACTAACTAATAATCTGGACATATCATGCTTAAAGTATGCGCGATTCAAGCAACGTAAAATGCGCCTAGAGTCCCCGAATCTTTTTTTTTGTTAGGTTTGGCCAGTCTCCATCAAAAGCATCGAGATCGTCACGCCATCGTTTTCTAGCTCTGCCTTACTTATAGTATGCGCGATTTAAGCAACGTGAAATGCGCCTAGAGTCCCTCGAATCTCTTTTCTTGTTAGGTTTGGCCAGTCTCTATCAAACGCATCGAGATCGTCACGCCATCGTTTTCTAGCTCTGCCTTACTTATAGTATGCGCGATTTAAGCAACGTGAAATGCGCCTAAAGTCCCTCGAATCTCTTTTCTTGTTAGGTTTGGCCAGTCTCTATCAAACGCATCGAGATCGTCACGCAATCGTTTTCTAGCTCTGCCTTACTTATAGTATGCGCGATTTAAGCAACGTGAAATGCGCCTAAAGTCCCTCGAATCTCTTTTCTTGTTAGGTTTGGCCAGTCTCTATCAAACGCATCGAGATCGTCACGCCATCGTTTACTAGGCCTGCCTCGATTCTCAATTTAATGAAAAAAAATAGGCACTATCTATAAAAACTTCAAACAATCTTATCAATATAAAAATTAATTTAACACCAATTAAAGTACTGAACTCTCGGCAATCCAACGTCATTGCAGCAATCATCATCCATCATGAGGCGATAAAATAATAACCGTTTCCCATTTTATATTCACCCCACAACGCGTACAGTTGCGGGCAAAAGTTGTATTGAAGCTCGATATGGACGAAAATATTTATAAATCTACAAAGTAAGTATACATTTGTTGGCAAGTGTACGTTGATTATAAGTAATAGGTTTTTTGTCCCGAGGACACATGTGTGTAGGGAACAGATTAATAAATAGATGAGACCAAGAAGGCATGTATAGTGATCAGGTTTTGTAAAGCGAATATTGATTGTAACTGATTTCTTGTGATTGAGCGCGTGTTACAATATGTTGATTGGTTTTTGGAGCACAGCTGTTGTCATTTAAGCGTAAATTGCAATATAGTAATAAGTATGTGCTTTTCGTTAAATGATCGCTTTTATTTCGTGAACCTTTCTATATGAAACAAGGTAAACTTGTTTCCCATTCATTTATGTTTCTTAGATTAAGATTTTTTGAATACAAAATATAAATAACTTAAATCACTATATAAATCTATAAAAATCATCTTAGTACTTATATAAAACATCCTAAATAAAAAAAAATAACAACTTTTCAAAATAATGAATATTTTTTCCCAAAAAGGTTTAAATGATTTAGAAACCTAAATCTAAAAGACTGTCAGCAGCGAGGCAAGGCCCATAACCTGTATTATTAAAATCATATTGGAAAGTAAGATATGTTTAATTTTTAACCTGTTCTTCACAATAGGAAATGTAAAGTCAATTTATTGGACAAAGTACATTGCGTTAAAATTAATTTCACCCGTATGTTGCGAGTAAATTATGAAAATTGCTACCACAATAATCGAGTCGAGTTAAATATAACGCTAGGAATAAAAACTTGTTTGAATTTTTATTCTATTTTATTATGAGCCGTCGTCTTTGCATGTAGCAAATTACTATCTGTAATTTACCAGAAAATGAGTATTATTACAGGCTCATTATTGTCAAAAATATACACTAGACTCAGGTGATTTAGGTACTTATAATTTAGTTAACTTAGCCTTGAGTAGGGTAGATATATTTCGTGACAAATTAGTGGCCGACTTTATAACGAGGACTGTGAAGCCGTAAAAAGGTTGTATCCTGTTTCAAAGTTATAATAAAATACATGAACTGGACACTAAACTTATATTACGAACCACAAAATTACTTTAAAAAAAACTGTTTTATTTCAATAATTTTTAACCACTCTTTTTTCCACAGGATCTTTTTGTATCTTGGGAAAAAAGAGTAAAAAATTAATGAACTAAAACAGTTTTTTGGGAAGTAATTTTGTGGAGGAGTAAAAAAAATTTGCTGCTTTTGAATAAGTACTGAATATCGGCTGAAGGCTTGGTCTTCACTCACTCTATTTGTAGTGCCACCATCAATTACAATTTGCTGATTCGACTAGTCGGTTGGAGCAACAACCTGTCCCCTCTTCATCTTTGCCATCCCTTCTGATCCTGTGCCATCTACAACCAGGTCTTATTTTCAATCATGACTATTTCATCCACATTTCTTATCGGATCAGACTCTTCTTTCTCCCAGTTTTTGTTCAGTTTACTTCACTACGCACATCAGTTCGTTTTACTCTACCTATCATCACTGCGTCTGGCTAAATATACTGCACAGTTTCACTCTAGTTTCGCAATTTATACTCTAATATTAGCTTTTTGGGAATTTTTGTTTGGGGACGGATTTTCGGACTGCTTACTCAATCTTGCAATTTTTTTCCGAGCATCACAGGTTTCAAGATGTACGACATGTACATATTTTGTTACAGTCTCCTTAGTTAGCGGCAATGTTTTAGCACCGTACGTTCTTGTAGACAAAAGACATCGGTTGTAGAGACGGGTCTTCAGGCTGTGCACCATTGCAGTTTTCTTTAAATTATCAGCCAATTTGTCTAATGCAGTTTATCTCAGTTGAATAAAGTTATCTCTCACAAAAGGAAAGAATATGACCTACCTACTACCTAACCTTAGGTAGTGGAAGATCTCTAGCCTCTAACCCCCCTCCTAAGATGAAGACACTTCGTAATAATATCGTATTCAGTTCAAAAGATACGTAATATCCTATTATAACAAGACAAAGTGTACAATTGGTTTTTCGATACTTACAAGCAGCTTAAATGTCACACCAAATGGTAAACTTTACAGGGTGCAGAACATTATTTGAAGCCTTAATTGGAAGAGGAAACAATATAGACAACACAGCCCATTTTTACGATTCATTTCACCAATAACCTGTATTGTTATTCATGCATATATTTAGCATGGCAACTTCATTGCAATCAATAACAATTCAGAAATCGTATCAATCGCATTACAAGAGCAGCAGCGATTCTTGTCACGTTGTAATTGTTAACCTACAATTGACCCCGACTTCAACAGACGATTTATTGCAGTGACATAATACTTATTCGCTGACCGGTGACCATTTGAGGGTATAAAGTTTGTGTGTATTTTGACAATTGTAAGTTAAAGCTCTATACAAATGGACACGATAAGTTACGTTGTAGAGACTTGTAATAAATAATTAAAAAATAAATGTTTATTCGGGCAATAATATACTTATAGACCCACAAACAGAGTTAAAAATAAAATAAACAAGTCAACTAAACATATAAATCTATATAAATCTTCTATATATATAAAAATCAATTGCTGTTCGTTAGTCTCGCTAAAACTCGAGAACGGCTGAACCGATATGGCTAATTTTGATCTTGAATTATTTGTGGAAGTCCAGGGAAGGTTTAAACGGTGAGAAACATGGGACTTACGCAGGTGAAACCGCGGGGCGCAGCTAGTCTTAAAAAATAAAAATCAATTGCTGTTCGTTAGTCTCGCTAAAACTCGAGAATGGCTAAACCGATTTGGCAAATTTTGGTCTTGAACTATTTGTGGAAGTCTAGGGAAGGTTTAAACGACGAGAAAGATCGGGGGGCGCAGCTAGTATAGCATAAATAAAGTAAATAATTATATTTAAAATAAAATCAAAACTGTAGGTAAATGTGACTTCTCAGTTGATACACATCACGTAACTTTGGTCGCACGTACGGTAATGTAAATTAGTACATAACTAAACTTCAAATATTCAAATAATAGTTCATTTTCAAAAACGAATAAGTACCTAATAAAAACAACTTACAATATGCAAAAAAATACTCAACGGTCGCAAATATCGTGTTTAAAATATTATATACCTATAGGTACTTGTTCTAAAAGGTTACGTGATGTGTATCAACTGAGAAGTCACATTTACCTACAGTTTTGATTTTATTTTAAATATAATTATTGACTTTATTTATGCTATACTAGCTGCGCCCCCCGATCTTTCTTACCGTTTAAACCATCCCTGGACTACGACAAACATTTCAAAACCGAAATCATCTAAATCGGTTCAGCCATTCTCGAGTTTTAGCGAGACTAACGAACAGCAATTGATTTTTATTTATATAGATATATAGATAAAATCAAAACTGTAGGTAAATGTGACTTCTCAGTTGATACACATCACGTAACTTTGGTCGCACGTACGGTAATGTAAATTAGTACATAACTAAACTTCAAATATTCAAATAATAGTTCATTTTCAAAAACGAATAAGTACCTAATAAAAACAACTTACAATATGCAAAAAAATACTCAACGGTCGCAAATATCGTGTTTAAAAGATTAGATACCTATATATAGGTACTTGTTCTAAAAGGTTTTCCAAATTTTATTTTCGTTCAGTAACCGTCGATTTAAACATCGTTCGTTGCTCGGTTATATTGAGACTCCATTAGGAAACGCGATACACGGAATCTCAATACTTACGGTAAGGTTAAGAACAGATTACAGATATTTAGTCGGCCGATACAATAAATAAACTTGAAATTATACTTCTTTAGGCGCGTTATGAAAAAAATGATGGGTGGAATTTGAAGATGCGCGCGCATTACTGTAACACAAAAGTCACAGGTTGAAGCTGCGTAATAAAAAGTGACAGATTGAAGCTGCGTAACACAAAAGTAACAAGTGAAGCTGCGTAACACAAAAGTAAAAGGTTGAAGCTGCGTCAAACAGAAGTAACAGGTTGAAGCTGCGTAACACAAAAGTAACAAGTGAAGCTGCTTAACACAAAAGTAAAAGGTTGAAGCTGCGTCAAACAGAAGTAACAGGTTGAAGCTGCGTAACACAAAAGTAACAGATTGAAGCTGCCCGCAAAATAAATATCAGACGAACGGAGGAACGGATAGACAGACAGACAAACGGCCGTATAACTTCCCACGCGTGTACCCATTTTTTTAAGTATGACGCGGCCTAACGATTGTGCACTTGGTGTCTTGCAATCATCTTCGAACTCAAATGTTAGCCCGTTTGTTTCCCGTGAGATTTTTCTTTTTGACCGAACGAGCGAAGCGAGAGAGGTCTAGTGTTGAGAAGGGTCGGTCGCTCGTATGTTTGTATGTTTGTTCGACGATAACTTGAGTACCGTTGCTCTGATCTTCATGATTTTTGGTATACAAGTAGTTGAGGTCCATAGAATTTTTAAGTTCGAACATGAGCAGGATCGGTCAGGGGGTTACGGAGATTGTGTGCCATATAGGTAGATCCCCTTTTGGACCCCTATCTCCGTAACCCCGGTATATTTGCAGTATAGTTTGTGTGCCATATAGGTAGATCCCCTTTTGGACCCCTAACTATACTGCAAATATACCCGAGTGGGGTATCAAATGAAAGGGCGTAACTTCGGTGACAATAATATGGTACCATGGAACTGATCTGATGATAGAGCTGGAGGGAATCTGCAAGAATTATCTCATTATCCATACTTCATAGTTCATTCATTCAAACTACTCGTCAAGAATCGCCTTGACGAGTAGTTTGTCTTTCAATGGTAACCAGGGTCTGATGATGGAACTGGAAGGTGGTCATAGGAACTTCGCAATGAAACGACACAACCCCATCGAGTTTGGGCTCGTTAGAATCGTCTTGACAAGAAGTTTGTCTTTCAATGGTGACCAGGGTCTGGTGATGGAACTGGAAGGTTGTCATAGGAACTTCGCAATGAAACGACACAACCTCATCGAGTTTGGGCTCGTTAGAATCGTCTTGACGAGTAGTTTGTCTTTCAATGGTGACCAGGGTCTGATGATGGAACTGGAAGGTGGTCATAGGAACTTCGCAATGAAACGACAGAACCCCATCGAGTTTGGGCTCATTAGAATCGCCTTGACGGGTAGTTTGTCTTTCAATGGTAACCAGGGTCTGATGATGGAACTGGAAGGTGGTCATAGGAACTTCGCAATGAAACGACACAACCTCATCGAGTTTGGGCTCGTTAGAATCGTCTTGACGAGTAGTTTGTCTTTCAATGGTGACTAGGGTCTGATGATGGAACTGGAAGGTTGTCATAGGAACTTCGCAATGAAACGACACAACCCCATCGAGTTTGGGCTCGTTAGAATCGTCTTGACGAGTAGTTTGTCTTTCAATGGTGACCAGGGTCTGATGATGGAACTGGAAGGTGGTCATAGGAACTTCGCAATGAAACGACACAACCCCATCGAGTTTGGGCTCGTTAGAATCGCCTTGACGGGTAGTTTGTCTTTCAATGGTAACCAGGGTCTGATGATGGAACTGGAAGGTGGTCATAGGAACTTCGCAATGAAACGACACAACCTCATCGAGTTTAGGCTCGTTAGAATCGTCTTGACGAGTAGTTTGTCTTTCAATAGTAACCAGGGTCCGATCTAACATATTAAGTTATCAAAGACCAAAAAGTATAAAATAAATTAATAGAATAAAAAACTAAAAAAAACACGCTTTAATAAAAAAAGTCCAACTAAAAAATAGAAAATAAAATCTAATAAATTTGGATTAAGAATATTGTACTTAAATAGTAAGCGTGTTACATTGTGATTGCAAAAGAAAAATAACGAAGGTGTAGCATCACAAATTCACAATGTAACACGCTTACTATTTACAATATTCTTAATCCAAATTTATTTAAATTTAAAATTTATAGAAATTTATTACTTTGCCCCAAATCGTCCGAACTCTCTTTGCTTCATTTCCTATAATTATTTATTTCATAATCATGGGCTGTTTTACAATAATAGTGGTGGATAGTATTAAATAGTAGGAATGTTCGGTTCTAGCCGATCTAGAGACTCTGATAATTATAAAATTTGTGACTAATTTTTTTATAATTTTTATTGACTTGTTATATTTTAGTTTAGGGACTTATTACAGGACATATTGGCCTCAAACTTCTCTAATATATTCTCGTTCTCGACCTTGTCTTCTCGTTTCCTCTTACGTAACATTATGATAAGTAGATACATAAGGAAGGAAGGAAAGGAATTACTATCTTCTGGATATTATGTTGGACACATTAAAAATGTCTTGAGTAAAAATAAAGAGTCAACGGATGTCCAGGGTGTGATGATTGACCTATGCTAATTAGAACTTAACAACAACAAGTTATGCCTATCGTGTTTGGATTCTCTAAATCATCCAATGTCAGATAATAGCGATACTAGGCACCTATCATTCAAATAAGATAGACCTGTCGTATTTGGAGTCTTTCGTCGTTATATTATACATTTTAGTACTTTACGCTGAAATATAATAAACGCTGAAAAAAACTCGTGAGGTCTCAGTTCGGGGCGAACTACTAGTCTATGACTCTACTATTCTCATTGGCATCCGGTCGGAACAAAAACAAAAGACGATCAAACGAAAACAAAAGATTATCGAAAAAAACAAAACAAAAGACGGACTGCCAAACACAGGGTTGCGGGTTCGATTCCCGCCTCAGACAAGTATTTATGCTTGGATATTTGTCTATAAATGAAATGTATGTATGCGTTCCGAAGGCCCACATCCTAACTAAGTTGTTAAGACGATTTTATGTGGTCTTTATACAAATTTTAATGTATTAAGCATTCAAAGAAATAAAAAGATTTGACTTTTGATATAAGTAGTATACCTATCCGTTGTCTAACCCATAATACAAGTCTAGTTACTTAGCTTGGGGCTAGATGGCGATGTGTGGAATGTCCTGTAATATTTATTTATTATTTAAAACGATCGAAAAATATACAAAAGGCGATCAAAAAAACCAAAAGACGATTGGCCGGTTATCGCCCGATATAAAGTCCGTTGTGTAAAAGCTTTTACGGTAAAAGCTTAACATTCTGATACCGTCGTATTGGTGTTGGTAGAATTAAAAATCAAATGGCTTTGATGGAGACAAAAATGACTTTTAAATGTGGCAAAAATTCGGCAAGGCTATTAGGTTAACAATCAACGAAAAACCGTACTTACCTAAGTACGGTTTTTCGTTGATTGTTAACGGTTGAGGTAAAATATATTGTTATTATGGATTCTCAGTTATTGCTAAAACAAACTTTTAAACAACCTAAAAATAAACAAGGTTTCACAGTTCCTGTGATATTTTTTAATTTTTCCGTTTGTTTTTTAAATGGCTCTTTCAATTTGAAGTTAGTTAGATAAGTAAGTAACATACCTACTATAGGACTCTTGGTCTAGCTGCACTAGTCTATCGATTATGGTCGTGTAGGTTAAGCAACGCCTGCTGCGATCATTACTTCGATGCGTGACCGATTAATAGTGTGGCAAAATAATTTCTTGAGCTTCGGGCTTCAAAAAACACAGTTTGCTGTTTGTATCTCTGGTAGAAGTCGTGCCTTAAGACACATAGGTACAATTTTTATATTTGTACAATTCCACATTCGTACATTTCTACATTGGTACAATTCCACATTGGTACAATTCTACATTGGTACAATTCGAATTTGGTATAATTCTACATTGGTACAATTCGACATTTGTACAATTTTACATTGGTACAATTAGTTAGGTCGAGATATAGGTGTTACAGAGTCTTTAAATTTCCTACAATAAGTTAGCCATACCACTATACAAGAAGAAGAAAACCTACTTTAGGTTTAATGTGAGTAGACCCTTACATAATAATGCCCATTTAAGGAAAACTGAACCAAGTAAAGTTCCTACAATGTTTATCGTCACAACAATAATATGAACAGAAATTACTCACTTCATTCTCCTAGACAAACATAAGGAATAAACATTCGTAAGGAAAAGCTTTGTTCAAATAAGTAACTACTTTTATTACCCTTGACTTTTGAAGTGAAAACTTCTTAAGCGGCGTTGAGCACTTTTTCTGTAATGGGTATAAAATCTTAAACTCGCGTCAGGACACGTGACCTGATCGAAAAAGCGTAAGACGGATGGAGAGTAGACAGCTATCCCCTCTCTACGGCGCGGCGAAAATGTATGCCTGGGCCTACTGTTTTTAATTTGGCTGTGAGTGTATTAAGACGTACATATGGTATTTTTTAACGGACGACTATTGACGGACGACAAATGTCGGACGACAAATGTCGGACGACAATTTGTTGGACGACAAATGTCGGACGACTATTTGTTGGACGACAAATGTCGGACGACTATTTGTCGTCCGACTATTTCTTTTTTTTTTTTGCCATTCATTCATTTTAGCCTATGGTTTTAGCAGTGATGAACTGACGATGCGATCTAAAACAATATATAAATCATGTCAGTTAGAATATACTTGACATTTCTAATGTAATTGTATTTGCATGTCAAGAAAAAAGGGTCTTGACAGACACACAGACGGACGGACGGACGGACAACAAAGTGATCCTATAAGGGTTCCGTTTTTTCCTTTCGAGGTACGGTACCATAAAAATTAGGTAATAAATCGTTATTTTGAAGTTAGTAATTTTAATGTATTTTTCTTTTATGTTCTTGTCTTTTTTTCTATTTCATATGATTATTGTAAGCAAGAGATTAGTTAATCAATTTAAATTCATTAATTATGTACCTACCTACCTATATCAATTTGTTAGCTTTTTTAAAGTCTAAAGTTTAGTTTAGTTCTACTGTTCTTATTCAAATAAAAATGAGTAACTTATTAAATTTTATTAATGATGTAATTTAATTAGTGAAAAGAAAGCCTCCTTATTATCTAAAATGTATAATTAATTACTGATATTTGCGTTAATTAACCTGTAGTTGGACAACCTACTACAGGGCAAAGGCTTCGTTTGCCTCATTTGTTTTTAAGTACTGAATTAAAACATGCGTCTTTTTTGCTGTAACGATGTTGTCGTGTAAGTATTTTTTGTCATTATATTATTTGTATATTTTTTTCTATTACAGAACTACTTTACTTGCTACCAAGTTTTTATCATATTTTCTTAATGATTGTGTTACATAATATGTTACTCTAAGGTTATCAAATCCATCTCTAATAAGTGTAATAAAACATAAATAAACCACAAGGTAATTGATGAAAATTAATTCCATTCTTGTACGTCGTCTGAGCTCGAATTTTAATGATTTTCCCTCAACATCGGAGAAACTCCTTGATTTCGTAAAGTGAGCGGTGGAGATGTGGAGAAATCAAACTTGAGACGCTGCTGATTAAGTGAGTGTATGTGAATAAGTGATGATATGAATAGAAATCAGCGAGCTTTTGTATACATGTAAAGGTTTAAGTTTGTAAAGTTAACAGGTAGATAGGAATATAAGAAAATTAAGTGATTTGAAGAAGTGATTAAGAATTAAGTGCCCCGTTAAAGTTAAAGATGAAATCTAATTCTTAGAGACTTAAGTTATGTACTATTTGTACTTTTTATTTTATTAAATGTTAATCGATGTTGGTAATTTAATGAATTTAGGTTTTTCGACAGGTGTCACTTTGACAGGTGTCACTTTGACCGGTGTCACTTTGACAGGTGTCACTTTGATAGTTGTCACTTTGAAAGGTGTCTATTTGACAGGTGTCACTTTGACAGGTGTCACTTTCCGAATCCGGGATCCGTTTTCAGATCATAGTTTACATCTGTCATATGTCACTTTTATTATGGAGTTAGGTTTTCGGGGGTAAAACGTATTTTTTTATTTAATTTAAGAGATAAGCATTGATAAAGTCTACTCGATGTAGTAATTATACGCAGACGAAGTCGCGGGTAACAGCAGCTAGTATACTATATGAATTATAATTTTAGACAGAAAATGGTTTATAAATGCGTCCGTAATAAAAAAAACGTATTTTGAACGAAAATAAACAAAATTTTCAGTAATATCATGAAGTATTCGAACATTTTACGATCGAGACTTTTCTAAGGTGAAAGCACCCGTGACTCCTCTTTAATATCGACAGGGACTCCAATAACACATTTTTAAGGATTTGTAGAGATATCGTTTTATCCAAAGGAGAAAATATTTTCGTGAGTGAATGACGAAATTTGGCTCTAAGAATTTCCATTTTTCTGTAACAAATTGGTTTTAGTAAAACGGTTGGTTAGGTATACTATAATATGCATTATGTAACGATAAACTTAGGATTTCTATTCATCATTTGTTGTCATTATCAAGTACGATATATTTTGGGAACAGAAAGAATAATGGCCAAACCTCGAACCTAAATTTTCTGTATAGAAATATAGGGAACCGGCATCACACTAGGCTATGTGCCTTTCTTGTTTAATCGTAAATCTTTTTTCTTTAACCATTTAGACGCAGCTATAGGGGTATAAAATAATAATTTAGTAATAATTAAAGAGAGTGAATATGAGACTCCATTACTACTTATTCCTATAACAAGGTTATGAGCAAAGAGGTTAGATGTAGTTATTTTAGGTTTCCGCTATTTGTACTCTGTACTCAAATACTTTGGTACTCACCAAAAAGGTTTTTTACTATTGAGTTAACGTCATACCTAATAAACAAGTGAAATAAGGTGGAAATAACCGACTATTCATTACTAATAACAAAATAAATTATAAATTAAAACGAATATAACATAAAAATAAACAAAATCATTTCCCGCCCGTTTCTTTTTTTCTCAAGAAATGACACTGACCGCACGCCACATAAAGACACGTCCTGTCGCTTTGACCGTTTGCTCTTTTATTTTTTTATTAGAGATTTTGAACTCAATATTTCTCGAATTCGATTACTGATATAATAAAAACCTACTAAGTACCTACTAAACTCTGGCAGTATGCATGAGCCGTACGAAGTCTTAATGGCTTCATGGACCTAGAAAAAATGGTTATTCTTTGGTGTTACCTAAAGCAAGGGGGTTAGGTTGTTAAAGTTCCTAATGTGTAATGGCGTCAGATTCTGACGCAGAAAATGAAAAACAGGTGACTTTAAATGCTTATATCTTTTTTCCACACCTATTACATGAAATACTAAACATTTCATTGTAATCTATAAAAACGGAGAAATTTATCATATTTTTTCTATTTGGGTACATGCTTGATTATTGCCCTACCATCATTCTTTGAGAATAGAAATAAAATCAATCAATAAAATAAAATAAAATCATCATGTTTGAATAGAATAGAATATAGTTTATTTACACAAACAAGACACAAATAGGAAACAATAAGAGATAGTTACAGAGAATAGTAAATACAAGTGACAGAGTATAAATAATAAGTATCTGAAAAGTCATGTGTTGTTATTAAGAAAATACATTTAAAATTTATACTTTTACCTACAATAAAATTGAATTCATTCAAGACGCCCATTTCCTAGAACTATACATTTCTTCTGTTTATTAAGTAAACACGGATGCTTAACTAACAGCCTGGCTCATACAACTCTTATTTAAATGTGTAACTAATAAAATGTCACTAAAATTGTGAACATTTCTAAGTGAAAATTTGCCGTCAGCTCCAAGGAAACGAGCCGGCGAATTGGCTACCAACCTATAAAACGTAATGTCACATTCATTTGCAATTCAACAGTCCTCAGCCTGTATTATGCCTAATAAAATTTACATATTTAAATTAAACTGAGAAATAACAAGATACTGAAACCGTCATGGAGTTTAGATTGCTCGGACATGTCTCGCTATTATGATTCATTGTGAATAAGACAAGACATTACTTTTGATTTTTGAAAGTGTAGACGTTTTGCATTAATATTTATAGAAAAAGAAATTTACACAGCTATTAAGTCTGGATCGTTTTAGAATATTCAGAACAATTTTATGAAATAAGTTCCTACTATGATATTGACGGCGTTTGTAAGTTTTAAATTATTCTATGACCTACAAATGCCGTAAAAAACACAAACAACTTCTAAATTGTATGTCTTCATACATGAATACACATATTTGTATTAAATTGGTAAAAATATGGCTGTATTAGACCTGACCTGACTATCATTTTCCGCCCACCACAAAATTCTCTATAAGTGAGTGTTATTACAGTAATAGAAGGCTTTCAAGGAATGTTATTTCTATGATAATATTTGTTCTGTGATCTTTTTTAACGTTTGTTATTTCAGTAACCAGAGGTCAAAGTCTAGAAAAACAGTAGGTACCAATAGCGAGGGCTCCATACAACCAGTTTTATGTCGACTTTGTCATCTTCCTAGAAATATCTATTTAACACAAAATTAAATCAACCAACTAAATAATGTCAAATTATCAACATCAACTTTACAATTTCTTTTGTCTTTTGGTGTTTCATCGGCTTCCCTTTAAATACATTTCACCCGTAGCTACTGGTAGGTACTTCGGGAATATCGGGAAAAAAGTAGCCTATGTGTTAATCCAGATCTCCAGCTATTTACATACCGAGTTTCATCGCAATCGGTCTAGTAGTTTTTGCGTGAAGAAGTAACAAACAAACACACACGCAAATATTCTAACATACAAATTTATACCAATAGTAGGATGATCATAGTCATTTACCAAATTAAATACCAACATTAGAGCAAACACATTTTGCAATAGATACGACAACACAAAATAGAAACCACGTAACCGATCCTTTGAAAGCCGATGATATTTCTGATAAACGTATCAAACAGTTCCATAATAATGACGGCCTTTGACATCAATCACTTTGTATTTACGATAAAATATTTAGTACACGAGTCTGCATCATTATGTGACGTGTGGGAATGCATATAACTTTTCACCACTTACACCGTTTAATCTACTACATCCAAATAATAAACAGAAAATATTTTTTGTTTTTTTGTTTGTAACGAATAGGCTCCGAAACTATCGACCGATTTTGATGCAACTTGGTATGAGGATACATTGATTAATTACAAATAACATTGGCTAATTTTTATCCCTATATTCCCACGGGATCAAGAGAGTTTTCCCCCATGAGTTTCTTGTACCTTCTTCTCATTGGTGGGCGCATCCTAACTTAGTTTTTAAGACGTTTCTATATGATATTTGTACAAAATACACATAAGCATTCAAATGAATAAAAAAATTGCCATTGGTCCCGGTTGCTACCTCTAGTAGCAGTCGTTAGGTCAAGTTAGAGTCCTTAAGGCGATCTCTCTCATAGAAAACTCTAACAATAGGTAAGCCACACTGCTATACGAGAAGAAGAAGAAGAATAAAGAAATTTGACTTAGACTTTGACTTTATGCGGGTGAAACCGCGGAGCGCTGCTAGTCATCACTATCATCACTACATAGTATAAAACAAAGTCACTTTCTCTGTCCCTATGTCCCTATATCTCTATGTATGCTTAAATCTTTAAAACTACGCAACGGATTTTGATGCGGTTTTTTGAAATAGATAGAGTGATTCAAGAGAAAGGTTTATATGTATAATACATGCATAATATAGCTGTGCGAAGCCGGGGCGGGTCGCTAGTAAGTTATAAAATCATTTACAATGTTATTTAAAAACAACGATGAAAGACCACCCAATGCGCAGATATTATAAAATTAATACGTTAAAATACCAATAAAGTTATATTTATTTAGTCATTCATTTAATTTTATTCACAGTCTTATTGTCCAATCGCTGTACAGTTATGAATGTAAGTTATTATGTCCTAGCATATTTGCTTTCCAATAAATTCACTTTAATATTACGTTCGTGCTCGTATAGAAATAGGAAGAATATTTTTACGATCAATGAAATCTCATCATATTGTCATTTATGTGGTTGTCTGTCATTATTTACGAGAACCACTTGTGGATTGTTATGTGAACCTGAGCACGAGGGGTCGTTAAAACTTGAAACATTTTAAAATGATGCTTCCTGCGTTAAGAGGAAAGGGTACCTGGGGCTCTTTCCATACAAACTATTACAAACGTAGTCGACTGTTTTCTCCCTGGATAATGTTACTAGAGCAAATATTTTTGGTGCATTAAACTTATAACTGCCATGACCATGCCCCTATTTTTAATTTTTATTTTTTTTTAATTTTTATTTCTATTATAATTAGAAAATGAAAAAAACCAAAACATAGGGGCACAGTCATGGCAGTTATAGGTTTTGTGGCACAAAAATATTTGTGCTAGTGTCATTATCCAGGGAGGAAACAGTCGACTACGTTTGTATGAAGAGAGCGCAGGTACCCTTTCACCTTAGCTAGAATGTAAAACGTAGGTATACAAATTACAAGCCAATGAAAGTAGCATTACAAAAAGGTACATCGCCATTGGGTGAATAAACCAGCCATGAAGGAAGCCACTAAAACCGGCTACAATAATTTTACAGAATTTTATGGTCCAATTACGAAATGGTGTGATGAGGGGCCAATTTTATTGCAGCGCCATTGATGATACATTCAATCAGTAGATAGCCGATGTAACGTTATGGATGATATTTTATATTGAATTTATTTCAATTTGGAATTTGAAATTGATAATTTGTTAAGCATTAAATACTGCTGCATACTTATTTATTGTTCCCTACACAAAACGAACAAATACTAACCTAACCCAATAAAAACATAGGTATATAAACCAATAAAATTAACAAACAACAACATTAAATTACTTATAAACTGACACATACATATTATAAATAAATAAAAAAATAAAAATCATAGAAAATAAACATAAATATAGATTCGAATGTACTTAATTATCTATCTAGTTACCTAACCTAAGCTAGATAGATAATAAGTACATACGAATTGTTGTGTAAGGGAACAATATAGCAATTTTATTTTATTTATATAACCTATACTTTCCCACTGTAGGGCAAAGGTCTCTCTACCTTACTTCTATTGATCGCGATCTGTAGCTATTGCACACCAATCATTTCTATAGGTGTCAATTAAAATCAAGTTTGTTTATTTTATTATTTTCAATTTATCATACTTAGTACGATTATCTACCTAAAGTACCTAAATAGTTCATTACTACCACTTTAGTACATACGTATAGTAAGTATATGGAACCTTAGTTTACCATGTAGAATACTCTTTTCCAATTACTAGGTACCTACTTATTATTGATCAAACGAACTTACCAAGTGAAGTTCGATCACAATTGTGTGAACGACTTCATTCAACGCGGTCTAACATATTGCATTAGTGTTTGCACTATGCGGCCTTCACAGACTTTTAAAGCTTCGCGGGCTTTTTTTTTTTTTTTTTTTTTTTGTGTGTGGTATCCCTGTACCTACGGTTGGTACGCTTGATACCATCACTAGCGCCACCTACCGATATCGACGTTATCGGATGGATGCGAGCTTCTTCATTGGTTCAGAGCTATACCTACCTATATGTAACTACATACCTACATTTCCTCATTTTATTTTAGGGATTAGGGTTATTTTTGTATGAACCTATTTACTGCTAAGTAAGTAGGTATTTGGGAGGGTTTGTAGTATAGACCGCGTTGAATGAAGTCGTTCACACAATTGTGATCGAACTTCACTTGGTAAGTTCGTTTGATCAATAATTGTGTTTCACGACGTTCATTCAACGCGGTCTAACATATTGCATGATGTTCAGAGAACTAGGTAAGTAAATAAAATAGGATTATGTAACAAAAATAAACATATTTATTTTTCGTAACGAATTACACTTACTGAAAGCAACTTAAGCTATACTTAAATCACTGAAATATTTAATGAATTATATAAATAGGAACCTAATTGTTACTGGATAAAATCGTTTATCCAAATTGTACACTATTATTAGCAACATTTCTATTATAAAATTTTAGAAATACAACTGATGTTTCACTCCAACCAGCGGTTTTCCTTAAAATTTCGATGTTAACACCGGCTCTATTGGCTGCAGATGTGGCTGCATGTCGAGTACTATGACCACCAAACACCTTAGTATCAATTCCACTGTTTTCAAGTGTATATCTTTAATCCAGTGACTTTAATCTCTGAGATGTTTAACTTAGAATAAAGAAGCCTAAAACTTATAAACAATAATTCGTTTGTATTTGAACATAATGAATAATTTTAACTAAATATGTTTCTAAACATCTAGCTGTTCAAAATACGGTAGTTTTAATATCGGTTGTGGACAATTCGGTCTTAGTAGTTTTATTGATATCTGGTATTTTAATAAATATATGTACAGTCACGGGAACTACTAATTTAAATATTACTTCATCTAATTAATGAAAAGGTCTATACCCTATGTGCAGTCACTAGAGCCAATAAAGTCAGTGTCTTCTTCGATAGGGTTTCTAGATTAAGACTATTATTTGGGCATTTTTGCACCTAATAATTGAGTACTATACCGGGATCCCAGATTATTTCATACCTAGGTGCCGGAGGTCTTATTCTAAACACCCCTCACATTAAACGTTATATATCATCATGTTCTGACAGATTTTGTGTAATAAGAGACAAAGCCGATTTATAAGAATTAATGGTGCATTACATAATATAGAACACATATCTAACATCACTATTGAATATAAGTTAAAAAATCGATAACATTTGAAACAGATGCGTTATTATAATCATATTGATGTTCTACACAATATGCAATCAAATTTTTGAAGTTATATTTCTTTATGCGCGTTATAAAAAAATGATGAGTGAAATTTTAATGCGCGCGCATCTGTAACACAAATGTCACATGTTGTTTATACAATTATTGTATTGAATACAGGTCTTATCTGATAGCGAATGCAAAATTATTTCTAAAAATGCAGGTGATAATTTTATAACTAGTAAGGTCTGCCGGATAATTTCGCGGCAACTAGCGTTAGGGTTCAGTACAGTTTGTGTGACGATCTGTTAGATGAACATCGGGATCGTAGATTATCAAACTTGAAACAATTATTGCTTAAAAACGGGGAACCAAGGGTGGATTGGCCAGTATGGAACAACTACGATACGTTCTGCTTCGTAATTTATAATTTTATGTAATAATTTTACATTTAGTGAGAAAGGCGGAAAGGCTAAAGTAATAGATTTTTCCCTGAGTCGGGATCATTATTCCACGTTACATAGATAGGGCATTTTGCATTTCATCTGCTAGCGAACAAACCGACATTGGCTGAGCTAAACTGTATGTAATTAAAATGCATAATATGCTAATTCTCAATCGTTATATTAAAAAAAAATTACGAGCTAAAAATCAGTCTCGTGATTGTCTTTAATATTTATTTGCGACGCAAAAAACCCAGATTTTACGCCTTTCACGCCACATCCACAGATCTTGAGCTATTTTATTAAGATGTAGCTAGGATGGGTAGTATTTAATGCTTATGCAAGAAATAGCCGTAGTATTATCTAAACGCAACAATATTTCCGATTTATTTTCATTTTAAGCAAAACATTTTTACGCTAGAAAATATGCTTTTAGTTCTAGTTCATTTATGTGTAAATTAAGTATGTTTTCTTTTCAATAGCCACAACTATGTTTATTATCTACTGAGGGACGCATCCGAAACAAAAACGATTTAAAATTGTTTGAATTTAGAGAAGTAAAAGTATGTTCATTGTTTATATTAGATTAGACAACCACCAGCACATATCAGTTTTTAAACTAGTGGGTATTTTAATAATTTGTTCGTAACTAGGATCTTTTAATAAATACTTGTATATAAGGTGCTCGAATTCTTTTGTATACAATCAAGATTAACGATTTATAAGTTCAAAAATTTTAAGATTTGTTTTTTAATTCTGGATTTGAATATTAAAATCATGTTTTTGGAATCAAATTCTAAAAAACTTCCACTTAGTGGCTGGAACCAAAGCACATTTTTCGCAGTTTAATTTAAAACCGAGGCTTTCGATTAACGTAACTGTTTTGTTTACGTTACGTTGACACTGGGAATAGGTTCTAAATAACTATCGTCCAAAAATATTACGGAAATAAAATAACGTGATCGTAGGTATTCCATAACCGGTTTCATCAACTTGGTGAAAACGTAGGGTGCAGTGCACACTGCACAAGCCAAACGGTAAAAAATTAAATTCGTACAGAATATTGTTATATTTACATCTGAGGTAGGTACTTTTTATTTGATTCATGTATAGGTATGAAAAAATATGCGTCTTTAATATCTAAAGAGGCCATTGATAATAATAAGTTACAAATTTTAATGCAATACTATCGTATTGGAGGACTATTGTACTCTATTTCAAAATGTGCTATAAGTATCAATAAACTTATTAAAATAAATCGTTTGTCGCCATTTGGCTTAGGCAGATGCCAGACAAAAATTGATATAAAGGTTGGCACTCAGATAATATGGCATAAATATCGCGCTATTTTATTTTTAGAGCTTTTGCAAATTCTACATTTATTTCAACTAATTTTGAAATTATTAACCCCCGACGCAAAAACGACGGGGTGTTATATTAGATTCAAAATTTTGATAAGGTACAGGTCAGTACTAGACTAAAAGGGATTTTATAACCCTTTATCCATTGAAGTACAGTAAATCATCAGTGATTTGAGACCATTTATAAATAAAATATTTGGGACGACCAGCGTATGGTACCTTATAGATCTCCGCGTCGTCGCTGCTTGCCCGGTGAGCGGTAAGGGAGCGCGCCGAAGTGGTGGTGATGCTCGCGGAGGCCGTGCTCGGTCCTGCGGCCCGCGCGTGCTGCTGTTCCTGGTCGTGGGCGCCGTCCCTCCGCGCGCTCTGCCCCTAGATGTCGGCTTCCGACGCAGCTCGATTAAATGACCAATTTTTAAAATCTTCTCACGATTTTTGAATCGATTTTGCTGATTTCAATTTTTCAGTGACATTGTCACCGAAAAGGAATTTTCCTCTATCATTCGAATTCACGGCTGCAAGAACTAGTTTTCTACTAGTTTTTGTCTCACAGAAGTGAGCGTCGCACAAAATTCGGCAGACGACGCTAAGCAGCTTCAAAATTTCTTGCTCCTTACTGCTTAATAGTAGCCGCTTGTCCATTGCCACTGCTAAGCCTGACAAGGCTACTCCAATGGATTGAGTTCTGGTGCAAGGATAAACTCACAATTTGTGGGTGTGAAGTAGGTACTCCTCGTAGTAGTTATTCTTTGGCGACTATTTGGAGGCCCTCGGCAAGAATATTTTGCCAGCAGATGGCAACATCTTCGTGGATAGACAGTCCTAAGATAGTTTCTGGTGTCGTTACGTCACCTAGTAACTCGAGGATTTCATATCCAAGTTCCATCTCGGATTCAACGTCGAGATCATAGCCTGGCGTCGTTGTGACGTCAGCAGTTGGGCTGGGAGCGTCGTCGTCGGTCGAAGTAATGGCGGCGGTCGCGGTGGCTGCTTCCGGTCGTCGGCCTCGTGGTTCGACGACCACGACCGGCGTGGGCCACGCCGTAGGCCATTGCGTGGGCGTGGGCCATAGCGTGGGCGTGGGCCGTGGGCCGTGGGCCATAGCGTGGGCGTGGGCCGTGGGTCGGCTGTGTGGTGACGCGATGCGACGACACGACGGTCCGTTGTCGGGACGCAGAAGCCTCGCTGTCCATGTCCACCAGTGCTGTGGGACCAAATAATTGTGTTAGAACACAATTTTTATTGTGACGGTATCTATCTGCGCAGAGGCAGAAACTCGTCAGATTTTGGTCAAGATGGTGTCGTTTTGTCGACATTGCGTGTAAAGATACAAAATGACGGTACTTTTTGCCAGTATAGGCAGTAACACGTCATATTTCGACACAAAAAACCGCAGGCACACCGCAGGTAGAAGGTCTTCAGTTCTTGGACATGACGCGCATCTGAGAACATATTCATAAAATGGAGGGTATTTTTGAAACTTACATTCGGATTCACTCTCTGATGAGGAATCGATGACGCGAATGCGACGATGATTAGTCTTGAATTCTTGTTGTAACTCGGCGATCCTTTTCCTTATTTTCTCCTCTTCTTGCTTCCTTTTGATTCCTCCCATCTTCAGAGACCAATAGGTACTGCTTCAAACTTGAGGTGACTTGTGTGAAGACCGGCAGACAAACACAGAATGAAGAAGCTCGCATCCATCCGATAACGTCGATATCGGTAGGTGGCGCTAGTGATGGTATCAAGCGTACCAACCGTAGGTACAGGGATACCACACACAAAAAAAAAAAAAAAAAAAAAAAGCCCGCGAAGCTTTAAAAGTCTGTGAAGGCCGCATAGTGCAAACACTAATGCAATATGTTAGACCGCGTTGAATGAACGTCGTGAAACACAATTGCATTTTGAAAGATATAGTAACAAAGCATCTATTCGAGTGAGACTAACCAGATCTCCGACAGACATAAATTATTGGTTTAATAATAACCTCCGTCCAGACTATAATTAGTTTAAAATCGTTGTACAGAAAAACCTCACATTAGACATTAATTTAGTTAAGAATTTTTATGTTAATAAACCAGATTTATTAATTCATGGACTCTCAAAATGGGTCAATTTAAACTGTTTATGGTGGTAATAAACAGAAAGAACAAACAAATAAAGGCGCTTAAAAACGTAATTAGACCAACGTAGTGAGTGAATCCCTGTTTTAATGATGTGGAGTGAAACGAGGCGTTGGTCAACTTATAGCAAAGATCGTTAAATCACAGGAATAGAGAAAACAAAGTCGTGACCTAGGGCGGGCGGCTAGTGCGGGCGGCTGCGCTGGCGCTAGACGCAACAGCCGCCTGCGCAGCTGAGCGCTAAAGTGGTTATAATTCTTATAATTAAGCTACGGCTACGGTATCATCTGTTCAAATGGTATGCAGAAACGTCAACAGGCACAGTGAGCAAGTTGAGTAAAACGAAATACGATTTGGGCATCAGTGATGCCTCAGTTAGTGTTGGCTGGGACTAGAGTTCTTTGAGTCCTCATTTAGGGACTCATTTTGCTACCAAAATGAGTCCCTAAATGGAGTCTTGCTAGCTCTACAGCTAGCAAGACTCCGACTAAAATTATGAATCCTGAGTTCTGAGTCGAGTCCTTTCGTAGAGTCCTAATGCAAAAATACTAGGCTCAAAGAACTGAGATTTTATCACGGGATAAAAGCCTGAACTTTTATCACGGGATAAAAGCTCAGTTCTTTCAGCTTTTCTAACGTGTCCGTCCCTCAAATTATATCAACTCAACGTTTGAAAGAATTCAGATGTTCTTTCTACTCCATTGCAATGTGAGACCTCTTTTTCAGTTAGGCGTAATATGGGAGAGCCGGTGACATTTGCCTTTTACCTTACATCGCAAGTCATGTGGCATAATGAATCTGCTCGAGTTAAAGTGGACGCGGGTCCCTATAAATACTTAATTTGATCAATTTGTTTGTTTTGACACTTTACGAAATTATGCGGATGATAAAAAGAACCTAGAGTCAACGAGCATTTTTTTTAAACTAATTTGTTGTCACCGACCACAATTCCAACACATTTTAATTTCATTTTTGAGATGTTTCAATGTGATCTCATGTAAATGAATCCAAATGAATAAAGAACTTTGACGTTGACTTTAAGTAGCTTAAAAAGAAACGAATAACATTTAAATTTCTATAAATAAATCTGTGATTTCTACAAAAGTCTCGACTGGAAAAAATAAGGCAAAAAAAAACATATTTTAATAAAACTAAAACGTTTCTTATCTTTCAATTTAGCGGACATTGTTAGGGAAAACAATCAAGCGATTACTTTTCATAGTTTCAGCTTAAAAAGGCATTAGCATTATTGTTAGGGGTCTTCCACATTGCAAGTCACTGGAGTAATGGAGTACACTTTTTCAGGACACGTGAATTTGCAACTTACACACTTAAATAAATGGATTTTGTGAAAAACTCACAAGGTAATACATTCGTATAATAAGAGTAACAGCGGCGCGGCGTGCTGAGTGATGTAGCATCGTTAACCAGTCTGGTTCCCATGCCTTTCATAAATGTTCATAAAATTAACGTAAATCTTTTAAGTTTTCTGACCGTTTATAGACTGAAGTTTAAGCGTCTTGTATAATACAATTTTACCTGAGAATCATCTATAATTCAATTACTTTGGACCTTATTTAATAGCATATTAGGTAAAACAATGTGCTTGGAAGTCGAGACATCGATCATTTTCTCATCCACTTTGTGTCAACTTCGAATTTTGACATTACGTTGATTGATGAGCGGTCGCTTTGTTGGAACTATTGTCCAAAGTATCTATGTATTCCTCCTTATGTATTTACTTTGAATTGCGATTAAGTTGAGTTTGTCTTGTTTGTTGAAACTTAAAGCATACTGTAGCTCAGTAATAGATTAGTTGTGCGCGAATCTCGCGACACGAACGACTTGATTTTACTAATTGCAATGTGCATCGCATCACTTGGTTTACGGCGTCTTCTTAACTGACCATAGGTCGTTTTAGAGCAGATACAGCACTTCCTTACTTCCTAAGTCTGTAGATTTTCCAATAAATTTCCGATTATTGATATGAAATCGTTCAATTCGTTCAATTACTAATGAAACTGAGGACAGTTAGGTCTGGTAGCCGTGGGCACCAGTGGGTACCTTCGCACGCGTACCGACGGAAAAATGAACCTTCATGAAATGTGGAAATGTCTTGAAACGACGCCAAACCCACGCTTGAATTATTTATGATCCGCTATTTTAATGGCGTCCCCGTTGCTTCATTATAGTAAGAGTGTTTCTTAATTTTGAATGCGAACGTTCCGATCTTCTTCAACATTCAAGCAATTTATTGTTCGAAATTAGCACCCGTTACAATCTACATTTTTTATATTCTAAGTTTCTTTGTAACGTTAAGTCTTCACACTGAAGTCACGGTAAAGGCGAATGAAGTCTGTTTTGCTTCTCAAAAAGGCTGTAGCGGAAGGCAATAAAAACAGATACGGCGAAAGCCTTTAAAGCTGACGCACAGGTTTATGATGCAGTCAAGCTTAGGGGATTTTCCCAACTGACAACCAAATATGAAAGAAAATCTGAAGGAAAAAATATTGAATATAAATGAAAGGTTTGTGGAAGTTGCCTGCCATCGCTGAGATATATATAATGTTCTGTAATAGGTGAAATTGCCTTATGGAAGTCAGGCGGGAGTGATAAGCGTAAATCAGTCTCCTACGCAACAGGCTTCCTGCTCTAATCCTGATCGTAGTAGCTCTCGTAAACATATCATTGGTATAACATAGGTAGGTAGGTTTAAAGTGTGCAGTGAGGGCGTCATAGCAATAAAATAAATAAAGTTTTATCAGTGGCGAGCATTCGAGAGTGCAAATGCAGATGTCAGCTATTTCAGAATACTGTCAAACATTGCCGGCGAAGTTATTTATGCGAAACTGCAGTGTCCAGTAACTTACAAGTTTCAAACAGCTGTGTAGGAGGTGGTAAGAGAAAATCTGCTGATTTAATACCAATGCTCAAGCTCAATTTTATTGCTTAAAATATTTCTCTGAAATGATTTGAAGTTAACTGTCTATTTTTAATGCTGATTATAATTTATAGCGCTATTACGAAGATACATATTAAGTAAATATTATGAGTTAAAAAATAATAGAGTTAACAAGTCACAAAAGAAGTCTGTTGGTAGGAAAGCCGAATCCACTCCAAAAATGGTAAAGGTATTATTCCCTAAAATACTTGTTAAATAAATCCACCTTAGTGGAAACGTCGTAGAGTCGACACAGCAACTGTTACCTTACACGAAAATGTTGTGCAAACAGAAAGAGTATCTCTCAACCCTGGCCCGAGGTCGCCCTACTGAATAAATAACGCCAGAGCAAAAGCAAACTCAAACAAAAGTAAATTTATTCACCAAATACTACGATTAATACACGATCTCACGACAGATTTATATTATGTCTTCTCGAGATGGTACGTCCGTTGTACAGCTACCGATGGACAAACGAACATAAGTCTTTTTATAAGTGTTTGCTTTTCTCGTACTATTGTAAAAATATTCTTGTTTTTAGAACGTACTTTGTTTCAATTGTACGAACGATAAAAATAGTGCTATAGTGCAAATATTGTTGCATGATAATAGTTAGCTTATACATAAGCTTCTAGTTACTTCATACACAATAATATAATATACATTACTAGCTACGCCCCACGGTTTTTCCCACGTTGGTATCTCTTTAAAATAAAATTCCTACAAATATAAAATACATAATATTTTTGTACATAACGTAACAAAAATGTTATGTTATGTACAAAATGTAACGTTGCAAAATAAAGTTCATATTCAGATATGAACTTTATTTTGCTAAATCCCCTCTTTAGTAAGCAGTTACGTCCTTAAAGTAAAACCATGCAATATTTGAAACTCCTAGCACTTGTCGTTTCTGAGATTTCAGCGCATGATCAGTGTTTAAGTCAGTAATTTTCTCTTTTATCACTATCACTACATAGTATAAAACAAAGTCGCTTTCTCTGTCCCTATGTCCCTATGTATGCTTAAATCTTTAAAACTACGCAACGGATTTTGATGCGGTTTTTTAGATAGAGTGATTCAAGAGGAAGATTTATATGTATAATACATGCATAATATTGCCGTGCGAAGCCGGGGCGGGTCGCTAGTAAATAATATAGATAGAGCAATATTTTTAGAAGTTTTGAAAGCTGGAAAATTTTGAACAAATGCCTACCTAATAAAACTGTTTAGACCTGATAGAATCAGATGGTAAGTAGGTCGATATGGAAGTAAGTAAGAAGGTATTCCACCTATTTTAATAACCAAAGGCATTCACTAGAATAGATAATAAGAGGTCGCCGGTCGGTGGCACAAGGAAAATCTTTCGATCGGAAATTGAAGTTCCGTGCTTGAGGCAACGTCCTAACTCCGGAAGAGCATCATAAAGGTCCCGGCTATATTAGATTTACTTAATTAAAATATTCAATGGCTCTTTTGTTCAATAAATATCTTTTTGTGATTAATTTTAATTGATAATTATATCAGAAGTTTGATTTTTAATTGAGTACGTAATACAAACGTTCATTATTTCTCACTGTCTTTGGTTTGAACTACTTAAAAAAGGAATAAGGTAATAGTGTTAGTAGGGTGTCAAATTTTATAAAATTATTTACTAAAAGTATTTTTATAAGGTAGTCTTTTACAGCTTTTACAATCGGAAGGAAAAGAAACGCATCTGTGTCATAGCTAAATCACATATGTAAGTAAAAATAAAACAGAAGCAGCATCAACATGACATTAATGTAAGCAAAATAGAACTTTTGTTTGTACAAACCAAACGAGTTAATAGAAAGACAGTAAGACTTTATTTGTACTGAGAAAAATAACAGATTCCCACAAGTTAGGTAGTAAAGGATGTTCCAAACAACAGAATGTTGTTTTTATTTAAATTTAAACATAACAATGTGTATAAATAAACTGTATTCTCATAGATAACACGTGTGACGATTCGAAAAGGTCTCGGATGATTTGTTTTGTCCGTTGGTTAAGGAATGCATGAAGATCGTGTTTGGCTTATTCACGACTGTGTCTTGTGACCTTTTAAGGTCTTCGTCCACTATAATACCGGAAAATATTAGAAACGTAACCTGACCTGCATTTTCGCCGATTCTAAACATCAAAAAAGTTATGTTATTTGTCAGTTTTTATGAAGATTGTGGTCTCTAATATAAAAATATTTAATATTTAGTTCAGAAAGATATATTTAAGGACGTCATGATCGTCATACATTAGAAAAATTGTTCATATACGCAAAATTAAAAGTATAGATTTACCTAAGGAAAGAAGAAGTAGGTGGTGGTAGATTAAATATTTTAGAAAAAGAAAATTTTGGAGCATCGTCATACCTACTTGAGAAAAAGCATTTTCGGAGGAAAAAAACTAATTGAATTAAGCAATTAGGGTAACAGTGAAGTCGTTTAGCTAACAAGTGTAATCGATACCGGGTAGACAGACATACTTGCAAGTACCTAATGTCAGTTTAATACTCCGCCACGCGTGTCTTTGCATCGACTCTCCAGATTACCCAATAATCTTCTAAAATCCCTTTTCTTTGTACGAGTCACTGCTCAGTTTAAGCTTCGGTCTTCGTTTTGCTGAAATCGTGATTTGTAGTGTTTACAAATTTCAGTGGAGTTCTTTAATCGGGGAAAGTTTTCGTTAAGGGATTTATTTGGTTCCGGGTGTTGGGTAGGTGGGAACATACTTTATTTTATTAGTGTAGTTAGGTAGGATCCGTTTTAGTTGGAAGAGTAATTTTTACATCATATTAGATTTACGTTTAGATAAAGTAAGTTCCAAAACGAACGATTTTGGATGATTAAGCTTTATTAAAAACTAGCGACCCGTCCCGGCTTCGCACGGCTATATTATGCATGTATTATACATATAAACCTTCCTCTTGAATCACTCTATCTATTAAAAAAACCGCATCAAAATCCGTTGCGTAGTTTTAAAGATTTAAGTATACAAATGGATATAGGGACAGAGAAAGCGACTTTGTTTTATACTATGTAGTGATGATGATACACCTATAAGACAAAAAAAAATCTGTTTATAAAACCTCTATTCTTTCAAGGAAACCGAAAAACAATTTAAAAAAGTCAATCAATCTAAAAAATTTCGTAAATTTTCTTATAAATAACTTGTTAGGGCCACCCGTTCCTGAAAAAACGGTGGTGACAGACATATAGACAGACAGACGGACAAGAAAGTTCCTTTTTTACCTTTTGAGGTACGGAACCCTAAAAAGTACACATTTCAAGGTGGTCGTCGACGGAAATAATCAACTTTATTTAGTTTTATTCAAAGATATTGCCACAATACAAGTTGTAATGTAATGCCAATGTGTTTGATATAGCTGCCTATTTCGGGGAGGCCTATATTCAACAGTGGACGTCCTATATTATCTGATATGATGAGGATGATAGCTGATAGTGTTCTTTTGGTAAGTAGGTATACCTAAATAAATAATACTTTAGTAGCATGAAAACAAAATTAGAGTTATTTTTGCAAAGACGAAATAATTCAGCTTTATTTTCGTAAATCAGCTGCGTAAACATCGCGTTTCCTTTTCGCTCATGATTCTAATATTTTCTTTCTTAACATAAACACTTACGACTTGCGGCTTCCTGTTATTATAATTTCGTTTAAGGCAAGCCATTTCATTCGTTTTGAAAACTAGCCCAAGTACCTAGTAGTTTAGTTGTGGCAATTTTATCATGATAACTATCTATTTTGAGCTGCGTTTGATTCTTGTTTTATAAGCTCTAAGTAAAAAACGACTTAGCGACATTTCAAGTTATGAATTAGGAAACAAGGTTTCTTCGCATTTAAGACCAAAAACGCGAAAGGCTAATACATAAGTACTAGAGATGGGCCGACTATGGTATTTGCCGACTAGCCGATCAGCCGACTAATCGGTTTTCAAATTGCCGACTAGTCGGCAGTGCCGATCATTTTAATACTAGCCTTTCGGAGGTATTCGGACTATGTCGTCATCACTCGGCTCGCTCGCGCACGCATACGAGTGATCGTGCGACCACGCCGAGCGTGTTGTGACGTGTATTGTTTACACGTTATTTTCAACTATTTCATTGATTAATGCTACTCAATTATAATGACTGACTGATTTTTAACTAAGTTCCGAACTAAGTTTTATGGTACTTTACTAGGTACTTTTATTTAAATATGTAAAATAAAATAAGTTCAGATAGTTAGGTGTCGGTAACTATTAAAGTTTTTACATGTAAATAATTGTTTAATTTTACAGGTTAAGTGCCGATTTTAATCGGCATATTTTACCGATTATTCGTCGCCCAGTCGCCAACTATAAAATATGCCGAATAGTCGGCTTTCCCGACTAGTCGGCAACTAGTCGGCCCATCTCTAATAAGTACATTTTTGGCATCTCGCGTGGAAAAAATTATAATAAATCGTGTGAAGGTTTTAGTTTCATTTTTTGATTGTAATTTGTTTCCCTGTGTATAATTATTGTTATTTATACCAAATTAAATTGAACTATACGTATTATCATATGATTATACAACTTCGACTGATTGAAGTAATATAATACAAATATTGGCAAACATCTCAATGGAAAACAAACGGTAAATATAAATAAGAAAAATATATTATATACCTACTACCTACATAGGTATATACGCAACAAAATAAGAACCTCTTCTTTTTTAAGTAGGTTAAAAAGTAAGAAAGAATTCCAAGTATTCCAGTGATATACGTTTATTTCGGGCACACTTGACGGGCCTCACCGTATTCACTACAATGCAATGAAACGGGCTTAGTCCAGAGAAAAGGGATTATACTGATTACAGAATAATCCCGAGGGTTGACACACGAGACAGTGTGTAACGGCCCTTAGTTTATAGTGTCACTGAAACTGAAAGTTGCAATAAAGTTCTCTACGCTCTAGTGTGTCTTCCGCTTTACGCTTTAGTTTATTTTTGTTTTGATTTTTACTTTGTTTACGTTTAATATTCTAGTAATTATTTTTAATCACAGTTGCTCATAAAGTGAATCTTATTAAACGGCTTTTAGGCTCATAGTCTAACTAATTATGCACGCGTGCGTTTTACATTACCATCATACAATAATAATAAGTTATCCTGATAAGTTAAGTTCGTATCTTACTGCTAATTACATGTTATGTAGATGAAACATTCTTTTTATCACAGTTGCTCATAAAGTGGATCTTATTTAACCGCTTTTAGGCTCATAATGCAAAGTATTATGCACGCGTGCGATAAAAAAAAAACCAACTAGTGGTAAAATAATACGTTATCCCGATAAGTTTAATACGTATCTTACTGGTAATTACATATTAGGTAGATGAAACATTCTTAATTTATCTGGGTTATACTGTTTTTATGTATAGGAAAAAGGTACCATCAAAGAGTTTTTAAGCCTTGCTGGCTTAAAACTCTTTGTTGGTACCTTTTTTCTTCTTTTCAAAAGGTTGTCTCTAAAGCCTTTGAAAACAATTAAAAATTGAGTTTTGTTTTTATTTTGTTTTTTCTTTAGGTACATAAATATATTTTTTCCTTACCATTATATTGTTTTTAACCGCCGACGCAAAAACAAATGAAAAAAACTCTAAAAAATATTGTATGTCAGACGAGGCTGTATAGGTTAAAAGTCTTTTGCCTAGCCTTTCGGGAGTGTAATTAACAAAAAATAGTAAACATAACCTAAAATTCTTAAAAACTTTTTATTATTTTAACAAGTCCTGTTTTATTCGCAACTGTGATAAAAAACGTCGTACGATACAGGTGTGGATTGATCATTCCATCTCGGCTTTTGCCACGCTCGCGAACCGCCTCTATGGTATGATCAACTTTCCACACTTATATCGCAATGTACTATAGTTTAACTGGGTTATACTGTTTTGATGCATCAAACATCATCATCATTGCATAATACATTATGCAATGATCAATTTACCACACTTGTATCGTAATGTACTATTCTTTATTTGTCTTAATCGCGTATATTTATAAAATACGTGCTTAAGGCCCGGGGAAAATAATTACTATAATTACAAATCGTCTGAGTTTAAACACTTTGATATTCTAGTGCCTTAGTTTGTTAAGTCTACTGTATTGATCATCACTTCTACAAAAAATAATAAATAATTCCAGTTAAAAGTACCTTACGACATTTTTAATGCCCCAGATGTTCGATTTCTTGGTCTGAAACAAAAGAAAGACGGTTGTTAAATTATGAAATATTCAAATCAAATACATGGCTAACAGTGACGGCAGTTGTTGAGTTTAAATCTATTTCATACTGACTTTCATCCGCAACTTTGTCTGCGTAGAAATTGAATTTCCAAAAAATCCTTTCTTAGCGGATGCCTACGTAAATTTTAGCCTGATCCGTCCATTATTTTGAGATGTGCGTAAAAATAAAATAAAATAAATTTCATACAATGCTTAAATAAAGAGTTTTTTTTTATTTTTTTCTTTATTGACAATTTCATACAAAAAAATCTGTCGATTGGCGATATCGCTAAGAAAGCAATCTTGTCTAAGGGGGCAGTAAGTAAGGACCTAGTCTACACTAATATTATAATAAAGAGGAAATATTTTTTTGTTTGTTTGTAACGAATAGGCTCCGAAACTACTGGACCGATTTTGATGAAACATGGTATGAGGTATACATCGATGAATTGGAAATATTTTAAGCTACTTTTTCTGATTTTTTTGTTTGTAACTAATAGGCTACAAAATTACTTGACCGATTGTAATAAAACATGGTATGAGTATACATAGTTTCATTTGAAATAACATACGCTACTTTTTATCCCGATAATCCTACGGGATCGGGAGTTATGTGGGTAAAACCGCGGATCGCGGATAGTATTTTATACTTATAGACTTTCAGTTCCTTCTCCAACAAGTAAATACCAACTCGGGTCCCTTCGCTAAACGAAACACAATAGAAGATAGACAATAAAGATATATCTAACAACGACCATAAAAATGATATAAAAACATCGTCAGCTCAACAAGGAAGGCATGTATCAAGTAATAATGTGTCACTTTACCGTGAGAGCTTGACCAAATAAACTGACCAAGCAATTGTGCTTTAATAGGGGCTCCCACTTCCCACCCACATACGGGTGTATTGACTTACAATAAAAGGATCATTATTCTTAATAGGCAACACCTAGCTAGACGGAGAAACGGGTGAAATGGTCTCATAATTATAGCGTAGCTCGGTTTAAATTTAGAAAGAAAGAAAGAAAAGCATTTATTTGGTACAGGCACACGACAACTTTAAAATTTACACACACAAAGAAATAGGTAACATATACAACGAAGAAATAAGGAAAAAAAAAAAAAAAAGCATACATTTAACTTATGAATATTTAAGAAGCCATGTGCTGCCCAAATGGGTCGACCTCAGCTGTAAGCCACAGACAAGTATAACTTGGCTGCAGCGCTGGTCTTCCGGCCAAACCCGCTGCCGTCGTGCATCGTCTCTAGCTCCCGCATACACACCCAAACAATAAATAAGTAGAATAGCAAAATAATTACATATATAAGGTAATAAAGAAATAAAATAGAATAAGAAAATGATGTTAAATAAATAATTATATTTGTATGATACATATACTGAGTACTAAATAGCTTAAAAAAGAAGAAGGAACTGCCCGAAGTAAGAAAAAAAAAATAAAAAATACAATAGGGAGACGTCACTGTCAGTTGGATTTGACATTTCAAATTAAAAGGTTATAAAACGTGACGCCACGTAATATGAATGCAATTAGTGACCAAGAAAAAGGAAAAATGACGTGGATAGATGAAATTTAACTCCTCCTGCGGCCCAGGCCGTCCGCTGCCGCCCCGCCAAACGCCGTATCAGTGTGAATAAACCATCGCTGCAAGTCGTGCGCAAACTACCTGTAAGTATTTCGCGCATCGACCTGCTGCTTTTCCAACAGCAATGCCTTATAACGTCGACTAAATTGCGTTATCGTTTTCAGTGCACGCCATGGAGGTGGAATATCATTCCAACACTGGGAGGCAGAAAAGCGGAAGGCGCCGCGGAAGGCCGCAGAGTGATGCCTCGGAACATCCAACACGTGCTTGTTCGGCCGGCTAGGAAAACGCCGTAGATCATCCGCCCATTTTAACTTATTAAATAGATAACCCGGCACATGGAAGTTTACGATCCCGAACAAGAGACAAGCTAGGTGGAGCTTCCGCCTCTCCTCCATTTTGAGAATATTATGCTTGCACAGAAAAGGAGTGACATGCGTTCGAGGCGGAATGGTGAAACAAAATCTAGCACATGCATTTTGCACACGCTGAATCAACTTCCTAGTCCTCCCCAGGATGCAAGGGCCAAACAAAGTGTCACAATAGTTGAGTTTGGAGAGAACTAGGGATTCGCATAACATAATACGTAAGTCTGTATTCAGATATTGTCTTATCTTATAGAGTAACTTGAGTCTATAAAAACAACTACGTGTATATTCTAAAATGTGAGCTTCGAATTTGAGGTTTTCATCCATCACAACGCCAAGATTCCTAGCCTCTGCCACTCTGTCAACACGAACATCACCTAAAAATATGTCAAGAGGTACTTCCGCCATTCTTTGAACTCTAACTTGGGAACCTACTAGCATAAACTTTGTTTTTTTAGGGTTCAGAGCTAAGCCGTTTGCCTCTGACCAATGTGAGATACGTGCAAGATCATTATTTACTTTATGGACCGCAGAAAGATACTCAGACGGATGGAATGGAAGCAAAAGCTGGAGATCATCGGCATACATGTGATACTCACAGTGTTCTATCACCCCTGGGAGATCAGCACAGTAGAGGATGTAAAGCAATGGCCCGACTAAGGAACCCTGGGCCACGCCCCTGCTTACTACCTGCGGGGCTGAGAACACCTTGGAGCCATCAGTTCTGGTAATCTCAACGTATTGCTGTCTATTACTAAAATATGAATGAAACCAGTATAAAGTTTTCATGTCCAGACCATAGTAGGCTAACTTAGATAGCAGTAGGGACGTGTTTATACAGTCAAATGCTCGGGAATAGTCGAGTAACACAAGAATACTCACCTTACCTTGATCCTGGGCACTGAGGAGGTTATCAACCACATCCAAAAGTGCAGTAGCTGTACTGTATCCTTTACGGAAACCAGATTGTCGCTTAGGCAAGATTTCATTTTCCTCTATGAATTTAGTGAGTTGAAGGGACACAACTTTTTCTAATATCTTAGACAAACATGGGAGCAGGCTGATGGGCCTGAGATCGTTCAAGGTCGATGGTTGTTTGTTCTTAGGGATGGGTTTTATCACTGCTGTCTTCCACTCTGTAGGAAACACGCCACTTGTGATTGATGTGTTGATTATGGCTGTGAGGGCACTAAGGGATTGAGGTAGTGTTAAGAGAACCATTTCCAAGGAGATGCCATCGGCACCCATAGCATTTGATTTTAGACCATTAATTATTTTTAAAACCATGTCCTCACTCACAGTCTCCAAAGAAAAGGCATTATGGTCACTGTAGCGATGATGCTCAAAGAAGGAAAGTTGAGAGATACTAACTAGTTCTTCTCTCGGGATGTTAAGAAAGTGGGCATTTATGACATCCGCATTATCAAATTGAGGTGGCAAGTCCGTGTTTTCCCTGCAAGGTGATAGAGAATTTTTCAAGTTTTTCCAGAGTGCTTTTGGGTTCCTAATGTTGCAGTCAATGTTCCTACTAAAATAACATTTTTTTTCTGACTCAATTGCTTGAGTAACTAGGCGTTTCATTTCCAAGTAACTACATTTGGACTCAGGGGTCTGTCTTAATTTGAAACTATGATGGAAATCATCCCTTATACGCATCATAGTTTTGATGGTGTCGGTTATCCAGGGGTGGGGTGGATGCTTAAACTGTCGGGTCTTAATAGGGGCGTGTAGATCAAAGAGGGTCAGAATGCAGCCATTAAACCATAAGACCATGTCATTTACATCACTCATATTTACAACAACCTCCCAGTTAACCTTGTCCAAATCCCTGTGCCAAAGTTCCGGCAAAATACTTCTTAAAGGACGATATACAATCCACTTTGGCGTTGGTTTTGGACACTTAAATTTGAAAACCGCAGAAACCATAGCATGGTGGCCCAAGTCCTAATTTAGTTAAACTTTGTATTAGTTACCGTGTATCATTGTTATTAATTTTTGAGTATTTTATTTTAAGATTACGTGAGAACTTAACACTACTATTGGGCGGATCACCTTAATCATATTTAATATTAATAAATGATTAGGGTTGTTCCCATGAGCTGCGATTCCAATGTTCTCGTCAAAAATATTTTCAATAAACATTAGTTACCGTAGCTGCCAATACGATTAAAAATAGATAGGTATTTTTTTTATTTTAAGATTACCTACGTGAGAGAGAACTCAACACCACTTAACTGTTGGGTGGGTTACCTTAATATTAATAAAAAGATGGAAGAGGGTTGTTCCCATCCGCTGCGATTCCATTGTCAAATCTATTTTCCATAAGTACATTCATTACGTCACTGCCCCTGCGATTTTTTTTTATTTTATTCCAAAGACTGCGTCAAACAAAAAAGCTTTTATACACCTATCTATCTACTTCCTTTTTTAACCATTGTATATTTACCATATAGTTTTCAATTTACCTTAGTCAATTAATTAAAACAGAGGGAAAGTAATTTAGAAAACTTCATTAATAATTCCTACCTATTCTATCAAAATGATAATGTACTTAATATCAATAAGGGAAAATAATCTGCAGGTGGCCATCAAATAAATCAAAATCATAATTTGTTTTGAGCAATCACAATATCATAAATACATATAAAATAAGCAAATGGAAATCCGATCTACAGGGACCATTAACTCTGTCATTGGGCAGTTTAATAAATCATCGATGTCAAAGTTAAAACCATAGACAACTGAATTTTTAATACCTAATACGTTTCAATTCTATGACAACGGTTTTAAAGAAAATTATTTATTCACCGTTTTTGACGTGTAAAAGTCTTCAAAATAGGTTAGAAGGTTAGCTTAAATAAAATAGGAGATTTCATAAATACCACGACTTATAAGTAATGACATCATAAATAATCCAACCTCATTGGATTAAAAGATGATTGTTTTCTAAATGACAACTCTTTGGTTTAGACAAAACTTTATTACGTATCTACCGCGTCTCGCGTGACGCAAAAAATACCAAACAAGAGAAGCAATTCAGTTTTGGCGGGAACGAGCCAACAACATGTCGTGCTGCAGTTTTATTTACACGAAACTTAGTTGTAAACCGAGTTAAATTGTATAATTCCGGTGGAAAGTTATCTAATTTAGTTCTGTGAAAGTGCACAAGTGTAATGAAAGTAAAAATCAGTGTCAAACATGGACTTTTCTCGTTGCCTCCAAAATCTCCTACAAGGTTATAGTAAAGTAGCCACCGCTTTACTATGACCCCTGACTTGACAAACTGTGACTTGACGACTTGACCATCTTGAAACACTTTGAGCCCGATTTCTGTAAATGACTTAGTCCCATCGGCCCCGCTGGCTCTGCCCCGCCAGCGGGGCAGATGGGAAAAAGTGTTGCATCGGCCCCGCTGAACGCAGACGCGGACGCTAGCGGGGCCGATGAAACAAATTAAGTTTCATTTGCCCCGCTATAGGACTTACTTCCGTCGGGCCCGCTAGCAGATGGGAAAAAGAGATTGATTCATCGGCCCCGCTAGCGTCGGCGTCGGTGTTTTGCGGGGACGATGGGTAGGTACAGATCAAGTTACAAATAGAGGCAATCAATACTTAGGTTGCCGAAAAAGGAATGTCTGTAATTAAAATGGTTTGTATGTTAATCAGTTTTTATTGAGTGCTCAAAATACATAATATTTTAATAATAAAAAAATACACACAACAAGAACATCACATAAACATTTTTTAATTTTCATAATCATAGATGATAGTCACACAAATTACATTAATCAGTCTTCATTAATGAACATTAATGCCTAAACTGCTGACAGTTTTGTAAGATGAATATAATATTTTAGGTAAACAACATAACATAAAAAATACAGTATTTGACAAAAAATCAACGAGAGAAAACATTAACATTACAAACTATGTCAGTGTTTCGAGAAAATGTCTACTGGTTATTGGTCCATTTACAAATTTCAAGATCAAGTTATACTATTTAAATAATCAACAATACAAAAAAAAACACAAAACAAGGACATTACTTAATAACTAGTTTCTTAATTTTTAATAGAGCCAGCCGGGCCGATGGGAGTAAGTCTAAGATAGTACCAAAAAGTTAAATGCAAACTCAATATTTTCTTTAATATTCTTATAGAAAGTCATACACTGCTTAATTGGACACATCACTCTTGATACATTTGCACACTCAAACTTCTAACTTTTAATAGTTTTTTCATAAATGGTCTAACTTTTACAAGAATTAGAGCAGGAATATAAACAATAATTCAGTGCTTTTATTTATGTAATTGTTATCTTGAACAAAATATGTTTATATTACGTAAAAAACAAAAGTCAATTTATGGGACACATCAAAATCAGAATTCAGTTTTTTTTTGAGAATTGCACAATATGTAACAGCTAAAGAGTGACTATCTCCGAACTTCGCTTTACTTTACTGCGACACAATAATTAGTAATTTCACGTTTACACGGTTGTCATGGATTTGACTTCGCGCTGTCTATAGACGCGTTTTGATTTGAGTTGAGTTGAGGTTTGGCGTTGGACCAAAAAGTTTTTTAAGTTTCTTAAGATGGACCCTTTTTTTGGTGAGAAAAAAAGGTGTTTGTTCGGTTCGGTTTGGCTGATTAATTTGACATAGTGACAGATGTCACTTTGACATTTGTCACTTTGACATCTGTCACTTTCCATGGGTCCATCTTTTTTTTTTCTCTCTTGTTTGGCAACCGTGTAAACGTGACAACCGTGTAAACGTGAAATTACTAATTATTGTGTCGCAGTAAAGTAAAGCGAAGTTCGGAGATAGTCACTCTTTAGCTGTTACATATTGTGCAATTCTCAAAAAAAAACTGAATTCTGATTTTGATGTGTCCCATAAATTGACTTTTGTTTTTTACGTAATATAAACATATTTTGTTCAAGATAACAATTACATAAATAAAAGCACTGAATTATTGTTTATATTCCTGCTCTAATTCTTGTAAAAGTTAGACCATTTATGAAAAAACTATTAAAAGTTAGAAGTTTGAGTGTGCAAATGTATCAAGAGTGATGTGTCCAATTAAGCAGTGTATGACTTTCTATAAGAATATTAAAGAAAATATTGAGTTTGCATTTAACTTTTTGGTACTATCTTAGACTTACTCCCATCGGCCCGGCTGGCTCTATTAAAAATTAAGAAACTAGTTATTAAGTAATGTCCTTGTTTTGTGTTTTTTTTTGTATTGTTGATTATTTAAATAGTATAACTTGATCTTGAAATTTGTAAATGGACCAATAACCAGTAGACATTTTCTCGAAACACTGACATAGTTTGTAATGTTAATGTTTTCTCTCGTTGATTTTTTGTCAAATACTGTATTTTTTATGTTATGTTGTTTACCTAAAATATTATATTCATCTTACAAAACTGTCAGCAGTTTAGGCATTAATGTTCATTAATGAAGACTGATTAATGTAATTTGTGTGACTATCATCTATGATTATGAAAATTAAAAAATGTTTATGTGATGTTCTTGTTGTGTGTATTTTTTTATTATTAAAATATTATGTATTTTGAGCACTCAATAAAAACTGATTAACATACAAACCATTTTAATTACAGACATTCCTTTTTCGGCAACCTAAGTATTGATTGCCTCTATTTGTAACTTGATCTGTACCTACCCATCGTCCCCGCAAAACACCGACGCCGACGCTAGCGGGGCCGATGAATCAATCTCTTTTTCCCATCTGCTAGCGGGCCCGACGGAAGTAAGTCCTATAGCGGGGCAAATGACACTTAATTTGTTTCATCGGCCCCGCTAGCGTCCGCGTTTGCGTTCAGCGGGGCCGATGCAACACTTTTTCCCATCTGCCCCGCTAGCGGGGCAGAGCCAGCGGGACCGATGGGACTAAGTCCTGTAAATCGGGCCATAACTTGATGCAAAATATTACTTGATACTGGCTATATGCACAAACCGTGCGAAGCCATAACTGAAGAAAAAAAAAACCTGCTGAAAATGAAGAACAAAATGAAAATGGCATAAGTTCCTGGGGCCAAACAAGAGAGAAAAAAAAAAAAAGAGAAGCAATTAAAGTTATCCAACTGACTTTCAGCATGAGACTTATTTTACTACAAAGCCAGTTATAAGAATAGCACATTTAGCTCTAATAATTAGTTTTGCCCTGTCTAGACTAACATCATCTATAATCAAAACATGCGTTATCCAATCAAATGCCGCTGAATCAGAGATTGGCATCTATTGTTTCATTATTCATCTTCCAGACAGTTCATTAGCATTTTAAATCAACTATGGATTTATTTAACGACCTGTTGTAACGCCTGTCGGTTACGGAACTACAATGTTTATCTATGTCTCGTTTCATTTTATCATTTTTTTTGACATTCTACTTTTTTTTATTTTGATTGTTCTTTTTTTAGCTTTTTATGTATTTTATTTCCGATTTTCTTTTGTTTGGATCAATTTGGTTTAGGTACTTGCACAGCAAAAAATAATTAATACCTACTACTGTTTTAATTTTGTTTCTAATTTTTTAGAATAGGTTTCACAAAACAATAATGATAGAATTGTAATTGATAAATAAAATACATGAAAACATTAAACATGATTAATCGTTATTAAATTAAAGGTCAAAGTGTCAAACTGATTAAATAGTATCAACCATGTTGTTGATGAAATATTATTTAATTTTAGATTACCCGTTAAATGCATTTAACTTAATTTGTTTAAACACAATCTCATGCAAATCGATCTAATTCTTATTCTCGTGCATTTACATAACCAAAATTCGAAACTATCGTTATTTTCATTAAAAAATTGACCACTTGCAAATTTAAAAGCTCAATGAGGACGTATGACTTCCGAACGCCCTCTAAAGAATAAGCCACAAGAAGCTCATAGGTTTTTCCTGTGGACAATTTCACAAAGGTCAGGAGAGAAGAAATAACCTTATTCGAGATTTTAATATTTTTAGAATGTTTTTCTTTAATTAATTAATCTCTCTAGGCTTGACTTTACTGTCCTCATATCGTTTCACCCTTCGTGAATTTACGTTTATTGTATGTCCACGTTTTCATGTAAAGTCACCTTACCTTAAGCCGTTTAAAACACTTTTGCCGGCCATTATGCGTGTTTAGGTTTTTGATACCTACTTAAAAGGTACCGCCCTAATATCCGCTTATTATTCTAATGTAGTCGAATAAGTCCGATAAAGATCTATTAAAACTGTTTGCTTAGCGGCCTAATTCTATGTAAAAAGGCCCGTCACTTGCGGTATTATAATAACGTGTCTGACATAAGTAGATAACAGTTAGGGTTCCGAACAGAATTTTTCTAATATAATTATTTTATAATTATTATTTTAAAGTAGTTCGGTGAGGATTAAAAGTTTTCAGCGGTCTGGATTCAATTAACGGCCAGCCTAAAGTCTGTTCTAACTTTGATACCCCTATTCTGAATAGAAGTATGAAATATTAATGTCGATGTCTTGATTTACCTGCAAACTGAATAATTTCAGATCTTCTCAACATTCGTACCAATTAAAATAAAATAAAGTAAAGCGACAGAACTCTAACTTTTCGGCTTAATGTTTTTAAGTCTGAGTTTTGAGATTTGGAAGGTTAATCTCCGCCCACGTCTCACGATACTCTAATCTTTCATCCGGATTACTTCACCAAGATGAATATGTATGAGAACATTATCGCTCCATTGATTTTGAACTGGATAATCTTTCGATGTCGATCGAAGGGCGGTTTAATATCTATAAGGTTCTAATAGGTCTATGTGGTTTGGTGATTGTGAAAACAATTGTTTAAATTCAACTTGTTTTTGAAAGTTTTTTGGCAAATTCGTTAGTTTTACACGTTATTGAAATAAATTAAAGAAGTCTTCCCGGCACTAATTAATCCGTAGGTACGTAATTTCTTGGCAAGAATCGATCAAAGAGCTGGTTTAATATCTATAATGGTTCTAATAGGTCTATGTGCTTTTAGAGATTGCGAGAACAATTGTTTAAATTTAACTTGTTTTTGAAAGTTTTTTTGGCGAAGTCGTTAGTTATACACGTTTATTGAAATAAATTAAAGAAATCTTTCAGTTACTAATTAATGCCTAAGTAATTTCTTGGCAAGAATCGATCGAAGAGCGGTTTAATATCTGTAATGGTTCTAATAGGTCTATGTGATTTTAGAGAATGCGAAAACAATTGTTTAAATTTAACTTGTTTTTGAAAGTTTTTTTGGCAAAGTCGTTAGTTATACACGTTTATTGAAATAAATTAAAGAAATCTTTCAGTTACTAATTAATGCCTAAGTAATTTCTTGGCAAGAATCGATCGAAGAGCGGTTTAATATCTGTAATGGTTCTAATAGGTCTATGTGATTTTAGAGACTGCGAAAACAATTGTTTAAATATAACTTGTTTTTGGAAGTTTTTTTTGGCAAAGTCGTTAGTTATACACGTTTATTGAAATAAATTAAAGAAATCTTTCAGTTACTAATTAATGCCTAAGTAATTTCTTGGCAAGAATCGATCGAAGAGCGGTATAATATCTGTAATGGTTCTAATAGGTCTATGTGATTTTAGAGATTGCGAAAACAATTGTTTAAATTTAACTTGTTTTTGAAAGTTTTTTTTGGCAAAGTCGTTAGTTATACACGTTTATTGAAATAAATTAAAGAAATCTTTCAGTTACTAATTAATGCCTAAGTAATTTCTTGGCAAGAATCGATCGAAGAGCGGTTTAATATCTGTAATGGTTCTAATAGGTCTATGTGATTTTAGAGATTGCGAAAACAATTGTTTAAATTTAACTTGTTTTTGAAAGTTTTTTTTGGCAATGTCGTTAGTTATACACGTTTATTGAAATAAATTAAAGAAATCTTTCAGTTACTAATTAATGCCTAAGTAATTTCTTGGCAAGAATCGATCGAAGAGCGGCTAATATCTATAATGGTTCTAATAGGTCTATGTGATTTTAGAGATTGCGAAAACAATTGTTTGAATTTAACTTGTTCTTGAAAGTATTCTGGCAAAGTCGTTAGTTTTACACATTTAATGAAATAAATTAAAGTGGTCTTTCAGTTGCTAATGAATCCTTATGTTATTTCTTGGCAAGATTCGATCGAAGAGCAGTTGAATATCTATAATGGTTCTAATAAATTTGTGTGATTTTAGAGATTGCGTGAACAATTGTTTAAATATAACTTGTTTTTGGAAGTTTTTTGGTGAAGTCGTCACTTTTACACGTGATAAAAGAGAGTCGCCGAGTTTTTATCTTTTTATTAAGATTGCTACACCTTAGACCTTAAAACATTTATTGAACAATCGTTTATTCTATAAAAAATATAAGCGAGTAGGTACACAAAAATGTATATCTTTCAATAAATTAATTAGAATCTTTAATTACTTTCTACCCCTTCAATAGCGATCACAAACAAAACTTAGCAATTGAATAGGTACCGTTCAGGAATCGGGTTCGGATTGTTATGGTTCATTTATCATGGACCCGTTGTCACTGGCAGATCTGGGCGCACAAAGAGCCTGCTACATGTGGCTGTCCTAAACATTATACTACGTTTTAGAGGGATGACATAAAGGGGTTAGTTTTAATTTTACATGTTTTTAACCTACATTGAAAAGGAAGGTTAATTTTATTCATCATTTAGATATTTAAATATTATTCATATTATTAACAATGATGATAAAAGATTTGCATTTTTGGAACGGAATTCAAAAAAGCTAAAAGAATGACGATTTTTTTCTATCGACGCAAATAACTCTAATAGTGTTTCGAAGTGTATGACAATACAAAGCATTTCTTCACCTTTACGACAGTAGGAATATCATTCTATGGATTTTAGTGGTTGATACCCAAACACTGTTTCTAAGACACCTCTATCGTGCTTCTGGTCTTAGGCTTAAACAAATAAGTATTTAAGTATAATACAATGTATTCTTTACAATTTCATCTATCTTGTCGTTCGATTATATTATTTTTCAGCAAGTTATAAAACAGTATCTAAGTAACAACTTTTTATTTTCTATTTAAGATGTCACTGTTGACTTAGAACGTAAACATAAAACGTAAGTTATAGCCACTTGACGCAATTACCCTACTGACGGAATTACCCCACTTGACTTATTTGTTTCATTTGATACCTTCGCTGAAAACGTTATAGTTCAGTAAAAACGTACATTTTCTTTTATAATTAAAATTGAAATAGGTATTATAATTAATTGTATTTAAAATTATAGTGACAGTGAATGACATACACTGAATTAGTTGCATACCTATTATGTATTAATAGTATATTTACTTATTTATTATTTCAATGGAAATAGCTACCTTTTTAAGAGCGGTGTTGTCCTAGTGGTAGATACCTCGACTATGATTCCGAAGGTTGTGTTTTCGAATTCCGGCCAGCCAATTCTTTACGAAAAATGTATGTGCACTTAATTGACATTGCTTTTACGGTTAAGGAAAACATCGTGATGAAACTCGTGGCTTAGTTGTCTCCAGACTTATTTACGAGTTCTTTCTTCTGGACATGGTCGACTAAGCAGAGGGTAGCCCACCGTGCACCATTATCACGCAAAAAGGGCCCAACTAAAGAAGTCTAGTTGCGAAAAAGAGCCTGTATAAGAAATACATACATAGTATACCTACCTACATAGAAAAACAACCAAACCAAGACTATTCGACAGTGGGAATTTAGAAGGAATTCGTAGCCTTATATCTCGTACAGAGGTTCGTCAATAACTTTTCTACCAGTACAGTGGAAATAGAGCTTAATAAAATGTCTCCGAAAATGTCCGTGAAAAAACGTAGGTAGAGATAATTTAGGGTAATACTTAATTAAAATAAAACAGGTAACATCAGGTAAATAGCCCACGTAGGGTAACATTACCGATGTTGGTCACGGCTGCTGATGTTCGGACTTCCCATTACATTTGTAAGGAGAATCTTGGGGATTTTATTTAATTAATAAATAGCACCATATCATACAATAATTGATGAAGTTATTTATTAATTCTTGAGCAATTTAAGAGGCGAGTCCCTAAAAACGTCATTTACTATTTTAAAAATATTGAAGAACTCCCTGCATTGTAAGACACTAAAAAGAATTCTCGATAGCTTATTAGATGAGTCTACAGTTTCACTACCAGATATTTTGAAAATAATCCATAGTTTTTGAAAAAACAATTATTAACTTTGATGAAAAACATCGAAATCGACCTTTTCTATTTTAAGTATCTGTGCTACTTCGTTGTTATATTTGAAAATATTTTTGGTTAAATTGTGAGACAAAAGTATAGAGAATGCATTCATTATTGCAGTTTTTTACTTATTGAAACCAAATAATAATAATCAATGCCGAAACATAGATATTTTTTTTGGTTAAAATCATTCCTCGCTGCCCATACATTTTAGTATGAAGCCGTAGCTCGTGACATTTCGCTTTATATTAGATGTTGCAGCGCGCAAAAGTGACAGTGTCATCTCAGCATTCAAGGTGAGAGCACGTCCATTTGTTTCCCGACATTTATTGTTTGACCTGGCATAAGGGTGGGGTGCGAGTGTTGCACACGACAACTAATTTGTAATTGTACCTATTCTTCGAGCAAGGAGTCGAAACTAGGTATAATCCGCGCACAATGAGAATAGGATGGAACCTTGTCAAAGTAAATCGAAAATGACAGTTTATAAATACATATATAAATAAATATTGCAGGACATTCCACACATCGCCATCTAGCCCCAAGCTAAGTAACTAGACTTGTGTTATGCGTGCTAGCCAACTGATATACTACATATACTGGGTTATTGGAAATTATACTAGCAAGCCGTTGAGGGCTACTTCTGTGCACCCAAACCAACAACTTTTGTTCTACGACTTTTAGAAATTCGAACTTTTTTTCGAAAATTTTGAGGTTAGGTTTACCTGAAAATCAGCTGTTCCTTACACGGAGAGGTCAGTAACCTTAAAATTTGACTTATTTTTTAAGTTTCATGTACTGTTTCTGGTCTGAATGACCTTTGTTTTATAAAATCAGCAAATACCTACCTACTTATAAAAATTTGTAAATATATACTTATAATACATAGAAATAACCAGACCACAGACAAATATTTAAGCATAAATACTTGTCTGAGGCGGGAATCGTACCTGTGTGGCAGTCCGGCATGGTGACCATTGTGCCAACTGGGTCGTCTTCAAGTAGCGTTAGCATAAAAGTTCTGAATAATGGGTAATTCGTTTTGTTGTAATTAGTTATTTTTTATTTATTCATATTTAGTGTAGCTACATATATAGTATTAGGCATTTCTACTGTATGTGAAGACTACACGGACAAACATACATACTGACACATATACGGATCAAACTGAGAACCGCCTTTTTTTGAAGTCTGTTAAAAATACACAAAAATGTTTCATGGTTGTAATACTTTCAATAATAATGTTTAGGAATATTTTTTTTAGTTATTCCAATTATTATTCCCCAATGCCACTCATATGTGCTTCATGGGAATCATCATCAGAGCTTTGACTTTCTTCAGAAGTATCGCTTTCTGAAAAAAATTAAGTTGATGCAGCCAAAGTTCCCTCACCTCGGATGCGTGACACCGTGTTTTAGATATGCTTGTTGCTCGTTCGGTTATTGAAGTGAAAACTTCTTATGGCGCGTTGGGCACTTTTGTGGGTGAGCATTTTCAGCCGTTCTCGCGACAGATGAGATTTTGACAGATGAGATTTTAACAGTTATTGTGCTTCTACTACTATGCAATATTGAAAACAGCGCCATCTCTGTGCAAACGGCCGAACTACGATACTCACTTCTGTACAACAGTGATAACAGCGACATCTCTCGGTGGATGGTGCAGGTTTGCAGCGAGCTGCCGTACGCAGTTCGCATCGCACGCTACCGCCATCACTGATACACGAGTGAGCATTTTCAGCCGTTCTCGCGACAGATGAGATTTCGACAGATGAGATTTTACACAGATATACAGTTTTCACTTCTGCCTGCACTCCCGGAGTGCGCTGTTTTTTTTTTTTGGATTTTTGAACAAACCCATAGGTTCGTCAAAAAGATCTCTTGACAATGTAATTCCCGAATTACTAGATTCGTGATCCACAGCCAACTATGTCATCATTTTCAATGCGTTAGAAAAACCGACTTCGTTCCTGATCGAAATATCTATCGACTGCCAGAACTATTTGAGGTGGTTGACTATTCAAAGTTTTACCCCATTTTCCACTCATTATCACTAAATCACTAAAATAATCACACAATAATTAATTACATAAATCTAGCATTTATAATAAAACAAACCACAATTTATAACAACACAAACCACGGTCGGAATTTATTATTTGTTTATTTAATCACTTTAATAAGCACAGTCCTTATGTGCTCGTTTTATTTATAATTTTGGAGAAAACATTTTTTTAAATGAAATCGCCATTGCTCCATAGACAATCTACCACAGACAATAATAATTTTTCTTTAAATCAATGGGTCTGTTTCAAATCCGCGACAAATAACTAATTTATACCTAATTATTATTCAGAACTTTTTTTCTAACGCTACTTTTCTGTCATTTTCGATTTACTTTGACAAGGTTCCATCCCATTCTCATTGCGCGCGGGTTATAATGTGATATTGATTATTTATTTTAACCTAAGAAATAACTGTTTCTATATTTCATTTTAATTTTTGACATAATTAAGACAGGCAAACATAGACAAAAAATTAAATACTTCATGGACTGTGGTTTTTTACCTTTCGATATAGGGCATTACAACAAACAAATAATGCCTTCACACCAAACCTCTAAAGCGTCTCGGAAATGGGATATTTGAAGAAACGTTTATCCTACGATTTTATAAAAGTTCGCGGTGCACTTTGAGACCCATACCCTTCGATAGAGGGCATTACAGCGAAAAAATTATGCCTACACAACAAACCTCAAAAGTGTCACGGAAAAGGACGCGGTGATACGTCTTGTAGAAATACTTGGTCACAATGCTTTTATTTGAATATCCCGTTTCTGAGCTGTTTTAGAGGTTTGGTGTAAAGACATTATTTTTTTATTGTAATGCCTTTTATCAATAGGTATGGGTGTCAAACTGCACAGCGGCATTTTAAATTACTATGCCGGTTGTGTCCAAAGATCTTTACATTTCGATCTCTAATTGGATATGTTTTACAAACAATTTGCGGGAAAGAAAAACTCTACTAGTATTTGACGTTCCTGCCTTTAGCAGGACTTTTTTTTTTGTTTTCTCTAAAGAAATTAAAATAGGAATTTATTGAGCTGTCAAAAATTAAATAAAAATATGGAAAAGGTATGATTTAGGTAGGTAGGATGTATTGAAATTGTAGCTTATTTTTATATTTTAATCCTATATATCGTAACTTATTTTTATTCAAGTTTAATAATAATGGGAAAAGTAAAAGGAAATTACTATAAATCCCAAAAAAATAAAGGAAGATTTAAGACAAACCAGTAACTATAATGTACTCATCTTTTTACCTAACTATATCGAATATTATAAAGATTGGTAGGTGTTTTTCCTGAATATTTATATAATAATATATGATGCCGATACCGACACGTTTTAACCTGTTTCTTAGTAGGGCACATAGGTACATACGAACGTTTATGTGTGAATTTTCAATATATAGAGACGGATGTAATAATTATTTCGCATAATTATTATTATAAAAATATATAAATATAAAAATTATTATAGTACAGAACATTTACTTATTGACAATTTCGTTATCAAACAAAATACCCAAAAAACGTACACTCTGACCCCACCCTTTCCCGCCAGCTACTTACTACCGGACTGCAGTTTTGCGATGTGACAAGTTAAATACTACATACATTGCGTGTTTTCTATGATATTCATAAACATCCTACAAAGACGAACGCTTGATGAATATGTAACTTGTACAAAATGTACGATGCATCGAAAGTAGATTTATTTGTTTCCAGGGTGCGTAATTTTAATACTGCGTTGCACCTGTGTGGCTAGAAAATATCAATGTGTGTGTTCTATCAGAAGTTCCCACGGTCAAGGATTACAGGCTTAAATGAAATATTTTTTTAATTTTCGTTATAAACTTAATTATGATTTTATATTTTGTTAAAAAACCATTTTATACAAAGATACCAATTAATAATATTGGCTTTATTATAATCTATATGATTTATAAAGCAGCAGCAAAATTAATCCTAGCTTTTTACGGTTCTGTAGTGTCTGGGACATAATATATTAAGTCGAGTTTTTGTCTCTGTACTTTATCAATCAACTTTTATTCTTCGACTTTTGTAAACTCGTTGAAGATTATGGTGATTCGAAAATAAGCTGATTGTCAAATATAGGTCACTAGCGACCCGCTCCGGCTTCGCACGGCTATATTATTATGTATGTATGATACATATAAACCTTCCTCTTGAATCACTCTATCTATTAAAAAAACCGCATCAAAATCCGTTGCGTAGTTTTAAAGATTTAAGCATACATAGGGATATAGGGACATAGGGACAGAGAAAGTGCCAGCTGTCTAATTAGTTTAAATGTTGATTTCATGAAATCTTCTATTATGCATGACACTTTATTTTGTCTCCAAGTTGGCAAAGTTACACAATGTTGTCACTGATTGTAGCCAGGTAATTATTTCAATAACTGCGACAGGCGTCTCGTGGAGAAACGCCAATTAGTAATTGCCATCGTTATTTGAAGTGCACTACCGTTGATACTGCATTGTTATCGCTAGCGCTTAGTGTTGCTTAATTGCTTTAACATCTTTTATTATAATACTTTCTTTTTAACTTTTCCAAATAAATAAAGGTCGCAATTTGGATAAATATACATAGAAAATTAGCTGAGTTACATTAGCCGTGGTCGCGAGTAGACTGGCAACTTTGGCAGATGTAGGTAACTCAGCCGAAACGTCTACGTATTTTCAAGATAATTATTCAAAACGCGATCTGTTGTCGAGTTTCTCTAGGTACCTACTTAAATTATTTTTATCTGGAAATCAATTCTTCTGAGTTATACCTATCTTATCCTTTTTTCTTATTATTATAACAAGATACCTATTTACCGAAAAATTTAAAAGATCCCTATTATTTTTATAACAAAGTTACATGCCATTTCGTTATCAATTTCACTACAGCGTCAGTAACTTTAATCCATGGACAATGACGACCCAGTTGGCACAATGGTCACCATGCCGGACTGCCAAACAGGGTTGCGGGCAGTCCGGCATGGTGACCATTGACCATTGTCAGACAAGTATTTATGCTTAGATATTTGTTTGTGGTCTGGTTGTTTCCATGTATAATAAGTATTTATTTACAAAAGAAAAGTATATAAGTAGTATATCCGTTGTCTAGCACCCATAACACAAGTCTAGTTACTTAGTTTGGGGCAAGATGGCGATGTGTGGAATGTCCTGCAATATTTATTTATTTTTATAATGGACACTCTGTAGAGCCTGGGATATGTATTATATAGAGTACGCTTGTGTTATACCTACAAAAGATGTTACCGTAGCTTTTGTTTAATATTTTATTTTTAGAAGACCATCCAGGGATATACCTACTATTCATTAATGCTTTATATTTAAACTTAAGAGGAAAGAGTACTGGCTCTCTGTCCATACAAACGTAGTCGACTGTTTCCTCCCAGGATAATGACACTAGCATAAATATTTTTGTTACATAAAACCTATAACTGCCATGACTATGCCCCTATGCCATGTTTTTTTTCATATTCTAATTATAATAGAAAGTAAGTGTTAAAAAAGAACAAAATATAAATAAAAAATATGACATAGAGGCATAGTCGTGGCAGTTATAGGTTTTATGTAACAAAAATATTTATGCTAGTGTCATTATCCTGGGAGGAAACAGTCGACTACGTTTGTATGGACAGAGAGCCAGTACCCTTTCCTCTTAAGGGCGTATCTATTTGTTTTATAGATAGGTACGTACTTATAACATCAATAGATAAACAAGAGAGTTCACTTTGATAAAGCTGACATCATTAGCATGGCCATAAATCGTATGGCAGGTCCATTATGAGTAATTGAGCCACGTTACCGATCTATATGTTTATGTCTAACCACATGTGATGTGTTACTAAGATCTGGTTACTATCAACATAATTTATTATTAATTTTTGATGTCTACAAGCTGAGCAATTAAGTGGAATAACGAACCGAGAAACTGAATAAGATGTGAGACAATTTCTGAACCAGTTTTAATTTATTATACTTGTATGATATGTAGGTATGACAAACGTACCTATTCAATTATGGAAAGAGAGATGTTTGGGTGGGTTGGGCGATTTATTTTGTTCACCACCAAATTAAGTCAAACATAGTGAGGAATGTATGTTTAAAAAATTTGCATAATGAAATTAGTGTAACATGCCAGCAGCATGACGCGGATCAAGTAGGTTATGGATATTTGGTCAAACCAGCCTCCTTATAGACAAGATTGCTTTCTATTAGCGATGTCGCCAATCGATAGATTTAATTGTATGAAATTGACTTACAACATTGTATATAAAATTTAAAAAAATAAAAAGTCCCTCCCTACAAAAAGGATGAAATAAAAAATTAAATTAAAAATTTAAAAAACCCCCGACACAAAATAATAAAAATAGTATGAACGTAAAAAGCCTAAAACAAGCAAAAAAAATCTATAAAAAGAAAAAGCCACAAAAAGAACAAAAAAGGTATAAACGTGAAACCCTACAAAAATAAAAAAAAATAACCTCGAAATTATGATTCTACTACGAAAGTACATGTGAATTTTTTTGATTAAATATTGTCGCGTCGGGGGACCGCTCTTTTTCGAGTCAATTTAATATAATGTTAACATTTTGATTTTAGCATTTTATCACTAGTAATTCTTAATACTTTAACGAAGGAAGGTGTTTCTATAGGTAAAGAGCGGTCCCCCGACGCGACAATATTTAATCAAAAAAATTCACATGTACTTACGTAGTAGAATCATAATTTCGAGGTTATTTTTTTTTATTTTTGTAGGGTTTCACGTTTATACCTTTTTTGTTCTTTTTGTGGCTTTTTCTTTTTATAGATTTTTTTGCTTGTTTTAGGCTTTTTACGTTCATACTATTTTTATTATTTTGTGTCGGGGGTTTTTTAAATTTTTAATTTAATTTTTTATTTCATCCTTTTTGTAGGGAGGGACTTTTTATTTTTTTAAATTTTATTTCTTTATTTTCTTGCGATTTATGATTCAGATAATTTGGTGTAAACAATAACTATTATTAATTTATAGTTAACTAGCGACCCGCTCCGGCTTCGCACGGATATATTATGCATGTATTATACATATAAACCTTCCTCTTGAATCACTCTATATATTTAATTAAAAAAACCGCATCAAAATCCGTTGCGTAGTTTTAAAGATTAAAGCATACAAATGGATATAGGGACAGAGGAAGCGACTTTGTTTTATACTATGTAGTGAAGTGTTTTAATTTGATTTAATTTAATTAATAATAATAAAGTTTTTTTTATTAAAGGTATTCTTTTTCAATTTTTTCCTTTAGATATTTAACTTTTACAACTACAAGTAGGTATTTCATAGCTATTAAATATTAGAACTACCTAAGTATACATAGAAGAAGACGTCTAGATCTAGGTTATCTATACATCTTCTCTAATATATATAAATTACGTGTCACGTTGTTTGTGCGCGATGGACTCCTAAACTAGGTACTTAACCGATTTTAATCAAATTTGCACACCGTGTGCAATTTGATCTAACTTGAAAGATAGGATAGCTTACATCTTAATTTATTCCGATATTCCAACGGGATCGGAAGTTATGCGGGTGAAACCGCGGAGCACAGCTAGTAATATAATAAAAAAATGGAAAGAAAAGTAAAAAAGATCCAAACGAAGCCAAAAAACTCAAATTAACTTGATACTCGGGCATATCTACTAACATTCGGTTGTTAATCCTGAGTATTATCCCCCATAACTTTTAGATGGCTGGACCGATTTTAATCAAACATAGATATTTGTAATGTACGAGTCATGCCCTTTCATTTGATACCCCACTCGAGTATATCTACTTACATTCGGTTTTTGATCCTGACTTTCATCCCCCATAACTTTAAGACGGCTGAACCGATTTTGATCAAACATAGCTAAGAACACTCCCGACTAACTTATCTTTCAAACAAAAAAACTAAATCAAAATCGGTTCATCCGTTTGGGAGCTACGATGCCACAGACAGACACACACACACACACATACACACACACACACACACACACACACACACACAGACACGTCAAACTTATAACACCCCGTCGTTTTTGCGTCGGGGGTTAAAAATAAAAACACTCTGTCGATTGGCAATGTCGCTAATAGAAAGCAATCTTGTTTAAGGGGAGCCCCTTAAACTAAGAAAAATCTGTCGATTGGCGATTTCCATAATGAAAATCTAGTCTAAAGTGATAAAGCACTCATGTATAAAAACGAATATAGAGAGGTAACCAGCAATATTAATTTTAGACGAAATTTAATCCACCACATGGTGATCATCCATAATATTTCGATTTGCCATACGCAGCCGTCAAGTCGTGACCTCATTTTATATTCACGCGGACTCAGACACTCATGAGCCAATAATAAACTCCGATATACTTCAAACCATCGATGGCTCTCAGCCTTTGAACAGCCCCGCTCCATCACGAAACAAAATGAAAAGCGAATTATTTTTATTCCCTAAACAACCCCCGTTTGAGGGACCTAACACCGCCCATGGCACGCCCTTTGTCGCTAAAACAGAATGCTTTTGTTAAAATCACCTTTTTGTATTATTATTATAATTTGTGTTATGAATTCATCGTGTTATTTGAGGAAATATTTTTATTAGACCTCGGGAAAGGATTTGATTTTCTTTTACGTTTTACCGCTTTTATTTTTAGGATGTTTTGATTTAGGTTTTTAATAAGCAAAATGGTTGACAGTTACGACATGTTCAAATCGCCTTTAGGCAATTGATTCTGTGATTGTTTTATTATAAACTAGCGACCCGCCCCGGCTTCGCGCGGTTATATTATGCATGTACCTATTATACATATAAACCTTCCTCTTGAATGACTCTATCTATTTAAGAAAACCACATCAAAATCCGTTGCGTAGTTTTAAAGATTTAAGCATACATAGGGATATAGGGACATGGGGACAGAGAAAGCGACTTTGTTTTATACCATGTAGTGACTAGTTGTGCCCCGCAGCTTCATCCGCGTAAGATCCCGCAGGGATTACGGGATCAAAAGTATCCTATGTCCTGCTCCATCCCCTAAACTATCACTTTGACAATTTTCATTTAAATCGGTCCAGTCTTTTCATGATGAAGAGCAAGCAAACAAGTAAATAAACAAACTTGCAAATTTAAAAGTTTGTATTAGGACATACAAAGTGTTATTGGTAATTATAGTAGCAAGCCGTTGAGGGCTACTTCTGTACACCTTAACAAACAACTTTTGTTCTCCGACTTTTGGAAATACGAAAAAAAAAATGAGAATTTTGAGGTTATGTTAATTCAATAAATAAAAATTTAAAAAACCGACTTCAAAAAAACCTGAAAAGAAAAACTAACAAAACCTGAAAAAAAAAACCAAAAAGTGAAAAATAATCCATTTCGGGTCACTAAGACAGCAGATAACTTAAACATAAGTACTTACTTGGAAGTCTGACTGGGTTAGATTGAATGTTGAGAGGTATAAAGAAAACATGGTGTCACCCAGTCCGACTTCCAAGTAAGTACTTATGTTTAAGTTATCTGCTGTCTTAGTGACCCGAAATGGATTATTTTTCACTTTTTGGTTTTTTTTTTCAGGTTTTGTTAGTTTTTCTTTTCAGGTTTTTTTGAAGTCGGTTTTTTAAATTTTTATTTATTTTTTATTTAACTATTTTTAGTGCCACTGTCACTGAAAATTCTACTCCATGAGGCGAAAGCGACTGTTTCTTCAAATTGCAACCTGTACCTAATCGTAACCCATTGAAGAGTTTGGTAATAAGGTGTTTTCGGATGCCCCATTCATCCTTTTTGTGTATGGGCCACTTCTATTAGTAGAAATGGAAACCTGAGCAATTTGTTGAATCTCGCTGTGCAGATCTGTTCATCACTCCGAAGATCCTCATCAGATCTTCATTTAGGATAGGGTTTTCTATCAAAATTCATTCAAACCCAGTCCGGCGAGGCAAAAGCGAATATTTTATTTAAATTGTAACCTATAATCGTAACCGATTGAAGAGTTTTCTGATGAGAAGGTGGTTTCAGATATTCCACTTATCGGTAACTATTAGTTTATGGGCCAATTCTACTGGTGGAAATCGAAAAATGAGCAATTTGCTGCACTCTCGAGGTGCAATTCTGTTCATCACTTCGAAGATCCTCATCAGAACTTCATTTAAGATAGGGTTCCCTATCAACATTAATTCAAACCCAGTCCCGCGACTAAATTCGACTAAATTCTTCAAATTGTAACCTGTAATCGTAACCGATTGAAGAGTTTTCTGATGAGAAGGTGGTTTCAGATATTCCATTTATCGGTAACTATTCGTTTATGGGCCAATTCTACTGATGGAAGTCGAAAAATGAGCAATTTGCTGCACTCTCGAGGTGCATTTCTGTTCATCACTTCGAAGATCCTCATCAGAACTTCATTTAAGATAGGGTTCTCTATTAACATTCATTCAAACCCAGTCCGGCGACTAAATTCGACTAAAATCTTCAAATTGTAACCTGTAATCGTAACTGATTGAAGAGTTTTCTGATGAGAAGGTGGTTTCAGATATTCCACTTATCGGTAACTATTCGTTTATGGGCCAAATCTACTGGTGGAAATCGAAAACTGAGCAATTTGCTGCACTCTCGAGGTGCAATTCTGTACATCACTCCGAAGATTCTCATCAGATCCTCACCAAATTTTTATGGGACCACCCCTGAGGTATCACTTTTCGAACACAAAAAGAATCATCTCAATCGGTTGAGCCGTCTTCGAATGATCGCGTAACATACACACAAAAAAAAAAAAAAAAAAACATACAGACGAATTGAGAACCTCCTCCTTTTTTGAAGTCGGTTAAAAAGCAGCTGATTTTTTTAAACAAAGGTATAGCAGGCATAGAACAGTAGATAAAACTAAAAAAAATTAGTAAAATTTTAAGGTTAATGACCTCCGTGTATGGTACAGCTGATTTTCAGGTGAACCTAACCTCAAATATTTAAAAAAAAATGTTCGAATTTCCAAAAGTCGTAAAACAAAAGTTGTTTGTTTTGGTGCACAGAAGTGGCCCACAGCGGCTTGCTAGTATAATTACCAATAACCATTTATTTTAATATCTTTTGCACCTTAGACTAACTTTTGCACGTGCTCTTAGTGCTATCCGTTTGATATTAAGATGAGAATATAGCTAACTGTTGCAACAAAATAGGTGCATACTCGTATTATTCAAATTTCATACATAAAACATACACTTTGTTGAACTAGACACATGATAACAAACTGTTTTAGAATATTTAATAATGTAATATATCGGTTCCTAAGGAAAAATGTGGGTCCAATTTGTCTCCCAGCTCACGTCTTCCACAATTTGGGGATTGTAGAGAGTTACGTAATGCCTCGAATTCATGCATATTTCTATATTGACATACATACCGGAGTGTCGTCGGAAGAGAAGACTTTGTGATTGTGTGTAAACATTTCATATGATGTTTGCTTGGTGTAGATTTCATATGTGATATACATACTTACTTAGTATTAGGTACAATCCACGGTCAAAAGTGTCTGCCCAACGTAAAGTTTACAATCCTGTGCAGCACTATTTGAACATTATAACAACGTAACCTGTGGATCGAACCCACGTTCGGTTGGTGTAGCGGCTAACATGTTGAAAATAATAATCACACTGAGTACTTTTAATTCAAGTATTTAAGTTTGTGTGTAACGTCTAAAAGAAGGTCGTAAGTCCAATAATTGTTGATAGTATTATTGTAGCAAACTGATCATTTACTTATGACCCATACTGTACCTATTTTTTTCTTAACCAAGCGTTTTTGGCCGTTAATTTTCTACTCTTCACTGAACGGAGATACGACCACGCGGCAGACCAATAGGCGACGATGATGGTAGATGACTTTGACTATTATAGGAATGATTGGTGTGCAATGGCGACAGCTCGTGATCAATGGAAGAATGGTAGAGACGTCTTTGCCCTGCAGCGGGACAGTGTAGGCTTTTAATAATAAACATTAACACAAATTGTTATTGAATCTCCTTCTTCTTTCGTGTCAAATGCTTAAGTTATGTTTTTGATTAGAGATAATTACTGGTTGCTCCACACTTTTTGTGGACCAGCAACTAGCCACATTTACGGCGACCGACGTCTGTGATTTATATTATTCCTTGTGCAGGTGGTAGGGCACGATGAGCAAGAAATTAGATGCGCCATGTCCTCCATTAAAGCACGACCTAAGATGGATGAACTGCGAGAGACATGACTATGAATGATGAGATTACGACTAATAGGAGTGAATGGAAGAAGAAGACATAGGTACTGCTCCGACCCCAAGTAAAATTGGGATAAGGGCAGGAAGATGATGATGTCCTGCATAGAAGGACCACAGTCGCACTCTAATCTCGAAAAGCAATGAAATAAATATGAATATTATTGAATAAAATTACTTAAGTAATACATTTGTACGTAGGTATTCTTTTCATTTACAATAAAAATATTTTCTTTTGTTTTTTAAATTAAACAAGAATTAAGAGTTCCAAATGAAAACTTCCTAAAAACACAAACGGAAAAATTTAAAACGGAGCGACTAATTGTTTTGTTTAAAAAATGAGTTACCGAGCCTGAAAAGATTATAATTTGTTAGCTCAGTCATTTGGCGAGTCAGAGTAGGGTCAGTTTAGGGGAGAAGTCACCCCAATCTCAGGGTTGCATTGATACAAAAGCATCTAAGTGTCGAGACAAGATTTTACTGCAGAAAACGTTGTGTTAGCATTTAGTTTTGATTTCGCTAAATAGATATTTTAATTAACGGATATGTAATCAACTTTAAACCCCTTTTTTATATTGGTAAATAAGGTTAGTATATTGTATTGTTATGCTCGTTTATGTAAAACTTCACTACATAGTATAAAATAAAGTCACTTTTCGCCGTCCCTATGTCCCTATATCCCTATGTCCCTATCTATGCTTGGATCTTTAAAACTACGCAACGGATTTTGATGCGGTTTTTGAAGTGAAAACTTCTTTAGCGGCGTTGAGCACTTTTTCTGTAATGGGTATAAAATCTTAAACTCGCGTCAGGACACGTGACCTGATCGAAAAAGCGTAAGACGGATGGAGAGTAGACAGCTATCCCCTCTCTACGGCGCGGCGAAAATGTATGCCTGGGCCTACTGTTTTTAATTTGGCTGTGAGTGTATTATGACGTACATATGGTATTTTTTAACGGACGACAAATGTCGGACGACTATTGACGGACGACAAATGTCGGACGACTATTTGTCGGACGACTATTGACGGACGACAAATGTCGGACGACAATTTGTTGGACGACAAATGTCGGACGACTATTTGTTGGACGACAAATGTCGGACGACTATTTGTTGGACGACAAATGTCGGACGACTATTTGTCGTCCGACTATTTTTTTTTTTTCATCTAAAACTCTTTTTGCGTATGTTCTCGCGACATATGAGATTTTATTTTAATAGATAGAGTGATAAAAGAGGAAGGTTTTTAGATATAATACATGCATAATACAGCCGTGCGAAGCCGGGGCGGGTCGCTAGTATTATAATATAACTATTTATCAATGACTAGGTATGACCTACCTTTATACCAAAAATGTTTGTTAATATTTCATTGTTTTAAACAATTTTTTTAACCCCCGACGCAAAAACGACGGGGTGTTATAAGTTTGACGTGTCTGTGTGTGTGTGTGTGTGTGTGTGTGTGTGTATGTGTGTGTGTGTGTGTCTGTCTGTGGCATCGTAGCTCCCAAACGGATGAACCGATTTTGATTTAGTTTTTTTGTTTGAAAGATAAGTTAGTCGGGAGTGTTCTTAGCTATGTTTGATCAAAATCGGTTCAGCCGTCTTAAAGTTATGGGGGATGAAAGTCAGGATCAAAAACCGAATGTAAGTAGATATACTCGAGTGGGGTATCAAATGAAAGGGCATGACTCGTACATTACAAATATCTATGTTTGATTAAAATCGGTCCAGCCATCTAAAAGTTATGGGGGATAATACTCAGGATTAACAACCGAATGTTAGTAGATATGCCCGAGTATCAAGTTAATTTGAGTTTTTTGGCTTCGTTTGGATCTTTTTTACTTTTCTTTCCATTTTTTTATTATATTACTAGCTGTGCTCCGCGGTTTCACCCGCATAACTTCCGATCCCGTTGGAATATCGGAATAAATTAAGATGTAAGCTATCCTATCTTTCAAGTTAGATCAAATTGCACACGGTGTGCAAATTTGATTAAAATCGGTTAAGTACCTAGTTTAGGAGTCCATCGCGCACAAACAACGTGACACGTAATTTATATATATTAGAGAAGATGTATAGATAACCTAGATCTAGACGTCTTCTTCTATGTATACTTAGGTAGTTCTAATATTTAATAGCTATGAAATACCTACTTGTAGTTGTAAAAGTTAAATATCTAAAGGAAAAAATTGAAAAAGAATACCTTTAATAAAAAAAACTTTATTATTATTAATTAAATTAAATCAAATTAAAACACTTCACTACATAGTATAAAACAAAGTCGCTTCCTCTGTCCCTATATCCATTTGTATGCTTTAATCTTTAAAACTACGCAACGGATTTTGATGCGGTTTTTTTAATTAAATATATAGAGTGATTCAAGAGGAAGGTTTATATGTATAATACATGCATAATATATCCGTGCGAAGCCGGAGCGGGTCGCTAGTTAACTATAAATTAATAATAGTTATTGTTTACACCAAATTATCTGAATCATAAATCGCAAGAAAATAAAGAAATAAAATTTAAAAAAATAAAAAGTCCCTCCCTACAAAAAGGATGAAATAAAAAATTAAATTAAAAATTTAAAAAACCCCCGACACAAAATAATAAAAATAGTATGAACGTAAAAAGCCTAAAACAAGCAAAAAAATCTATAAAAAGAAAAAGCCACAAAAAGAACAAAAAAGGTATAAACGTGAAACCCTACAAAAATAAAAAAAAATAACCTCGAAATTATGATTCTACTACGTAAGTACATGTGAATTTTTTTGATTAAATATTGTCGCGTCGGGGGACCGCTCTTTACCTATAGAAACACCTTCCTTCGTTAAAGTATTAAGAATTACTAGTGATAAAATGCTAAAATCAAAATGTTAACATTATATTAAATTGACTCGAAAAAGAGCGGTCCCCCGACGCGACAATATTTAATCAAAAAAATTCACATGTACTTACGTAGTAGAATCATAATTTCGAGGTTATTTTTTTTTATTTTTGTAGGGTTTCACGTTTATACCTTTTTTGTTCTTTTTGTGGCTTTTTCTTTTTATAGATTTTTTTTGCTTGTTTTAGGCTTTTTACGTTCATACTATTTTTATTATTTTGTGTCGGGGGTTTTTTAAATTTTTAATTTAATTTTTTTATTTATCTACAAATATATATAAAATTCAAAGTCGTCAGGACTTTAAATGTTATATTTGTAAATACCTGGCATATAAACATAATATACAGTTAAACAACGGTTTACCTAACGAGAGGTAGACTTGTGTTAATACCTAGTAGGTACCTAGTATATTTTTATTAAAACACAATAAAGATAATTTATGATAATTTATTGTCGCTTGGTCATTATATTAGAGAAATTTATCCTAGTAAAAAAAAAACAAAACAGACTTAACTGATATTTCAATACCCAGGCAAGTGTAAAAAACGAGTAATTATCAGCTTTATTTCAAGTTAAAAGATAACTTAATAGTCTTGATTAAAATCTGTTTCAGCTCGAATCAAAACAAGTTAAGCTAGAAATACAATTTTCTAAAATTTAACGCTCTATTTTTATAGAGCGTTAAATTTTAGAAAATTGAATTTTATCTTTTGATAATGATCCTTTAGAACGAAGTTATCGTTATATTTTCGCATTATCAAAATACTAAACGGTAAATGCTCCAACTTATTCAGGCCAATTAAATTCGCATTAAAATATCTGAGTCTAATCTTTGCTGCAAATACCTAGGTAGGTACTTCAAATAATTTCATGCAAATACGGACCGTACAAAAGGTGTTTTCACAAGAGAATATTCTGAAATTTGTTTTAATAAAATATATTTTGTATTTGTATATAACTTTTAACTTGCTTTTCTGTTGAAATGAAATTTAATACGCTTCATCATCATCATCATCATATCAGCCCATACACGTCCACTGCTGGACATAGGCCTCCCCCATATGACGCCACAAACAGCAGTCCTGAGCCGCCTCCAAGGCCTCCATTCACCAACTATACCCGCAACCGCTACAATGTCGTCGGTCCACCGGGCAGCTGGTCTCCCACTTGAGAACCTTAACTTTAATACGCTTATTTTCACAATATTCTTTTAGGGTTCCGTACCCAAAGGGTATAAACGGGACCCTATTACTAAGACTCCACTGTCCAGTGTCATTCTGTCTGCCTGTCATCACCTTATAATATACACCCTTCGTACGCGAAACCAACTCGCAATTGGCCGGTTATTTTAATAAATTTTTTCACTGAATTATGTTTATTCGTTATGGGTGTAAATAGGTATACTGTAGCATAGGGCCGACGGATCCCGATCCCTATGTAGAAGCTTTTGTTTCTATTTTATTATGATCAAAGCTTTACGATTTCACAAAAATAAAATAAAACTGAAACGAAAGAATGCTTCGAAAGAAAAAGCATTTAATACTTAATGGAAAAAAAATTCGGGCGAATTTTTTAAGCTTTTAAAATTCACCTATATAGTTCTAGTTTATTTTAGAGAAGCTGTTTTACTTAATGGATGTTTTGTTGGTAATCCTATTATTTTATATTTTACTCACAAAAGAAAAATGAATTTGTTTGTTTGAAAAATGACGTTTTTTTAAATAAAGGTGATGAAAATTGTCGCTGGATGGTCGTAGTGCCAGTTGCATCTTCTCCTGTGGTTTTGTGTTGCCAGAAATAATTAGTATCACTGAAGCACACTACTTATTTTCAGACTAAATAAAATAACTACATATATAGGCGAATCTATACCTACTAATATTATAATGATTAAAGTTTTGATTGTTTGTGTGTTTGCATTGAATAGGCTTGAAAACTACTGGACAGATTTTGATGAAACTTAGTTTGAAGATACATTGATTCATTAGGAGTGCTTTGTCCCGATATTCCCATGGCACCTAGATATCTCGAGGTGGAAAAATGGGAAGAAAAATATGTCACTGATACATCCCGGTGGTTTTTATTGGTGGACCACGGGCAGGGCGCGAATTTAAAGACACAATTTCTTTAAAATAATTGACTTTTTTACCGATATGGTTCACGATTGACCGTCCCCCTATGCTAACATGGGAACTGTCAAGCGTTGAACAGATTTCCCATTGCATAATAACCTAACCGCTGTGCTATAAATAGTTAGTTGTACTATAGCACAGTGGTTGTAACCACATTAGTTGTAATTTAGGGTTGAGTCCACAACGATAGCGATCTAAGATCGACTCGAGATATGAACAAAACGCTTCCTGTAATGTCTCAGTGCACACCCTAATTGTGATCTACATGAACAGAAAGATAGATTGAATGTAGATTATTATGATTAACTACGAACACTGCTCAGTTTAGTTACACAATACTTTGTGGGTAACGGATTGTATAACACACTCGTGTTTGATCAAAGTAGATATACCTACTTTAAAATTATATTCTTCTGCCTGCCAGTGTTATCCTATTTTAATTGGTTTGGCACAGTACGTCTTCTTCTTCAATTCTTCTCTATTATCTGTCATCTCAGTCCATCTAATTTTCTTAGCTTGTGCTCTTCCTCTTCATGCGTCTCCTCTCTCCTGATCATGTCTTTATACCTATTCAAACGGTTCCATTTCACTATTTTTGTAACTGGCCTTCTTTCAAGCTTTATTTAATCAGTCGGAAAACCAATTAGCTGAACCCCACGTGACCCAGTGCTCACTCGCGCATCTGTAAGGTTCTAAAGTAATATTACCTAATTCTGTTTTTTTTTAACATTATAATAAACAATACAATATTCTTATATATATAAATTACGTGTCACGTTGTTTGTGCGCGATGGACTCCTAAACTACTTCACCGATTTTAATCAAATATGCACACCGTGTGCAGTTTGATCCAATTTGAAAGATAGAACAGCTTACATCTTAATTTATCCCGATATTCCCACGGGATCGGGAGTTAGTATATAATATAAAAAAAATTACAAAAAGGTAAAGAATACTACATTTTTACAAATGTGCTACTGAGCTGTGGGTCACGTGGGGTTCAGCTAATTGGTATTCCGACTGTACTTACTCGGTCCCTATTTTATCCATCATCGTTACTCCACACATCCATCCCTTTAAAATTCTATAAATGCTTACTATTTCTTATTCTGATAAATTATAGGTACAGCTTTTACTAAGTACCCTATAATGCTCTTAGCCTGTAGGTGCTTAGTTGAGTTTCTGTGAATACTTAAGTAGAATTAAAGTATCTACCAGTATAATAATGTAGGTAGGTAGGTACCGATATAAAAATGTAATAAATATTAAAACACGTTTCCATTTAACAACATCAAATAATAATAGTAATAAACAAGAATATGTAATTGAATTAAATTGCTAGCTGGTTTATACTTCAATTTCATACATCGTAAACATTTTTATAACCTAAAATATTGATAATGTTATGGATATTATGATTTTTAGCATAATTTTAACTCTGGCCCGTTACCAACACTCATTTTGGTGCGCAGTTGGGTTCCAATTCAACGTCATTAAATAATTCTCGAACTTTAACACAAGTGTTAACTTTGAAAACTATAGCCTGGTTCGGTTGTAAAAATAAAAATTTGTGAGTGTGGCTGCGGAAAGTTTTTGGTGCAAGCAATATGAGTCGTTTCAATATAAAAAAAATATATAAGCGACAGTATAAAAAAAATCAGCCAATCACTTAATAAATTATTTATTTAATATTTGTTTCGTATTTATTTAATACATTACATTTATTAGAAACTAGCACAAAATTGTTTAGTTTAAGTTAATTAAAATTGAATGGGAATCGATAGCAAGGTTTTAATGCAGGCACAGTAAACTAAACGCATCCTTACAAGGAAAAACAAAACGCAGCGGTGACTGCTACAGAGCCGCCATCTTTAACTTTTCACATTCTACAACAACCGTCAATGGCGACTAGCTCCTACCGACTAGTCCTATTCTCTTATATTTCTACTCATCACCAAGACGTTTAGAACGCGTACCAGATAATTAAATTACGTGCCTATGGAGTTCAGCAGAAAGGGGCAGCGTATCAATAGCAGCGTTCCTGGATGCTGGTGAGTGTTTGCATTTCTCCCACCTAGCTATCGAATTATTCCCCTCAACAATATTTCTACTTAATTATCATTTGTTCTCGTTCTGTTATCCATTTTAATGATAGGCATCTTTATTTTAGGATAAAATATTCTATTTCTTTTTGCCAAAAATAAAATAAAGGTAAACTTTGACATAAAATGTTCCTATTAGACACCCGAATATATCTTAAATTACGACTCCTGCGTGCCATTTACAAACGTTCCCAAATATAGCATTTTCTTAAGCCACTACTTTCTATGTTTCATTTATTCACCCTAGAGGCGTGTGATTAATGAATTATTCCCCTTTACCGGTACCTACCAACCCCGTTACGTGCGTATATAAAAATAAGCGAGTTATTTAAGGTAAATGTACTTAATTCTGAATTTGACATGTGATTTATTGTATCTTTGGTTTGGAGTATGCAGTGATCAATCTGGCTATTGACTCTATTTGGCGCCTGTAAACTTTATATTCGCGATCGATTAAAACTGAAACTAAAGATGATTATATAATAAAAACAAAAGACGATCGAAAAGAAACAAAAGATGTTTGGCTTAAATATGGCGGCAGTCCTGACAGTACTTGACTCGGTAAAGGTATACCATTTTCTAAAGATATCAAGATTTTTACAAACCGTTTAAACAGTTGATTTTTTAATCAAGTATTTTCTTCGGTTATGTAGGTATAGACGATTCGACGTCCTGTTCTTAAGCTTCGATTTATAGATATTATAGTTTGATGTAAAATCGCTGAAATTTTGCCAAATAAAAGCTCTTGGTTTAAAGAACAAAGGGAACTAAGAAAATACCTGTAATATAATGATGTTACTTCTATTTTTATGTAGGTATATATTATCTATAATATAAAAATTAATTCTTGAGAACAGTTGAACCGATTTCACTAATTCTTTGTTTGTTGTGTTTGTTATTGTCAGGAGAAGGTTCTTATGAAAGAAAAATAAGAAAATTGCGTAGAAAATTATTACGCGGGGCGGAGGGCAGCTAGTACGTAATAAATATTAGGTGGTAACCTCGTGGTGATGAATGACGGATCCAGTGTCTCATTATCATATCAAAATATTGAAAGATATATCAGGTACTAAAACAACACTTCACATTAACTCCGCCAAAAATAATATAATTTACAGCGAAAGCGCTGTGCTTACAGAAAAACGTACATTACCCCAAAGTTATCAGCAATAAAGAACCGGACTCCCCATTTGCATTAGTTATTTATTAATATTTACCCCATATTGTTACGTATAATACATCTGTGAGTAATATTTTTATCGCGTGCTTGCTAAGCATAAGAATTTGTTACAGAAACTCGTCTTCGTTGGCTGTCACCGGCCAAATTGAATACAATTTATCATGCAATATGTAAAAGCTTGATGGTATAGGTATTTCTATATGATCGCAGATTTTAGTGCCACGTATGTGGAAATAATATTACGTAAACCTTTTGTGATGCTTTCTATCTATACCTTTTAAGATTTTGCTTTTGTTTGTTGATATAGTGCCGATTCGGCAACAGCACCCATAAAACATTCAGGCCAAAGTCATCGTCCACTTCCTCAGTTCGCTTGAGTGGACTATGGGCAGTTTTTTGCACATGGTCTACCTTAATTTATCTGTGTACACCATGTTCATATTTTCTGTAGTTCACCGTTAATTATTATGGTTACTAATAAGTATAGTATTAAGTAGTGGTCATTGTAAGACTAGGTTATTTTGCGAACAAACCATAAAAGTAGCCACCGTGCGAACGAAACGTTTTTTTTAGTTATACACAGAATACAATTTTTTTTGGTGCCAGAAATAATCCTCAGAGAATAATTTCTTAGTTTAGTAAAAAATATCCTTAAAATGATAAGTAATAATTCTTCATTTGAAGCACTTCTTTTATTAAGAATACTTACTGCGCATTATTTTCAAGAAATTTTACTAAATACAGAAAAATATTTTCTAGCGTTTCAGTATCAACGGAATGTGAGATTTTATTTTTTATCGAAAATTCCTTTTCAGCAGAAAGTGCTAAAATTCAGTTGAAAGTTTTCCTCAGAAGAAAAATACTTAAGACATCATCTTACAAGATAACGTAAAGTACGTGTTTAAAAGAGGGTGTAGTTTACCTACTTTTACTTTGAGTTAAAATGAAGGTATTTTAAAATACTCCACTACACCTTTGTTTTGCAGAAAACTCGGAAAAGTAAGAAGATGTCTTTTTTATTCTAGTAACAGCTTATTTTTATCCTAGAGGTAAACGATCGCGATAATGTTGTTTTAAAAGGGACTATGGTTGCGTGACACAATCCGCGCGAATTATGTCCTTTCAGACTAAGTACCTGAATTAGGTAACAAAGGCGTAACTGTTCTAAAAAATATACTTATTTTTGTTATACCATGTTCTTATAGAGTCTCCTTACTTAACTAAAACATTAAAACTACCTTTAAAATAACTAATTTACGAGTATACCATCTACTTTTCTCCCATCGAAGCAATAAAATGGAATAACCTAATTTGTTCATGCCAAGCCCCTCAATTATATCGTCTAGTTAATGTACCATAAAACAGACAATAACAATCTACTACCTAAAAATTAAGCTCCTTTAATTGACAAAGTGTATTTTATTGATTCTATAACAAGACATCTGACACTAGTTTAATGAATCGTTAAAACGAACTCATAAATTGTAGTTAGTCATGACTAATTAGAGTGACAGTTAGACAAATGGAATGTATAGAGTATAGAGCTACAATCTTAAGGTTTGGTTATACAAAGGCGACAAGGCGCACGACTTATGGGACGACACGAATAATCAAAAGTTATTTGTTTTCTGAGAATCTTGAGCGCTTAATGGTAACGGGGAAGGTTGAGATTATTAGACCACAAAGTCCCAAGAATGGACCGTCCAGGTATCCGAATAGCTGGATACACCCCTTAGGCTGCCTATCCACAGAAGCGAAAAAGAACAAAAAAAATCCGCATGCGGAGTCCGCAAGTTGCACAATATAATGTAGAAATGCCGCTCCACTACCTCGCTCTGTTTCTGTGGACAGGCAGCCTAAGTGCGGCTCTACATCAGGCATTGAAAAGAGTCCATTATAGAAAGACAGTGGGTCGACTGCAGGAAAGTCACGATCCTCAGCATTGAAGGAACGACGGAGGAGAAGACTTATTGTGGTCAATATAGATTACGTCGCTTGTATCTCACGACTAATTGTACCACTTCGCACGGAGTCTTATACTGTTCCTACTTTATGCTTAACAATGCGTGGAAAAGACTACATGAAACCCAATATCCATTCATCTGTTTTAATAATCCAACGCCGACACAGTGGACAGTGGATTTAGTTTTATCGTATCTAAAAAAGTGGACATTTTTGTCGCCAATCAATAGGTATATGTCAACCTACAAAAGGGCCATACGCCAACGATCTTGCTACCCAGCCTACTAAATAGTTACTACCGGCACAAGTCGCCTTCATTGGTGTAAATTGTTGATCGTTACGAATGTGTTTTATTTTGTCTCAAAAGTGCTAAAATGGAATTGTGGGTGATATTTTAACCAACATTTTGGTGTAACTTTGAGCCAAAAATTCCTACGGTTTTGAAGTTATCCTAAAATTAAGAATTAAAACTAGTATAACTTTGAAATGACAAGGTATTTTCGTCTCAAATTACCCGTATCGGTAAAGATCTCACCTACAATTCCATCTCAGCAGTTTTAAGAAAAACAAAACACAATCGTTACAATCAACAATGTTAGTTGTAAGCGACGGGTATTTCTGGCGCGTTACGTTTGGCAGCATAAGTAGCCTTAACATCAATAAATTGAATAAAACACAAGCACGGGTGGTCTCGTAAAGTGATCGGCTTTTATACGAAACTCTTTAACTTTTTTCTTTCAACTTTATATTGTTCGATAATAGCTAAAAGGTAACCCACATAAAAATTAAGATAAGTGTGGAATCTCAAAGGCGTAGTTACATAAAAGGCTCGTTAACTCTACATTTTATTAATATTCTTGCCGACACAAAAATCAATGATAAGCGAAATATTCAAGTTGTTTTTAAACTGGAGAGTTTTGTAACCTATAAAGTTTTGAAGTATCAAAGCTGATAACAATGAGGCCCTTTACAACGACAGAGTTATCTAAACTTTTAATCATTTTAGAATTTCGTTGTTAATTCAAAGTTTTTGAGGAACCCGAAAGAGGTAGAGTTATTTTCTATTAATCAGCTTCCGTTTGTAAACCCAGATGTGAGGTGCGAATTGCTGGGCCGGCTATGATAAGCAAAGGACCTATGATGGACGCCTACTATACAGTGGGTAATAGTGGGTATAGTTCAGAGGTCGACAACCTTTTGAGTCAAAAGTTACAATTTTAAAATTTCAAAGTTTTAAAGAGCCACAATTGCTTTTTGCCAACAATAAATAGCACTTGCGTAAAAAAAGTTTTTTGACGTTATTCAGCACTCCAAATGCCAACTTCTTCACCTTACTGTAGCTATCGGGACGACTATTCCATGAGTCGATTATGAGTGCCTCAACTCGCGGTATTTCTTTAAAATACATAAAAAATATTTGCATGTGGAACTAAAGAGCCACAGATTTCACATCTAAAGAGCCGCATGTGGCTCGCGAGCCATATGTAAATAAAGTTTTACGAAGTTATTCAGCACCAAATGCCAACTTCTTCACCTTACTGTAGCAATCGGGACGACTATTCCATGCGTCGAATATAAGTGCCTCAACTCGCGGTATTTCTTTAAAATACATATAAAATATTTGCTTAAGTAACTAAAGAGCCACAACTTTTACATCTGAAGAGCCACATGTGGCTCGCGAGCCGCAGGTTGCCGACCCCTGGTGAAGTTTATTAAAGCAAAGTTAGAAGCTATACGGGCAAATAATATTATAGTAGCGGACTGCATTAAAACCCTTCATTAAAGTTATCCCTGTTAAAATCTAAGCCGGAATTCGTGTAACGTAATCGATTTTGGTATAGAGCCGCGAAGGACAAAGTGCGGTCAAATTTACATATACATAAATTCAGGATCATTTTAATTAAAACGCATTCAGGAACCTTATTTGCATTTATATGAGGAAGCATTACTGTTTCTTTGTAGCGGCTAATATAGTAGTTCAGTAAGCTAACGCATTATGGACTGGCAAGAGGGTCTCGTGATTTACAACATTTAAACCTATTCCATCCCTCTTTCTCTTATCCGAAAATGTTTTAGAAGAGCGAGAGAAATAAACTACGTACCCTCTTTGACCCGCTTTTACTTTTGTAAACACACTAAACCGATATGTGTCCGACTACCACTTAATAAAATTAAGTAATTTATTAACATGCCGTATTTGCTAAGGGTGGACGGTCATTAGGCTAATTCATTAGACAAACTTTATTGAATCAAGTTTCCAGTTCATTTTATTGTGCAATTAGATTATGGTGAAGTCGTAAAGTTCCTGAAGTTTATGAGGTGATAGAAAAAAAATCGATGAAAAAACAAATGGTTGTCTGTAAAGTCGGTTTACGGACGATAATTTTACGTGATAACGTCATAAGAAAACGATGAAAAATTTAGATTTTTTTTGTTATTCCTTTATATTTTTTTCCTATTTTTTTCTTCGTTTTTTTTCCTTTATTTTTCTTTTTTTTTAACTTCATATAAGTTTTCTATTCGTCACTCGTCACACCATAACAGTAGCCCAGATGAGCGATATTGTCATTAAATACTCTGTTTCCTAAGTTACCATGACACGTCTGGTCATATTACCATGACGCATGACGTCACATAATATTACCGTGACACCTTTGTGTGACTGCAGGTGTTCCAACAATTTATTAGACGTTTCGAGATTCGTTAATTCATGCACATGATGCGTCATCGTTGCCTATAATTGCGTGCCTAGGCTCGTCATTAACAATTTCCTTTCTATTTAAATCAAATATAATACCGAAATAAGTTACCTCCGTTAAACATCAAAGGATTTCAAAAACACGTGAATATTGAAACCACGACACTAATTACTTAGGTTTAATCCTGTAGTGGTATTAAATCAGTCATTTGCTAAAAGACGCCTCAGACTATCCGAGCTTCCAACGGAGATATGTGAATATATTTGTTCTTGTTGCACTAATACCTCGTAAATATTTCAGCGCAGACGCACACATGCAGCTTTAGACAAATGGTCGCTTATAAAATATACGTATATGTGCCGTCACTTCGAAAGCTTCCCATTTGTTACGTTTCCGACGACTGAAATAACAATACTAGCACATTTAGTAAAGTCTCCAGTTTTAAAATTCGAACGGAAATGTTCTTGTCATACATCACTTTTGGCCAGGGCATTAGAACTGCCAGCTGTTTGCCATCTAGCGTCTAGTTCGAGTATAATGAAGTCACGGTAACATAACACTCTTTGAAGTGGATTGTGAAACAGACATCGTTATAAGAAGAAAGAACCTTCGCAGACTGCAGACTTTCTGAAGACCAATCAAGTTGCATGAAGACCAGTGTTGCCAACTCTACGTCTTTTTACGTAGATCTACGAACTTCAGTCCCGTTTTATACTAAAGCACACTCGCCAACACAATACTACTTTCGTCATTATTTTTAAACACAAGTGAAACTAAATTCTCATTCCATAGAACTGTGACTGTGTAAAGCGAAACATCTGATCTCACCAGCTCGCCTTGTAGAAAAACTTAATCTTAAATTATTTCGATTCAACGGAGTTACTGTTGTTTTGTACTTTTGATATCTATCAAATTTCGATTAAATTGAACACAACTGAGGAAATAAACATAGGAAGGAACTAGTACAGTTACTACAGAACTAGTTAAATACAGAGTTAAAACACTCATTTTATGCCTCTTCATTTCACTAAGAAAAAAGTACAAAGATCTACGAACTTTTCTAATGGGGTTTACGCATTTTTCAAAATCCGAGTTGGCAACACTGATGAAGACGCTTCTTCATGAGTATAAGCTTTCGTCGGTAAGCTATCAGCCGATATAAAGTCTCCGGTATAAGAGCACCATAAGAAGTGTTCGGTATACTTTGTGAACTGAGAACTGTTTTGTTTGTGGCTTTCAATGTCAAAGTTCTACTTCTGATTATTAACTTTGTTTTTACGATGCTGCTAAGTGAAAGTTATGACTTTTGGAATTTATGGTCTATTAAATTTTGAACAGAGCCTTTTATAATCTAAGTGAGTTAACAGTTCAGTTCAGAGTATGTACCTAAGTACATTATGTGAGATTTATGAATAAAAGTATCAGATTTAACGCTCACCAAAAGATTCTCTAGTTACTTCTAAAATGATAGACTCTTTTAATTGTCCTCTTTTCCTCTCTATAAATTTAACAGCAATATTACCTGAAACAAAAAAAATAAACGTTAGGTCACTTATATACAAAAGTTTTTATAATATATATGCTGGCTATCTGTGCTAAAATTTTTGGTGTTCAATCACGCAAACACTATTAAACCAAATTTGATGAAAATAGACCTTAACTCTGATACAATACCTAACCTACTTTCTACCTTAATATTTTTACTGTATAGGTATTGGTACTTATGCCGGTAAAATCACAAGGAGCAACTAGTAACTTCACACATCTATGTATGTGACAAACTATTGAATGTAACAAGGTAGGCGGAGATGGCCGTGCTTCATTTTTGATGGCAGTCCCTGAACGAGTATTTGATTCTTACAGATTTTTATATAGACACCTAAGGTTATGGGCGCTGCATAAGCAGACAATGTTTTAGTAGACTAATGGAGAAGTCACTTACGTAGCTCTTGAGTAAGCAGAAACCCACGAACAATGTTTCTTAATAAATATTCCTAGCTCTATATTAGGTTTAATTGGTATGCTTAAGTTTTACATTTTAAAATTTATTTTATCTTTTCAGTTCATATAATACCTTCCTTATTTGTAAAAGTGATTTACTTGATATATTGATTTTCATATAAATTTTGCATAAAAGATAAAGTCAAAAGTTTAATATGCAACTTAAAATTTTGGTCCAATAGGCCTGTGTTGCCTCGTTGGATCGCGATTCCTAATAGCTGCCGTGGTAGCCAGCAAGCTAATACTATTATTTAAGATTTTTAACCGACTTCAAAAAAAGGAGGAGGTTCTCAATTCGGTTGTATGTATGTTTTTAGTCTCTATGGTAAAAATATGTATTTAATTTACAATAAAACTATTTTCACTTTGATTTAAAATGCTTCAGAATATTTTATTATTTTAATGGTTATTTTGTGTTCCTATAGCATAAAGTAATACATTAATTAACGCCATTATTATGCATGTAAAATTGTTTAAAAAAAGTATATTTGCCTTAATGATTATACAAAACAAACCTATCTAAATTGACAAAAATATAAGACATTTATTGTAGCAAAAATAAGGACCCCAGTGTTACAGGCTGGCTTAGGAGACAATGTTAGTCTTATAAGTTATTTTAAATTGCTATTAAAATATCGCTTTTAGTTTTTTCTCTGCTAAAACGCCTCATATTAAAGCCACATAAGGGAATAAAGTCACGTGACTCGTGTCACACGCTACCTGCTAGTCTTTATTCTTTTACATTCGAGAATACGAGGAAAGCAAAATGTACGTATAAACTTTTTATAGTTTAACGTTTTAGCAATGAAACTTGGATTTGTTATATGAGTCGCTCGCGCTAGTTCTATTGACCTAAAGTTTTTTATTTATTATGCAGATTATTTTAAACCTTCATGAAAGAAAATTATGTTTTGCCTGCTCATATTTTAATCTTAAAGAAAACGAAGTAAAAAGAACTTCAACTTAAAATAAGTCGCCTATCTTATAAGGGACACGCTTATTAGATAGCCGATATCATTGTCACAAAACTTTAGTCTTAAAAAAGGTCTGATTTTATCAAAGTCGAAGTAAAAGTTGATCGGAATTCTCCACATCAGTGGACATAATATAATATCATGCAAAAACATGTAAGATACCGAAGTATTGAGAATAAGAGCTCGACAGAGTCTCCCAAATCACGTACCATTGCGTAGACTATGAGAAAAGTTAGGTTCGTAGGACGACGGATTTATTTGTCAACTTTCCTCCTGATAAAACTTTGTTTGACATTTGATTGTGAGGTCATGCCCGCGGTACAGTAGCATAGCGCGGTAGGTGCCTCGCAGAATTGTCTACCTAACTTCCCCTTTTACTTTCTACAGATTAATTTCTCCCGGTAATATTGACTTTAACAAAACTTTATTTTATCATTTCGAATAAACGTTTTAACACAATTATGAATTCTGTGCACGAGCTGTTGTATCCGACTTGAAATATGACTTTCTCGCGACTATATTTTATCACAAAATAAATAGTTAGAGGAACGGTAGGGCGTGTAGAATAGACGGACGGGCGCCCAAACGATTAGATATTATTTGTGGTGACATTACGTAGGTAGGCTAAGCACCTTAATTTTTCACTACACTCTTTTATGAATCTTTTTCGTTACTAATGTGTTATCATTAGTTTTACTTTACGAAACATGCGGGTTATTGCCGAAGCCGTAGACCTTTTTATTGCGTTGATAAATGAATGGTACAATAATGAAATTCTTTGTTACAAATAACTGACTCATTTTTATTTCCAGTTCTTATTTTATATTCTACAATTTGGCAGATCCCTCGGATACGATTTAGCTTTAGCCACACAAAAAGCTACAAAAACAAAACTTCGCAGACGAAAACTTAAAAGGATTATTTTGAATTGCTATATTTGTTTAAAAATTCAGAATTGAGATTGACAGACCACCTTGGGAGTTGTAAAAGATATTTTATAGACAGTTAACGATCTATTTACATGAAAGTTCGTGTCCGTTTTAGGGGCACACCTCATAGGAATGCTCGAAGCTCGGAAGTTGACAAATCTCTACGTTATTTCTGTACTAATTAGACTGGAAGGCGTGGGCGACATCTCCTGAATGACAAACGAAGAGTGGAAGGACACGTACACCAGTTCACACAGATAAATTTATTATATTGATCTTAGAGGTACGAGGATTACCTATTGAACATTCAACATGTTAAGTTTGTTAAACACGGTCATTTATTTCTAGTGCCACGAATCAACAGACGAGCGAGTGGGTGGTGTCGGTCTTTGAGCCATTAATGAAATTGTGATTGGTTTGTTGCCTACGACTATTTTTCATGAATATTCATTATTGTACTACTCGTTTTTCGAATAGGCTATCATATTCGTTTGTTGGAATGTCGGCGGTCATAAAAAGTTCAAATATTGCTGCTTGTATAACCGAATACAACCGATGTCTGAACACGGACGGCGATGTTTTAAATTGGAAGAACAAAACGTTATGTTTAGTAGAAACCATAGATATCTATTCATTTATTTATATAACGTTTCCAATCTCTTTTAGTTGCAATAATATCTACAAATTTATGTTTTTTTATTTTTTAAGCACTGGGCTATCTGAAAATATTTTTTAAGGAAAAATGCGTCTTCAAAAATTGCAACTATGACGGTACTTGACTGAGTGGCGTAATTGGTAAGCGCCCTTGAACGGTACACATTTATGTTCAAAATTTGCAAGTTATTTTAGTTCCCTACACTAAAAGCCTATAATAATGATTACTGCGAAAATCCCTCGAAGTTTCGCCATTACCTGGGTCTAGCTTACTTATTACGGTACATTAGAACAGTTTCAACTTTATGTTTATTTTATCCATTTGCAAACTAATAATTTTCCAAACAATCTACTGTTTACTTGTTTTATATAAATTCATCAAAAAAAAACTAAATCAAATATTAATTTGTGTTTAACAAATTAAAAAAAACAAATGGTTGTCTGTAAAGTCGGTTTACGGACGATAAATTTACGTGATAACATCATAAGAAAACGATGAAAAATTTAGATTTTTATTGTTATTCATTTTTTTAATCTTATATTATTTAAAAAAAAAATGATTACAAGTCTTCTATTAGTCACTCGTCACCATAACACAAGCCCAGATGAGCGATATTATTATTAAATACTCTCATCTTACCATGACGCTTGACGTCACACATCGGGAACGGGACGCGTCATGTTACCGGAACATGACACTTTTGTGTGAATGCAGGTATTCCATCAATTAATTAGACTTTATCACGTCAGAAATGCAGCCACAAAAGAGGTTCTTAAAAATTAATAGTGTCACATTAAAGTTTAATATAAAATTAAAATGTTATTTAAACGCATAATATTGTTAATAATTATGAATTTCCATATCCGATGAGCCTGGGATAGTTCATTAATGAGTACATAATTAATGAATATACATCGGTACTTTACTTAATATACTAACCTAACTGCTACTTTCATTGCATTTCAACTGAGCTGGTTGAATTTATGGTATATTTTATGAAATTACACTTAATTTTTACGTTACTGTTATACTAATTGGGATCTTTTTGAAGAAACATGGGTATTTTAGGCATTAAAACACGCCATTGTAGTTGGCTGCTTTGGTTTGAAATGTCAAATAATTTATCAGGCAAATGAGTCCGCGAATTTCAATCGTAAGAACACATACGAACAATCTCTACAAAATCAAATAAAACAAAATCCCCTCCGGCCACATTGGCAACTGAGAACCACCAACTTACAACCAGTTGCCAAAAAAACTAACATTATTGCTACTTAACCAAATGCCAAAGACGATACATTTTTCTTTTTTCTCAACTAATTGCCTACTAAGAATCAATAAATAGGTATGGTTATAAAATCCAACATTCCTAATTCGGTGCGGGTGAGGCAAACGTATTTTATTTATATTTACCTTTTGAGTATTATGTAATAGCCAAATAACTAGTTTAGTAATTATTTTAAAGCGCTTTTAAATAATTAGGTATAAATTAAAAAGGTGGTTTAACACTGTTATTGCTGATTGGTAGATATTTTTAATCAAATAAGAGATCGGGATTTTCCGGTACAAACCCTATTTTTAATACAAAAACAAAAGATGATCAACTCGTGTGTTCAAATTCGTATCCGGCCTCAGAAAAATCAATTCAAAAGAGAAAAGAAAATGATCAATTCGTATCCAAAGTGCGACCGACCTAAATGTGAGTTCTAGAGACTTTGTCGGTTTCTTCTCAATGTTTTCCTTTCACGGAAATCAATGACCAAGGAAAACAAAAAAAAAAGGGTTCTAGAAACTTATTATAAATTAAAAAAAAGTGTGTGCGTGTAACCTTTACGCGCGATTGAAGTGAAACTTTTTTTCAAAGCGTAATTTTGAAGAAAAGAAAAAAAATAACTGATTTTTCCTATTAGGTTCTAGGTCCATGTATTAGGTACTAATGAAGGTCTTCGGTAAAGGTGTAGTACCTCTATGCACCAACCTCTTTTTTAATTTCACAAACTAGATAATATACCTATTAAGTCAGCTGTCATTTTGAGGTTAGATCAGCACATGTCAATATAACCGGAAACTACGTAAGCGTTACTTCCGTCAGAAAAAAAATCTGAGTTACTCCCTAGTCGCGCCTATAAAGAAGTTTTAATGTGGTTTTACTTCAAAAACATCTAAACACAAAGTGAACATCTCCTAAAGATGTTCGTTTGTCGGCTAATTAACTAAGTGTATGGTACAAATTAGATGCCCAATTAGATTCACATTACTTGGTACAATTTGCCGCTAAACGGTGGTGGGGCGATGTGCACGGAATAACAAAACGAGTGGTCAACCAATATGGACTTCGGATAGTGAGACTATGGGTATAACCTACGAAATACCTACTTGGTTCATGAATCAAATTAGGTTTGGTTGGAAATATGTAAGTAAATAAAACAGGTTTTAAATGTATGATAAAACACAACACAACAAAAGTATACCTAAAGCGCATGACTAATTAAATAAAAATAAAAAGTTTTACATTTTATTTATGGGCTTGGCGCAAATAAATACCTACGAAAGCATATTATTATGTATTTAAAAAAATATACATAATATTATTTTATGTCATGAAAATAGCACTCGCACTAAACTAACCTTTGAGACTTGACTGTATTCATGACTATGTAATTAAATGCTTGAGGCAAAAAAAACTTGAAATTTAAATGATTTTGATTGTAGCCAAAGAGACTTCTTTAGGATAAAATTAAAACTTACCTCAACTTTAAAGCAGTTAACAAATTCCTCATTTTCCCCAAAGACAACGAAAGCTTTCCATGAAAACGAGGAAAACAGTTTTCATTCCTGAAGAAAAATAATTCTTCGTGAAAGAAGCAAGCACGTCGCTAATAAAAATATTTTCAAAGTAATGTTCTTTAATACGGCCTTTAAGAGGCCTTGTCAGAGCTTCCTGGCACTAAAAGCTGGGCTCATAGTACCAACTAAGTTTGGTAAGAGAGACAAGGTACAGAGAAGTTTTGCTTCGCATCTAAGTATTTGACTGAGTTCTTGTTTACTTCATATCAAATTATACCTGACTTACACGAGCCATAAGGTATATGCAGCTGTTTTATTGTTGTTTTTTTACGCAATTTCGGTTAATTTATTATTTTATAGTACCTACATAATTTAAGTAGGTAGTTACAATATAAAACTCGGTAGTAAAGAGGCATTAAAACTTTCACAAGTTATGGTAGATAACCAGCAATAAATTTTCATTTCGAAGAAACCTATACATTATACAAACATTCGATTATTATTCAAATTTAATAATACACGAGACTTACCACAACAATTCATTACAGATACGGTCAAAATATCACTCGATTAATGTAACAAATCGTCCGATCAAACGTACTCCATCACCTATCGGTTGCTTCGCGTGGTAAATCGATTACTCGTAACTCTATGGTCACAATCGTAACTGTTGAATCGAGTCGAAAAAATCGTGATCGGAGACCACCCACAGTCGCTCAGAGAGGGCAAATAAAATAAAACGACGATAAATAACAGTGCTCTCGCATAATTGATCACAAATTAAAACTCGCCGCGCGTCCGAAATGTTAAACGAACATTGCCGAAAGCAAAATTAGTATCTGCATACGTATGTGTAAACTCACACAGAGATTTTTAATTTAGGGTTGTCACTTTTATCAACTAAGAACGCTTTGGCTACCTTCATAGGTACAGTCACATTACCAATTAGCGGAACCCCACGTGACCTAGAGCTCACTCGCAAATTGTAAGGTTGTAAAGTAATGTTACCTTGTTCTGTTTTTTGACAATATACTATACAATACAATTTACTTACAATATATAAAAAAATTACAAAATAGGTAAAAACTATATTTTTTTTTACAGATCTGCGAATGAGCTCTAGGTCACGTGGGGTTCAGCTAATTGGTAATGTGACTGTACATACTCACTTAATTTGCAAGAGTAACCATTAATGTTGACAAGTCAAGTCAAATGGCAGAACTAAATGGCAGTTGAGAAACAGCACCAGCGACTATAGACGCCCCGCATAATACCTATTTATATCCCTATCACAGTTATCATTAAGTTGTTTTTTGACATATCAAACATAATGATAAATTGTTTTTGTTGATCGAAATAAAAACAATGTATTGTAGCTTATGATGCAAACATCGCTACACATAACAAATAACAAAGTCTCCCCGCCACGTCTGTCTGTCTAAAATCGTTATACAAAAAAAAACGGTCAAGTGCGAGTCGGACTCGCGCACGAAGGGTTCGGTACCATTATATTCTGTTTTTAGTATTTGTCGTTATAGCGGGAATAGAAATACATCATCTGTGTAAACAACTGTCTAGTTCTCATGGTTCATGAGATACAGCCTGGTGACAGACAGATAAATAGACGGACATGACAAAAAAAATTTAAGCGTATATGCTCTACTACCCGTGCAAAGCTGGGGCGAGTCGCTAAGTGTTATACAATGCTAAGTTGGCCTTACATACCAAGAAGTAAACAGTTGGTGGTAACCCTATTTTTTTCTCATTACCTCTCACACACACACAAATAAGTTACTGTCAAACAAAGGAACGTATTCAGGACAATGCGCTACAAAAATGCATTTTTAAATGTTTTCAGCATTTTATTTATGAATTTACGATCTTAATAGACTCACGTCATTAAGGTTACATACTTCTGATTTTCTTTTGTTTGTGTGTATAATGCAAAATTACAGTTGTGACCTGATGGCACATGAGTAGAGACTGATGGTACCCTTTTGTTTCCATTTGTTTACTTTTGGACCAACAAACTTCAATAAGAACGATTAGAAGGCATCTTTTGTCACCCCAATTGTACCATAATTGTATTACACCATAATACTATCAAAAAGCGAAGATTTAGATAACAATCTGGCATATAAAATAATTAATTAAAGTAAACATTAACTACAATTAATGTATAATATTATAACTACTATTAAATATATATTTTGTGAGCTTTTATAGGCGCTGTCAGACTGACAAAGTGATATTTGATTGTATGTTAACAGCAAGCTTTAGTAATAGGTATTGTGTGTATTAATTATATTTTACGTAAAGTGCGGTAAGTTACTAGCGACCCGTCCCGGCTTCGCACGGCTATATTAAGCATGTATTATACACATAAACGTTTGAATCACTCTATCTATTAAAAAAACCGCAGCCAAATCCATTGCGTAGTTTTAAAGATCTAAGCATACATAGGGACAGACAGACAGCGAAAGCGACTTTGTTTTATACTATGTAGTGATTGACAATAAAGATTTTGTTTAAAATAATAGACCTTAATAAAATTATGGAAGCTACAGTCAGCTGCTGATGGTACCAAAGCAGGCCTTTTTAGGTAATATTTGAAATATTTCGTACGTATTCTATTTAATAACCAATTGAGGCCTAAGTATATTACCAAACTGCTAAACACGTGTCTAAATAATTTCAGTATTTTTTATACGAAACCACAAAACATAAATTATATTCCCAGAATCTTTTAAATCAGAAAAACGAGGGACCTCTTTCCACGAAGGCTGCTTATATAGGTACAATAATTCTTCACAGAGCAAGATTTTTAACGATAATCTCGTTCACATTAACTTAGGTACCTACTGACTTGACGGCTGAAACTTAGAAGGTACCTGCGGGAGGTTGCCTTGCATTTATAATTATTGTAATCGTCTCAGGGTGATGGTTTTAGGATGAAGTTTACAAAGGTTTTGTCAGAACTTTCGAGAATTTAGGTGAAGCGATGACTAGTATAAAATAGGTACTAAACCTAAATAACATGATATAAACATAGTTAACTTTATTTGTTCAACACAGCAAGGAACATCAACATAAATCAAAATAACTAGAAAGTATAAGTTGCACAAATGGACGGCCTTATCGCTGAAGGTGCAAATATTCTAAGTCTAGAAGTTTCGGATAACAAAAGTCGTAACATCGCCCTTGAATTCCAATTGTCATTGATAAAAATTGAATCGCAAAATAAATAAAAAACTAACTATAAGATTGATTTAGTAGTTCGAGTTAAAATATATTTCGCATATTTCTCTCTCAGGAGTCTAACAAATAACTTAAATATACAAGTATAAGTAATCCTATTATAATTCCACAGATGACTCAAAAAAATTTCAACAAAAACAAATCAATGTTTCCGATTACATTGGGCTGAGTTTTGTGGACAATCACATTAAAATTCATTGGAAACTAGTCTAAGTGTGCTCGCAGGCTGGGAACTTTGTGTTGGGTGATACTTGAAAGTTATATTATGAAAACACAAAACGTTAGTTACGTTTGGGCCTAATCAAATTGAGAATACTGCTAAACTATTTTCTATAAAGTTTTATATACCAAAGGTAAATTTTTGAATAGTTTTAGTTCAATCAAAGTACCTATCTTCAACAACCTTCAATAAACTGCTCCGTGTTTAATAAAATGCAATAAAATGGCGAAAATCAAATGTCGCCTGTTTTGGAGGTAGGTACGTGGACTGGGTCGAACGTGCAATTGTTTAATGATTTTCGGTCTATAGTTTAAAAAGTCGTCAACAGCCCCAACGTGTGTTCACAAACTTGTTTATCAGCGATTTCATACTGACACCAAACTATCGGCCGATTGAATGTTGGCGTTCTACAACATCTCTAACGTGGCAGAACGTGATGCTATTATTGGATTCTTTCCAATCTTCAAGCTTGAATGGTATGATTTTACATCGCATTTTTTCTAAATGGATATAGGGGTTACGGATCTTTCTTTTTAATTAAAGGCTTATTTTAAAACTAGCGACCCGTCCCGGCTTCTCACGACTATATTGTGCATGTATTATACATATAAACCTTCCTCTTGAATCACTCTAACTATTAAAAAAAAATGCATCAAAATCCGTTGCGTAGTTTTAAAGATTTAAGCATACAAAGGGATATAGGGACAGAGAAAGCGACTTTGTTTTATACTATGTAGTGATGATAAATATTGCTCAAATTTGAAACCAAAGCAGTTTTTTCTTGTTACCAAACAAAGGCCAATAAAAGTTACAAGATTTAAGCGTTGAGATAAGGAGGTTTCTTTGATCTAGAGTAAGTATAAAATGACGTAAAGCTATACTGAGTAAACCTACAAATGTTTTATAAATTGTTAAAGGACAACTTTTGCTATGTTGTTAAGTAGGTTATCAATATGATACCAAAACCAAGGCTTATTTTATTGTGTTTCAAGACTTCTAAAATAGTACATTGTTATCCTAGGTGTGAAAGTCACTCATTACAAGTCCCGAGACGGAGTTTGGCGCCCGAGCGTAGCGAGGGCGCTAATAGTTCGAGGGACTTAATGAGTCTTTCACCCGAGGTAAACACTGTGCTTTTCATTACGAATAATACATAAAATTCTTCATAACAACGAGAGTAAATGAGACTATGAGACTCCATACCACATGAGTAGGTACTCATGTGTCCATACTACCTGATCCTCATACAAGGTTGGGACCAAAGAGGTTATACATTATGTAGTGTTTTTATAAGGTTTCTGCTATTTGTATTCAATACTTAAATACGGCGGTACTTACCGAAGAAGTTTTTATTAATGAGTTAATCCAACATTGGGAAATGACGCGAAGTCCGTAGATTTAACTTACAGTTTTTGTAACACGGTTTGTCTAGAAAATGTTATTTACAAAAAATACACAATCATAAATGAAAAACCAGATTAAACTTAACACAAATACATAATAAAATAAGAAAAAATAGTTACTTAGTACTAAACTCTGGCAGTATGCGCCGTGCCAAGCCATAATTATTACTCTTTGGTGTAAAAAAAAAAGCAAGGAGGTTAGGTTTTTGAAGTTCCTAATGCGTATGATACTGATACTGGCTACATGCAGATTGCACAAGTCGTGCGAAGCCATAATTTGACATGACAGCTGTCAGTGAAAGTGAAAAGCCCTAGGGCTGGAAATTTTATTTTCTACACGCTCTTCAGGCATATTTAGACCTACTTTCGGAGTATGAGTAATGAAAATGTTTTTTAAAATTGTTAAAGGACAACTTTTGCTATGTAGTTAAGTAGGTTATCAATATGATACCAAAACCAAGGCTTATTTTATTGTGTTTCAAGACTTCTAAAAAATTTATTACCTACCAGCTGCGCCCCACGGTTTCACCCTCGTATTTTCCGATCCCGTGGGAATATAAAAAAAAGTAGCCAATGGACTATCCAACACAAAAATATTTTTTCAATTCGAACTAGTAGTTCCTGAGATTAGAGCATTCAAACATACTAACAAACGCTTCAGCTTTATAATATTTACTAGCGACCCGCCCCGGCTTCGCACGGCTGTATTGTGCATGTATTATATCTAAAAACCTTCCTTTTAATCACTATATCTATTAAAAAAAACCGCATCAAAATCCGTTGCGTAGTTTTAAAGATCTAAGCATACATAGGGACATAGGGATATAGGGACGGCGAAAAGCGACTTTATTTTATACTATGTAGTGATAGAATAGATTCCTAAACAAACAGTATTACCTACAACACATTAGTGTAACTATCACAACTGCAGCAGTAAAACCGGATGTCAGATAACAAAATGCGTAGTTTTATTTTAGTTTTGTCCTTGTGGTAACGTAGAGGATCACTCGCTTCCCTATCTCGACAACAAATCAGAACCTTCTGGAACTGTTAGATAAAACTTATACCGAGACGAAAATGAACTTTGATTCTACGAATCACAGTTCATTTTAAATAATACCATGCAACTAACAACACTGGAGAAGGCTCGTTCTATGCAGTCTGCTAAAGCTTATCAAGCCGTGGCAATCTACGAACACTATTTTGTTATTTTTGCAGAAGTAATGTAGATGAGGGAGGAAATATTACACAGTTTGCTATTAAGCTGATATTTATGGCTGTGCAGCATTTTCCTTGGTGTTGATATTATTTATGGTGTGGTTCTCTATTATAGAGTTGAGATTTTTCTTATTATAGACCTCATAGTTAAGAGCGGTGTTGGCTTAGTGATAGATATTGACTTTCATTCTGAAGGTCGGGGGTTCGAATCCCGGCCGGCCGTGATCCAATGGATTTTTCTTAAGAAAAATGTATGTGCTCTAATTGACATTGCTCTTACGGTGAAGGAAAACATCGTGATGAAACCCGCGGCTCAGTGGGCTCCAGAAGTATTGACAAGTTCTCTCCTCTGGACATGGTCGACTAAGCTGAGACGGTAGTAGGTGCTGGGCAAGCCTACTCCATCCTCACGCAAAAAGGACCCAATTAAGAAGGGATTAATTGCGGAAAAACAGCCCGTATACAAGTTATATAGTAAGAGATTGAACGCGGTATGTTACGTCGTTTCTTATATTTATCAGAGTTGTAAAAAACAATAACATTGAATATCTAATACAAACGTGACACTCAAATTACTTAAATATCAAAAAGTAATAAAATTAGTTTTTTCGCTTATAAGTAATTCCATTTAGACAAAAAGATATCAAACTTTTGTTTCCTCAACGTTAAATTCTATCGCTCAGAATATTTTGTCCATTGTTAATAATTCATTTACAGAACCCATATCAACGTTGGGTGATATTAATTAATTTGATATCAGTTTTGGGATTACATTTCAGTCGTCAAATATTAGATTAGGTACTTCTAGTAGCTCTACGGTTTTATTTAATGAAAGTCTAGATTTCGTGGAAATATCGTGATAAAAAAATATGTTAATTTCCAGCAGATTCCTCACATAATTTTATCAAAATCCGTTTAGAAGATTACTACCCATTACAATCATTTTCCATCGTTTATTTAAACTTTAAATATAAATCACTATCACTACATAGTATAAAATAAAGTCACTTTTCGCCGTCCCTATGTCCCTCTGTAATGCTTTGATCTTTAAAACTACGCAACGGATTTTGATAAGGTTTTTTAAATAGATAGTGTGATTCAAGAGGAAGGTTTATATGTATAATACATGCATAATATAGCCGTGCGAAGCCGGAGCGGGTCGCTAGTAATCTATATTAGATACTTACATAGTGTAGATAATTTAATTTACAACTGATTTTGATGATTTATGTTCCTAAATAACCTATCTGAATACATAAATTACTAAACTTTAGAGAGGGGATAGTAATTAGTCAACCATTTTTTTTGCGCGGCCATCTTTTAATCCTATTGTAATGTATAGAGGACATTAATAAAAACAAAAAATAGCATGTAGTAAAATTTCGTAGGGTTATTGTTTTCTGGTACAGGGCAAATTAAAAAAGATATTCCTAAATAAATATAGCCTATTCCGTTAGGTCCTAACAATTTCAACCAATATTTAATTAGACTTTATCTTTATGTTAATCTTTAAAGAGTTTTGCTCTAACTAGAGTATTTTTGTTAATTAATTTCAAGGACGTTAAATCAATAACAGTTACTTATCAAGGATTAAACTAATATTTTTTGATATTTTTCCTATGGGAGAACTGTCAAAAAATGTCCGTTCTGCTATTACTTATTTTGACCATTTATCATTTTTACTGCCAAAGCTTCCAGCTGAAAAGTTTTTGAAAAGACAGTTTATAAAAAAAAAAAAATTGTGAGCACAAATCGTAAAAACTTAATGAATCCTTTTTCTGTACAACTTTTCACTTCCTGAATTCATTTTTAAAAAGATTATATTACTAAACATAATAAAATAAATTTCGTCGCTCGAGGCGTGTAGCTTTTTGGTGGGCCGACACTTGCCGGGCCAGTTTTGATGTGTTTGAACAATCTTGTTCCTAATATTGTGGTTGTTTGATACGATCTCGAATAAGAGATGATTTTAAATACGGCCGAGTGATAAGTGTGCTCCGTTAACGGGACAAGCGTTTTGTCACGTTTCGAATGTTTTTCATGTCTGTCATTTTAAGAATTTTGTTAAGTGAGTACCATTAAGTAAATTCTTAAAATTCTAAGTTAAATAGCGAGTTGGAAATGATCACAACTTCCTTTACATAATAGAACATGTAGGTATGGAGTGTGTGTAAGGCCATACATCATTCAAATATTTAAAATTTGGCATTCGTTAGGAATATAAAAACATAACGATGATAAACAAATACCATTGGTATTTATTACTTTTTGGTGTTAGAAAGGAATAGATCACCCATTTGTGCAACTTATCCTTTCTAGCTATTACTTTACTTTGTGTATATCGTGTCCACAGAGGTAATAAATATGATCGTGTCCTATGTTCCTTCTTGCATTGTACAAATAAAGCTTTCTATCTATCTATCGACACTGGCATAGTAGTCGCCTCGATTTTTTTTTTAGTCAAAGTCAAAATTCTTTATTTATTTGGAATCATTTGTATGAAATCACACTGCAACGTCTAAAAACCTTTAGCAAATATACTTTTCTATGGGCAATGTATAAGAAACATGAATACAAACAACAAATACTCGTATCATGTAAAAAAATCTTATAAAGTAATTTATAGAATAAGCAGCTATACTTATAGCCTATTATATATTTTGTAGAATTAAAAATTATGTAGAAATTAATTATTATGATTATTCATCAAGCTAATATGACTGTCCTAAGCTTGTTAGATTATGATGGAAAACGCGATTCATTTCCCTTTTTATCGTAGGTAGTGAACTTTTATTCTAACTTTTATTCTGGTTCGAGCACCGAGTGATTTTAACGAGCTTTTACTGGCTTTATTCGTAGAGAGGTATTTTTATGAAACTAATGAATGTCAAAGAGAACTTAATTTACTTTCTTGTGGTAAGTAGCTATTGGCAGGTTTTTTTCGTTCAAATGTCGGATCAAAGCCGTTTCTCTTTGAACTTCAATCTGGTTGGTGATTAGATGTATCTTATTTCCATCAACTAATGCCTAGTTAGAATCTGTTTGAAGATAGGAGTACCTACAAAAAAACCATTAATAGCCTCTAGAAAGTTAATCAGGGTTACTAATAACACGAAGTGTCGTTTGCAAAACACTTGTCATTTGTCAATATGCAGCACATTTTCGCTACAATTACTGGTTCAGAAAAACAAAATAATAGTATTTAGTAATTTGCCATCGCAAAACGATATCTATATCGGTATCTATTTTCGTTTCGTGAGCTCTACGATTCATATTTTAAATTGATAAAAAGTAGGTAGGTATTGCTGGAAGCATCAAATAAAAACACGGCTTCATAATCATAAAAACCGCAGCCCAATTTCAAATCACGTTTCACAAAATGTTCACAAATAGCCCCACGCGGCGTCGATCTGTTACATGATCAAAACTCAATTATAATCGCATTATGTGGCGTCTCAGTAAACCGTGCGTTAAAATTTAATTACGAAATTACGCTTCCGAAAGTGGAGGCATCGTCGGCGCGGAAAATATATTATTCTAAGGCATAAGTTGTGATGCGTGGGCACATATTTAGTCACGGCCGTGTACCATCCCATCGTAACTATAGCTGTTTAATAAATGTACAGTCTACGGAGACGACTATACAAAATACGACCGTAAAAACAAAGAAAGACGAAGCGACAACTTCAAACTTACGTTGTGAACTGTACAGAGTTCACACTGGGAACTATTCCTCTCGTATAACCGGTTTCGATACACCGACAGAGTCACTGCAACCCGAACATTTAGTGAGGACATACCTTTATTTCTTTCTTGTACTTTACGACAAGAATCGTTAGCCGAGTTAAATGCTTGTATGTCTTGTTTTATGTCATGTATTCTTGAGTCGAGTACCCTTTATTGGGAGTCTGTTAAGTTTTATGCGACTCTTGAATCTAGTGGCATACTTTATAGTAGCTACTCTCCTAATCAAATCGGAATAGATAGTGAACCAGAGGTATAAAGATAAATTGGACAAAACTATTTAACTTATAAGACTTTTATCTTTATTCGGCTCTTGGAATTGACTAACAAGAATTCTCATTACCGTTTAGAAGTTAAAGCATTTTGTACTTTCACCAATTTATCATTGAAGTTACCAAGTATAAATCGTTTGTTACCTGCTTATTCCATTTGTCTCATATCATTGAAATGGACCTCTATCCAATTACTGTACTCCATCAACGTCTCAAACTATAATTTAAAAGGCATAATTCCTGACATCTATCATCCGTGCCTGTTCAATATGAACTCGTTTCATTTCACCCCATGATTGTAACTTCTAACCACTTAAAGCGGCGGCAACCTGTACTTTTATGCAATTAAAATTTATTTATTTCACTTTAAATCATTTTAGTGTTTGCTACCTATATCATTTAATTTATCTACGTTTTGTCGAAAAAATCGAAAACAATAAGTACGTGCGATACAATACTGGTATTCTTTTTGACGTTATGTATCATTCTGATACAGATTTATTTGACAGCTTATTTGTATCGATAAAGTTTATTCATATTTCATTATCGAAAAGTAAAAGTTCAATAAAAAGTTTTTTAACTGATGAAAGTAAACGAAAATAAATTAAATATTTCCGAGTAACAGCATCCGAGCTTGTTTGAATGCCATTGTTAGAAGTTAAGCCGAAGCCATTGTACGAAAACTTTTCTCATACTTCGGTACTTTGGATGGCTATAAAAACATAAACAGTTAGGAACTTAAAAATACTCCAACTTTTTTATGAAACGAAAAACATTCTTAATAAGCGGTAGAATGTCAGCCGTCGCCGTTGTCTGGTTAAACCATTCGTTCGTCCTCGACTCTGAGTGGAAAGTGACTCGCCATCCGTTCAAAACCCTTGAATCGTTTTTTACACCGTATTTTTTTCCGAGTACAGGTGATGCGGCGAACCCACATTTAGTCGGCGTTAACCTGTAATCTAAATTCATTTCTCGATCCGACCTACCAGGGCCATATCTCCGTTTTATTATATGCCTTAAGCCCATTTGCGGGCGTTTTTTTATTCTAAACAAATTACCCATTATTCACGTTGCCGGCCGATCTCATTATCTGACGACAGACGAGATTTCTTGTTTGGTGTTATTGAAAATATAACAGTTTATAAACTGGAAATTTCAACAACGATGGTTGTCGTAAAGCATCTGAACCCATTTGCGTTCATTGAGTCGAGTAATTGCAATGATTCCGATTGGGAACTTGAATTTATTTTGTTATATCACGAGGAGCCTTATCATCGATAAAGATTTGTAACCTACATTCCTTTGATATGTAAATTCTTTCAATGTCGACTAACTGACAATGCAAAGCCTAAGCCGCTGAGTTAAAAATCTTATAAAGCATAAACGTAGCTGATATTATTATAGTCAAAAATATATGTCTATATGACTGATACAGCTTACGTAGCTAAGAACAAGAATGGGCCTACAGCTTGTGATAATAAAAACTACAGCAAAACATAACATACGACCCAGAATTTCGTATAAGTTATTCGTAGCGTAAAAATGCATTTATAAATTCCAACCCATTTATGCTCTAGATATGTCAAATATTATGATATGGACACCCAGATGGATGGACATAATGGTATGAGCATTCACAATTTACATATCAATGTGATATTTTGTGAATATGTATCTGTGTCAACAGTATTTCTATTATACTAAATATAAAATTTAAAGTCTTAACTGACTAATATATCGACTCATAGTTTTTAAACCGCTGGTCCTGGAGACATCAAATATGGGGGATGTGTTCTTTGTAAAATTTTAGTAGCCACTAAGGGGTTTTCGAAATTCCACCCCCATGAGGAGGAAATGGCGGGCAAAGCCGCGGGCGGGGAAGCTACAGTTATGATATAAATTTCAAATTATTTAATTTTATTTTGTGTCATCCGCATGACGAAAAATATCAAGAATTTAAAGTTCTGAATATAACTAACCATATCTTAAACGTTAAGCCACATAATAGATAGGTTTAGTTTAGGGTCTATGCCGATAATATTCGGGTAAACACAAAAAAGTTATGGGTTCTGTTGTCGCCTCAAACAAATATTTATGTAGGTAAATAAATAGGTTATATTAAAATTCATTTTTTGGGTCTGGGTGTTTCTGTATGGATAATAAGTACCTACTATGTATTTACAAAAGAAAATAATAAAAAAATAATCCAGGACATTCCACACATCGCCGTCTAGCCCTAAGCAACTAGACTTGTGTTATGGGTGCTAGACAAAGGATATATCTACTACTTATATATTTTGTAAATATATAGATAATTATAAAATAAAATGAAACGTGTGGTGGATGATTGGCTACAAAAACTGACACTGAGGAGTTGTTGGAGGTAGTTGTCTAGTGGTCGGAGTCAGTAGCCTGTCTGTCGGCTGCCGGTGGTTGGACTGGCCCCGGGTGGCCGGAGGATTGGCTGTTGATTTCGGCCATTATTCACTCACTCAATTCTCAAGTCTCCACAATTTTATACTAATTACATTCTACTTATAAGTTAAATTTATAGATTAAGGTAAAAATTGTGGAGAAAGCAAATAAATATTATTATTATACATTTATTATTATTACTTATAATACATAAGTATTACTATTCGTTGTCTGGCCACCATAGTACAGATTTGGTTGCTTAGCTTGGGGGCTACATGGTATGTAATAAGACTCATAAAGAAATCTCCGAAATCACATGACCTATATACAATACAAGTCTGAAACTTTGCATAGGGCTTCCTTTTAGGACGTAAGGGACGTAAATTCGACCTCTAAACGGTTAAAAAAGATCCTTAAAGTTTGTAGTATTTATGTATTCTACGAGTATGTTTCAAATTTTAAAGAGACACTAACACGGGTATAACCGCTGGGCGCAGTTCTTTTATTTATCCTAATTCTAATTCCTAACTAACTTTATAAATCCGAATGTTTATTTATTTGGTTGTTTATTTTTTTGTTTATTCCTTCTTCACGGGCAAACGACTGGACCGAGTAGTTTAAAGGATGGAGAAAGAAGTAGGATTTGATCTCGAAATTTCCGCGGTGTCGGGATTTATAAATTACTAGTAACTAGTATTTATACTGACTGGCGTTAGACTGACGTTAACTTATTTGTTACTTAGCATTAAGTCAAACCTCCGTGGTTTTTATATGTTAAGAAAACCTGTTTTTGTGTATAATTATTGATATGATAAATAAATTAAAAAAAAAAAAAATAATGACAACATTTAACATTATAAAAACTTAGATAGAGTCACCTTTGTAATGAAATAGTTTGTTGTTCAATACAAAGGATACGTAAAGAATGAGTCAACATTTTTGCATTCTTAGATGCCTTTGTATGCAGATAGGATAGATATTCAGATCTAGTAATTGATATTCAAATGGAATTAGCATAGAAAGATGAATTTCAAAAATTAACATATAAATGTTTTGAGTGATAACAGAATTATAACGTAGTTTAGATAGTAAGATGGTAATAAGTAGGGTTAAGTTTCTACGTATAATCAGGCAACAAAAGTGCAGACCACCGTAGAGTGGAGTTCTAAAATTCTTTTATTAGAATGTTTTGAACTCAAATAGGACATTAGGGTCATGCTTTATAGACCAAGATAAAATGATGAGAATTACTCAGTGCATGCCTCCAACACAGTAATTAACAATGTGCAATTATAATGTTCCTGGTTCAGACCATAGTGGCTTAGTAGCAAAGCCAAGAATCGAACCTGTTGATTTTGCAAAAAAATTGCCAACATTTTTGTATATCGATTATGGTACTATTTTAGTTTAAGTTCCTTCTGAAATTAGCTATTCTCTAATCGGCATCTATTCGTAGGTACAAATGCGTCATAAGTCCAATATCAGTTTGCTACCATACCTACTACTATCAACAAGTATAATTGGACTTACGACCTTCTTCCAATAGATTTTACACACAAACATAAATACTTGAATTAAAAGTACTCAGTGTGATTATTATTTTCAACATGTTAGCTATGTATTTCGTTGGTCGTAAACCGCCACTCGCTACACCAACTGACGTGGGATCGATTTACAGGTTACGTTGTTATAATGTTCAAATAGTGCTGCACAGGATTGTAAGTGTTACGGTGCCGGTGGATTTTTGAACGTTGATTGTAGGTACATAACGGAATATTATGTGCAGACAATCGTTTTCATCTTTAAATTGTCATAAAATTGAATTCGTGTCTCGAAACATAATATAAAATAATACGCCATGACAATTTCGGTGTTTACAAACGCATTTTATGAGCGTTGTAATTGTAAACATCATTAAATTCTGTGAAGCGTTTACTATTAATTTATTACGCGTATATAACATTTCCTTGCGTGATAATGTTAGATTGCTGTATAACGTTTGATGGATTAAGATGAAGACAGAGTTCAAAGTAACTATGACGACCACTATGTTGCAGGTCGAACAAGTATTTGTGAAGATATAGATACATAGTATCTGTAACAAATAGTTTTTGTGGTCTGGGGTATGAGTGCCTACGATATTTATTTGTTTATTTTTATTTTAGGATTAAATTATTAAGAATAGTTAGGTACTTTAATTGTTTCCTGTAAAGCTTTTATTCAACTTAACAACGTTTGTAAGGTCATGTAACGTTTTCTATTCAAACTTTAATCTATTATGAACTCTATATCCATTGGGTTTATCATTATATGAGTGTGATGACTATGTAATGTTATAGAACCATTGCGCTGGTCTGATGATGGGACGGAAGGTGAACAAAGTTGACAGAGAAGCTCTTAAACTACAATACGAGTAAGATGATTTTGGACAGACAAAGACAGATTCGAGTTTTTTTTAATCAGATGTTAATTTGTCAGTAAAGCTGTTTAAATAAAAAATGCATTGCAAAAAGTTTTTTTAATAAAAAACCTTTTTAAAAATCTTTTCTTTATTCAAAGTCAATGTCTAAACTATTTATTCATTTGGATTCATTTTATTATAAATAGTGTTTCGTGTGGTATTTATTATATTTGAGACGCTGGGAGACAAATTCGTGTGGGTGGTTAAAATGCAAAATTTATTTTCAGTCTAGAGCTACTTAGACATCAGATAATAAAACCATTGGTGGTCTAAGTAATTAAATTTTTTTTTACACATAGGTATCATTTGACGTCGGGTTTGGACCATTTTATAGATCTTAAATTAGCTAATAATTTGATACTATTTCTCAAGATACTTTAAGTTCTTATGATTTTAAATTTAAATTTAATTTAAAATGTAAATACTTTTCGGTCTACTAAGCGTAAGTTTTTTCGTAAAGGTTTCAAAAATTGTATGAAGAACTAAAAAGGCGCCCCTAGCGGTTGTAATACGAGCCATTAACTTTTCATACAATTTTCTAGTTTACGAAAACATGATTAGCGTCGGGTTCTTGTAACATTTAAAAGTATGCTTGTCACATATGAAGTGAAGTACCAAAAAATCACACAACAAACAGCTAACATCAAGTTTTACTACGACGAAAATTATACCATAACACAGAGATAGTTTATCCTCATTACACCCCACTAATATTTCCTAAGTAACCCACATCCATTACGTTTAGTCACATGCGTGCGGCACGCCAAGCCAAACATAAGTATTTTAATTATAACACGTTATTATGTTGGTTTGTGAATATGAATAGTAAACAATTTTTCTATAAATCGTCTTGGGTTTTAGAAAAAAATTAATCTATGATTTTTAGATGGTGTCCTACGCTTTTTCCTGACAAATGTATTCCCAATGATTTTACTAGATATCGCATTGTAAGCGAGAGGTCGCGAGTTCAATTCTCGCCGTGGCCTGGTGCTAAATTTTAGAGATGCATTTTTCCTTGAAAATATTTCCAAAAAATTAAATCTATTCCCATATTTATTTCTTAAGTAATTCTACTTACTACTACGACTTATTCATATACCTATATTTAAGTACCTTTGTACCTACAGTAGATAAATCTATAGGTTTTATGACAAAAATAAGGGAATAATTTATACGGAATAAACTATAATAGGTACTAATATTAATTAAAGGTGTGACTGTTGGTTGATTTGCTGAATTCGATGAAAATTGTCGAAAAACGACAAAGAAACGTTTGACGCAAGTACGAACCTCAGAATGCAGCAAAAAGTTCAGATGCTGAAATATGTTTTTATTTTATACAAATCGCGTTTGGATATGAGCTTTATATAAGTGGACTCGTGAGATTTCATTTCATATTTTATTTCAGAGACGAGTATTTGAGTCAATAGGTTTATTCAGTTGTCTCTAGAAGTTATTCATGGAATAGGTACCTTGTTGAAGTTTGCAACCGAAAAATATTATGGGAAGATTACCTGAAAAGAAAAAAAGTCATTAGTCGAAATGTTCATAAAGCAAGATACAGATCGTAGGTACAAAACAAAAGTGGAGGTTAATATTAGAGTTCTAAAATGGATATTTATAGAATGTAGTAAACTTCCTAGAAATATTTTCTAGGAACTGAAAGCTAACGCACATAAAATAAAATCAAAATCGAAACAAACTTATTAACAACAAAAGTAATATTAATTTAAGAATTCTACGGATCCTTCACTTTTATTACCTACATTGCTTTGGTTATAAATTTTACTTAATTTAATTTTACTTGATAACGAATAAATTTATAGAGGTTCGTTATAATCGTACTGTACTTAAATAATAAATTCGTAATATTTGGAAATACGTAAACAGAAATATTTGGGTGTATAGAATTAAGATTATACTATCTTTCCAACATTCTTGCATTTTGGTATACCTATGTCAAATTTGAGTAAACACACATGACGAATAATAATTCTTCAAATCTAATTCAAATAATAAATCTAATTCTAATATATTCTTTGTCAAACTGCTGAACAAAAATATAATAAAGCGTGATTGAGCTAGGGCGTACTGAAAAATTAAAAGGAAACCGTTTATGTCCATGGACATGTGATTAGAAGAGACGCATGTGACTAGAAGAGTGATGAGTATGAATTAAAGTATAGGGATGGAGAGGAAGAGGACGACCTAAGAAAGATGGATGGACTGCGTGAGACAAGACATGAAAGAGATGAATGTGAACGATGAGATGACGACTAATTATAGAAGTGAATGGAAGAAGAAGACATACTGCGCCGACCACAAATAGATTGGGATAAGGGCAGGAAGATGGTCATGATTCTTTGTCAAACTATAATGTTAGACTGCGTGAAACAAGACATAAGAGAGATGAATGTAAAGGATGAGATGACGACTAATTATAGAAGTGAATGGAAGAAGAAGACATACTGCGCCGACCACAAATAGATTGGGATAAGGGCAGGAAGATGATCATGATTGTTTGTCAAACTATGTTAGTGCTTTGTGGTGGCTTAGGTAGCTCAGAATCGGAAACTGTGAAAGTAATACCTGTTATAGTTAAACAAGACAAGTAAATAAAAAATCCTATTCAAATATAAAAAAAACAACTAACATAATTATTATATTCGAAATACGAGTCATAACTTCTCTGAGTTTATGCAAGTGACGTAACCATATTTCATTTATATTTCTCCTTGAAACTGCAATACTTTTATCTTGTTACATTCAAAGAATGATATCGGAGATATATGAGAACGGCGGATATTTTTCTATTCTAAATTGTTATCGAGTGTTTTCAGAGAGGTACAGTGAGAAGGAATGCATTCGAATGGATGAATTCCTTCATTATTTATGAAAATAGGAATGGAAACTACACTAAACAGATCCATATTTTTATCTAGAGTACAAAGTCACAAATAAAAACTAATAAAAAAAGGTTTTTTAAAGCAAGAAATATAATCCTCTCCCAAAATCTTAAAATTCTAAGCAGTATTATTAATTAAAAAGAAATATTCTTAAATAAAGAGCAATATTCTTACTAAGTATTCATTCATTTATTTATCTTAGAAATAGATTTTTATAAAAAAAAACTGAATACAAAATATACCTACATTCAACTTAACTTAATAATAATTATTAAAAGCAATATTCTTAGTTTAAAAAGAAATATTATTTTCAAGAATATTTAGTAAATACAAGATTTTTTTTTTCTTAAAATTTTTTTTTTCTTAAAAAAAGAAGGAAAGGATTGTAGAAACAATCCTTTCCTTCTTTTTTTCCTTTTTTTTTTCTTTTCTTTTTTTCCTTTTTTTTTGAAGCTAGAAAGCTTCAAGAAACCTTCTTTTCTGTGTACTCGGAATGTGTTAATGTGTCCTACAAACACCTTTTCTAGCGAACGCTGATTCATTGTCTTCCTTCCCAAGCCTAATTAACGAATAAAACAACAAAGTACCCATCAGAAATATAAAGATGATCATATCGCCATTATTTAATGCGTGCACACCACAGTTCCTAAAAAATCTTAATCGCTAATAAGTACGAAGTAAAACAAAGCGGCAAAACAAAAAGCTTGAGCAACCAATCAGAGCGGACAATCAGCAAAGGGCGGAGCCAATCTTTGCTTCAATCTTTACACGAACGTGAACAAAGCAAAGCATGCCTATAGAATTTGCAAAAGAATGAAAAAAATAATAATAATTAAAGCATTCAATGCTAAGACGCGGTTTCGGGTATAAAGCCCTTTATTCCTATGAAAAGAACGAGAATTACATCCCCAAAGTATCTATAAAGGTTGTGGTTTGTTTGTAAAAGTGGTGGTTAATAAAACCTTCTTGAGTTACTGGACCGTAAAGCTTATTCCACAATACAATGTTTTCTTGCCAAATTCCGCGCGTCTCGTCTCTCGTTTAATTGCAGGTCATTATTTCATTTTAAAAGCTTATCTTTCGAGCTGAATTTGTCGACTAATTATGAACAAAAAATAGTAGAATCGTGTACCTGTTTTTCGCATCTATTTTTTATTAAAGGTTTTTGTTATTTAATAAAAAATAGATACGTGTACGATAAATGTATTAAATAATCTTACAACTAACTACGATTAATAAAAATTAAAAGTCCAAATGGTCCCTAGTTTCCAAAAGGCTGACTGCAGTATCTATTATTTTTTTAATACCGGAACAAAATTACTTTAGATTAATTTCCAACGAGGCATTAAGCTTATTTACTACTAATAATAACATTAAATCTCTTCCCCATCCTGGCCACACAAATACACACTTAAATAATTAAAATAAAACATGACCAAACATCCCGTCCGCCATTCGCTGCAATGTTATATTAAAATTAACCGACTTTACAAAGATAAGTCGCTATTACTATGCAAATAGTAGGATGATTCACGTGTTTATCTCCGTAATGGCTACTTGTAGGCAATTACCACTCCCATGCACTTTAAATTAATTTTCCTAGAGGCAGGCGAGCGGCTATTATGTTTTGATATTATACACTGATACAATAATAAGCATGTTGGTTACAAGAACGGCCTACTCTACGGCAACAGACATCTGCTAGCGGATTCCGTACCCTTTAGTCTAAGTACCCATTCGACAACTAAAAACAATTTCATAAATAAATAAAAATAAAAATAAATAAATATTTCAGGACATATTACACATCGCCATCCAGCCCCAAGCTAAGCAACTTAATGCTTGTGTTATGGGTGCCAGATAACGGATAAACTACTTATATACTTCTTTTTTTTTTGTAAATATATACATATTATACATATAGGAAACACCCAGAACCAGAAACAAGAATTAAAAACGGACATGGTTAAAAAGAAAACGGACATGGTTTACTTCACGACTAAAGATATTAATAAAAAAAATATGCAATGATTTTTTGTCTTTAGAAAATGGTGCTTGTAACAGGACATATTTCGCTGTTGTTTACATGCTATGTGTTTTAATAAAATATCGATTTCCATAAAATAAAAACCGGCCAAGTGCGAGTCGGACCCGCGCCCGAAGGGTTCCGTACCATTATGTTTTTAGTATTTGTAATTATAGCGACAACAGAAAATATCATCTGTGAAAATTTTAACTGCCTACCTACCACGGTTCATGAGATACAGCCTGGTGACAGACAGTGGAGTCTTAGTAATAGAATGCCGTTTTTGCCCTTTGGATCAGGATCTCTTTTATAAAAACTTAAGTCATTCTATAAAGCTTAATTTCAAGACCATCAAAACATTAAAATTTTTACGATATTTACAATTCTACAAACATCAACTACCTAAGAAACTTAAAATTTTTCGATTTCCTAGTAACTTAAAAACCAAGATAATTGTATTTTTCATCTTCATAAGGCCTTGTTCGAGCGCAGTTTAAAGTTACATGTAATAGACCCTTAGCTTACACAGCACAGATACGAGAACTCTGTGTTTAGTGTAGTTATTCGTAATTAAAACTGTAGTGTTATTAATCTCTCTCATGTTTCTTTGGATCTAGTGCTTTCAGAATGGAATGGCTCTACCACAGTAAATTGGAAATGTTATGTTTTGATGGCAATGCAAGCAGGCTACATTAAATACATACAAACTAACTCTTATACCTTACAATATGAAAAGATAATATATTTATTACTTGCTGGGCCCGCGGTTTCACCCACGTATTACGGGATCAAAAGTCGGGAGAGTTTTCCCACGGGATCGGAACACACGCTTTAGTTTACTTTAAAAAACTCGTTATAATTAATTAAGTACACTAATGGTTTCAGAAAACGAAACTTAATTCAATATACCTACCTAATAAACAGAATAACTAAGCCACTCTCTTTAATTTAATTAAATCTAACATTTAATGATCCATTAATGTTATTTTACTCAAAAGAATCACAATAAAGTAATGGAGAGCGATTCTATTAGTCTTCGTCGTGATTTTATTGATTCTCTTTTAAATTTTAATTTCATTATTAAGCATACAAATCAGAGAAATATTCAAATTTGAACGGGTTTACGCCTTTAGAACATTTGGTTTTATATAAATAGTGTTAGTGACACTGCGAGTGAATCAACGAGTGCAATCAAGTGCATAAAATTTAAATCTGTCGGTTCAATACATATCTTTTGCTAGTATTACAGAATCTGTAGTGCGAGTGTTTATTTCCAAATATACTAATAACTTATAAATAACAAGTTTAATCGCAATCGGACCAGTAGATTATGCGTGAAGGAGTAACAAACATACACACATACTAACACACAATTTTCCCATTTGTAATATTAGCAGGATAACTAATAAGAACTATTTAAACTATTTTAAGATTCCAATGTAAAATCTGCCAATCTTAAAAACGATTTTTAGATACAAAATCCTAAAAACGAGCACCAACTTTTCATAATGCTGGGATGTGTTGAAGTTTTTAAAAACAACTCAAATTAACTGCTTGCAAGTGTAACTACTATATCGGAATGAAAGCAAACCTATTACGGTTAAACTGACTGTAATTATTGGATACTTCAACCCACAGAACTACAGGTGGTATTTAAAACCGACCTTATTTACGAGAAAGATCTTTTTGGACATGTGCCTACGTACTTACATACTATTATTCTAACGGGTTCTTAACAGTTTTTAGATTCTACGTCAATAAAACGTTTCGGCAAAGGCCCGTCAGAATATGATACTAGTCTGTCTTTAATACCTATGTAAAAATTAAAGGGGGTTAAAATATACATTTTTTGAACAAAATAATAAAAAATATAGATTTTTTTAACAAAATAGTGTCTAATTTAGATGATACAGCGATCGATGCTATTCAGGACTGGTATCTATACCATGTTCATCTTCTGACTTTTACGTATAACTGACTAAGCTTATACTCGACCGAGTGCAGAGAAATACTCGTCCAAATTTTATATGGTCACCCTGGCCAAAATAGTGTAATTTAGACAGTTTTCCTATGTAATGATAACCAGTTGATGATTGTCCCTGGTCGCAGATTTTTTACTGCGCCATTACACGCTACGTGGTCTTTCTACATAAATATGGCCTCCGATACGTGAAAAAAAAGGCATAAGTGTTAAATATCAAATTACTTTTTAAGAAGAGCTTCGTAGGTCAAGTTTTATTCATGGTAAAAGGTATTTTAGCGATCGGGATCGCACAGTAGGGGTAAAAGAGTTGATATTAATTAGGCGAACGAACGAACTGCGGGGGTCCGCTAGTAATTTAATAACTCTAATTAATACTTAATCAAGCCTTTTATTTAACGAGTCGCGTGTTAAAAACTCGTAAATTGAGATCGAACCATGATAAAACAAAGGTGTTAAGTATAAACATTGCTACAACTTATCCGAAATTATAAAATATGTCAACAATAATAGTGTATGAATTAAATTACTGTTGTTTTTTTTTAATAAGTTATGTAGTAGATTTTTTAATTTGCATTGTCCAAGTAAAGCGCAAAATCCTATTGGCAATGTAGGTTCTTAATAAATGAGTTACTTTTTTACGTAAATACCTACGTATATAAGTAACTGGAAAAATTAAAAAAATGAAAAATTAAGAAAATCCAAAACTCGAAACCTATAACCTTTTCGGCTGTTGGGGCCGAAAAGTCTTAGATTGGAGACCACGTACCGGAAAGCGCAGCGCCGGACGGCCTCCGACTAGATGGACGGACGACTTAATTAAGGTCGTGGGAAGTCGTTGGATGCAGAGAGCATGCGACCGATCGCTCTGGAAGTCTTTGGGGGAGGCCTATGTTCAGCAGTGGACGTCCTGCGGCTGATATGATGATGATGATGATGAAACCTATAAACTTCAGGGCGAACTAAAAGCTAGTTTATTATAATGGTAATTATTTTCACGGGTCTTAATGCCTTTTTTTTATTTTTCTTACCTCGACGTTTTGACTATGTTTCAATAGTCATGGTCGCAAGAAGACTGAGCGAATACGCGAAAAAAACACCCGGAAAAATACAAATCGTGTGAAATTTAAAAAGTTTATTTTGTGTACCCACACGAAATAAACTTTTTAAATTATGCATATTGCATAATACATAATGTCTTGCAACCAAACAAAAACTACATAAACAAATAAAACCGATACTCTTGTAGGTATCAAATAAATTCGATCTACTCGAAAACCTTAAAAACACCTAAAAACTTACACTAGAAAATTGTATCAAATTTTTAAGACACCAAAGTTTAAAGAACTTTAAACTTTTGTGTAGGCGACAATCGTAAAAAAGGAATTAAATCCTTAAGGTGAAAGGGTACCTGCGCGCTCTCCATACAAACGTAGTCGACTGTTTCCTCCCTGGATAATGACACTAGTACAAATATTTTTGTGCCACAAAATCTATAACTGCCATGACTATGCCCCTATGTTTTGGTTTTTTTTTACATTTTCTAATTATCATAGAAATTAAAATTTAAAATATTAAAAAAATCAAAAAATTGGGGCATGGTCATGGCAATTATAAGTTTTATGCACCAAAAATATTTGCTCTAGTGTCATTATCCAGGGAGAAAACAGTCGACTACGTTTGTAATAGTTTGTATGGAAAGAGCCTCCGGTACACTTTCCTCTTAACACATAAAAGTTTAAGATTTTGTGTTAATAACTATAAAGCCATGACAAAATATGTAATGACACTATTTATTGAGATATCCGATGGGATTCGACATAATCCGTGAGAAATCGATTTTCTCGTAATCGATAATCGAGTTTTGTTGTAAAGGCTATATTGAAAATAATTTCTAAAGATAAACCTTTGAAAGAATTATCTTCTAAGATAATCTTTAACACCTTTTCTTATTAGAATATACGTTTTGTCGGCTTGTAGAGTAGATAGCTTATCTCGCAGTTACTTTATATTATTATCTATTGGGACCTACTTTGTAAAACGGCCTCGTTTCTCTTAGCTTAATTTCGTGTTAGTTATTCTTAATTCTTTTGATTATGTGTGTCTAATAGTTTTTGCATATAAACAAGTGATGCAAGCTTTACTTGGGTTACGCTTTACAACATGTAGGTACGACACTTTGCTAATCTCAATCCTAATGCTACCTACTCAATTTTCCGCACATATTCTCAGCGGATTTGTAAAATTTTACCACAGGTCTTCGTTGTCGCTTGTTGAGAAACAAAAACTATATCTAACTTTGTTATTGATGGAAAATGCCGTAGTTTTAGGAATCTATTGGATACGAAATGTTTTCAGCACAACAGTTAAACTCATTAAACTGAAAATGAACTAATTTAACTAAATAGCCAGATTAAAAATAATGAGCGGAATTTTATTTCGACATAGAGAGATAATAAAATTATTTATTAATGTTGGCCATATTTTTTATTAAATAAGCTCTAATTTATCTTTGAGATAAGCTGTCTGTTGTGTTAGTAAAATTAGGGTATTTCATATCCTATTATTATTTACGACAATTTAGATCTTTTATATTGCGTTATAAAATATACTAGCGACCCGCCCCGGCTTCGCACGGCTATATAATGCATGTATTATACATATAAACCTTCCTCTTGAATCACTCTATCTATTAAAAAACCGCATCAAAGTCCGTTGCGTAGTTTTAAAGATTTAAGCAAACATAGGGATATAGGGACAGAGAAAGCGACTTTGTTTTATACTATGTAGTGATTAGTGATTTTTAGGCATAGGTAGAACAAATGTTGGTTTTTATTTTTGACTCATCTTAATCATACTACTCATATTACGCTCTAAAATTTATATGGACACACCCGTGGCCCTTAGCAACTATGGCCCTATAGGAATAGGCAAAGCTTGTTTAATCACCCGTGATTGCCATTAATAACATGCATTTAGGTCAGCAAACGGGTCACTGAAAGCTAATAAATATCCCTAATAGACCGAGAACTTATTACACGCAACCCTAACCGAGTGGAACCACGGGAAATAGCGAGATCATTAATAAAATTTTCGTAAGGCAACAAGTTCCGATGTGACTAAGCATTTATGCCTAAACTAAGTAAGTTTTGGGGCTTTTGGGGGTTTCGATTTAGATCACTGATCGTGATTATGTGTAAAACTTGTGGGAAAGATAGTTTGATGTTTTTTTCCTCGTCGTCATTCGTAACAAATGTTAATTTTTTTCTCAATTTTCCTCTTTTGAAGTCTGTTTTTTCAATTGTTTTTTAATTTTTCAATTGTCATGCTTTCATCTACACCTACCTAAGGTGTAGATGAAAGCATGAAAATTAATAGTTGTTATTTCGCCTCCTTTTTTGAAGTTGGTTAGTAAGTAATCAAAAGCATGAATGATTGAAGCCATGAAACAAATCAATCATGGTTTGTTATGCATTAGATACCTACTTCTTTTGAAAACAACTTAAAAGAGAATACTTAATGTGAGCGATAACCATTTCCTATTCTGTCTAACAGAGCATTGTTAGAATGTTAACGCATCATTGTCATGTCACAGTTTAAAAAAGCTTTTTTCAAACCGACCACAGTAACTGTATGTTAATACATATTTGAGGGCGTTTACAGTTGACGAAACGGACAAAACATGTGTCGATTGTTCCCTTCTGTTCAAACTTGTTACATGTAGGTAGATAAGTATCATAGGAAAAGATCATTTATTATGATACGACATTTCCTGTTCGATATTTGAAATTAGAAAAATATTTTGAGATAATTCCGTGGGTGGCTTCCGGTTTGGCCTGTTGACTCAGACGTAATGGAAATAGTAGAGAGAATCATGTTATTCTTACATTATTGCGATGAACCACTTTTCCGCATATAGGGAATAAAATAAACAAGATTCGACTTTTCTACTCTATGTATTTAAACGCGTTTATGCTATGTTAAGTCAGTCAGGACTCAGAACTAAGATCCATTGATAATAATAGACTATTCTAATCTTCTTATATATAAAAATGAATCGCAAAATGTGTTGGTAAGCGCATAACTCAACAACGCCTGGACCAATTTGGCCAATTCTTTTTTTAGAATATTCCATATGGTACGAGGATGGTTCTTACGGAGAGAAAAATTTAAAAAATTGCCTGAAAATGTCTAAAAACAACACTTTTCTATACTCCATACCATACAAACGATTCGTAATAATACAAGTCAATAAGAACTTTAATACCATAACATAAAGTTCAAGTTTTAATGGAGAGGTGCCGGGAAGGCAAAACAATTGAGTGACGTATAAATATTGATGTCAATCGTGCCGCGGTGTTAGTTGCCAAACTACACCTAAACGGCTGAACCGATTTGTATGATTTTTAACCCCCGACGCAAAAGCGACGGGGTGTTATAAGTTTAACGTGTCTGTGTGTGTGTGTCTGTCTGTGGCATCGTAGCTCCCGAACGGCTGAACCGATTTTGATTTAGTTTTTTTTTATATGGCAAAACAACGTTTGCCGGGACAGCTAGTTTCTAATATATATAAATTACGTGTCACGTTGTTTGTGCGCGATGGACTCCTAACTACTTGACTACTTAACTACTACTTAACCGATTTTAATCTTTGCACACCGTGTGCAGTTTGATCCAACTTGAAAGACAGGATAGCTTACATTTTAATTTATCCTGATATTCCCACAGGATCGGGAGCTACGCGGGTGAAACCGCGGAGCGCAGCTAGTATATTAATAAATTCATCGTCTGAATTTCCACTAGCAGCCATCACCTTGAGATGATACATAGAAACAGAAGCAGGTGCTAATTATGAAATCGCATTTATTTCTGAAAATTACAAAGTGTCATTTTAAAAGCAAGAATAACTTCTAAAATAAAACCTCGTCATTTCGCATTCGACGCGCCAGTTGCCACATCACTGTGGCTAAAAGTTGCTCTTTGTGAAGACCGAATTCCTGTTGGGAGCATTCTGGATCACGCTTGCACTCGGTAGATACTTTTAACTAAATTGAAGTTGCGGGCAAAGAGTGCACCAAATGCACGTGACGTACCGAGCTCTCTGTTCACCGGGTACTTTTTACGTGAGTGGATTGAAACGAACGGATTTCTTTATTAGGTGCTATGAGGTTAGGCATTGGGGACATAGTCTTTGCTTATAGACATAAGAAATTAATGAGTCAACGGTAACAATCACAGGATTTTACTTTTGTTAAGGCACTGTGGTTGGAAGGTTAGGTATCCTTACCGGCTGGTATTTATTTAGCGAACTAAGTCTCATTATTTTGCCGTTTTTTATGGTAAAAACGGAACCCTATTACTAAGACTCCACTGTCTGTCTGTCACCAGGCTGTATCTCATGAACCGTGATAGCAAGACAGTTGAAATTTTCAAAGATGATGCATTTGTGTTTCTGCTATAACAACCAATACCTACTCAAAATAGAAAAAATAATTTAATATTATTAAAACGATGGTTCGATTGATAGAACCACGGACAGTTTTATTTGCCCGTGGTTCGATTGATAGAACTCCGGCAGTCGGACCACGACCAATAAACAAAAATTTGTGGGGCTCCCACACAACGTGGAACCTTCCGGACTCGCACTTGGCCGGTTTTTTGTTTTTATACAAAATCAATATTGACGTGACAACGTTTTATAAATTGGTTTGCCGGGTGACACTTCAAGAAACTGCGTTACGCTCCGCTGACGTTATGCGCTCACAATGAGAGCGAGTGAGAGGCACGCGGGCATGGTTAGCCCGCCTAAGAGCGAGAGAGACAGACATAAAAAGTGAAAGGCACGCGTCCCTTCCACTCGAGCACAGTTGTTGTCACGTAAAACTTTCGCCCGTATACCGACTTTACAGGCAACCAGTTTTTATTTTTAATGGGGTGTAGAACATTAAACAAACTTTAATGAGGGCTTCAATCTTTAGCATCGATTAAGTACTAATCATGTGCTACTACGAGTACCTACTTACTTTTGTAAAGACAAATTTGTACTGCAGTGGTAATTTTGAACCAAATTGTACATAAATATCAGCATAGCGTGACAAAATCTTTACAGCTATCAAAATTATACACAGAATTAGTTTGTCAAACAATGCCAAGAATAAAACGGTTATTTTAACAACTGAAACAGTAGGTGTATAAAGTAATACCAGTCACTCGAGTAGCTCTAGGTTAACTAGACTAAACTTTACACAATGTTTGACTTTAATTAATGTTTCTATCTAGACCTACATTTTATAATTACATTTAATTTGAGTCTCCAAACTTAGGCAATTGTAGTACGAATTGGAGAAACAAATATTTTGTTTTTGAATTATAACTCTTGGTGTTTACAAAAGTGTCAAAGAACTATTTTAATTCAAATTTTGGTTAATTAAAATTCTGAATGAATATCCTTAGAAGCATATAGTTTGTGAGTCTAAGGTAATGTACCTACTTATTTATGTATGATTTTCTATGTTTCTTTTTAAATATGGCACTTACCTAGATCTAATAATAATTTTTTGACTAAACATGAACACCGGTACTCACAAAAAGTGTGACGTCATCGCTTACGTTCCCGTCGTGCGTTATTGACAAGGTAACCATAGCAACGTATTATCGTTGCCATGGTTACTATCAATGTTTTCTTATGACGTTATCACGTAAAGTTATTGTCCGTAAACTGATTTTACAGACAACCATTTTTGAAGTTATACTTCTTTAGGCGCGTTATGAAAAAATGATGAGAGTGAAATTTTACAAAAGCGTCACACAAAATTCTCACGTCACACAAAATTCTCACGTCACACAAAATTCTCACGTCGGACGAGTTTTTTGCCGGACGAGTTTTTTGTCGGACGAGTTTTTTGTCGGACGAGTTTTTTGTCGGACGAGTTTTTTGTCGGACGAGTTTTTTGCCGGACGAGTTTTTTGTCGGACGAGTTTTTTTTTCTTTTTTTTTTTCTTTCTTTTTTTATTTTTTTTATTTAGTTAATAGTGACGATACCTCTTGAGTTTCTTGTGCCTTCTTCTCATTGGTGGGCGCATTCCGAAGGCACACATCCTAGCGTATTTAAGTCGTTTCAATATGATTCCGTACAAACTGTAAGATTGCGAATGAAAAAAAAATTGACTATTTTTTTAACATAAGTTAAGATATTTTTAAGGAAAAATGCGTTTTCAAAAATTGCGAGTGAGACGAGACTCGAACTCGCATCCCTTGAATACCGGTCAAGTGCGCTTACCAATTACGCCACTCAGTCAAGTACTGTCAAAGTCAAATTTAAGAATCGCATTAACCTCTTTTCGAATTAAGTTTCGTTTCGACTGAGTGGCGTAATTGGTAAGCGCACTTGACCGGTATTCAAGGGATGCGAGTTCGAGTCTCGTCTCACTCGCAATTTTTGAAGAAGCGTTTTTCCTTAAAAATATTTTCAGATAGCCCAGTGCAGGCCAAGCACTTTAAAAAATAAAAAATCATTAAGTTAACATGCCATTCATTCATCAAAACTCTACCTACCGCAGCTAAACTAATAATAATCAAACAAAATAACCTCTACTTCTAATTCCCAGTCACATATTAATAATTACACACAGCAGCAGCACATTATTGTACAATTTCAATAAAACCAGAGTAAATTAACTACCTACTTGAATAATGAATTGTTCTGAGCAAATGAAAGGGTATCTGAAGATAATTGTTTGAGTTGAGAAGCCTTTATAAGTGGTAATAGTATAGCTACTAGACGGACAGAATCCTTGCCAGATAATGGATTATTTTGTCGTAGTACCTATCATTTTAACTTAACGATTTTTTTCGTATAAAACAAAAAACCAAAAAAACAGTTGAAAAACGTACATAAACAATATTTATGCTGTAATTATAACATTTCATAAGTGTCGATTCCGCGGTTTTTGACGTGACAACGTTTTATAAATTGGTTTGCCGGGTGACACTTCAAGAAACTGCGTTACGCTCCGCTGACGTTATGCGCTCACAATGAGAGCGAGTGAGAGGCACGCGGGCATGGTTAGCCCGCCTAAGAGCGAGAGAGACAGACATAAAAAGTGAAAGGCACGCGTCCCTTCCACTCGAGCACAGTTGTTGTCACGTAAAACTTTCGCCCGTATACCGACTTTACAGGCAACCAGTTTTTTTTTAATTATACGTTTGTCGTTTTCAACTGCAAAAAAGAAACATTGCAAACGTAAAACACAGCGACAGTTTAATTATTTGTCAAACTATTTTCGCTATAGGTAAAGCATAGTTAGAATAAACCAATTTACACTGAGTTTTATTTGGCACGTCTCACGCCCATTTAATGATTTTAGGCCGACCATTATTAAACTTCGTTGGTATTGAAATGGAACATTGTAACTGTTGTTTCACATCAAAGAAACTTTGAAAACATTCGAATGTTATTCAATTATGCCCTGTGGACAAAGTATTTGTTCCCAATATTTAATTTTAGGTAGCAATTTTTATTTATGTCGTTACCATTCGGAAACAACAAACGCCATTTATAGCTAAAAGACTGTAGGTAGGTACGTAAGTTCAGTGAGAAAACGTACAATTTTACGTAGTTATTAAATTAACTAGTAATTAAAATTAATAACAGCAAATTTATGACTGACTTTCTGGCTAAAAGGATATACGCTTCGAAACGACAAGAAATTTTCGTTTTAAAATCCTACTTGTACTTTATAAAATAAAAATAAATAAATATTTCAGGACATATTACACATCGCCATCCAGCCCCAAGCTAAGCAACTTAATGCTTGTGTTATGGGTGCCAGATAACGGATAAACTACTTATATACTTTTTTTTTTGTAAATATATACATATTATACATATAGGAAACACCCAGAACCAGAAACAAGAATTTATGGTCAGCATAAATACTTGTTCCCGGCGGGAATCGAACCCGCAACCTTCTGCGTCGCAGTCGGGTGTTCGCCCGACGCGCCACAGAGGTCGTCCATAGCTATTACTTTACTTTGCTTTGTGTATATTAATCATGTTTTATGTTCTTTACTGTGTTGTACAAATAAAGTTATCTATCTATCTATCTAATATTATAAATGTGAAAGTTTGTGTGTGTGTGTGTGTATGTATGTTTGTTACTCCTTCACGCTAAAACTACTAATCCGATTGCAAGGAAATTCGGTATGTAGATAGCTGAAGATCTGGATTAACACATAGGCTACTTTTATCCCGATATTCCCACGGGATCGGGACTTACGCGGGTGAAACCGCGGGGCTCAGCTAGTTATAAATAAAGAATTACATTTTATGCTGTCTTGCTTACACAGCAGCAAAAATGAAATATACTAGTCCTAAAAAGAAAAATATAACAATAGGAGCCATAAAATGTTAAAAAATATAAAAAATCTTGATAAAGAAAACAATTTGTCGTTAAATATACAATTTTAGTTGTAAACTACTACGATTTTCCATAAGCAATTATTATCATACCCATAGATAATGGTTTCTTTCTATACCTAGTTATTTTATACACTCCCTGACTTCTGATAATTTCTTCACTATTCTCGGTATTTAGTCGTTACAATACGTAAACTGGTTAGCAACGACGACGTACCCTCGCTGTTGCGCGGGCGCGAGCGTGTCTAATTGACAGATAAACTTTGAATGGGTGACAGTCATTAGGTTTTGTATCAGCTCTAGTTGTTTCTAGAGTCAAAATTCTTGCATTTATTTATATGTTGTTTTTTAACTTCTTTTGTACACTATCAGGCTTCAGTTGTGCCTCATCTCAGATTAGCGTTTCCCTTCTCTCCCTTTATTTGTTATTATTAGAACATGCAATTACAGTAAGATTCATTTGAAACTGTAAACGAACACCGAACCGCGTTATACCCTTCATAATTACTCCCCTATCCGTTACAAGGTTAAATTTTAATTTCTTTATTATTTGCATAAAGGACTAATCCTTTGAGTAAGAAGGGATTGTGGCAACAGGCGGCGGAATGCACAGTGACGGCTTGAGCCCATGAGACGGCGAAATTAGTAGAGGCATGCCATACCCCCCCTTTAACCCCCCATCTGGCTCGACTGATGTAATCGCCTCTACACAAACCTTGCAAGCGAAGTCCCGACTAACAAACATTTATTAAATTAAATTGTGCTTCTGGCACCTGCCAAAAACCGTTTTAGTAATGATAATGACAATACTGTTGCATCATTTCAGATCATTTTCGATCATAAAACTTTACAACGTTTATGCACTCAATGCAACATTATCGCAACGTATTCAAAAACAACGAGCGTTAACTAAGCTGACTGCTCAGACAGAATGTCTTTGCACTTAAAAAGAAAGGAATCTGAGAGCCAACTAAATGAAAACGGAACAAATAAAAGCACAAAGAGACATTACAAAGTAACACTGAACAAAAAAGGTTTGGCTTAAGTCATCTCCAATTAGCTAGTGTAAACAATTAACTGAAATTAAAATACAATATTGCCGTCTTCTGAGTAAACCGTTTTATAATTCCAAAGGAAATTTGTTCACTTATTATTAAAGGCGTTTTAGTAAACATGCCTTTCTGAAATAACTACTTCTTCCGAATTACTTAATAGGATGGTAAACTTGGGAAATGCTTCGCTTTACGCGGGTAGCCGAGCATGGCGTGAGCAAACTGGAAAACAATTTCCCTTTGTTGGCATTACCAATAACAATAACATTTATCAAATTACGCGGGACGACTCCGTCTCGATACGGTCGCGGTGGGGCTGGAAGCAGCAATATTGACAAAAGTTGTCATTCAAATAGATAACTATTCCGTGGAAACGTTTACCAAAGTAATTTTAAAGGTATATAAACGGGTGGGTCCTTAATTTTGAAAGCTGTATTAAGTTTTGTACCAACCTCTACGGGACGAATCGCGTGATTATTACGATGAATCCGTCCTTTATTGGTGTTTTTTATTTAACGCTGAGTCCAAAATATTAACGATTTTCATCAGAGAGCTATTAAATACCTATAGCATAAATTCAATAGCAGGTTTTGAAAACATTACCAATAACTGAAAATTCATAGAACATTACAATAAGCCATAGAAATTGACATAACAACTTCAGCATCAAAGTACAACGTAATTGAACAATTCAATCACAACATTTCAACAATCCAAACAAGCCTGAATTTAGTATAAACACAACAACTTGGCAAGTAAGTACCTAGGTTAATTTGTTACCAAGGCTTACCAAGGTACCGTATAAATAGTACTACCGCTCGTCGTGTGGTACTGATAAGGAATAATATTATCGCATATTCAACGTAATCTTCGCAACAACGAGTGAACCAGGGAACACTTGTTATGCGAACTCTACCTTAATACGTATATTTCTGTGTCGGTTGCAAAGGCTTTCAGTATGCTCGCGTGTTGGTACGTGTTTGCATCGGTAATTTGTTTGGCGGTGGTACACGGCCGACTACATTAATGGATCTGAGCTCAGCACGCGACCAGAGAATCCAGACGTGGCACTCACACAATCGCGTTTTCTACCTATAAACATCCTTTGTAACACGACGCGTACCTGACTACTGACGAATCGATAGAGTTGTAAATCGAGACCATGAAACTGTTGACAATAAAATAATTCCGAGATAACTATACAATTCAAACTATAAATGTCGCCAAACGATCTTCCAAGCGGCGGCGAACGGCGACGCTCGACGTTCCCCAGACAGACAGTATCGACAAAATCTCACAACCGTTAAACTTAAACAAACCGCAAACTGATCGTTTGCTGAAACAAGGAAACATTACAACTCCATACTAACCTTTACATTGTAAAATTATTATTAAAACTTAACTTTAGAATATCCCCAATCCCAGTTTAAATGTAACATGAAATTCAAAGGTAATGAGTTTCAGGATCAAGTTCTATCAGAATGCATTGCAGCACTCAAGAATAAAGGTTTACGTAAACTGAATGGAAACCATGTACTTTTTAGAACAGGAATATACATTTGGTAAACTGCTTTTAAAGTTAGTGCAGGTTTCAAATGTATACAGGTGTACGTGACAAAAATCAAAATTTATAATGGTATGGTGTTGACGGTCGTCGAGCACGGTAATCTGCGACATCCCACCGCTAGAAATGGAACGCTATTTCAAAATACGCTCAGATTTTTGAAATTTTTGAATAGGGAAAGATATATCTTTACGAGAATATAACAGAATAAGTTGCGGGATCGTAGCGTGACGACGTAGTTATTAAATCGACCTGAAGTTCAATCTTAATAATCCTATTTAACCATTATATAATATACTAAGTGGCAATAGCATCTGGCTTGCAATGGATGCTGATGTTGAGTTGGATGACCGTTGGTTGGAACAGACATGTCCTTCAAACGATATTATATATTGGCAAGGAAGTTGAGACGCCTAACTACTATCGCTTTTCATATACCTACCTACCTAAAATACATTGTTATATTAGGCCAAAAGTTTTACTCGGTTTTCAAGCAAGCTTATTAATCATAATTTACAGTGCAGCCTATGTGACAAAGTTAGTGTAATGAATCGCTGATTCTACAAATCTTATTTAACCCGATAAAATTTTAAATAAAAATAAATAATATAGGACATTTCATACAACGCCATCTAGCCCTAAACTAATAAACTAGGCTAGTGTTATGGTCGCCAGATAACTAATAGAATTATATTATTATTCTTTTGAAAATATATATTATCCAGACCAGAAACGTTTATGACCAGAAAAATATTCTAATAAATGTTATTCTATTATTTTCTAAATACATATCTCTACATAAATCTGTCGAAGGCGTGAATCGATCCCGCAAACTTCTGTATCACAGGCGAGTGTTAGCCCACCCCACCACAAAAGTTGTCAATGAGAGGATGTCCTTCCTGCAGATTAAAATACCGCTTTAGAAAAGCACAAAGAAAAGTAAAGCCTTTCTAAACTTAACCATTTTCCAATATTTACTTCCACAGCGCTAAATCTGGCCCAACCCTTAGTTATCTCTGGTAGACAAGAGACCAGCGACACGGCATGGCATGCCGTGCCTAGCCAATTAAATGGACTTACTCCGACAAAGAATGAGTAGTTAGCCTCTGTCACACTACTGCGAGTCGAGTGCACCTTTTAAATGGCACGATACCTTTTATTTACAGTTTAGAGGTTCTAGCATGCCAATTTTGGTCGGATTCTTTTTTTGGTTTCATTCGATTTATTTACGTTATCTATGGTCAATATTCAGAGGAATTTGAAACATTTTTTTGATCTATGGTCAAATTTAACTATTAAATTTACCATGATTATACCTAAGTAATTAAATAAACCTTTGAAATAAATTAAATAAATTCTTTATACTGTAATTTTACTTAATGTTCCTTTTCTTATTTTAGAATTAAGAGGAAAGTGTATCGGAGGCTCTTTCCATACAAACTATTACAAACGTAGTCGACTGTTTTCTCCCTGGATAATGACTAGGGCAAATATTTTTGGTGCATAAAACTTATATGTAATTGCCATGACCATGCCCCTATTTTTGATTTTTTAAATTTTATAAATTTTAATTTCTATGATAATAAGAAAATGTAAAAAAACCAAAACATAGGGGCATAGTCATGGCAGTTATAGATTTTGTGGCACAAAAATATTTGTGCTAGTGTCATTATCCAGGGAGGAAACAGTCGACTACGTTTGTATGGAGAGCGCGCAGGTACCCTTTCACCTTAAGTTTATATGGTGCAATAAAACAACTTTTTGAATACAAGCTTTTAAAAATTAAATTATCTTTGCAACACTATATTTATTTAACAACTTCCTCTGGCTACTAGAAATTTCAGAGTTAGTTCACAAGTTTTATACACAACGGGACCCAATCCAAACATTTAATGGTATCAAAACACTTTTCCACCATAATAGTAAAACTGTAATGCCGGCACTCTCTCGGAAAATTGTTAGGAAACATCATAAAAAATAATACCTACGAACATAAAATTGTACAAATGAAACATAATGGAGCGACGAGCGACGGGCGACATAGATATGTAAACCTAGTGCAAAACTAAATTTGTCTATTCCAGAAAGTTTATTCTTTTTAATTTTAATAAAAATTCTAGCGGCAACGTTTAACTAACATGAAGCAATTACTTATCCGCTTTTTCTTAATTTATACTCTTAGTTTTGGCACAGAATAGGTACTTACCATAATTTTGTAAATAAATATTGTAGAACATTCATCTAGCCCCAAGCTAAGGCTTGTGTTATGGTGGCCAAACAACGGATAGACTTTACTTTTATACTTTTTTCTGTAAATATATACTTAATATACATACAAAAACACCCAGACCAGAAACAAATACTATACATAAATATTTGTTTGAGAAGGGATTCGAACCCGCAGCCTTCTGTCTCCCAGGGGGATTTACGCCCGTCGCACCACAGAGATGTATAATTTTATTACAAAGTTTGTTTACACGAAGAAGTCAAAAACTAGATGTCGCGGTCGTCGCGTCGCATCGGTGTCGTTTGTAGCTCTACTATGCACATGATCTAAGTAAAAAAACTAACTTAATAATAAAACCATAGACTGTTAAGTCTGTGTCATCAACGTCGCCACCCTTTGCTATAAATCCATCAAATAAACTAGGTTTTTATACTCTTGTGTTACTGCTGTCTTCCGGTAGTGTCCGGAGCTTGTTATTTTTCATAACAACCAAATTACTTTGATATATTACTTCTCTAGTTAAATACAGTTTTGTATAAGGTTTTTTGTGCGCAGTAAACATTATCTTGGATGATAATACCGTTCAATTTTAACCGACTTTCCAACAGGAGGAAGTTCTCAATTACCTGTTAGGTCAATTCATCGTAATAATATATTGTTCTAGCTAACAGTATATGTGCGTAATCTAAAAATATAATTTATTGAACTTACTTTTACACGCGACTCCATTCGCGAAGGAGTTAATTTTTCTAAGATCCTTTCTTATAATCATCCCTATCACTACATGGTATAAAACAATGTCACTTCCCGCCATCTCTCAATATGCATGCTTAGATCTTTAAAACTACGCGACAGATTTTGAAGGGGGGTTTTTAATAGATAGAGTGATTAAAGAAAAAATGTTTGAGTATATAAAACAAAACTACTACGCGTACCAAGTCGCGGGCAACAGCTAGCAGTCATAATATAATCCTTTCCTATGTCATGATAGCCATTATAGAATGTTTTCTAAATAGCTCGATCCTTTCATTAATTTAAACTGTGGTTTAATATATCGGTCAGTTAGAAAATCAACCTTTGAATTTTATATTTTTAGATTAAGGACGAATTTACGATTTGACGCGCCTGAAGCACAGTAGTATCTAGCTAGACTGACTTTTCATTCAAAATTGTCCCTTATACATCAAACTGAGACAATGACAAATTAAGTCAACCGTATTTCTATGAAAATAAGCTTCACGTGAATTAGCAAAACATGGTGGAAGATTGATGATCTATTTTTGTGGTTTATGGAGTAATTGTGAATATTTTGTCGTATCTTTTTAATATGAATTAATGTTTAATATTTCTGTTGTATCGTAGTTTATTTTTTATTATTTGATGTCTTCTAGATATTGAGATCTTTGTACCGAAAGTCGGCCTATTTTCATAGTTTTTGCGGGAAGAGGCTACGGAAAACTATTATTTTCTGTATTAAACGTATATTAACGGACGACCCAGTTGGCACAATGGTTACCATGCCGGACTGCCAAACACAGGGTTGCGGGTTCGATTCCCGCCACAGACAAGTATTTATGCTTAGATATTTGTTTGTGGTCTGGTTGTTTCTATGTATTATAAGTATATATTTACAAAAGAAAAGTATATAAGTAGTAAATCCGTTGTCTAGCACCCATAACACAAGTCTAGTTACTTAGCTTGGGGCTAGATGGCGATGTGTGGAATGTCCTGCAATATTTATTTATAATATTTATTTATTATTTTGAAATTATTTTTATACATTCTACAGATAAGTGTTGTCAGATTCATTTGGTATCTTGAAAATATGTAAAACTTTGACGGATAAACCCGGAAAATATGTAAAACTTTGACGGATAAACCCGGAAAATGAACCGAAACCAGCTATACTTTGCTAATATTTTGACACTTTCCGTAAATGTGTATGTGTATAAATGTTAAATCAATTCTAACAATATTTTAACTTCAAAATAGACCTACATTTACCGAAAGTGTTTATTAAATATTAAACACATTTCAGCAGTTAAATTTTCAGTTGAACCACTGAAATAGACAAGCGGTCTGCGGACTAACTTTGTCGTATGTTGACTACGAACTCACCTGGGTTCGGGCATTATTTATTCAGCAGAAACCTCAGTGCTGTTGCGGTATCTCACGTTGGAACTTCACACTGACATTTAATAAACCGTAGCTAGGTTTCTGAAGAAAACTAAACCATTGTAGTAAGTTATAAGGAGTTTTTATACTTACAATACTTGTTTTTTTTGGGTTCCGCACTCAAAAGTAAATAAATAAATATTGCAGGACATTCCACACATCGCCATCTAGCCCCAAGCTAAGTAACTACACTTGTGTTATGAGTGCTAGACAACTCATATACTACTTATATACTTTTATTTTGTAAATATATACTTAATATACATACAGACACCCAGACCACAGACAAATATCTAAGCATAAATACTTGTCTGTGGCGGGAATCGAACCCGCAACCCTAAACGCAATACAGGAATCTATTACTAACGCCGTTTGTCCACCGCCGCCGTCACCGTCACGTCAACGAGAACGAGATTATTTGGGGCCGAGTTTAAGATGACGTGACGGCGATCGTTTGTCCACCGCGCCGATATATCGGTGGCTTAGTCCTATATACAACTTTGTCGTGGGTGGTAGGTAGTCGGCAGTGTTGCCACCTTGCCCAAAGAGTAAGTTGCTAAACATACCGTAAAAAGTTGCTACTTCCGAAAATAAATACTCTGGTAAAAGTTGCCAAAAGTGGCTAAACATAAAATGGCAACATATAACAACAATTTAAATAATAAACGTCGATTTCGAAGACATTTAGATTCCCAGACGAAAATGAAATAATAAGTATCGAACACGACTAGGCAGCCTAGGTAGTCTTGTTCGATACTTTTGAATTTTGTGAATTTATTATATTGTAAATTTATTATTTGTTTGTAAACGCAGTATAGACTAGGCTGCGTTCACAAACAAATAATAAATTCAAGTGACAAGACTCTGTCTCTTTTACACTTTGAAGATTCTCAATAAACTATCCTGTGGTCAGGATAGTTTATTGAGAATATCTAACGGAAGTGGTTTGGAACGCAACCTTAGTACATACCTACATAGACATATTTGTGGTTACCACTTCATAATTCAAAATCTTACCAGAACATTAGTTGCATTCTGAATGCATTTAATCATGTATTCTTCTTCCTTTAATAACACAAATTGAAATTGATTGAGACGACGATGGTAAGTTACTTAAGTAGTGTAGCTAATAAATTTAGCAACTAAACTTTTTTGTCTTTAGCTAACTATTTCGTAAATGTGGAAAATTGGCTAAAGTAGCAACACTGATTGCCGGCACACGTCACGCCGCCGATCTACTCGAATCTCGGCGGCCGGGATGACGGTTCTCGGGTGACGGACTTGCGGTGGACACGCGGCTATAGTAGTCTATGTATCAGTACTTCGGCGCCGTCATCTCGTTCTCGTTGACGTGACGGTGACGGCGGCGGTGGACAAACGGCGTAAGGCTACACTGTCCGTCTTAGATGTCCGTCCGTCCGTCCGTTTATTTGTCACCAGACTGCCAAACACAGGGTTGCGGGTTCGATTCCCGCCACAGACAAGTATTTATGCTTATATTTGTCTGTGGTCTGGTTGTTTCTATGTATTATAAGTATATATTTCCAAAGAAAAAGTATATAAGTAGTAATGTAGTTAATTTATATGTGAAAACATTTAATTGGTTCTTAGCCACTTTTTTTAGTTTTTTAAGCAGAATATTTATAACTGTTTGTTTTCCAAATAAAATAAAATAACACAAGTCTAGTTACTTTGCTTGGGGCTAGATGGCGATGTGTGGAATGTCCTGCAATATTTATTTATTTATAGCTAGACAGTTATTTTTTTACAGATGATATATTTATTACTGTTGCCGCTATAACAACAAATACTAAAAACAGAATATAAGGTATGGAACCGTTAGTGCGCGAGTCCCGTGCACTTGACCGGTTTTTTTCTCTTTTTTTCTTTCAATTTAATTATTATATTAAAGAGGAAGCAGTTTTATGTCCGTTTCTATTTCTGTGACTCAACTTTGAATGGAATTTTACAGTCTGCCGCAATAACATTTTTTCGGAACAAAACAACATCCGAAGATTCTTATTTTTACGATCTTTCTACTTGTACAGTATCCAGGGATTTTCCACCAATCTATAAATTGATTCATAAAAGAAAAAGAAAAACTTTGACTCGCGCACGAAGGGTTCTGTCTCATTATATTCTGGTTTTAGAATTTTTTGTTATAGCGGAAACAGAAATACATCATCTGTGAAAATTTCAACTGTCTAGCTATCACGGTTCTTGAGATATAGCCTAGTGACAGACAGACAGACAAAAAGTAGAGTTTTAGTAATAGGGTTTCGTTTTTACCCTTTGGGTACGGAACCCTAACTAGTAAAACAATTTCTATTTAGGCGAAGGACAAAAATAAAAATGTCAGGGACCTATTCCATCATAGAATAATGTCACTTTGCACTTTGTGCAAAATTCTCCGTAAATTGTAATGATATCTTTAAGTTTTATGCAAGCAATAAGCAGTGCCTGTAGGGCAAGTTTTTTCTTATAGAAAACTCTACCAAATTATTTGCGTAAACGCTAAAACTCAATGAAAAGACAAAAAGTGGTTTTTTTTAATAAAAAGTTTATAGAGTTAGTAAAGCTTTTACTTTCCATACTATTTTTACGTTTACGCAAACGTGATAGTTAGCATTTGTTATACGAAAAAGCTCGCACTACGGTATAGAGCTTTTGTGTTGTGAAATAAGCCCCTGGTAATTGCAAAATTTCACATATTATACTTAGTACTATTGAGACAATCAATTGAAGCAAAAGACCAATGCATTAAACTTTTTATGTGAGGTTTCTTTTTACTATCAAAGTTAAGAAAGATTTGAAAGCTTTTTGAAGACTTTTTCTAAGTTACTTTCAAAGATAAATAGTCAGGAAAATTCTTGATTTATTCAATCAATAAGTCCACCGAAGGTCATAGGGTAGTGGCGTTTATAGATACGACTACCTACTACTTGCTGTCAGAGATTACATTAAGGAATGACTAGCTCTTGACCGCGACTTCATCCGCGTAAAGTTTGAGTTCTCTAAAATCCTTTCTAAGCTAGATGCCTACATTATAATGGTTATATATGCCAAATCTGAGCCCAATCCGTCCATTGATTCGAGTTGTGCATTGATATATCAGGCAATCAGGACTTTGAATTTAAAATTATGATTTTTTGTGATACCTAAGAAAAAAATACTACACTTACAAAAATCTTACGTTTTAAAAAAAAAGTCCATAAATAAATATATTTCAGTGAAAAAATCACCACGAGTATGCATTAATTAACAAACGACATGAAAAAAAACCGGTTAAGTGCAAGTCGTACTCGCGCGCCGAGGGTTCCGTCGATTAGTTTCAACTCTATTTCTACACCCTTACAGTGGTAGGGTAGTTACCGATTCAACTTGACCCCTATTTCGTTTGGGCTCCCATACAATGGGATTAAGTTAAATTGGTCAAACTATGTATGTATGGGGACACCCCTTAATTTTCAACCATTTTTAAATTTTTAAAATTCCTTTATTGAGTGAAAATGTAACTTTGCCCATATCTTTTTATTGTGTTGACTTAGGACCTTGATTTTTATACACCTAAAAGGGGCTATAGACATTATCTTGTATGAATTTCAACTTGCTATAGGTCCACCGTTCTTGAGAAAATCGGTGGTGACACACGGACAGACAGAGAGAGAGACTAACAGACAGACGGACAAGAAAGTGATCTTCTAAGGGTTTCTTTTTTACCTTTTGAGGTATAGAACCTTAAAACTCACTCATCTCATCATTCGACTCCATTATATTTTGTTAAAGCGGTTCGAACACAATTTCGTTGTTAATGATTATTTTTAATTTATTTCTAATCATTTTTAACGATACGACAAACTTCATAGCAAAAGTAGAAATAAGGACATTTCAGAAGCTAAGTTGCGACTATAACTCAGTAGGATTCCAGACTTCATTGTACTACCAAAAGCGCACAGAATTTGAGTATTTCCAGGCAAAACTATTGTTTGTTTACTTAACTGTGACATCGTTATTTCAAGAATTAGGAATAATTTGAATTTGTGATAATGTTTTCAGAAAAAGCTTTTAGAAGTTTGGAGTTTTTAAATAGCTGGAGAGGTTTATACATGACACTGGTTTAGGCATTATATATTAAAACTATTTCATGATTGGTAATCTGGCAAGCCTTAGGATATTTGTTTTGCGTCACTTTGGTAAGTGCTTTCAACCAAGCACCGAAAAAAGAGGTATGGTAAAAGTTTGACCTCGATGTCTGTCTGTATATAGCTCCGAAACAAAAGAATCATAAATACCAGAAAACTGAATGATTGTTAGTGTTTTAGCTATGTTTCATTTGTGGAACCGTTTAAAAGTTATGAATATTTGTCTTGCTTTGGATAGGTTTCATATACTTTTCTGCTAGTTTTTTCTTCGCTTTTAGGCTGCAGAAATTTCTTAAAATTGGTATATTTTTTATGTTTTTTAATTTAGCTTTGCTATCTCGTTTTGAATTTTCGTCAATAAATATTAATGTTACTGTACTTTAAAGAACAGAAGGCCAATTTTCGTAAATAACATTATTCAAATTACATTTCAATATCATTTCGATTGCATTTCGATCACAAATAATACCCTCAAAGTAGCTCAAAACCCCCTCAAAGTTAGCTTTTTGTAAAAAAAAAAACTGACTTTGAAGGTATCTTTTGCAATCGAAATGCAATCGGGATGATATTGAAATATAATTTAAACAATATTATTTACGGAAATTGGCCTTCAGAGTAGGCATTACTCACTCGATTTAAATAATATATTTAATGAATCAAGCATAAAACCGCAGTATAAAACACTCCATCAATTTCGTCACAGGCGTGACTAACAATGCTTTTTTAAGTTTCTTTCACGGACTAAATACGAGTGAATACTCTATTGTGATGCAACTTGCTTGGGTCACTAAATCTGAAGTCGGTTAAATACGGCAATTATTCAAGGAAGGCTAAGTCTCATTGTCCGTGCCTCGCCTCGCTCGCCTCTCTATAATGTTCTCTAAATTCCGTTTTTCATGCCTTGTCATCCCGTATAAGTGTTTTAATACGACAACATTCTTTAATACTTCGTGTCACATTGACGCAATTCAGCTTCGAGTATTTAAATTTAGATCAGCAAACAATCTATTCTTCAGTCACGAGTAGAGTTCTAAGAAAGGCAACTCAAAAAAACCGAAATCTGCAAAAATCTCATTAATAGAATACGACCCCGCCGATGAATCTCGTTGATAAGCCTCGTAACCAGAGAAACGGTTTTCCGTCTTAGACCACGTCCATGCCAATATCAAACAGATGATTCACAAAAAATGAGCACAGAGATCTCCGAGATGTTTATCGCATTAATATAATACGGCATTAAGATTACAATGGGTCGGCTCAAGAGTGGTCCAATATAAGGAGCTCAGAGGCCCCGCGTGCTTTGTTGTGAAAATAACTTTATGCCTCAGAAAGCGGGGACAGAGCGAACGATGCTCTCGATACACCCAATGGCCGTTCTAAGCGATGCTGTATATTCATTGCGTTGTTCATATCCTTCGCAATAATGCAACGCCATTGTTGTATTCTAAGAGCGTTTATTTAGTCATGCAAACTGTCACAGCCGCTTATTTCGGTACAATATCGGCTGTATGAATACCATTAATTTGCAGTACCTATTCAGTGAGATAGCACGCGGAACGCAAATAGTACGCAAAAGGAAGATAGCGGAGCCTGGCACAAGTCTGATCACTATCAACCGCCGCCCCCCTTATTCCACAGACCATCGGTACTCTGCAATTACAAACGAGTTATTTACGGCGGACCGAACTGAGATATTTTAAGCTCATTTCCATCTAATCTATCGATCCACGAACCAGCTTAAATGCACTTTAGTAGAAATGGAATCCAATTTGAACTGAGACAAGCCACAGGCACGAAATTAATCATTTCTCTGAGTTAACTCCTTAATTTCCCTTACCTCACTAAACTCGAGTTCAAAGTTGATCTTTATATTATTTACTAATGTGTGGGGTGTGCACGAATGAAATTGAACGCGGTTGGTATGAAAAGATCGAATTTATTACTTCATAAGTCATGAGGGTTAAGTAATAATCGTCGACAATGGGCAATAAAGACTTTATAGGCAGTAAAGTACGATCCGGTCGCACGTCCATACAGAAATCAACTGAACAAATTCTGAAATATAGACGTTTCTTCACTACCATCGAGCGAGCGAGGAGGCCCCACCTTAATTTGATAAAAGCATTTTCAAATAAAATGTCGTTCCCATTCGATTATTCAAACGTAACACTTTTGTAAAGTTAATTTTCTTGTTATTAGTTAAAAACTATGCGATTACGTCATAAACACGAACAGTTTATTACTTGATTGAGTTAAAATCAATATAGTAAAAGATGTAGGCAATAAAATACTAGAATTGAAAGTAACAACGTTTTTATCTAACGGAATGGATTATCAACGTGACGCATAACATTTCTTTTGAAATGAAATGAAATGAAATGAAATACTTTATTGCATGTTAAATTTAGGTACATATTTTAGCAGATCATTTTGCTTATTTTATTTCCGACTAAATTTTACCTTTTCAGGTGTACATACATTTTTGTCCAATTTATTATGACGTTAGCAAATACAGTCCATCAAATATAGAAATAAAATTTAGAATAAGAATCAACATTACTAAACACAACACAATACAATAATAATTAAATAATACAAGTCAAAACAAGTTAAATATGTCAATAAGATAATTGTTAATAGTCCAGTACATATAATATACGCAAGTGAGAATTAAATAACAAGTAAATTCAATTATTATAATCATAACATTTGTCCAAACAATAAGATTTTCTAGATTTTTTTTTGCAAAAATTCATTTATATTGTAAAAACACTTATCCACAAGCCATTTATTTAATTTTAGTTTAAAATCTTTCAAATTGTCAATAATTTTAAGTTCATCAGGTAGCTTATTAAAAATTTCTATACACATATTATTACAATTATTTCTTACTGTAGTCAATTTGGTTATTGGTCTATGTAGTTCAAATCTATGCTTAAATTTTAGTCTTACACTATTTAACTTACACTTCTCAAATAAGTATTCGTGTTTAAATACAAACATACATGTTTCCAATATGTAAAGGGACGTTACAGGCAGGATGTTATATTTCCTGAAATAAGGACGGCAAGACTCAATCTGTTTCAGACCGAACATGGCTCTGATACATCGTTTTTGTATTATGAGTAGACTTTTTATTTCAGTACAATTTCCCCATACTATAATACCGTAGCGTAAGGCTGAGTCTACATATCCACTATATGCTATTAGGGCCGCTTTCAAAGATACTGTCTGCCTAACCTTTCTCAGCGCATAAACAAATCTATTTATTTTACTGCCCAGATTGTCTACATGGTATTTCCAGTTACAATGTTGATCTATATTTATACCTAAGAATATAGTTTGAGAAACCTCTTCTACGTCCCTACCTTGCACCTGAACTTTAAGAGTACTTGGATTTCCTTGCATTGTATAAAATTGAATAAATTTTGTTTTGTCTGTATTGAGTTTTAAATTATTTTTTATTAGCCAATCTGTTGCTTGTGTTAGGGCTTTGTTTACCTCAGAATTATATGTCAATGGATCAGTTCCGTCCACAACTATTGTTGTGTCATCCGCGAAAATGACACACTCATGAGATATGTCACCAGGTAAATCGTTAATGTAAACAAGGAAAAGCAAAGGGCCTAAAATACTGCCTTGCGGCACACCAAACCTATTACATAGATATGCTGATTGATATTTTTCCATTGTCATACTCTTTGGGCAATATCCTGTAACTTCAACGCATTGTGTCCTATTTTCTAAATAAGATTTTATCCAACCTAAAGCTGGTCCTCTAATACCAACTTTATAAAGTTTAATGAGCAATCTTTTATGACAAACCATATCGAATGCTTTACTCATATCTAAAAATAATGCGGTAACAGGTATTTGTTTATCCATACATGACATGATGTGTTTAATCAAATTAAATGTCGCTAACGAAGTGCTTTTACACTTTCTAAAACCGTTTTGATTATCTACTAGAATGTGATTCGTTTCTAGGAAATTTGCTAACCTATCATACATAATCTTTTCAAATATTTTGGAAAATATTGGTATCAAAGTTACTGGTCTATAGTTTTCCATCATTGCTTTATTGCCTTTTTTGAAAAGTGGTTTGATAATAGATGTCTTTAATTCTTTGGGAAATACACCCTGTGTCAGTGAAAGATTAATAATATGTAAAAGAGGGTACACAATAACTATCATACATTCTTTAATAATATCTGTTCGTACTCCGTCACAACCTACAGCATTTGAATTTTTGAGGGTACGGATTATTTTTGAGAGTTCTTTTGATGATGAAGGGTTTATAAATATACTATTTTCCAAGTTGTCTGAATTTACAGTAGAAGTTTGTTCATTATTACAATGTTTGCTAACGACATCTATAAAGTATCTATTGAATGAATCTGCAATAAGTTTAGGATCAGTAATCTTTGAATCGTCATTTTCTACAATTTCCTTAATTGATCTACTATTATTATCACTATTTGTTGTATACTTCTTTATGACTCGCCAAGTAGCTATACATTTACTTTTAGATTTACTTATATAATCTGAATTTTCTAATTTGAGATGTGATGAGATGCAAGATCTCAACAACTTTGAGTATTTTCTATACGTAGTTTTGTTACCCGAAGAATGTCTAAGTTGTAAATATAACTTCCTTTTTTTACGGCAGCTAATTAGTAAGCCTTTTGTTAATAACTTCGAAGTTCTGTTTTTGTTAGTTATTTTGACTTTAATTTCTGGAAAGCATAAGTCGTAGAAAAGAACAAACAGATCATGGAATTTCTTAAACGCTTGACCAGCCTCTTTGGAATCAAACACATCCGTGAAAGATATAGACGATAAACACTTCAAAAATTTCTGCCGATTTTCCTTTCCATAATCGCGTTTATATTCGTACCAATATTTAAGAGGTGGCGGATGATATTTCTTTACAGGTATTTGGTATGTTTGCGCTGTATGATCAGATAACCCTATTTCATGAACTCTAGCCTCACCGCCATCAATATTTGATATGATGAGATCTATGCAGGTTTTCGATTTTTTCGTGATTCTAGTTGGGCTCGTGATTACTGGTCTCAAATTGTACGCTTCTAGTAATCGATGCAGTTCTTTACATATGGTCGTATCTTTTAATGTGTCTATGTTTAAATCTCCACATATAATGTACTGTTTTCTTTTGTGTTGACATATTTTATTAAGGATTTCTTCTAATTTATTAAAAAACTTTGAGGATGGTGATGTAGGTGTTTTGTTTGTGTAGATACATATAACTACTATTCCGTACGTCGTAATTGTCAGCCCGCAACATTCAAACACAAACTCTGCCCCTATTTTCTCCAATTCCTTGATAGGTTCAAATTCAATGTCATGTCGTACTAAGATTGCTGCTCCCCCTTTGTTTTGCTTTGTTCGAGAAAATGTGCTTGCCAATTTGTAATTTTGGAGCTTCAAGTTTATTTCTGTACCTCGCTTCATATTTGTTTCCGTCAAACATACAATATCAATTCCAATGTTTTCTTTACTAATATCCTCCAACACGCAACATAGTTCATCTTTTTTATTCAATACTCCAGCTATATTTTGATGAAGTATGCCTATAGTACTTTTATATTGATTGACGACGAAAAAACTTTTTGTTGCTGTAAACGCTTCTCTCCAAATTATTACTAGTTATTGAATCCCGTGCATTCATCTGTGGTAATTTAGTCTTAACGTTTTCTTCTGTTACTCTTTTAACTATTTCCTTCATATTTAAGTATAACATCTTATACATTTGAGTTGCAATGTTATGTACCATATTATTTGCTATATTTTGTGTAAACATAAACTTACTATTGTAGATCCATCTGGCGTAATTACAGGATACAAGGTCACAATGTGGGAATTGATTCGTCAATTGCTCAAGCATTTTATTTAGTACTGTTACATTAAGATGGCGATTGTATGGAATTTCGGAGATAATAATGTTTGTTTCATTGAATTCTTGCATAGTATAAAATAAATTTGCATACATTTCATTTGGATTTATGTCATTTGTACCTGTTAGCAAAATTAAAAAGTCATCTTTAGTCAGTTTTACATTCAGCCTAACAATCGTTTTTAGTGTGGATTTAGTATCAGCATAAGACTTTGTAAAAGAAAATATGTCAAAATAATCTCCGTATAGCTCATGTAGTAAAAGGCTTAAGTTTTTTCCCTGTTGATCTGCGGCAATTATCAATTTTCGTTTTCTTAATCCATTTTGTGTTCTATTATTGTAATCGTCTTTAAACTGTTTGCTGTATATATTTGTTCTATTTTTTGTTGTTATATCGCGTCGAGATTGTTTTCCATTGTTATAAATATTTTTAATATTATCGTTTTCATCCTTTGTATTATGTTTTAGATTTTTACTTGCAGGTGCTGTTGTAAAAAGTTTAGTGTCAGGTATTTCCACTGTGGAATATATTTCCACTTTTACTTCAAACTTAATTATATGAAGCTTAAAAAGTCGTTTTTAAAAATAAATTATCTTAATATTTTACCACAGACCGTTTTGTGAGGCAACTTTAGTATTATTATTTCGAGACCCGTTATTATTAGTTAACGAGTAGATTACTTTACGCCAACCACCGTCAGTATGCTCGTAAAACTATTTAATGACAGCTTTCATCTTCTTTGATTTGGTAGATATAATATTAATTTTACTTTGATGTAGGTACTCGTAGATACACAGAAGGCTTAAGCGGGCTTACCTTTTACGAAACGTCGGCTTATTAAATAAACGTTGTAAACAATATGCCTATTGCTTAACGTTAAAATTTATTAAATATAGCATTACACGGAATATTATCTTTAGTAGCTGCGATCGAATGTTTAAAATAAACACGTATAGCTTACTGTCATAACAAAAATATTTTCATTTCCCGAACGACTTTCGACGTAACCATTAATGCATGTGATGATACCACAAGTGTACTTATGGTGTTTTATGTGTATTTTCCTTTCAACACTACGTATGATAGGGATAGATATGGTATTCAAAACACCCGTTGAAACCATTGACTCTGTAGAGAACAAAAAAAAATTACGATCAATGCACATTCTTATAAAACTTTGGAAGTTACACGCTCTTATTGGATTTAATACTACGATATTAGTACCTACCTTCTTATGTGTTGTCACCATATTCTACCTATTTTGTTTTAATGTTGATGCAGCCACAAAAAATATTCGTTCCACTGCCGTCTTCTGACTTTTATTATACTCTTGTTCCATGAAAGCTCCCTCTTATTTGGGGATCTTCAACGACGACTGAAGCAAGCGTGCTACATCTTAGGCATCGTCATTTACCATCAGCTTTGATAGTAGTCAAACGTTGACCTACATTATAGAAAAATATTTAAGGACACTACTTTACCTATGTTACCTTATGTTTAATTTGAATTTTCGTAATTTTCTACGTTGTTGTGCGTATTTACTTTATACTTTAAGCTTAAGACTTATATATTATGCTTTTGATACCACCACTAAGCCTACATAGCAATACATACCTTGGTCTTTTAAATTAATAATAAGTATCTTAAACTGGTTGTTGTTATTATTATTGTGGAGAACTCAATAAACATATTTTATTTTTATTTTTTTATTATCCATTAATAAGTTGTTAATAACCTTTTCGTCTTTTTGTTTATTTTTTCTAAATATTTTGTGTTGTACAAATAAAGTGTTTTTATCCATCTATCTATTACCTTTCATGTTTTGTATTCAATAATAGAATGCATTAAGCTAATACGAAATATATGTTCTGTCACAGCCGGTTATATCATACCATGATTAGCCAGAATCCAGTCACGATCTACATTTAACAATGCGCTCTATTGTGCTGGTAAATATTTTAATTTCGAATATTGTGATATTCATTTCAATATGCATGTTGGTTCGGTAATTGATAGTAAGCAACTAGGCGTGAATAATACTTATACTTTTACGAATATAATTAAAATTATATATGCCTCACGCAAACGCATACAAACAACAAAATAAATACAATTAATACAAAAAAAGCCTTCAGGATAATCATGAGCTTTTTGTATGTTTCTTATTTAAAAAAGAAACTTCGTCCTAAACAATAAGTCATAAAACTTTTAAAACTAACACGGTTTTTTTAATAAATATCAAATTAAATATAGTCTTCTTAAACAAACATATCGAGGAAACAGTCCACACAAGCCTGAGCAAACATAATAAAGGGATTGCTAGCGAGAGGCGATGAACTCGAGGTGACTCGAGACAGCAACGAAAAGCGTAACAATATGAAATGCAGCTTCTCCCGACATAGCATCCACATTTGACCGAGCAGTCGAGGCGTAGAAAAGAAAACAATGTTTTTATTTCACCAAAATATTGTGAGAACGCTGTGAAAATTCATTGTTATAAACTAGCTCTTTATGCAATGGCAATAAGACGTAAAATCCCTCAGTGAATTGTGAATATTTCATTTTGTAAAGCTCGTAAAGATTCGCTTATACCTGCTTGTTTGTCGTAAGTAGAAGGGGCCCATCGGGCGTAGAACCTTTTTTTTATCATTCAATTTTATATGTGGGAATTTTAATGGCGAGGCAAAACGGCACGTTCTGTCCACAGCTGGGTCGCATTCGGTGGGTTCTTCGCAAAACACGTGTCAGGTTCGTCCATAAAGTGCCGAAACGGGCGTTTTACTGACTGACGCTTTTCAAAAGTCTATAATAAAACGCATTTCATGGTAACATAATTTATTGTTTTACGAGATAGCAGATGTTTATTTCATTTACAAAAATGATTGATGTTAGAGTAGCTACAATATCTTTCCACACTCAAACGAGTTTATCGTCGGTTCACTGCAATCGATAGTGGGACTACTATTAATTTTATCAGCGAAGGCTCGGGTCTTAGGCGGTGGATGGCAGAGCGGACGAGAAATGCAACGTCATCCATCTCACACCCGCCCGCCGAACCTCTACCTCAGAATTACTTCAATCATTTAAAATAAACACAGTTTCTTCGAATTGTAAAGAGAGTGGCTATTGGCTCGATCACAATATCCCTTTTGATTTATGATACACACCTAATACAACATACTGTCCCGTGCACCTGCCGATTTTATTTAGGGTCTGCGGAGAGCAATTTAAATTTATTAACTGATAGTCTAAACATAAACAATTTATACCGCAGTTTAAAACTAAACTTGAACTGCATTATTAGGAAGATTTTTTTTAATTAAAAGTTAGAATAGAAACGTAGCAAATTATAATTTAAGATAATATCACAAGCAGCGAAGTTGAAATCCCCGGAGACAAACAGACGTGCTGCAACTTTTAGAAGTGCATGAGAACATTTTATAAATTAAATGTAACATTTAATTTCTTTTAGTAATCAACAAATAAGAAGTGAGTAATGTTTTAAACAGCTGGAATTCTAGCAAGAAATCCAACGGGCGGCGCTCAGCGGGACGCCTCGACAATGGCAACCAAATTAAAAGGAACCGTAAATGTTTCGACTTGAGCCTTGCTAAAATTTATTGCTCTCAGGTTTTTTCTCTTGTTTCAGCTGCTAATGAGATTCGAATGTTGCAGCTGTATTATTTGAAATGTCGGGCGAAGATTAAAAAAGCTCACCAGGACTTCCTATTTACGGTAGAGCCGATGAAATTAAATTTATCGTGAAATCAGGTCTGTTTACTTTGTATTCTACAATGTTTGCTGAATTTTAACATTGAGGAGAAGAAGAGTACGTATTATGATATTTTCTCGGTATGCATATTGAAATTTGCGGAGAAGACGCGAGTTGATTGTAGAGCGCCTTATTGCAAGCGATAGGTAGGTACGGTGAGTTGGAAACCTTGATTTGAAATTCTATCTCATAGGTATAAAGGTGGTATTGAATTGAAGGCTCTTCTACGCGGGTGGTCCTAACACTGTCGGCTATTGAAGCAACGCGGGAATGCAAATTTGCCGGCGTCTAGTCCTCGTGTTCTTGAACTGCTACGACAGAACGGAGGCTATTAACGGAATCCGAAAATTATTAATTATGTATAGGGTTCGTTTGTTATTAGTGAGCGAAACGATGCAGAGCATGATATGACAGTTTTCATGGCACTTGAATCGAATTGGCTACGAATGGCTGACACGCTAACGCCGGACCTATCGAAGCGATCGACTTTGAAAAAACCGATGTGGAACGAATGATGCAACAAATTAAGTGCAGCAAACTAGATCCGTGGTATGGAGTGGGTCTTTGATAGATCGGCGGTACTCCAAGTACGGACAAAGGGACAATAGTAAAAGAGCAAGTACCGGAGCGTGGCGATCAACACCAGCTTCCGGCAACGTGGGAACGCCTTTTTATTGCTATCGATAATTTCTTTGTCGATATTCGATATTATTAAGAACCCATTCCGTTTTCAAAAGGTTTATGTTTACGAGTAACCAGAATGTTACTTTATAACATGCAAGCTGTCTTAAAGTCGTAAGACTTCTCGTAAAACGTTGAAGATTTTGGTTAAATTAACGAAATTTAACCGGCACAGAAATGGAAAATTTTAAAGGTTAAATTTTGCTTATCTATGTACCTTAATTATAACCTTTTGAGTTTATTAGCATCGATGATTATTATTAGCTTTGAATCAGACTGCTAAAAATGTTTTATTCAAAAATTTGATTTTTATATAAAAAAATTCTAAGCTTCTTGAGTAAATAATTAAAAAGTATCGAAAATGTATACTGTCTTAATAAATAGCCTACCGTCAGGTATTTCACGTGAAAAAACAATATTATGTGTTATTTAACCATAATTAACATAGTTAATTAATCTTCAGTTACTGCCCGCCTTTTCAATAATATTGTAAATGAAACCAACAATACCTTGTTGTCTCTACTAGCTGCGCGCTTAGCAGTTTCGTAAGTCCCGATCCCGTGGTAATATCGAGATAAAAAATAGGCCTCCAACTATTTACATACCAAGTTTTATCGAAATTTGTTTTGCGTTTTCGCGTAAAAAAAGTAACAAACAAACACACATACTTACACCAAAACTTTCACATTTATAATATAAGTATGATATCTATATCGACTTTTAGCTTTTATCATTTCACCAAAACATGTTTCTAATCAAATCTTCTAAAGAAGCAAACATAAGAAATTGAATGTTTCTTTTTACTGCCTTCATATCCAATAACAGCATAAACTTGCTTTCGTTAAATCTCATTTCGAAGAACCGAATTTTATTCAATAAATCTTTCAATTACAATTCCTCAATAAATCTATACTTATCTAGTATTTTATTGGTTTCGGTACTAAACTTTGAACTTCAGTAGCTAGTAAAAGTAATAAAGCACTAACTTATTGTGTTAAGATAACCATGTCAAACAAGTGACACCTTTAATCTAACGCTAATGAAGAAATTATTTCATTTAAAACTACTATATGAACAATAGAGAACCTTTAAAACTGATATTCAAGGGGAAAATCTATTAAACCATAATAATAATGACTTATGTGGCGTCGTTCTTTTCCTTTATACCTATAGGTTTAATTACATAGTATAAAACAAAATCACTTTCCGCTGTCTGTCCTATGTATGCTTAAATCTTTAGAACTTCGCAGCGGTTTTTTTTAAATAGATAGAGTGTTTCAAGAAGAAGGTTTATAATGTATAAAACCTGAATAATATAGCCATGCGAAGCCGGGACGAGTAGCTAGTATAGTATTCTATAAAGAACTTGACAAACTTCTATACTTACATAAAAATTCCAACAGGAAATTACCGATTGCATTTCATGTAATTTTGATAAAATGGATTCTTACTTTTATAACATCCCGCAAGCCTTTGCCGCGTTGTTTTTTCTTTAATACTATCGATCGTAGTCTAAAGATAAGTGTATCAGACAAAACTAACATGTAAGGGTGGTCTGCCAAATACTACCCCCTTTCCAAAGCCCCTCGTCGGAAAACGCAAGATTTATCGCCAAAACTTGTTCCATTACTCATCTCAACATTCGTTACTCTAATAAAAGAACGTCTTTCGATAAATTTATTATGTGGAGTATGGATTTTTTATTATACAACGTCTATTTTAAAACTCACTCGAACTTATTAGTTCATAAATAAAAGATTTGATTTAACGTCTCCTCCGCGGAACATTAAAAGTTTGAGTAAGTACTCAACTTTTATGTCTGCTTGGTTAGATATTTCTTTGTAATATTAATAATACTAACGCACGTTTAATAGAGGAAGTAGTCAATAAAATAAAATAAAATTAGATACTAAATCCCGTATCTAGAGAATCTGAAATTATTTTAATTGGGACATTTTCGTCAAGTTATTTATCAACGTTATTTGATATGTCGACCGGTTCCAAAATGAAGCAGCTGATAGAAATGGCAGGTGAAGGTTTATCAAAAGCAAGGTGAAAGATAAAGAAGAAGGAGCAAATTAGAGGTAACAAGAAAAGCAAATAAGAAAGTTAAAAGTTTAATAAACAAGTTTGATACCATACCTTTCGATTTGTGACCATATAAGACGGTAAACTGCTCCAGGTACTCCAGGAAAGTAATCAAAAACTGTATGGTACTTTATGGAATAACTATCAAAACTTCATGACAAACTTGTCAAGTAACAAACAACGCGGCACTCAAATCACGATCACGCTAATAATGCAATCCGTGTCACTTTACAACTGTACACTATCTTATAAATCAACTTAGCACTTCACTTGATATAGGAAAAAACACTAGTTAAGTATTGTTATTGTACGAAAATGGACAAAGTTTCAAGTCCGAATAGCACTGCACAGAAATGTTGCCGAGGTGTAGTAGTGAAAGAGGTGGTCGAAACGAACAACGTGTTGTTGGCCGGGACGGGACGTTCGGTCGGCGTTCGTACGCGGCGGCCGCGCGACTCTCTCTGCCTGCACCGTGAAACCCCACGGGCGGCGAGGGGGCCGATACACGAAAATGGCTTCACAAGTTAATTTTTTTCTCTTTCCTCCTTTAATATTCCGCATATGCCGTGCGCGGCCGACGGTGCACGCGCATGCGTCCCAACCCCACAGGGGCATCTAGGGGTTGTAATGTAACGCGATGCACCCGCACTTTACATAACTTATTGGGCCGTTTATTGAAGCCACTGTTTAATACCCTTTCCTTGTCGGCTTTATGCGTAGCTTCCTCTATGGTGTACGGCCATAGTGAATATTAATCCTTGTACAAAACGCTCTAATCCGGCCGAAACTGTTCATTAATCTCAATGTAAACGTCAGTTCAAATATTAAATTTAGCTAAAGTAAAGCTAAGCTTATCCAACTTTGTGATGTTATACCTTCAGGCCTGGAACCTCTTTGGTAAAATAAAGATTTGTAGCGTAGATGAGGTTTATTAGACTACTTTCATACAAGCTGTTGTAATCTCGCATAGATTAAAATTCTGTTTTCTAAAAAAATCTTCTTATAGTTCTCCAACACAAGGAATATTACCAAAGTTGGCTGGAAAATAACTATGTTTTAGATTTTTTTTAGTTAATAATTGTATTTATTATATTGTGGTATGTACATTCGAGAATAGATATTAAAGAATTAAATATGTCAATCAAACAAGGTAGGTAATCAAAGCTTTAATCTTTCAAAATCTTTGACGGTTTTGTTGTATGTCTACTTGAACGACTTGCCAAGAATGTGAAAAGTTTTTGAATGGATTATTTTATCATTTTATGTAATTAGCTAGTCATTGATGTGTTTCGAATAATAACAGATTGTAATCTCATATTATTATTTCTTGTTTAATTTCATCAATTCTAAGACGTTCCTTTTTAAGCATTTTTCAGCAAAATCTTTTCTAAACACCTATAAAATAGGGTACCTAATAGTTACCTGAGTCTTTAAAAAGTGCTTTCCTACAAATATTCAATTCTTCGATATAAAACGGGTCTAAGAATGTTAGCGGCATAAATTATTTATGACTTGGACTGCCATTAGTGGGAACATCAAGTAGGTACATTTATATTGAATCGACTTGGGATTTAAGCTTCCGACTTTGATTTTCATATAGAACTGGTTTTAAATTGAAAACTTTCATCATTAACTGCCCATTTAAAAATAACAAATCAAATATCAATGTAACTTATTTCATTTCTAAAAATACCAACAGCTTTCCTAAAATAAACATGCAACCTAAAACAATACGCATCGAATTAAGAGCCTCCTTTTTTTAAGGTTGGTTTATAAGTAGAAATGATTTAGTACTCGACTCGTCAAGTGCAAAAACAGTTCTGATTGGTCAAGCGTGTTTTGACCTGACATTTTGGTTCTCATTCGTCAAGCAATGCATAAGTTCTAATTCGTCAAGCCATAATTTTGTTTTGATTTGTCAAGCCTTATTTTTGTTTTAACTGGTCAAGTCAGTAAAAAGTTCTGATTCGTCAAATGCTGAAATAATAAAGAAACAACACAGTAAGAGGTTAAAAAATTAAGATTAACATTTTGAAAACAAAACACTGCTGTATAAACATTTAAAATTTACGATCGTTTTATAACAATATCAACATCAAACTTTTTTGTTTCCGTCCGTCTCCGTCTCTCCTTTCGTATTATTACGATAAGTTTCCACGTTTTTTACATGCAGAAAACACAGGGGCAAGTACTGTCTGTCCAAACTCGTTGACAGGAACTGAACCGAAATGCGGTGCTGCGGAATTAGCATACACTCGTTCCCATGTGAGCCGTCAAACGGCAGTATTCCGGTGAGCTCTACCATACTTTCGTCTTTTATCTTGTTAACCAATTTTGGTGCTCTTTGTTTTGAGTCGACTTAAATTGTTGTTTAAATCTGTTTCGTTAGTTTTATCGTTTTTCTTTAGCTGTTGTGTGCTGCTTGGTTTCGTAGCACGGTAATAAACTAACATATTTTTTGAGGTATCTAATTATCATGACGTTTAATAAGTGAAACAGTGCCTTTGTGTTTGTATACGGGACTTCTTCCGCAACTAATAGAATAGAATAGAATAGACATTTATTAGAAAAGCACACGGACAAGAAACAAATATAAAAAGGTACCTAGACATAATTACAAAGCAAAAAAAATGGGTGCGTGTACTTATGTACGCGCGTGAGAAGTTATACTTCTTTGGCATTATTAAAAAAAAAAAAAAAAACGGGATGCCGTGTGCTATCCCAAAAGGACCGACCTCAGCTGAAATGCTGCAGCAAGCTTATCGCTAGACTACAGCGCTGGTCTTCCGGCCAGGCCCAGGGCAGCGATTACACCTACACCTTAGCAACTACACCTCTTTGGCTTGGTTCTTTTTGAGGCGAGGATGGAGTCGGGTTGCGCAGCACTTATACGGGAAGTATAGGTGCTTAGTCGACCGTGTCCAGACGAAAGAACTTGTCAATACATCTTGAGACAAGTAAGCTGCGGGTTTGACGATGTCTTCCTTCACCGTAAGAGCAATGTCAATAGCGGCTTTTTTCCCATCTATAGATTCCAAATTCTACAGATTCCCGTATAAATAGATTTCCATGTCTACAGATTCCCATTTCTACAGATTCGCAAATACATTTTTCTTATGAAAAATCCATTGGTGTACGGCCGGCCGGGATTCGAACCCACGACCTTCGGACTGAAAGTCAAGGTATCTACCACTAGGCCAACGCCGCTTCCGACAATGCCTTCAACATTTAATAAAATTTTACTGAGTATGTATTGGTCAATAAATTGGGCCGTTTGTAAAGGATTACATTATTTTCCAACGACGCCATTTCCATTGATTTTTCTGGCTTATCCAACTCCAAAGGGTCATTAAAATTTCGCTAAGAACCGCCATTAAATCAAGTCAAACGAAGGCAATAAACATGAAATGACTTCTTCAAAAACTTGACTACATTCCTGGGAACACGGAAGGCGTTAGTGTATTGTGAAGGTGCTAAAACCGGGTTTTGATATGCATTCATAGCTTGCTGATTGTGGGATCGCGTGCGGCACTTGATAACTAAAAGCGCAATCTACTTTAAAATGTGGACATACCTCTATTATTTACTTAGTAGCTGTGAACTTGTACGTCAGAGTGAATTGTGTAGCCGGCGGTTACTTGAACAAAACCTTGATGGGGATAAATAGATAAAGTTTTTCATTCGTTGCAGATTTCGGAAAAGATTGTAAGATTATTTGTTAAAGTAGGTAGCTTTTCTTTTCCAAAATTTGACAATAAGCATGGACATTGGGCATGATTTAAAATGCTAGTATGCTAATTATGATCATTATCAATAATAATGATCATTATTATTGATTAAGTTTGTTCAGCAAATAGTATGAGAAACACAAATTAAGTAAGTCCCTTACCTACAAGTGAAAATAATTAGATTAGAAATAAATTTTATTTAAATTATCTACCTACTAACATGTGTTTTAAATAAAATGTATGGATTAGCCAAACATGGCAGAGTGAATTTTTATTACATAGGATAAAACCAGGATAGTTGCCGCAGTTTTGGGAGAATCGCTGTAATTTCTAAATTAAACATTTTTGGGTAGTAATTCTATATACGTTTATTTATTAATATGATTCTATTCTGTTTTTTCAAGCCTATCTCTCATACAGTTTGCGCTCTCGCGCAAACGCGCAAACGCGTGCGCTCTCTGTAACAGTTGTGGAGAACAGCGACCGTCAAGGCAACGATCCAAGTTTTACCCTAATATCAATCACTGATCATATAACCCGTAGATAAGTATAAGAATGAGATGGAGAATTATTGTTATTTTGTATACAATAAACCAACTTAATGTTTGGACACATATCTAAAAACTCAGTTAAATTCCTTTTAAAAACCATTAAAAATGCCAGTCATTCAGACTTATAAGCAAACTACCAATAAACCACATTAAAACTAGTAAAACCTACGTTCCTATAACTACAAATTCGGTTACGGTTGTAAAATCCAGAATAGACGTAATATAAAGACGAGTACACCCCACTAGAAGCAATTAAAGGAGTATCTAAACAATGTTTATTGTCTCGAAGATAGCCCGTCAGTTGCATTTGCTTTAAATTTATTACTTCATTATTGGGTCAGGCGGTTTAACGGACTGAAGTCTCTCGCATTGATTAAATTTATTTCAATGTTATTATGATTAAGCAAGTATTCTGCGAAATCTTGTTTCTGTTTATCGTAGCTGTTTTATTAATTTGTGCTATTAAAGTATCGAGTTATTAAATACCGCAAAGGTAAGTCGATTCGATTCGTAATTTTATTAAAATGTTACAGGCTTTACACAAGTTATACACAGCTACGTTTTTGCTGTTAACCTTGCTATGCTCCTTAATAGATACCAATTTTCCGAAATAACCTTATAGGTGCTCTTTTACTTTGTATAAGGAAACCCCTGCCCATAATTATATATTTTTAGATCCTGTGGTTTAGACTGTGTATTAGATACCTAAACCTCGTCTGCACCTATTTGCCTTATTTTTGTTGACAATTCCGATAGACTTCTAAGTAAATCACTAACTAAACCATCCACTATATTCTTTCCTTAAACCCTAGTATTTCGGTTCACCGTCGCCGCCTGCACGTAAACAAAATGCCATTAAAACATGAATAACCGTCGCTTTTCACTAGCTATATTGCCTTTTATTTCCATTTCATCGAAAGATTTAAGCTGAGATAAATCTTTTCGATGTAGAGAGCTAAAATAGCTAAAGCTCTAGACTATCTGATACGACTAATCGCATGGCTCAAGCGACGTAGCTTGTGTCAATTGACAAATCACTAGTGTCATAGACGAACAATAGATAAAGACAAACACTACCCATACAAAATGGCGTATGTGCAAATTTTAAAAATAAGTTACACAGATAGCGTTTTAATAAAGAAAAGGTTTTTTGAAGTGAAAACTTCTTATGGCGCGTTGGGCACTTTTGTGGGTGAGCATTTTCCGCCGTTCTCGCGACAGATTTTGACGCGACAGATGAGATTTTATTTGTGTTAGTTTTTTTGTTTAACTTATACTGCCATCTATTACACAAATTGAGAAACTTAGTTTCTAGAAAGACCGCTATTCGAATGTAGATGGCGCTGATTTAAATTTTTTACTGCCATCTAGCGAATAAAAAATAAACTATATTTTTTTTAAATTGAAGCGATTTTCCATAGTTTAAAATCAATATTTTACCTTTGATAACTTTTTTTAGAGCTGAACATTATTTATGCTAAACAGTGGTATAAACTGTATAAACAGCGGCAGCGCCATGCCATCTAGAAATATGGGTTTCTTGTGTGACTTTTTTGTTCACGAGTAACAGTCTAAATACATTCGATTATTGGTCTATGCTAGTCTTTAGGGTCGCATTTAGCTTATGTCTTACGACCAGCAGTGCCAGTTTGGCAAGAACTTTATAAGCCAGCCTTTAACATCTCACGATAAAATCAGTACAAATAGTTGTACATTATAATTAATTCGAACAAGTCTTTAGAGCGAGATTTCTATCTTTTCAGTGAGTAGTAAAATCGGATTAAAATAACAAGTATCAGTTAGTTAGGCGTTTATTTGCTTGTTTGTTCGTTTGATAGCGACAGCGACAGTTCATTTTACATTTGATTCTAAAATCTTAAGAGAATTGTGAGTTCTCGATACGCAGCGCGAGTACGTATTTTCAAAAATGACTCGTATCGTGCGATAGAGAGAGTTTAAGTTCGGATATAATTGCCTACAATTTGCTCTTCAAATAATGTTGCGGGCTGTAATGTTTTTTACCCCCTTTATCCTTCACAAAATGAAATAAATTTGGTCTCATTTAATTCACTGTATCTTATTCTAGGTTTATACGTTTTTCTTTTTTGGTAATTCATTCTGTTTAGTCTATTAGAAACAATTGAAACGCTCGATGAAGTTTTTAAGTTAAAAATACAGATATTCAGATAATAATAACTTTTATCTTAGGCAATATTTATTTAAAATAAAAACGGTTAAACCCAGTTCTCCATTAGATCTAGAACATTTTTAATAATTATCAACATCGAACTTCGTTTGTGGGGGGGGGAAACGTTACCGCTTTTTGTATGGAAATTAACAGCCTCACACTGGTCTTAAACAAGTAAGTACGGTTGTAGTCAGAATTGCAGACCCAACGTAGAGCTCCAAAACTGCTATTATTAAAATGTTTTCAACTCAAGCAAGATTCTAAGGTCTTGCTCGAGTTCAAGTTTTTCAACTAATTATTTATTAGATAAATATTTTATTAGAATAAAAACATTCCAATAAAGTACTCTACAACTCTGACTCCGACCGTACATATGGACAGTTAATTAAAAGAGAAATTAAATTATTGTAGGCTTAGTTAGACCTACAATAATTAAACTTCTAGAAAAGTAATCTAAAAGTTTCAAATGTTTAATTCAAAACTGATTCACCATTACGCATATGCTATTCATTAACACTCAATTAGAATATCTTTAATACGTTAATATGCAAAGTTTTATAAGGTAACAGCATAAAACATCGCACTAATGAACGCTGATACATGAATATGAATAAACGTAACTAGGTATAAGATGACCACGTTGAGTCGTTGAGTACTCTGTATTTTTAACCGACTTGAAGTATTCTTCTTCTTCGTATCGATAGCACAAATAAAAGGAGGGGAATTGATGAGGTAGGGTCAAATCTGCCCACTCCAGTGAGCTGCTAGGTCTTTGGAGTTGTTTCATTATTATTAGCTGACATCAGGTCAGCCGGTTTATTGTAGTTAAATTAACCGTAGGTGTTTCGTCCATTAGGTATTTTAAACAGTAGGTATTATGACTGTAGTTATTTCGAACATAGTTATAATGAACATAGTTCAATTAACCGTAGTTTTTTCGTACATTAGGTATTTCGTTCATTAGTTATTACAAAAATATGTGAAACAACCATTAGGTATTTTAAACAGTAGGTATTATGACCGTAGTTATTTCGAACATAGTTATATTGAACTTAGTTATTATAATGTGTAGCCGAATCGACCGTTAGGTATTATGAACTTATGTGAATCGACCGTAGTTATTTCGAACATAGTTATAATGAACTTAGTTATTATGATATGTAACCGGTCAGCCAATGTACTGTACAGCTATTAAGATTGGAGGGCCAGGACCGACTTGAAGTAAAGATGCTTCTCTCGCTCGGTCAAATAAAATAACGATCAGCCCTCTTAGACAAGATTGCTTTCTATTAACGATGTCGCCAATCGATAGATTTAATTGTATGAAATTGATATAAAACATTGTATAAAATTAGCTCAAGATGGAACTTATCAAACATTCTTTTCTCTAACGCAAGACTACGTGTCTTGCGTTAGAGAAAAAAATGTTGGACTGGAAGACTTTTCGTTGGCTTGTGTCAATTTCATACAAAAAAATAAAAAGTCTGCTTTATCAGTTTCTTGTGCCTTTTCTCATTGGTGGGTGCGTCCCGAAGGCACACATCCCCTACTTAGTTTTTAAGAAGTTTTAATCTGATTTCATGCAAGTGATTCCAAATGAATAAAGAATTTTGACTTTTTTTAATGAAATGAAATAGTGTTGAAGCACCTATCGAATATAATTGAAAAACAACAAAAAATGTATAAATCTTTTTAATTTGTATTTATAGTGATTCTTTCCCCAGGTTTTAATCGCGTATTTTTATTTTTCGCGATTGAGACATGAAAAACTAATTACAAAAAATATATCTCCTCAATAAAATAAAGACGTCGTTATTGTGGCCGTGGTATATTCCGACAAAATATGCAAGTCGATAAGCCACAAAATCACTATCAGATAGTGTCTTAGTTTATCGCATTAAATAAATTAACACCCTATATTACAATATTTCACACATGTAACGACAAACAGCTTGTATAAGGTGCTTGAACTGATCACCTCGTTCGATAGTCCAGTACCTAGATTATGGACCAGCAAACAAGTTACTAACTAAGTTTGCGCTGGACATTAAGCGACAGAATTGATTCGAATATAAAGTATATTTACACGTTTGATTTACATATAAGTTTGTGCAAACACTAGCAGTATAATAACAAGAGAAAGTAGGTACTTAAACCATATTTATTTATGCCCAAAAGTTATGAGTTATAGAGGCATATTAATATCAGCTGGTGACAAGCAGCTGAAAAGCTGAGAAAACTGTGAAATTAACGAATTTCACATGTACAGTTTTGGCAGTTTCCAGTTAATTAATTAACAAATTTCACATGAACCAACAGTTTTTTTGTCAGTTAAATATCAAATTTAACATTACATACGTACGTACAGTGTTGACAGTTTTTTGTTCATAACTGAACATACGGTCGGCTGCATAATTGCTGACCCACCACCGTAGAGCTCCAAAACGGCTGTTAAAAGAATGTTTTCAACACGAGCAAGATTCTAGAAACCTGCTTTAGGTGAAGTTTAAAGTCTTCTAAGTTATCAATTAATCAAACAAAAATTATTAGAATGCAAACATTCCAACTAAGTAATTTTAGAACTCTACCGAGGGCTGCAATTATGCAGCCGACTGTACAATGAAATTTAATACTACCCCTTTGAAAACCGTATAGTGAAATAACGTGAGTTCAGTATTTAATTATGCAATAGATCTATTTCATCATATTAACTAAATAATATATTTCAAACAAAAGACCATCATACCAGGCTGTCAATTTTTACATCAATTCGCTGTAAGCATTTATCGAAATTTCATCAATTGAAACTTTATATATTGAAATAAAACTGGTTATTCTATTAAATTTTTATACAGTAATTATATTATGAAGGTACACAAGGTTAATTTATAGGCAAAACGCGTTTCCGATTAACCTTTATATTAGACCGTATTTTATTTATTCGTAAAGGAATTGAATCAGTTGCTCAGTATGTATCATATACCTTGGATACTGACTAAGACATTTGCTTATTTGGAAATCTTTGAGTCCCTAGTGATAGGTATCTTTAGGCAAAAGTGTTACACTTCACCATCATTAACATTACTTATCAACAGGTGAAATAGCGGTCAAACTTGACCTATTTGTTAATAAGAGAAAATATGAGCTTTTCAAAGAGCTTTTGTGTGCTATGTTTGGTATTTCTGGCAATTTATTGATTTAAACTTCACGCAGTTCTGAAGGTCAATTCGCGTAGATAACATTGTTCAAATGACATTTCAATTACAAAAAATACCCTCAAAGTCAGTGTTTTTTGTCAAAAAGCGGAGTTTCAGGATATTTTGAGCTACTTAGAGGATATTTTTATGTTTGTATGTTTTGTATTTTTTGCAACTTATTCATTTAAAGTTCACGCAGTTCTGAAGGCTAATTCTTGTAAATAAAATTTTTCAAATTATTACATTTCTATATAATCATTTCGATTACAAAAAAATACCTTCAAAGCCAGTTTTTTTGTCCAAAAGCGAAGTTTGAGAATAATTTGAGCTACTTAGAGGGTATTTTTTGCAATCGAAATGCAATCTGAATGATATTGAAATGTAATTTATACAATGCTAGCGACCCGCTCCGGCTTCGCACGGCTATATTATGCATGTATTATACATATAAACCTTCCTCTTGAATCACTCTATCTATTAAAAAAAACCGCATCAAAACCCGTTGCGTAGTTTTAAAGATCTATGCATACAACGGGACATAGGGACGGCGAAAAGTGACTTTATTTTAAACTATGTAGTGAAGTGATAGTGATTATTTACGAGAATTAGCCTTCTGAAAAAAAATAGAATATTTTCTCGCTACTCTTTCGTAACTTGAGAAATGGCATCAGTCTCGAGTTTTCCGCCATAAAGGCCCAGTGTCGGCCCTTGTTGATATTCATGACGGCCGCGAGCCCGCCATTCAGTCCCGAGACGTCAGCTAAATTGCTTTATTGCCCTGTCTATAGGTAAATATGAGCAACACTGTCTAGTTTCACTGAACGAAGCGGGATTTTTGCCATGTTACAAATTTATGACAGAGGTATTTTTACTAAGGTAAGGGATTTTCGGATATGTAGGTTCTTAGGTTTTGGGTAGAGTTTGTGATGTTTTTTTATGGGGAAGAATATTCATTTGACTTGACAGTAATTAGAAGTAAAATATAAGGTATATTTTTGTTTAATATTGCCTTTGATTTAGAGCACTTTAACAGGTGTTAAGGTGAAAGGGTACCGGCGCGCTCTCCATACAAACGTAGTCGACTGTTTCCTCCCTGGATAATGACACTAGCACAAATATTTTTGTTGCATAAAACAAATAAGATTTTAAAATTAAAAAAAACGTAAAAAACAAAACATATGGGCATGGTCATCGCAGTTATAAGTTTACAAAAATATTTGCTATAGTATCATTATCCAGGGAGAAAACAGTCGACTACGTTTGTATGGAGAGAGAGAGTCGGTACCCTTTCCTCTTAACTACGCCCCATACCGAAATACGTTTTTAACTTGTTACATTTTAACTATTCGACTCATCGAACCACTATCACTACTCACTACATAGTATAAAACAAAGTCGCTTTCTCTGTCCCTATGTCCCTATGTCCCTTTGTATGCATAAATCTTTAAAACTACGCAACAGATTTTGATGCGGTTTTTTTAAATAGATAGAGTGATTCAAGAGGAAGGTTTATATTTATAATACATGCATAATATAGCCGTGCGAAACCGGGACGTGTCGCTAGTATTCAATAAAACAGTGTTATAGAAATGTTAAATATAACGACCAAAATTTTAAGATAGAACAAAAAATGTATGTAGGTAGTAGGTACTTACTTTATACCTTAACGGCTAATATACACGAAAAAACTCTTTTACTCAGAACAATACCAATAATACATCATTTTAACATACAACTGCGAGAGACATTATGTCACCTGATAAAAATCGTGAATGTCAATGAGCACTCTAATGTGTATTTAAATTGTTAACAATGAAGAATTTCCGTTATCAGAGCGTTTCATTGTCTAATAACAAGTTGACCGATACATCATTTAGATGAAAAGAATGGGATGTACAGTTAACAACAGAATCAGAATAATAACAGTAGATTTTATCGAGATTGAGTCGAATGCAATCGCAGGTAGTATTAGGTAGCAACTAGTTTATGCAGCGGATGGTTTAAAGCTGATGTGGTCATAAATGCAGGTGGGCTAAACTTCAATTTCGTTAAAAATTGGGGGTAGTCAAAAAAAGTTTTCGTCATCAATCTCAGGTCGTATACAATTCAGTTTCGTCTAAACGAAGGATAAAGTTCTCTAAAGTTTCGACATAAATTGTTCCAAATATTAAAGGCTATTTAGTCCTTCTTTACTCATGTGATATAACGTCACAATCATAGCTTAAGGAAACAGGATATAGTTAAACTAAGCTTCTTGTTAGAATGCACGCAAAGAGGTTGGATTAGCTAACGCCCGCCACAAATAGTACTTAAGTTACTCTTGGATAGGTGAACGCACTGCGGCCCTATGATTGGTCAATTTTGTGCCACTCTCTTAACTCTAGCGAATCAGCGTCTTATTTGCTGCTCTATGCGTTCGCCCGCACTATGCAATCTCAGAGGGTTGATTGTGAATACGGGTGTTAGTTCATCTGTCAAAATAATTGTGTTAAGATGAGACGTTTGACGAAATGACTGCGGCTGCGTCCCCAAAACAGCCTACCCAACTTTTTCACACAGCCCTAAACTAAACAAAGCTTGTATAATGTACAAAAACTGATAGAATATACTAACTTGCCTACGTTAGGCTTTAAAATTGACTTTGCTATTGCTTATAGCCAAATTCCTCTGCATACCTATCTAAAGTAGATATATCAAAGTATACAGACGTATTTTTTTCAAAAATGTTATTTTTTATTTATTCTGTCAAAGCCTAGTTAGGATTCGTTGTTACGTTTTCGCCGACCGTACACGTACCACACTCGGTCACGAATACCATCATTTAATATTGTAAGAATCGGATCGTCAGAGCATTATTTATTGCGGCTATCGTTCATTTCGTCTTCTGTTGATACGTTTTCGTGGACGGACTGAGGGAATTAAAAGTGGAGTCTATTTTTTGTTCGTAGGTAAAACTTATTTTACAACTTTACTTCTTATTTTCGTATAGCGTATCCTTTGACAACCTGTTCAGTTCACACGGTATAAGGGTTTTTAGGTCGACTGACAGACGTCTAAATAGACCAAGCTTTTATTCAAGTAGGTACAATCAGGCAAAAAAAGTGCAGACACACTTGTAAAGTATTAAAATGTTTACTATAAGAATATCAACTCAACTCAAGTACGAGTACCTATGTCTATGACTTTACTTAGGCTCAGCACCAAGATCCACTTTGGCTCAGCGACCCAAAGTGGATCTTGGCCTCCGAAACGAGAGTCTTCGATCGCTCCTTGTCCTGCGCTATTTCTTGCCAATTGTTGAATTGAAGTTCACGCAGGTCAGCTTCCGCCGTGTCCTTCCAGCAATACCTGGGCCGCCCCACCGGCATTCGACCGGTTGGGCGACGCACATATGCTCTCTTAGCACTGCGATCCTCTCCCATTCGCTGCGCCTTGATCTCGCCGATGATATTCGGCTCCGCCACCAGTTCCTCGATTTCGGCATTTTTCTTAGTCCTCCAAGATCCGTCTTCTCTCCTTGTCCTCCCCAATATCTTTCAGAGGATTTTGCGCTCCGCCACTAGAAGTTTATTTTCTTCTTTGAGTGTCAGTGTCCAAGCCTCACATCCGTACATGAGTATTGGACGTATTATTGTCTTATATATACGGATTTTTGTACTCCTGCTGAGAAGCTTGGACACTAACACCTTGTGCAACGCCGCGCTGCATCTCAAGGTGCTCTGGATGCGAATGTCTATCTCCTCCTCCCGAGTGTTGGTATCTGTTATGGTGCAGCCCAGGTACCTAAATTTAGCCACTTCATCGTACGTCGTCTCTCCAACATGAAGGTCCTCTCGCTTAATGCGTGTATTTTTATAGCGCTTCATGTGGAGATATTGAGTCTTTTCCTGGCTAATTACCAGACCCACTAGTCCCGCATCCTCCTCCAAGGTTTTAGCAGCCCTCCGAACCTCTTCGCAGTTTTCACCAAGTAACTTGACTTTAGGGTCATGCTTTAGTTAAAGTATAAAGTCCTTCAAGCAGAACTTTAAAACCCTGCGAGAATCGAATTCTTAACATGTGTGTCTGCAATTATGTTGCCAACTGTATTTCTTTCCATCTTTTAGATTAAAGGTAAAGGCACCCAATAGAAATTGTATTTACATAGTACAAACACCGTTACAAGTAATTTGATAAATAAATGATGTTAAAATAGTAAAATTAGAAGTGTCAAAGTAGAGGTGTTATTCCAAACCGTCAGCTTTTAAATAGGCCAAATTGCCAACTGTTTCAAAAATAAATTTTGAACTATTATTTTAACCTTTGGAGGATAACTGCTAAGACTTTATTGATCCAATGTGCCCCTTTCTCACTATTCAAGCAAAACCCTCAGTGCGCTCTCATCCCAGTTTTATTTACGAACAGAAAACTATCAGGTGCTCACGCGAACGAGCAATCATCGCTGTTCATGACTGTCGATGAATGCAACTAATCGAAATGCTAGGAAATTCTGGCTAAGGCTATACTTATACAAGCACAATCACTTGTGTAGTTTTGTAAAGAAATATGGAAGATTAATTCAATAGTCATTAGTGATCAATCATCATCATCATGTCAGCCCATACACGTCCACTTCTGGACATAGGCCTCCCCCATACGACGCCCCAAACAGCGGTCCTGAGCCGCCTCATCCACCGACTACCAGCGACCGCCACAATGTCGTCGGTCACAGGGCAGCTGATCTCCCAACACCGCGGCACCGTTGCATCGCGGCCGCCACTCGAGAGCTTTTACTCCCCAGCGGTTGTCAGTCATCAATGATAAAATAAAATAATTAGATTCATATTTTCCTCGTTGAACGATATTGATAAGTATAATTTTATTCGACATGAGTAGGTAGGTACCTATTGCCAAAAAAATTAAATTAAATAAGTCGTTTTCAATAGTTAAGAAATACTATTGAAAACGGCTTAATTTTGCAATCCTAATTCCATAGATCGCAAATTTGAAAGTAGCTAAACCATGAAGCAAGAAAAAGTTTTCCTAGATAATGTGTGATTATGTGTGTAATGGATTTGTTCACAGAACTTACAGAGTACCCGGAAAATAAACGGGTCGTTTAATGGCACATGTGTGCTCTATTATAATATTAGGTTACCTAAAGATGTATATGACATGTCCAGTCCATTAACAGGTTTAAATTTTTTATAATTATTAAGTTTGTGGTTTGGCGTACTATGATACTTCGTCGTAGTCGTACTTTAATGTTATGAACCCATGAACATATGACTTTAATTGCTTAATTTCAAATAATATCTTCAAATATTTGTAATCTTGACCTTTGTGATCCCAAAAAAACCCATGAGTTTCTTGAAGTTGTTTTGAGAATTGCAAATGAACTTTGTTTAAAGACAATTGTAATTTTGAAATTATTTATCACTGGCTGCTATTCGTTATCTATTCTCTGTCTTCTATTTATACTTATCTTTTTAATTTTAAATCTACTATTTTATTCGCTCTCTCGCTCTCCTTTTTGTACTTACATATTTTATATTTGTTATAAATAATCTACTATTTTATTCAATCGACAAAGGCGTGAAATATATATTCTAACAGGTATATGTTAACAAAAGGCATTTCGTATCCATTATCAAAGTACAATATCTACACAAGTAGAGGCACTTTATTTTTGGTCGATTTATTTTAGAACTTTGAAAACTTAGCCGATCGACAAAATTTTCTTCAAACTTTTCCTTACTTTGTTTAGATTATAAATATCGCTTACAATAACTTTGGTTTACAAAATCAAGTCCTTTGTTTCCTTTGATATCTGTCTGGGTCAAGATAAATAATAAGTTTCAAAGACAGAAAACTTTCGTTGTTTATTTTTTTAATAAGTTCTCAAAACATTCTGAAAAGCACTAAAGTTTTTCTTATAACTACATAAACCTCTAGTAAATAATAATAACTAAAGTTCTTAGTTGCCGTTTTATCAAAGTCAAGCATGAAGTATAGGTAAATATTATTGGCCTTTACTTTCAATCTAGATGAGTTCTAAGGGGCCAGCAACTTTATTTTATTCAGCGGGACATTTGTATTAAAAAGATAAAGGATTTTGTTAACTCCAGACATATTGTCGAGTTTTTTTCACTGACACGGTCAACTAAACAAGTCTTATCATTGGTAAGTTCTTACTAAGCCTATAAGCATAAATGCTTAAATACGATTAAATATCTCTGGCGAAAAGCAAAACAAATGAATGAAGAGGTAGCAAATCGTAAAATCATCGATAGTTTCACTGGCTGATAGGTTTGGGAGAAAGCACCAGCGCGGCGGCGCAGCTTCTCTCAATATGCCTATCAGCGACCAGGGATAACAGACAAGACCAACAACTTAGTATGTCTTCTAAAACCGGAAAAACATGTGTATTAGAAATTAAGAGGTAAAAAATCGTAAAATCGTCGATAGTTTCACTGGCTGATAGGTTTTGGATAAAACCCTGGCGCGGCGGCGCAGCTTCTCTCAATATCCCTATCGGCGACCAGGGATCACAGACAAGACCAACAACTTAGTATGTCTTCTGAAACCGGAAAAACATGTGTAGTAGAAATGAAGAGGTAACCAATCGTAAAATCATCGTTAGTTTCACTGGCTGATAGGTTTGGGAGAAAACACCGGCGCGGCGGCGTAGCTTCTCTCAATATACCTATCAGGGACCAGGGATAACAGACAAGACCAACAACTTAGTATGTCTTCTGAAACCGGAAAAACATGTGTAGCAGAAATGAAGAGGTAACCAATCGTAAAATTATCGTTAGTTTCACTGGCTGATAGGTATGGGAGAAAACACCGGCGCGGCGGCGTAGCTTCTCTCAATATGCCTATCAGGGACCAGAGATAACAGACAAGACTAACAAGTATGTCTTAGTATGTCTTCTGAAACCGAGAAAACATGTTTAGTAACACTTTTACTTAGTCACCCATGAAAGTAATGACCTCAAAGCATTGCTGAAACGGTCACACTAAATAAATTCGCAATTTCATTAACTTGGACTCTTCACGGTTTGTTTATGCTTATCTTGGTAACTTTAACCGAAGTCGTAATTGTTATTCATTTTTCTTACTTTACTTTGTTTTTATTGAATTTGCTGATAATTTTATGGGAGCGGCTTGAATAAGAAACAATTTTGGGTTTCGAAATTCAATTTATTTTGGTTTTAGGTAACATTTTCCAAATATTATGATCATGATTAATTGAATATAATAGATTTTTGAATCTAACTTTTTTGCTATGTACAGTCGGCTGCATAATTGCTGACCCACCGTAGAGCTCCAAAACGGCTGGCATAAGAATGTTTTCAACACGAGCAAGATTCTAGACTCCTGCTTTAGGTGAAGTTTAAAGTCTTCTAACTCATCAATTAATCATACAAAAATTATTAGAATGCAAACATTCCAATAATAGTAATTTTCGAACTCTACCGAGGACTGCAATTACCTACCAAATTATTTTGTCTTGTATGTTGTTGATACGATCGCTTGGGCCTACTCATGCTCTAGCTCTACCCACTTACTTTTTCTCGGTCTCTCTCTATTCTCGATTCTTTTCATTTCCTTACAAGTTGGGTGATAATGAACGCAAATTGTATGGAACACGCAGCGGCCTTCATTACGCCAGCTTATGATCCCATTTGGTTAAATTACTCGTTGATTCTTCCATCTTTTCTCTCTCGTATTATATCATTTACATATGTATTTGACCTCTACTGACAATAATAAATGCATATAAATATGGAAATTGGTATAAAGTGCTTATACAGCACATTTATAATTTATGATTATTTCAAATAATTGCACTAAGGTTTGCGTTTGCAATCGTATAATTAATGTAATTATGAAAGGTCAAGAAAATTTGATGCTGCTTTCATAAAGATTTATTAAATTAAAAGTACAGTCACATCACCAATTAGCTGAACCCCACGTGACCAAGAGCTCACTCGCAAATCTTTATGGTTGTAAAATAATGTTACCTGATTCTGTTTTTTTTTAAACAATAGGTATATACTTACCTACAATACAATTTACAATATAAAAATAACAAAATTGGTAAATACTATATATTTTTTACAGATATGCGAATGAGCTCTGCGTCGCATGGGGTTCAGCTAATTGATAATGTGACTGTACATTACTTAGTTTTAAACGAACTCGTAATAATCTAAAAGCACTATTTCTATTCCACATACTTTGCAATAAAGTCGTTCTGTAAGCAATTTTGTACCATTTTCCAAAAAAAAAAACAGCGCACTCCGGGAGTGCAGGCAGAAGTGAAAACTGTATATCTGTGTAAAATCTCATATGTCGCGAGAACATACGCAAAAAGAGTTTTAGATGAAAAAAAAAAATAGTCGGACGACAAATAGTCGTCCGACATTTCTCGTCCAACAAATAGTCGTCCGACATTTGTCGTCCGACATTTCTCATCCAACAAATAGTCGTCCGACATTTGTCGTCCAACAAATTGTCGTCCGACATTTGTCGTCCGACATTTGTCGTCCGTCAATAGTCGTCCGACAAATAGTCGTCCGACATTTGTCGTCCGTCAATAGTCGTCCGACATTTGTCGTCCGTCAATAGTCGTCCGACATTTGTCGTCCGTCAATAGTCGTCCGACAAATAGTCGTCCGACATTTGTCGTCCGTTAAAAAATACCATATGTACGTCTTAATACACTCACAGCCAAATTAAAAACAGTAGGCCCAGGCATACATTTTCGCCGCGCCGTAGAGACGGGATAGCTGTCTACTCTCCATCCGTCTTACGCTTTTTCGATCAGGTCACGTGTCCTGACGCGAGTTTAAGATTTTATACCCATTACAGAAAAAGTGCTCAACGCCGCTAAAGAAGTTTTCACTTCAAAAAGGAAGTATCATAAGTACGTATTAATCTAGAGGTTAGAGTTTGCGTTTGCAATCGTAGAATTAATTTAATTATGTATAGTAGAAAGGTCAAGAAAATTTAATGCTTCTTTCATAAAGATTTATTCGTAAGCACATTACTTAGTGTTCAGACTCGTAACAATTTGAAAGCGCTATTTCGATTTCACATTCAGCGACTGTGCAATAATAATAATAATAATAAATAAATCTTTATTCAGGCAACTATAGACCCTAATTGTACAGAGTTTCATATTATTCAAATTTTTACATAAAATAAAATATAATAAATCAATCAAATCATTCAATAGGTATACGGGATAAAACAACAATACAAACCAATGAAATTAAAGAAATCAATCATGTCAATCAGAATAAAATAAAAATAAAATAAAATGTCCATTTGGTAAATAAAATGTCAAAAAAAAAAAAAAACAATCAAAATAAAGTCAATCAATATTTTCGCGCAGGCAACAGTACGGCGACATGCCTGTTACAGCAATGCTGAATGTAATGACAATCCAGCCTAGCCGCTATCATCGCCAGAACGGTGTTGGAGCTGGCCCTCACTCTGCGCACCATGGACGCGGCGCGTTTACGCATATTGGCATGGAAACAGTCTATACGAGCCTCCGCGAACATACCCGAGGCGCTGCAAAATCGGGGCAGCCCCATCACCGCCCTAAACGAATTATTGAACTGGACACGGAGCGCGCTGTAGCACTTTTTAGTGTAATTAGCCCATAGGCTGCAAGAGTAGAGTGACGTACAATACGCTCTAAAGAGCGTCACTTTTACTTCATTGGAACATCGAGCAAACCTACGAGCTATCATGTTCGCTCTGACTGACAGCGCCCTCCGTTCCCGCTCCATATCGGCATGGTCATTGAGATCGCTGGTCAATATGTGTCCCAAGTACTTAAATTGTTCAACCCTTTGCAGAGGAACACTATTTAGCTTAACCTGAGGTATGACACGGGGACACTTTGCACCAGCTGCCCCAAAGACCATAAACTGACTCTTGCTGACATTGTATAGCAATCCATGGCCACAAGCATATTCCTCACAAATCCGTATCAGCCTCCTCAGACCACAGATTGACGCGCTGAGCAGCACCATGTCATCCGCGTAACTAAGATTGTTTACACACACTCCATCAACATGACATCCGACACGGTGACCGCTCAACGCGACAATCAGACCGTTGACATACAAGTTAAACAGGGTAGGAGAGGTCAAACCACCCTGTCTAACTCCACACTCAAGCTGATATGGATCTGACATTGCCCCCGCCCACCTGACGGTGTTGGACTGATGTCCGTACCAATACTGGAACACGCTGACGAGTTCCCGAGGTAGGTTTATGTCTCTCAGTTTCTCCAACATGAGACTGTATCCCACGCGGTCAAAAGCCTTGGACAAGTCGAGAAAGCACGCGTACACGGGCGTTTTTCGATCTGTGTAGTATTTAACGGTCTGCTTCAAACACAGTATGGCACTTTCGGTGGACAACCGCGGACGAAATCCAAACTGATTGTCATGGAGCTTCACGTAATTATTCAACTGTGTGTTGAGCAGACCGTCAAAAACCTTCGCGACAACCGTAGCTAGAGAGATTGGCCTATAATTACTTATATCGGTAAGATCACCCGTTTTATTTTTCACTATGGGCACTACCATTGTTTTCATAAAGTCTTCAGGTAAGTAGGAGTGGCTCACATACAAGGAAAAGAACATAGCAAGCACTCTAGCGATATGTGGCCCAGCGTTCTGCAGGTGCTCAATGCTGAGCCCGTCATGTCCCGGGGACTTGCCTCTTGACATGGATCTTATGATTTTAGTAACGTCTTTTACAAGGAATCTAGTACACACCTCCTGCCCTTCCACATCAGCACTGAGCACCCCGTTCCCCGGGTCTAACACTGCCCTAACCGTAAAATGGTCCTTGAAGATATTAGCAATGCCCCTAGGATCACTCTCACCGTCGACGCTCACAGGAAGGCCAGGCCGCACATTCATTTTATTCGTATTTTGCCAAAAGCCTCGAAAATCGCCCTTGCTATGCTTAACAGCAAGCGCATCCATCTTGATTTGGTCCTGATGATTCTGAAGCCACTTCAAACGGGACTTAAACACCCTTCTGCTATCACACATTTCTCTGTGAATGGAACCCGCTTTAGGCCTTCCACATAGAATCCATTCATTAAACTTTGACCTGGCCTCCCTGTGAGCCCCACCTACGTGCTTGTTCCAACCCGCTATGCGTGAGCCACCCCGTCCCGCCCTCGTGCCTGCTCGACCCGCCACTACTGTCGCGGCATCACGGAGAGCGGTCACAATGTCAGAGTACAGCTTATCCAAGACCTGCCTATGGCCATGATCACCACAAAAATGATCAGCACACTTTGCAAACTCATGAGGAAAATCTATCAATTTTAACCTGTTATGACACTCTTTGGTATACATGTCAACTTGTTCCGTACTCTTTACACCCCATAAAACGTTTTTATTTACATTGGTTGTAGTTCGCGCCATCATCGAGGTTAAAGTCGATCTGTAAGCAATTTTGTACCATTTTCCAAACAAAAAGTATCATAAGTACGTATTAATCTAGAGGTTAGAGTTTGCGTTTGCAATCGTAGAATTAATTTAATTATGTATAGTAGAAAGGTCAAGAAAATTTAATGCTTCTTGCATAAAGATTTATTCAATTGTAAGCACATACTTAGTTTTTAACAGACTCGTAACAATTTGAAAGCGCTATTTCGATTTCACATTCAGCGACTGTGCAATAAAGTTGTTCTGTAAGCAATTTTGTACCATTTTCCAAACAAAAAGTATCATAAGTACGTATTAATCTAGTACGAGCCGATCAGATAAGTTCTCTGTACAGAACTGTACACACAAAGTATTGTCACAGTTGGCTTCGCTTGAAGACCGGCACTCTTGCCAAATATGTCGCGGCCGATAGCGCTCGACGTCACACTCCCAGATTTACTGCTGAAATTCTGTCACACTTTAGTTTACTACACACTATTCAGGGACTGGCTGAACCTTACAGTACTGAATACCTATTTATACATCTTAGCTTACATTATACACAAGTTTGTTGATTTATTATCGACGTTCTGAAGGTATTGGCGATGTCGTGTTATGGAGCGATATATCAAGAGTTTCTCGGTTGATTGCGGGGTTCCTTCGAATAAACATGATTTTTAAAACTGAATCTCATACATATTTTTACAAATTAAATAAATATTAATATTGCAGGACAATTCACAAATACTTATCTAGCCCCAAGCTAAGTAACTAGACTTGTATTATGGGTGCTAGACAACGGATATACCACTTATATACTTTTTTTTTATATATACTTTTAATACATAGAAACAAGCAGACCACAGACAAAAATCTAAGCATAAATACTTGTCTGCGGCGGGAATCGAACCCGCAACCCTGTGTTTGGCAGTCCGGCATGGTGACCATTGTGCAAACTGGGTCGACTTAAATGAATTAACTAGTTATATTTAATCTGTAGCTAACATTTTTACCACCGGAAGTGACGATGAGGTCCCGTATACCATTACCGAGCCAGGTAGGTAAATCTGACAAGCGTTATCACGGAACACTTTTACTTAACGTACACATCATAGATAGAGACCCAGTACTCCAACCCAATTGCCACTTTCCAGCTTCGAGAAGGTTGTAAAGCCATTAAATCACAAAAAGCAAGGCGTTCCATTGAAACCGCGTCAGCGACAGTTGACGGAGCGCGGTTTTAAATTCCGAAAACTTTGTTAATTCATTCCAGCCAGTTCCAGTTTTCCCGCGCATTTCAAATACGTTCCATAGTTGAAGTGACGGCATCATAACATTTTAAGCCTGAAGAACCGTCGAGTAAATGCAAAAGCAAGGTACTACGCAAAGGTTTCTACGTGGTTGTAAAACTATTCCTAAAACAGAACTAAAAATCCGTACTGCCTCATTATTTTCACTTGAACTCACCTTCGTCTAGTAAATGTTATTAAAAAATGTAAGAGTAATATTTTTAATACATCAAGTATAAATGTTTCGTTAGACCGGTCGGTGCTTGGGTACGTGCAATTAAGATCTGTACGTGCGTTTCGTTTTGTAAAATGTGTTTTACCGTATAAAAACGTTTTTTTTAATCTCAACTGTTACGTGGATTTAATCACTTTACGGTAGTTATGAAATCTTTTAAAACACTTTAATAATTTGATATGATAGACTGTTTAACCATGGTATATGTTATGTTGTATCTCTGAATAAACCGTCCGTTTTAATCCATTTAAATCAGGGACTTAAAACGTTATCCATAACAGAATGTTTAACGTTATAAAAACGTTATAATAGTATCGGTATCTCAGCAAACATTTCGTTATCGATCTTTTGTATAACGTTTTACGAGTAACAGAACGAAATTTTAACTGCAAAAATAACGTTATTATAACGATAAATACGCGACGTTGCCAAACTTATTCATTTTACAAATCCGCGCCACGCGCGGCAGAATTTGCGCATCAGTTGGTAAAAGCGAAATGGGTCGAAAAAAAATCAACAAAGTTTACAGATATTTCAATCTTGATGATAATAATGAGACCTCAAAATGTTTAGTTTGCGAAAAAGTTTTAAAGGTAAGTTAAGAAAGAAGTAGATAGTAAGTAGGTAGTAATGTGTAGTATTTTCTAAAAAAAAAACTAATATTTTCTAAGAAAATCGGCTTATTAATATTTATTTTTTTACAATAATGCCGATTTCCTTAGAAAATATGAATGTTTTCAATTTTTTTATAGAATCTTTTATGTTTCTCCGAAGAGCCCTGGCGATAGGCAGCAATAAAAAAAATTATTAAAGATTGCTCATAATTTTTTTACTCTAAAAAATTAAATGCTCCGCAAGTCGCAAATGGATCAAGCTGTTTGTGGTGCCTTATTAAAGGTAAAGAGTTGAACTAACACGCCTCAGTGATGAAAGTTATCGACTTTGGTTTTGATGCTAAAGGCCAAAATTTCTAGTACTTTTTTAAATAATGCCGATTTTCTCGGAAAATATTAATGTTTTGAATGTTTTTATAAAATATTTTGTGTTTTTATAAAGAAGCTCTAGCAATTAGTAAAAAAAACCACGATAGTTAAAGATTTGGTCTTAAAAAATTCAATTGAAAATAGAGTATTTTCAATGGCTTCTATTTTCCAAAGTCATCGATATAGCAAGCTGTTTGTGGTGTCAAATGAGAGATATGAGTTGAACTAACATGCCTAAAAGTTAGAGTGCGTAAGCTGCTCTGGTTTGTAACCTAGAGACCAAAACATGTGACGTTTCATACATTTTTTTCATATTTTGACGGCTTACGATCTGCATCAAAAACAGCCCTATGTCCATCATTTGCCGTTTCGAGCCACTGTGCGGCAGCGCGCGCGTGCAACGTTGCCGCCGTGTGCGCGCGAGCGGTGGTACCTGGTAGGTACTACCGCTCGCGCACGGTTTCGAACGCAGCGACAACGTTGCTTGGCCGCAGAAGAGGTGGTTGGTAGGTATTAGGTATATACTAATTGCACTGTGAAAATTTATCGCTACATTATTGATTGGTTTATTTTACTTTTAATCGTAGATTCACTATGATAAAAAAATGTGTTTCGGAAATTTTACCTATTCCTACTAAACATATATCTAACACCAAAGTAATAGTAAATTTCAGGACGTTATGTAACCTTTAGCCTTCTTCGATATTTGAGATATCCAACACTAGAAGAATTATTCAGATCGGTCCAGTGGTTTTGAAGCAAATTCAATACAAACAAACAAACAAACAAAAATCTAATCTTTCCCATTTATACTATTACATAGTACGTACATGCACCTATAGATTACACCCATACGTAGCCAGAGAGAGCACTGCGTTCGATAGTTCACACGAAGAAAAAGTAAACATTACTTTGAGTAAAAGAGATAGCATAAAAACAATAATTATAACATTATTATATAAATAACAATATTTTTAATAACGTTAAATTGACAATATAACGTAACGTTATTATAACGTTATACATATTCAAAGCTTTGAATAATATCGTTTTGTTATATCGTTTCTCTCACAAATAACGTTATCTTGCAATTCCACAGATAACGTTACTGTATTTTACCGGTATTTAAGTCCCTGATTTAAATCCCATACTAAGTTGAACATTTCCGTAATGAAGTGACCCGTCTATCATCGCCACATATTGACAGGTGGGCACTGGGCAGGGGGCAGGTGGCTAAAATTGACCACTTGCATGCCGGCCTGTTCAGTATTCACGCTTGTCCGATAATCTGAGGCCTTACCACGAATTGCTTACAAACTCGATCAAACTTACCATTTTGAGTATTTGCCATGAAACGTAAAGACTAGAATCTGAACATAGGCCTTCACAAAAAAGGACTTACAGAGCGAACAATTTATATTTTTTAGGGTGACAAAATATTATTTTAAAAACCTGAAAAAGACGGCGTGTCAGATATTGTTACTGTTACTGTTACTGTTACTGTTACTGTTACTGTTACTGTTACTGTTACTGTTACTGTTACTGTTACTGTTACTGTTACTGTTACTGTTACTGTTACTGTTACTGTTACTGTTACTGTTACTGTTACTGTTACTGTTACTGTTACTGTTACTGTTACTGTTACTGTTACTGTTACTGTTACTGTTACTGTTACTGTTACTGTTACTGTTACTGTTACTGTTACTGTTACTGTTACTGTTACTGTTACTGTTACTGTTACTGTTACTGTTACTGTTACTGTTACTGTTACTGTTACTGTTACTGTTACTGTTACTGTTACTGTTACTGTTACTGTTACTGTTACTGTTACTGTTACTGTTACTGTTACTGTTACTGTTACTGTTACTGTTACTGTTACTGTTACTGTTACTGTTACTGTTACTGTTACTGTTACTGTTACTGTTACTGTTACTGTTACTGTTACTGTTACTGTTGTTGTGTTTATCTATCTATCTATCTGTTAAGCTATTTATCTTGGCTTGCGTATTGGCTGATTCTAGTAATATATTACGGATACCTATTTTTTTTTAAATATATTACTTATAGCCTATGTTATACCCTGATAATGTACCTTTCTATTGGTAAAATTTTTTTTAAAATCGGTCCAGTAGTTTCGAAGCCTGTTCGTTACAAAAAACCAAACAAAAAAAATCTTTCCTTTTTATAATATTATTGTAGATTACACACATATAACACTCAATGATGAGAATGTTGAGATGGATGTGCGGAGTAACGAAGATGGATAAAATAAGGAATGTATATTAGAGGAAGCCTGAAAGTAGCACCGGTTACTGAAAAAGTTAAAAGGAACCGTTTGAGTTGGTATGGACATGTGATGAGAAGAGAAGAGACGCGTGTGACTAGAACAGTGATGAGAATGAATGTAGAGGGATGGAGAGGAAGAGGACAACCAAATAAAAGATGGATGGACTGTGTAAGACAAGACATGAGAGAGATGAATGCCAGCGATGAGATGACGACTAATAGAAGTGAATGGAAGAAGAAAACATACTGCGCCGACCCCAAATATTTCGGGATAAGGGCAGGAAGATGATGACACACATATTCTAACACTCAATACGGTACGTGAGATCGAATGCGTAAAAAACTTGTGGTAGGGCCTTTGCCGCTGTTACCTAATGTTGCTAATAGCTAGTGAAGTTTACAAAGAGAATAAGAGTAAAAGTTGAGATTTAAGATACAAATAAATTGGATACTGAAAAGGATCTTAAAACAAATTAATACCTACCTCGTACAAACAAACATCAAAGCTATTACACAACCAAAATACCATCATCTAATTTCCAAACAATGAATTCGAGTTTTTATTTCCTTGTATTTTCAAAGTTATAGACATAAAATAAACAAATGAGTTTAAAAACTCCGATAAACTCGGAATATAAATGATAATTTTACAAGTTATCGTACAACTAAGAAATGAACGGAACATTTAAACTTGATCACACAAAATCACGATAAAACTCGATAAAACTTGTAAAGTTTTCAAATAAAGATCTCGACTACGTTGGGATGACCTAATTTTTCAATTCTGTAATGCTAGTTTCATGTTAAACTTTGCCACCTAGAAGCCACATTGTGTAACTTTGTTCTACTTTGAATAGCACACGTCATTTTACAGATTTTTTTACGGGAAAAAGTTTTAATTAGGCACATGAAGCTTTTCTTTTTCATACACGATTTGAATCGCAGAATAAGTGCCTTGACTTGTCAGCAAAACATAACAAAGCTTTATATTATTAGTTATACCTATAATTAGTACCTACCTATTTAATTCTATCTTATCTAATACCTATTATGAATCCGAAAGTTTGTTAGTTTGTTGCCTCTTCACTGTCAAACGATTGGAAAATTTGGATGAATATCGGTATAATGGTAGTTAAGGGGTTGGGGAAGAACATAGGGTACTTTTAATCCCAAATTTTCGAGGGATCGGGATTTACGCGGGTAAAACCGCGGGGTGCAGCTAGTCTCTAATAATTATGGTTTGTATGAGAACATATTATTAATTTTCAGTAGGCGTTCCGCTTTTGCTGTTAAAATAGTAAATCAGGTAGTTCAAATATACATGAGGATTACTGAAAATGGTTATAATTAGTTTCAGATCAATACAAACTAGTTTATTTAGGTGAAGACTTAATATGAATTTATAGCTCTGTTTCGAATAAACAGTGTTTTTTCGAGTTATTTTGGTATTTAGTTTCGATTTACCTGAATCTGTACATAAATTATTAGGTAGGTTATGTATTCCTAAAATAACAGAGTTGATACAGCATTTTTGAATAAACTATTTTATTTAAGTACTAGCAGCACTCTGCGGTTTCACCCGCGTAACTCCCGATCCGGTCTGAATATCGGGATAAAAAATAGCCTTCCTCGATAAATGGACTATCCAATACAAAAATAATTTTTCATTTCGAACCACTAGCTCCTGAGATTAGCGCGTTTAAACAATCAAACAATCTCCTTAGCTTTATAATATAGTATACATTTATACTGAGTCGTCCTTAGTCCAGGAAAAAGGAATAACATCAAGTCGTACAGCAAATAAACTACCTATAAAGTATTAAAGAAACTATAACCGAAAAATAAAAGCCTGTAAGAATGGCTTGAGCATTATCAACAATCACGGCACCAAACAGAATGGTCGACCAAAAAACTTAACATGTCTTCGATCGTCCATTCGAAGCAAAAACGTTGGGCTTCCGTTAACCGACAAAGGAAATTCAATAAGAGCGAATTTCCCGTGATTTACGACCACTATTTCCTCGTTAAGACTCCGCACGAGGTGTTCGGTACACAAGATTTTATTGTAAAAAGAATTCTCTTGATGTATTGTTTTTGTTTGTCTCTTTTGAACTACTGTCATATCTTCACTGCTGAGAGCTTAAATTGATTTTACAGGGATTACGCTTGATTTTATTTTCTCTGGCACTGTTCAGAGGAAAACCCACAGCACGTGCTCATGGAGTGCAGTAACGTGGCAGATCAACGGACTCGGTCTCTTCAATCGCCGGCATCTCTTCCGGACGCCTGCAACAGCCTGAAAAGGCTGCAAGCTTTCTGGAAGGACCAAGATGGTTGACTCCCGCAGAACTAAACTAAACCAAACTAAATACATGCACTGGGAAAATTTTGGGTAGGGCCAAAATCCAATTTAAACTAGACTAAAATTCATCCATTGAATATAATCCATTCGCTTAATTTACAGCAAGTTCTTTTCAAGTCCTCGAAGTTTCTAAGTATACCTGACTAGCTTCTGCCCGTGGCTTCGCTCGCCATTTCACCCTTTTGCAGTGGAATATCGAAAAATCCTTTTGGAGTGGATACCTACACAGCACAAAGAAAACACTCTAAAAATGTCTTGTCTCTAAGTCAGGACTTTGAATTTATATTTAAAAATGACTCATATTCTAGCTTATTATTAACTAACAATAGGTATAGAAACCTAATCTCCAAAACAAGAATTAAAAAAAGTCCGAGATTCAGATTTAATTTACTATTTTTATACCTCGTTTTGAAATAAGGGGGAATGAGTTCTAGCTCATTATTTTATGAAAACGAGTATTCAAAAGACAGAGCGCAATTGAGACGAAAACACTTGCTCTTTTATACTTATTTGAGACAAAATCACTTATGCTTATTATCTTGTTCTTCATATTGATTCTGTTGAAAGCTGATATTAATTAATTAGAACGATGGTAAGACAATACAAGCCCACTTAACGAATGCAAATATGACTCCGAATGAAACGCAAATAACATTTGTTTTGTTTATTTAGTATTATTAAATAGAAATGGAATTAATTTTCTTTAATAATATTGATATTTTACATTTAATCCTGATTATATAGCACCAGCTAATTTTATAAATAAATAGATTCACACATTTCAGCAGCAGGACATTTCACACATCGCCATCTAGCCCCAAGCTAAGTAACTAGACTTGTATTATGGGTGCCAGACAACGTATATACCTACTATTTAGATATTTTTCTTTTGTAAATATAATACTTGTAATACATAGAAACAACCAGACCATAGACAAATATCTAAGCATAAATACTTGTCTGAAGCGGGAATCGAACTCGCAACCCTGTGTTTGGCAGACTAGCATTGTGACCATTGGGCCAACTGGATCGTCATAATGAATGTTATTTAGGGCGCTGTAGTGCCTGGAACATGTGTTATACCAGCCATACCATCTCATCGTGATGAACCCCGCTACTTTGGCTTCAGACGAGTTGAAAAGTTTTTTCCGCTGGACACAGTCGAATAAGTTATCTTTAACAACCACCTATCAATAAAATATAAATTAGAATATGATTAATATGGATGCTTTGAAATACCTTAATGATAGTAATGTTTAATAATAACAGCCTACTATCTCTTCTTCATCATCATTATATAAGCCACAGGAAGTACACTGCAGAACAAAGGCCTCCCCCAAAGATTTTCAGAGCAATCGGTCGCTAGTACCTTCCTCCTTATTTATAAAAACGAAACGACGACGTGTCAAATAAAGATCTATATTCATATAGGTACCTACAATTCGAGCCTATAAAATATTAATGACAACTTCTAAGGATTCGTCATTAAAATAATGTTGTCACATAAAACAAAAAACATTCTGAAAACTGAAATTCCTTTGTTAACATAGGTTGTTACATGTAATAAATTAAGTCAATGCGTCTCAAGAAAAATCCTCCCCAAAACATATATTCGAAAGAAACAAAGTAACGTTTGAAAGAATCGTATCAAGACACCCAAAAGACAAATTATACCTTTTTCAAAACATTGTAAAAATGTACGGAGACAAACTTCAGTGGAACCGAATAATGGGTGTACTGAACGTGTGTGACGTTATTTATGTCCTAAATTCCCTCATAAAAACTTGAAGGCTTCTCTTGTTTTCCTTTACTGTCTGTCTTAAGTGAGCGAACTTTAACCCGTCAAAAATTCGTGTCTTATTTTTACAGGGCGAAATATTTTAAGCACACAGTCATCATCATCATCATATCAACCCATACATGTCCACTGCTGGACGCCAGAAACAGCGGTCCTGAGCCGCCTCCATCCACCGAATACCCACGACCGCTACAATGTCGTCTGTCCACCGGGCAGCTGGTCTCCCAACACTCCGTTTCGCGTAAGCACACAGTAATCACGGATAATTCAGACACGTAAGACAAACCCCTCTAAAATTGTCTGATCCTTTGTCAACGTAAGTATTTTTTAAGCTGTCTCGTATCTCGGGCTTTGTAAAATATACTCTTCGGTAATCGTTTAATGACAACAACGTTTAACTTTGAAGTAATGAATTCATGTTTCATTATAAAAGACAAGATTTTTATTATCCCTTAGTTAATCACTTAAGATAACCAGCACATTGGGGTAAATTCAACCTACTTCTCAATTAGAACTGGCAAACTTTAAATCAATATTCTAAATTGGGTAGATGAAAACTTCTTAACCAATGCATTGGGGGTCAATCGTCCAAGCAATGAAGGAAGTTAACCAGCCAAGTTTCACAGCTAATATAGTTCTAGACATACAAATACATTGGGAGAGGCAACGGCAGTGTGTATGCAAGCAATCCTCTTGGCAAACGCCTCCACTGCTACATTTACATGGCAAATGTTGAATAACGTTGTAAACTTTGTGTCTGATTAACTATTGTACGTGTAAGTTAACTCCTTACTTAAATTAACTGGAACATTTGAAACCTACTCACTGTTCGGTTGTTTCAAATTGTAATGATGAAATATGTTTGACATAGGAGCACCACTTTTTGCATGCATCTAATGTCATAAAGTCACAACGCATAACGGTTTTAGCATAATTTCTTTAGGCTTAGCTACATTTGACATAATCTACTTTGGCATAATAACTTAGTTATGATTTGGCATAAATATCGAATTATATGTCAAATCATATTATGTCAAATAGTTTATGTCAAATGTTATGCCTTGTAAGTTTAGGAAATTAGAATTAATGCGAAGAGTAGAGTACCCGTTTGAAATATAATTTTGCAATATTTTTTGGAATTAAAATAATTTGGCATAAAAAATTGGTTACAAGATATGAAAGTCGGTGACCCAAAAGGTTAATGACCTGTAACTCTTAGAAACAGCTAATTTTTTAGTAAACATAAGTAATAAAACAAATTTTGTTCGAAAGTTGTAGAAAAAAAATGTTCGTAGCCTAGACACATTACCCTGTTTGTAAAACTGCATAAATTATTCATTCATATATCGTGTTTATAAAGTTGTCAACTCTTTAATTTGAAGCTGACAAGTGCTACAGTAATTTCTATGCAAACATAGCCGCCTGAGTTATAAGTATTTGTATGTAAATTTGAACGTGCAATAACTTAGTTGATTAAAGTCGCAACTAACAATAAACATTCGCGTTCTGGTTCGTGTACTGTGAAAACGAGAATAATATCCAGCCCCAGTTGTAATAACATTAACTTACAAGTACCTTAAAGGGAAAAAGTAAATAAAATGTAATAATAAAATATCAAAATCGTAAATAAATAAAATAAATAAATATATTGCAGGACATTTCACACATCGCCATCTAGCCCCAAGCTAAGTAACTAGACTTGTGTTAGACAACGTATATACGTTGTAGTGTAGTAGTATATACTACTTATATACTTTTCTTTTGTAAATATATACATATAATACATAGAAACGACCAGACCACAGACAAATATCTAAGCATAAATACATGTCTGAGGCGGGAATCGAACCCGCAACCCTGTGTTTGGCAGTCCGGCCTGGTGACCATTGTGCCAACTGGGTCGTCAAATCTACACTAATGTTATAAAGCGAAAAGATTTTTTGTTTTTGGTTTACCTGTAACGAATAGACTGCCAAACTACTGGACCGATTTTTTTGAATCTAATGTATCCTTGGGAGTAACATAAGCTACTTTTTATATATTTTTTCCTATATCACTCGCGGCTTCAGGACTTATGCGATTCAAACCATAACACAGTGGTCCCGGTTCCTAAGAACGGCGGTCATAGGGGTTGTATGTTGGATTGAAAATGAAATAATGACTTTTTTACCTAAGAAATGATTGTTTTGAGGTTCTTAAGGTAATCCTATCCTACTAGTATTATAAATGTGAAAGTTTGTGTGTGTTTATGTATGTTTGTTACTCCTTCAAGCAAAAACTACTGGACCGATTGCGATGAAACTCGGTATCTAGATAGCTGGAGACCTGGATTAACACATAGGATACTTTTTATCCCGATATTCCCACGGGATCGGGATATCGCGGGTGCAACCGCGGGGCGCAGCTTCACCCGCGCAAGTCCCGATCCCGTGGGAATATCGGGATAAAAAGTAGCCTATGTGTTAATCCAGGTCTCCAGCTAGATAGCTGGAGACCTGGATTACCGAGTTTCGTCGCAATCGGTCCAGTAGTTTTTGCGTGAAGAAGTAACAAACATACACACGCACACACACACACACACACAAACTTTCACATTTATAATATTAGTAGAATTTCTGAACATAGCTTATTGGCACATCACTACTTTCAATGACCTTTAAGCACTCCTCGGCGCAAGTTGGCGCACCTAGACGTTACAGTTTTTAATTACATTATTTTGATATATGTTTCATCTTTGGGGATTCGTTCCTTCCTAAGTAAAAGTCTAATTGAATATGGGAAACCGGCAAAACACGAAGAAATCGGAAGTCTCTCTTTGACGGTGCTGGTTACCGATAATGACAGGGTTAAAGTAAACATAATACGATTTAAAATATCTTACATACATTCTTTTTGAATATCCATGGCACAACAATATCACAAACAATCAATTTCTGAGAAAAACAATACTTTGAAAATAATAGAATTTTATCCAAATCGGTAAAGCTGTTTGACTTGAAATAAACAAACGGATTTTCGCATAAATAGTAGTTATGATTCTTCATTATCAATCGAATATCTTAAAAACAGTCGCGTTAGTATATGAAAACTGTAAAAGGTAGGCATGGAAAAAATATCTAAGTATAATTGCTAAGCTTACGTAATAGGTACCTGACTTTTTCTTGAACAGAATTTTCTCTTCTTTATCGGTGACATCGAAGCAACGTTCTCACCCCTACATTTAACAGACATGAAAACATGAATATCAACGTCTCTACCATCGTCCCAACACTGATTACCTCACGAGAACAACGTACTTCGCCAATTTCACCACACATTGCTATTCTGCTGTCAAAACGTTCGCTGTGTTTGTTACCTTACTCCGAAATGTATTCGCGAAGTCGAGAATAAAGCGATCACGGTGCGCGAATAACTCAAGACTTGATATTATTTACTGCTACGTGAATTTGAATTGGTAGAACTTTACCAATAAACTAGGCGACACTTGTCGATTTGGAGTTGTTTAAGTAATCAAAGTGAGAAGTTTCAAAGTTTGATGATGATAATTATTAATCAATCAGTTTCTTTGGGGGTTTTAATTAGTTCAGAGAAGGATCTATGCAATCAAAACCATGAATTGACTTAGGTTTATTTGCTCTCTATATGTAAATCTAGAAAATTAGATTTGTGTGATAAAAAATATCTATTCATCCGTTGTGATAATAAAATCAAATATTATAATTATAAGTATATATAATTATTAGTATAATATAAGTATATAATTATATTAATATTTTCAGGATGATGTTGGGGTTGCCTCGTTACTGCAGTGCTTCAGGGATGTTTGCTCATTACGAGACAGATGGATTTCATGCCATGCTGCGCAAAAAACATTATCCTTGATACGCAGGTTGCGGGGCCACGGCAACAGCATCCTGAAGACAGTAGCAGATAGGTATGACTCCCCACTATGGCAGTCTCTAATGAGAAGGGTAATAGCAGAGTTCCTCTTACTGCCTCCTCTATAACTGCTAGTCTGCCTGTGTACAGTGGTCTTATTTTTACTCCATTACATAAGTTTAGTATGTAAGCTACTAATATTTAGTCGTATAAGTTTTATTTTATTTATGTTTGATTACTAACACTTTTTGTATGGACCATATTTAGTTGTCTGAAATAAATGTTTTTTTAAATATTTAAAAAAGAAAAGTATATAAGTAGCATCCGTTGTCTAGCACCCATAACACAAGTTTAGTTACTTAGCTTGGGGGCTAGTTGGCGATGTGTGGAATGTCCTGCAACAATTATTTATTTATTACTAGCGACCCGCTCCGGCTTCGCACGGCTATATTATGCATGTATAATACATATAAACCTTCCTCTTAAATCACTCTATCTGTTAAAAAAAACCGCATCAAAATCCGCTGTGTAGTTTTAAAGATATAAGCATACAAAGGGAAATAGGGACAGAGAAAGCGACTTTATTTTATACTATGTAGTGATTATAAGTACATATTTACAAAAGAAAAGTATATAAGTAGCATATCCGTTGTCTAGCACCCATAACACAAGTCTAGTTACTTAGCTTGGGGCTAGAAGGCGATGTGTGGAATGTCCTGCAATATTTATTTATTTATTTATCCGCACGTTATAATAAAGTAAACGTACTTGGAAAAATTCTCCCTGGCACAAAAAAAATCAAACGACTCGAATACAATTTTTTCAAAAGTCAAATTAACTCTAACAATACCTGAACAAAAACAAATATTGAACGAGTTGAACCAATTTTCCCTGTAACAAGCTCTTGTGAGGAAACATGAAATATAGAGAGGATAACTTTTCCACTAAACCACACAAGACGCATCAATAACTACTCACACGAGTTGTATTACTTCTATCTCACAAAACTGCATTACGGAGCTACAATAAATCTAGGGATGGATTAGAGACGGTGTCCAAGTTTTAGTTTTACTTTCAGTTTTTATTGAAAAACTGAACAAGGGAGTTTAAAAGTCCCGAGTACTAAGACTCTGATGAAACGTTCGAAGAACTGAACACAATCTCGACTAGTTAAATAACAGCTGATTCGTTTCGTCATTTTTAATCTTGTTTTTGTTAAATAAATATTTATTTATGACGATTTAGTTAGCACAATGGCCGTACTGCCAAACACAGGGTTGCAGGGTCGATTCCCGCCTCAGACAAGTATTTATGCTTAGATATTTGTCTGTGGTCTGGTTGTTTCTATGTATAATAAGTATTTATTTAGAATAGAAAAGTATACTTATAGGTAGTATATCCGTTCTCTAGCACCCATAACACAAGTCTAATTAGGTTGGGGCTAGATGGCGATGTGTGGAATGTCCTGTAATATTTATTTATCAGCGAAAGTCTGATGCTGTTCATCAGGTTGTGCTCATTCTAAGAGTTACCAAACCTCATCCTATATTTAAACTACATTTGAAACAAATAAATATTATAGTTCCCACCCGTTCCAACATACAAAGATATCCGATTCAAAGTTCATATGATTCAGCAATGTTGTGTTTACACAATATACGAGAGATTTGCTACAGGTTGGGGTTGTTAAATCAAATCGGCTTTGTCTGTAGATTTTCCTCTTCTTTCAGCTGTCCCTCAGGAGTTCAGATAAACAATGTAAAGGATCTGTAGGAGAGCCATATGCGAGATCAAATGACTCTTGGCTAAGAAGTGGTTATAAAACACATCTTTGTGGTTTGAATCACGAATAGAATAGAAATTTAATTAGAAGACCACACTGACACGAAAAAAGTAAACGAACATAAAAAGGTACATAATTACAAAATAAAAAATGAGATTAGAACAGATAGAATTACAAAAAGAAAGGATTGATAGGCATTTAATAGAAAAAATACCGGGAGTAAATTACCTTTTAAATTGTTAGAAAAGCATATTTGTATTGTCACTACTTAACTGTAGTTTATTTTAGTCTGTCATAAGATATTTTGCTCTTGAAATTAAGACTCTGAACATACCGCTACCAAGTAGTTGCATCAGAACCTCATAAATTACTGATGCCGCATTATGCAGAGCTTAACTTAAATCATGAGATTGATTATTTGTCGCATCATTTTCCACATTAGACTTATACAGCTTTTTTTTCGATATTAGTCAAAAACCGACCGTTTGACCGTGTTGGCAGAGGGAACAATCAAATTTTCACATTTAAAATACCTACGATTATTATTGATTAATAGGAATTTCAAACGCTTCATAAAATGTTGAAAATGTTGTTTTTCAGTTTCACAAAAGCACTCCCCTCTTGTTTTAATAACATCACTACGGATCCAATTTTCAAATAAGTAGCTGCTATTTGAGAGCCAATCCAATTTTACTGTTGACCTAAAAGTTATTTAAACAAACTTTTCTTAGACACTCAACGAGACTAAGTACTTACTGGCGTAAAATAAGCACTTTTAGAGAACATTCAAATTCTAGAGCAGGACGATATCTGAAATTTTCTGTGGTTAGGTAAAATTTCAGAGAAATTTAGGTGCCTTGGAAAGTTTTCAATAAAATTAAAATTAAATTAGGGATATTAAATCAGGAAACTACAAGTCCTCAAATGTTTATTCGCCTGTACTCGGTTTGGTAGATTACACTTTGACCACAAAATGGGTTTCTATAGCAGGCAATCATTGTGGTACGGAGCAACCTCCAAAAGGAAACCGGGTCAATGGGCAGAGTTACTCTTGATCTCTCTAATTAATGCCATCCCATAGTTGTTAAGTTGCCTGAACTACGAATAGGTATATCAACGTCTGACTTTATTAATACACACCGAGGTAAGGACTCACCCCACACCACGCTTCGAAAACAATCTACATCGTACTGAAATCATAAAATTGTTGAGTTTAATTATTTTACAATATTCAATATCGAACGCGCTCGTTTTAAGAGAATTTAAACGGAAAGCCTCCAATTTCGGGGTGAATGTGAAAAATGTGAAACGGGCCGGGACAGACGTATCCCAACGGGATGTTGCCCGATAAAAAACCGCCATTGTCCTGCCTTCCTTATGATTAATGCAGTTCTCGCGTGGACCCGACATTCGCACTTACGGACACGTTTGCCCTGAATTCGGTGACAATACACACCTACTCGCAATGTCTACCCTTGATGTTACACATAAGCACCTACCACTATGATACAAAAATCATAAACACATTACGTAAACAAAATAAATTGATACAGAAAATAGAAATAAATTTCCTACATATAAATAATAAAAATTAATGACTGAAAATTCCTATGTGTTTTCTATGTAATAACGGTGTAAAAGTAAGACGCTTAAAAAATTCTACCAACATCTAAACTTCCTACTGCAAAATATCAAAAGTTATTTAATGAATACAAGTAAAATTATACATTCCAAAGAATGAAATTCCCAAATTGTAAAATTGAGGAAAAATGAAACAACGAACTCAAGGAAAAGTAAAATAAAAGTAAGTAAATCACAATTACCCAAAGCGAGAAGGTTGAATTTGCACAATACGGTGGTGGTTAGCGAGCCGGCAAGGGTTGCCTGAGCCTCAGCCTCGCAGGCAGCGTAAGCCTCAACAATTGCTGCTTTTGAACTCATTAACCGGGGATTAGCGTTGACTTTGAGCGATGCCCTCCATCCGAGAGCAGCGGCGACTATCAGACACGACACGGGCGCCAATCAATTCGCACAGTCCTCTTTAAAAGCGTGTAATTTGTAATTGTGACCAATTGAGATTTTCTACGCTGATCTATCTTTCTTTACTGCTCGTTAAACATTTCCGAATCAATAGAGGAAGATTTATCTCAACATTCAAATAGGTACCTATCTATACTTTCTTTTCATGTTTTTGCTTAACATTTTTATCAACAAAAACATGATTACTTATTGTTGTCTACACAGTTTTAGCGAATTTATTTTTATTTGACTGGTTCAGTAGATTTAAAAATTATGAGAAAAAACATAACTCTTTTTATTTGATTGTATTTTTTTAAATGATTCTAAATATTTTAATATCAAAAGAGCTATGAGCGAGTACGATTCTGGAAAATTGCCTCAGGTAAAACTCAAAATGAATTAATATTTTACGAGGTTTATCATATTTTTAACATACATATATGAAAGTAGATACATATATACATATACGATTGTGTGACTATTCTGCTCTTTATAATAATTCACTTACACATTTCGACAATAAATAGCTCAAACACACAACTTCAAAACATAAAAACCGGCTACATTCCGTATCTTGGAAGTTAGATTTTGCGAAGCTACAGGGAATATCCTAGGTACGGAGCACGAGCCAGTGTCAATATTGAATCAGCACAGTCCGTGTTTGTGAGAGGAATAAATTGCGGCCAGCCAACGGAAAATGTTCGCGTCAGATGAATAATTTCCTTATCTACTTTTTTTAGTTTAAACAATTGATAGAGCTAAGCAATTATGGAAACTAGGTGTATTTATTAACAGTTTGCTAATTAACAAATAGAATATTTATTTAACTATGATTTTATAGTTGTCCGGTTCCTTCTCGTCTTCTTCTTCGTAGACGATAGCACAATTCAATTTTTATTTAGGAGAGAACTTCAAGGACAGTGGTTCTCGGAAATATCGTTTGATTTGACCCTTGGAAGGGCCTTTTGCGATGTTGTGCCATAGTGGTGCAATTATTGGTCAACCCACTCTAATATCCCTAGCTTCCTTGAGTATCTAATGGTGAGATACATAAGTAGTATAATCACGCCCATAGGCGCAAAACTTCACCACTCCTATCAAAACTACAACAAAAAATTGTAGGAATCTCGAAGTAACCAAACAGATTGTTCAACCTAAAGCCATGAAGCGTAAAAATGTGATTTAAGAAAACTACACGTTACGATATTACGAATGCTCGAGACAGCTTCGTACGATAACATGGAAGTATATAGTTATTACCTCGACTATATGTTTGTCGTTCTGAAAATTTGAGATAAACCTACTTGGTAGTTCCTTCTTACAAAGGATTCCATTTAAATCTACTTTTATAAAGTCGAGCTATTTCATTGAATAGTTACAAAAATGGTTCGTTTCCTAACGGTTACGTAAAGTAAAGCTAATGTTATTAATAAATAATGCCGGACATTATACGTACACATCGCCATCTAGCCCCAAGCTAAGTAACTAGACTTGTGTTATGGGCGCTAGACAACGGATACACTACTTACATACTATTTCTTTTGTAAATATATACTTATAATACATAGAAATAACCAGACCACAGACAAATATCTAAGCATAAATACTTGTCGGAATCGAACCCGCAACCCTGTGTTTGGCAGTCCGGCATGGTGACCTTTGTGTCAACTGGGTCGTCGTAATATTGCATCAATTTTATTTTTTTATTTAATATCCCATACAATATCCAACGTCCAAAATTTTACAAAATACAGGTAGTACCTACTAATTTTCTTCATAAGTATATTGGGAATAGGTATTATTTTGCAGACATGGAAAACAGACAATATTAACATTTTGTTAAAAAATAGGACCTGTTATTGAGTTTCTTAAAGTATGTTAAATAAATTCAAACAATCTCTCTAAAACTTAACGCGACTCTCTCTATTCCAGACAAAGCATTTTTATTCACAAATATGCACATTATAGTCATTCTAACAATGAAATTTCCTTTGCTTCCCCACTCATTGATGCACTTTACCCATCCTTTGCATTGAATGCGTGCATGACATTATTGGAGGGACTCGCGAGGGCACTTGGAAACGGAAATTGAAGGTAATTCAGCAATCTCCTAGAACGTAGTGCCTCATAATATACTTTAGGGGACTCTTTCTTTGTGATTGAGGCTCTCAAACTGTTTTATGCTTTGTTTATGAGGTTAAATTTACATGTCGGGATGGTAATTTCAAATGTAATGGTTTGAATGTTTGAATAACATGAATAGGTTCTAAGTCTTTCTTTTAGAATTTATTGGAAGTAAAAAAAAAGAAACAAAAAAGAAAAAAAAACAGGTTTTTTTTATATGTGTTTTCTCGCATTTTTTCCTTGGTATCACGATGGTCTACGATTAAACACTGTCAATCTATCCCTATTTATATAAAACTAGCGACCCGCTCCGGCTTCGCACGGCTATATTATGCATGTATTATATATATAAACCTTCCTCTTGAATCACTCTATCTATTAAAATATCTGCATCAAAATCCGTTGCGTAGTTTTAAAGATCTAAGCATACAAAGGGACATAGGGACGGCGAAAAGTGACTTTATTTTATACTATGTAGTCTGGTGACTTTTTTACTTTACTGTTTATCTTAATTTAGATAAAGATGTATTCATGTAAATGCTACAATGTAAAAGTACGTTTAACTGTCAATAACTGAACACTTTAAATGGTGCACCATGAACATTCTGCGACCCTATAATTTCCAAGACACATCACTTTATGTTTTATGCCGGGTTGATTCCCAGTAAATACTTTTATTACCATTTCCAATAGCGGTCTAGAACAACACATTGTTTTACGTGATTGTTAGAATAGGACTTACTGTTTAGGTACAAAGGTACACAAGAAAACAGACAGACGAACAAGAAAGCAAGCCCTAGGTCCTGCGACTATTCATTGTGTTTGTTCAATGCTTGAAAAAGATATATTTATATCAATTTAATGTATTAAACTATATGATTTTGAAACGGCGCCTTTACATTTTTGTATGACTTTATGATCTATAGAGGGCGCACTATATTGATTTTTTGTGACGTCACATAGCCTACCATATACCTACCAGCGGACAATCAATATTTCATTCACTCATTTCTCAAAATATAATAATTAGTTTATAAGATATGCGGAAACAGATACATATACCATAACCCCTCACTTTAGGCTTCTCCGTAGTCGGCTAATCAGAATCCCTGGAAAAGTAAATGGAAATTGCCGTTCCGATGTCAATTCATCATTTTGGTACAAAGCAAGACTCGTTCGGTCCCTAGAGGGAACTTTTAATTAAATAGATGCTGTTACTTGTACGGATCTACTTTGGAAATTTGTAGAACAGTCTTAAGACCGGATAATACAATCTTATTGCAGACTGTTGAATAAACTAAGGTCAAAAACAGACTGCAGATTTCTATCCAACTCAGAATAAAGTCTAATTATAGTCTAATCAAATAATAATAAGAATAAAGAATACTCAACATTAGGGCTGCTGACTACTGCTCAGATTCTGGCAATCTAATTATCTGACCCATTCAAAAACTGAACATAAAAGGGACACACGTCTTCAGATTTTGACCCAAAATCTTAATTGACTGACAGATATCAGAAACGAAGAAAGTCAGTCAATCGATTATTCGATCGTTCGATTGCATTTGAAGTCCCAACTATTAAGTTTTGTTTGCCTTCGATAAATGTAAACGATCAGTGATTAATCGGCCGATAGAAAGTCAATAACCTGCCTTTACCCTTAGTGCATATCTCGAGAGATTGCTTCATACAAGAGCAATATTTCTGTTACGTTGTCTGAACAGTTTTCTTTTAATGTAGGTTCAAGAATTTATTTATGGATGTATACAGCATTAAAGAAACGTTTGCTTGGACCTTTGTAAGAAGTAGTGTAACTTTGTAAAATATTGCTTGTAAGTATATCACTAAATGTAGGTATCTAATTTTATTTTTGAAAATAATAGGTATGAATGTTTTACATTATAAAATGACATGATAAGGCTTTCTGGCTGTCTGAATATTTTACTAATAGGTAATTGAAGCTCTCTAACTATACTCAATAAAAATTGTATTTAGGAGACAAAAAACTAATAATATTTTTCAAAGTCTACTATAGGTAGGTACTCAAAAGTTTCTAGACACATAATTCATTAACTTTTGTAAGTCACTCAACATTCAAAAGAATATTACATTCTTTTTCTGTATATTTTATAATAAATTTTAATTTTGTAGTATTCATTGATAAATAATAAATATATTAAATATACCTACTTAATTTTCAGATAATTTCCCACTTGGATTATTTTAAATTACACAAACAAATAAAACTTAAACATACATTTTCTTAGTTATATCAAAAGCTAATAAAAAACTATTAAAACTATCGTAGGACGCGCGTTGCAGAAAGTGCAATCTAACCCCAAGCTATGCAACTAAGCTTGAGTGACCAAATAACTGATAGAATAAACTTTACTTTAATTTTTACTTTTCTTCTCATGTTCTCGTATGTTGTATACAACATTCATGTATTAAAGATCAAAACAAAGACCAAACGCGCACCACGTTTTATTCAAGCCGGTTTTAATTACTCTACCAAATTCCAAGTTTAATTTCGACACAAAGAATTTTCTTTTACTCACATTTCATTGAAATAATCATACTAAAGACGAAATGAGTAGGCATAAAACATCTTACGTTTAGAGACCACGTTCTCTGTCACCAAAGAAACATCTAAGAAAAAAGTTAAGTACAAGAAGTCTCATAAGGCTTAACTACCTCTTTTCATGGAGTACCCTTCCTAATATTATAGATATGAAGTGGTGCTAAGCTCTCGTGTCGTCATCAAGTGAGCCCCGTGATGTTAACGAGTACGACCTAATTTCACAGGCCTCGTTATAAAAAAAATCATCGCTGTTCCACATTTCGAACGCTCTCCAGTTTTTTCTACGTGGATATAATATTTTATAGATACGCTCAGACTGTAATTGGGTTATTGCAGATTAAAAATTTGATTACCAGTCGATTGTAACTCGATTTGCTTTATGCTGGAATTGGTATTGCAAACTTTTTAATAATCTTGACCGTTTTAGTAGATTGGCGAACGTGATTATTAAAATTCTTTTTTTATACCATTACTTCCAATGAATTAAGTCCAGTAGTTTCTGAGCCTATTATTTACAAACAAAACAACAACAAAATCTTTCGTCCTCATAATTTTAGTTTACATATATGACGGACCCTTACTTTGTCCACTTCCTAAATTGGTACAAGACGAATAATGATGAAGGCTATCCTGGCTTTTCATATATTTATTACAATATTACACATTCTTCATGTTTCAATTGTGTAATTGAGAAATCTTATAGGTAGGTAGGTAATATCTATTTTTATCACAGTTGCTCATAAAGTGGATCTTATTAAACCGCTTTTAGGCTCATAATGCAACGTATTATACACGCGTGCGAAAAAAAAAATCCAACTAGTGCTAAAATAATACATTATCCCGATAAGTCAAATACGTATCTTACTGCTAATGACATATTAGGTAGATGAAACATTCTTAATTTATCTGGGTTATACTGTTTTGATGTATAGAAAAAAGGTACCATCAAAAAGTTTTTAAGCCTTGCTGGCTTAAAACTCTTTGTTGGTAGGTACCTTTTTTCTTCTTTTTAAAAGATTGTCTCTAAAGTCTGCTATCGAACGATAATTTTACGTGATAACGTCTTTGAAAATAATTAAAAATTGAGTTTTGTTTTTATTTAGTTTTTTCTTTAGGTACATAAATATATTTTTTCCTTACCATTATTATTCTGTCTTCATTATTATTCTGTAAAAAAAAATGAAAAAAACCCTAAAAAAATATTGTATGTCAGACGAGGCTGTATAGGTTAAAAGTCTTTTGCGTAGCCTTTCGGGAGTGTAATTAACAAAAAATTGTAAACTTAACCTAAAATTCTTAAAAACTTTTAATTATTTTAACAATTTTTTTTTATTCGCCACTGTGATAAAAACGTCGTACGATACACGTGTGGATTGATCATTCCATCTCGGCTTTTGTCATAAACCGCCTCTATGGAATGATCAGCTTTCCACACTTGTATCGCAATGTAATATTTCCAAAAACATAAACATTAAATAAACTTTATCCTTGAAAATCTAGCATTTTTTTAATATTAAATCGAAAAAATTATATCTTCAATTTATTAGTTTTGTAAAGTTTTATTCAAAAAACTTAATAGAGACCTTGCTAAGCGGCAATTTTATTTTATTTACGAAAGAACCAGATGATGAAAATTCGCGATCTAAAAACAACTTTGAAAGTTTCATAAAAAATCGTACACTCAGATTACTTCAAAAAACATACCGAAACATTTTAACTAGGTACCTAGCGAATTTACTTTGAATTTACTTCTTTCTATCCTAAACCTATCTACCATCAACAAAATTTATAATTAGTTAACTAATTCAATTTGTCACAAAAGGGAAACTGGATTAAGTTTGCGATAACGAGTCGAATCCGAGTCGGATTCCGAGTAATAATCGAGATGCGACGACTTTATATATAATGAAATGCCTGAAGTTTTTGAACCTTGATTGACGAAGTAAACTGAGTCAACAAAGTGGAAAATTAACTTTGATAAACTAACACCCTGTATGTGCTGGTGGCAGTTTCATTATAGTTTCACACCAGTCAGCTCTTACATAGATTCTATATTAAATTTCTAATTTAATGAAGGTGCCAGAACGACATTGCTAAAGCGGTGTGCAAGATCACCTCAATGACTCGTCGTATTTTCCCAGACTTTGACATTGAGAGAGCACAGAGAGAGTAATCAATTTTGGAACAACCTTACATCTAACATAATATCTTCTATACATATAAAATGCTTTGTCCTGAATGACTGACGGATAGCCTAAACAGCTGATCGTAGTGACCTGAAACTTGGAGGGAGTGTTCATCCGATAAAAAAGGATTTTCCGAAATTTTACCCTTAAGGAGGAAAAGGGGGGCAAAGTTCGAATGGGCCAACGTGATTTCTTGGTCCATTTCGACTTCTACGCGGATGAAATCGTGAGCAAAATCTAGTTTAAAATATTGTTCCAAATAGGTCTCAAATTTTTTAGCTCCTATAAATATACTGAAAGACTTCGTCAACGAAGAAACTTAAATAAAGCCCAAATATTAAAAATATAATACCATATACATACACGTTAAGCGAACGCTCGGCCGAGCTACATGGTAGGCGGAGTGGGGGGTGTTAGGTTTTATTTTCGTTACGGAATTGCCTTGATTCTGTCGCCGCGCTCAAAGCCCGAATAAAAGCTATGCAATAGCTTAACTATGCAATAGCTTAATAATTAAAATATTAGACTTTTAAGCAGTGTTGGTCTAGTAGTGCAGATTTCAATTTTTATTCCAAAGGTTGGGGGTTTGAATCCTGACTGACCGAATGGATTTTTCTTACAGAAAATGTATGTGCCCAAATAACATTGATCTTACGGTAAAGGAGAACATCGTAATGAAACCCGCGGCTTAGTTGGCTCTGGATATGATCGAGCTGGGCAGTACTGGGCAAGCTTTTTCCATCTAATACCCAAGCAATAAAGCGGCCAAAATGTCATAAATTAAAAAGATTGCGCTGTATAAATTATCTAGATAAAATGTAAGAACTAATTTACTTAGTGTATGTCTGAGTAATGTAGTTGCATTTCATGCTAATATTATTCGTACTTCATCCCTGTATGTAAGCCTTACAGGAAGGCGAAGAGACAGATCAATATCAGCGTATAAACTTTAATATTGAATTTCTCGATCGAGATGAATCGCATTTTACTCTATTAGTTACTGCATGTGTCGTTGTTTGATTTCCTCCATTTTGACATGCTTACGTTTTGATATAAAACATGGGATCGATCGAAGTGTGACGAGCACAGACCACCTTAAGTGCACATATCCATTTCGGTGCGGCCGTAATGGAAGCTTTCATCGTTGAACCAACGAGATAAATCTGCCATACTTGCAATTTGCTTTTGAAGTTTGCTTCGTGACACGATAATGCACTATAGCGCTACGATCGTCATTAATTTGCACATTTAAATGGATATTATCAATGGAATACTAAAATTAACCGCGCATGGGCTTTACTAAATTAGCAGTCCTGTTTCTGTACTATCGTTTTATAAATGGTGTCTACTTTAGCTAGGTATGCATGCATATTTAATAGGCATGATAGCATCGTGGTATGTTTTGCATTATCTGTTCAAGTCTACATGATTCCGACTCTGAGTCCATCATTTCTGGTGCCCGAATAACGCATTTAAGAGGAAAGGTACCCGGCACTCTCTCTCCATACAAACGTAGTCGACTGTTTACTCTTTAGATAATGACACTAGCACAAATATTTTTCTTGCATAAAACCCATAACTGCTGTGACTATGCCCCCACGTCTTGTTAAGCTATTGCATAGCTTTTATCGCGGGCTTTGAGCGCGGCGACCGAATCATGAAATTCCGTAACGAAAATAAAACCTATATAACACCCCCACTCCGCATACCATGCAGCTCGGCCGAGCTTTTTTTTTCAAAGATAGATAGATAGATATCATAGAAAGTAAGAGTTAAAAAAACTAAATAAATATAAAAAATAAGACTTAGGGGAATGGTTATGGCAGTTATAAGTTTTATGCTACAAAAATATTTGGTCTAGTGTCATTATCCAGGGAGGAAACAGTCGACTACGTTTGTATGGACAGAGAGACCTGCTCTCTGTCCTTTCCTCTTAACTAGTTATATCATTACTGCTAATAAATTTATTAAACTTAGTAGGTACATTGATTAGTTTGATTTGTCCGAGCTTTATAATATAATCTAGGTATATATATAACAATCAATGCCACTTTTCGTTGTAATTTTATAACTCTAGAACGGGCTCACTTATACAAACCAAATGTTTAAGCTTTGTTCTAACTATTTAGTAGATGGTTTATGTGAAGTTTGCACAAAATCGGTCGAGCGGTTCTTCATTTATCACATTTTTTTATATGGTAAAACAACGTTTCCCGTACAGCTAGTTATACTTATAATTTGAATAGATACTGATAAAAAATAAACTGACACGTAAAATATGACTATTAATTTCTGCTTTATTTGATTTTAATATTGGCCTTTACATAATCTAGAATATTTATTTAGCGCCATTAAAAACTCATGCTATTCTAAACGTTGTAGTACCTGGGGCATATTATATTAGATGGAGAAGGCTTGTCCAGAACCTACACCATCCTCTTAGCATACTCCAGCATCTCCAGAGGAAAAAACTCGTCCGTCTGAAGCCAATTAAACTAAGGGTTTCCTTTACCGGAAGAGCAATGTTAATTTACGCACATACATTTTAGTAAGAAAAATCACTGATGCACGGCCAGCAGGATTCGAAACCCCCATCGGAATAAAACTTGAGTTATCTATCAATAAGCCCACACCGCTCTCCTATTTGATAAGTAATCGATTCATCATCTTCCTGCCCTTATCCCAATTTATTTGGGGTCGGCTCAGTATGTTTTCTTCTTCCATTCACTCCTATTAATCGTCATCTCATCGTTGACATTCATCTCTCTCATGTCTTGTCTCACGCAGTCCATCCATCTTTTCTTTAGTCGTCCTCTTCCTCTCCATCCCTCTACATTCATACTCATCTTTGTTCTAGTCACATGCGTCTCTTCTCTTCTCATCACATGTCCATACCAACTCAAACGGTTCCCTTTTACTTTTTCGGTAACCAGTGCTACTTTCAGGCTTCCTCTAATATACTCATTCCTTATTTTATCAATTTTCGTTACTTCACACATCCATCTCAACATTCTCATCTCCGCTGCATGTAATATTCTTTCAGCCTTCTTCTATCTAAGTAATTTTCTAAGTAATCTTCTTAATGTTCTAAGTAATCGATTATAAGCCTCATTTTATTCATAAATCTACCTTTTTATTATTTCAATCCTTTATTGAATTGCAACTTGCTATAGAGAGCATATTGGTAGTCCAAACCAGACAGTCAAACGTATATTATTGAAATGAAACCAGATAATCTCATATTGCGATAGTTATTGAATACACGGATCGTGATAGTGTAATTCTCCATTTTATTTTATGTATTTTGTATAACCGTTTTCAATCGTGTATAGTTTTTTTATCAATAAAAAAACTTTTCCAGTATTAAATATGTCTTTAATTTTGTGAGTGTTCAGAGTTGAATTGAGTACATTCGAAATAATAGTTATAATACTTATCTAGGGACAAAATTGCATACAAAGTGTGATTTATTTTTTGTAGAAAGAAATTAAAACTTTTACAAGGATAAATGCATCACTTAAATTATGCACTAAACCACGCGACGCCATTATTCCTTGAAAAAATCCAGAAATGTTTAATGGAGGCTCAGCCACTGTTAACAACTAAATCATGACATCATAAGTCGACGAGTTTATGTCAGTATACCTACTGTGTGGTTTTACTATACATTGAAGTACTTCTGAACAGGTAAATTCAGTTCTTCTTCCTTACCCACTACGTGGGGTCAGCATAACATTTCGTCTTTCTCCACAACACTCTATTCCCCGTCAAGTCGGTGTTTTCTTCCCTAACCCCTATATCCCTTCACTTCTTCTTTGGCCTCCTCTCTCTGTCCTCTCTCTACGACCATTTAGTTAAAAGTCCTGCACTCATGAGACGATACCAAACCTCGCCAGTCTACTACTTTTCAACTTATCAGTAACGGCCGCTTCTACGCAAAGAATTAATACACACTTTAAATTAGTGACGGTTGTTATGCAATTTTGTCGTTAGTAGGGAGTACAGTCACATTACCAATAAGCTGAACCCCACGTGACCCAGAACTCATTCGCATATCTGTAAAAAATATAGTATTTACCTATTTGGTTATTTTTTTATATCGTATATTGTATTGTATAGTAAGTATATTGTTAAAAAAAAACTGAATCAGGTAACATTATTTTACAACCCTACAGATTTGCGAATGAGCTCTAGGTCACGTGGGATTCAGCTAATTGGTAATGTGACTGTACATACTACATACAAAGAGCTTTAATATTATCTGTGTTTTCGGATCTAGGCTTCAAACCATCGAACTTACAGATTGGATGCGGGTTACATCCCACCATATCCATCACATTTTGTAACCAATATGAATAGAATAGGTACACGTACGTATCGTAAAACCCAAGTAGATAAGTTACTCTCATCCCGTACGATCCGAGTTTCTTCGCGTTGTCTTGTCTACGGCTTCTTACTGATGAAGTTATCCTCTAAATAAGTAAACTAACAAACTTGAGACAACGTCGAAGTGAAACATGACCCTGTTCGTACGCGTGCTAACTACTTAACTTACTCGGTTTTTGTTTGGGTTTTTACTAAGTAGGTGTTGGAATTACGTATTACATACTAAAATTTTCTTAGGTACCTACTCATTTACGATGACATACTGTATGTACTTACAGTCGGCAACATAATTGCAGACCCATCGTAGAGTTCTAAAGTTTATATGATTAGATTTTAGTTGAAAGATTTTACCTAATCTTTAATGCTTTAGTATAAAGCATTACTTGAGGTCAAAACATTCTAAAAATATAAATTTTAGAACTGTGCAGTAGGTCTGCAATTTATTGTCTGATTGTATAATGTACCTATATACAGGGTTATTGGAAATTATACTAGCAAGCCGTTGAGGGCTAATTCTGTGCACCTTAAAAAACAACTTGTGTTCTACGACTTTTGAAAATTCGATCATTTTTTCAAAAATTTTGAGGTTAGGTTTACCTGAAAATCAGCTGTTCCTTACACAGAGAGGTAATTAACCTAAAAAAATTTCTTATTTTTTTAAGTTTTACCTACTGTTCTTGGTCTGAATGACCTTTGTTTTAAAAAAATCAGCTGTTTTTCCAATTTACATAACCTCAAATTTTTCATTTTTTTTTCGAATTTCCAAATGTCGTAGAACAAAAGTTGTTTGTTAAGGTGCACAGAAGTAGCCCTCAACAGCTTGCTAGTATAATTTCCAATAACCCTGTATATACCTATTAAATTGTGCAAATAGATTTTTTTTAAGACCTGTGTTTTCGGGTGTATACTTAAGAACTGATAACAATCTAATACTTAATCTGTTTTTACTTACCTATTATCCTTATTTTTTTTTTTCGGAGAAAAATTTGTCACGGATACCCGTCATTCCTAGGGTGACGACTGCTTATGTAGGAGTCAAACCGACTAAAAACTCTCCGGTGACTTTCCTTGGTGCTCTTTGAGGTCCGGGGTCTCATTCGAACTCTCCGGAGCCTCCATAACCTACCCTTCTAGTTAAATTCGCGCCTAACGTTACGCAAACCAAATCATATTAGTATACTGCGAGCGACCTCATCAATTCAATACAAGCAGTTCAAATGCACACCTAAACGTTTATTAAGCCGTGTGATTTTATCCGGAGATTTTCCAGCGCACGTCGAATCGTCGCAAATCGGTGCCAACCCGGGAAATAAATTTCAAATCGCGTTAGTACGCTCGCGTCACATGAACGGTGTTACTTAGATGGAAAATATTTCTATATCGCCTATGGGCGGACTGGGACTCAAATCACACGGAGATTTCCCCAGTTTATAAGATTTTATTAGGTTTATTTTCGTTTGGGAATTTTACTGATTTTTTGCTTGTAATTTCGGTAAAAATGTATTTAATTTAATTTATCCTACCTTTTGACGCATTAACAAAAGGATTTGTCATCCCGGCTAAAGGAGAGGTCACTAAGTCGACTGTACTGTACCATTATAGAATCATAATACCTACCTTTTCATCGTATTTGCTTGCTTTGATGATATTTTCATAAAAAACTTTTACCCGCACTCAAAAAAGGATGTTCAAAATGCATTTTTACGAAATCTTAACTTTTTTTTACAATTTTTACATATTTTCTCAAAATTTTAACTTTCCCTGGACTCCCGATCCTGTAATTTTTTTTACATTTTATAATTTAAAATGTAAAAAAAATTAGGCTAATTTTGGTCTTGAAATATTTCGAGAGTCGTTACTTATGGTGTGACCAAGAGAAATAAGAAATATTTTTATTAAAATAAACTTATTTTCTTATCAATTTATTTGCCTCCGATTTAGATTGTTACAAAAACAAACTGAATTCAAAACATATAGATATGTATACATGACTTTAGAAACTTATAAAAGAAATCTATCTTAACCCCTTATACAATACTACCTCAATATAATTTTGATTTGTACCATGGATGTCCGTAGAAACAAATATGTGAATCAATCAGAGATGATTTATATAAAAATTACACCTTTAGGTATGAGAGCTAGGTAGGTACATGCTTTACCTTACCTACCTAATAATCACTACATAGTATAAAACAAAGTCGCTTTCTCTGTCCCTATTTCCCTTTGTACGCTTAAATCTTTCAAACTACGCCACGGATTTTGATGCGGTTTTTAATTTTTTTATTAGATAGAGTGATTCAAGAGGAAGGTTTATATGTATAATACATGCATAATATAGCCGTGCGAAGCCGGGGCGGGTCGCTAGTGTATGAATAATTCAGAGATGGTTTATATAAAATTTCACCTTTAGATATAAGAGCTAGGTACGGCCGGCTGCATAATTGCTGACCCACCGTAGAGCTCCAAAACGGCTGTTATAAGAATGTTTTCAACACCAAGCAAGATTCTAGACAGGTGTCTAGAATCTTGCTTAGTCATCTAACTCATCAATTTATCAAACAAAAATATTAGAATTAAAACATGCCAATAATAGTAATTTTTGAACTCTACCGGGGGCTGCAATTATGCAGCCGACTGTACCATAAATGTCCGTAGAAACAAATATGTGAATCAATCAGAGATGGTTTATATAAAAATTACACCTTTAGGTATAAGAGCTAGGTATATGCTTTACCTTACCTACCTAATAATAAAGATCATAAACCGTGGCGCGAACGCGAGTCCTTTGACAAAGTTCCTTTATAGAGGCCGTACCCCCCGATATTTGTGTTCGTCGCATCCCCAAGTTCCGCCCCAAGTCGCGAACTAGATTGCACTCGTGGCACAGGTCGCGGCACACAAAATATACCGATAGGCATGTGGTCTTCATATTATCGATAATACAAAAATTTACTAACTCATTTCATTTCTTAGATAAGTGGACACACAAAATAATAGTTTTATTAGTGTAAATAAATATATACAAAAATAAGTAGTAGGTACATAAAACAATAAAAAAAATAAAAACCAAAAAAAAAAAATCAGAAGAAAAATAAAAAAAAATAAAAATAAAAATTAAATCTAAACCTAGTCAAACAAACCCCTCCCCAGCGTTCCCGGCGCAAAGCTGGACAATATGCAAGCAGCGTTACCCCTCTGAACCGCTATCGACAGTCTTTGCACCAGGAATACCCCAAAAAACAAAAATATAATTATTTTATTAAAAAAAAAAAAAGAAGTAGATAAACAAGTTCTTTAGTCTGTACATGGTTGATTAAGCTGAGAGGGTAGTCTATGTATTGGGCACGCCCAATACACCCTCCTTGTATCTTCCTTTTCAAGAGGTCTATAGTGCTGGAAAACAACCCGTCCACAAATATAATACAGAAACTCGCTGGTAAAAAGAAACCAAGAAGTTTATATATGTAGGTCTAAGCTATAGCGTGAGGTTAAACTATGAGCCATTTTAGACACCACTGTACGTACGCCTTATCGATTAAGTCAATTTGATAAATGGATGAATATATGGTCGGTCAGCTATTTAGTCCTAAAGCGATGTAGTCATATCGAGATCTAGTCGTACCTACTATCTAGTCGAATCGCGATGTAGTCATAAAGTTCCTAACCCTAAATAGGTACCTATTTATAAAATATACCAGTCCACGCAAGTGCTACGATACATTAACTTGCATCGTAGCACTAAGATTTGTTATAATTTACGACATATAACTTAGGCGTAGTATTTCTCATTATTATTAAATTGCTAAAAGAGTACTTATTTAAAAAAAAATTAACCTCATGATCCTCATACTTATTTATATTTTTTGTAACTTTTCTTCTTTAAAAACAAGAAAATTATGTCAACAAAACAGCCTCCGTACCTATATAAATAATTATTCAATATTCTTTCCTCCCCAGTTCTCCAGTGCTAATCGAACAAACAAGCAAAACAGCGTTATAAATCTTAGTAATAAATAACTCAACGATGATCGTAAACACTTATACAATCGAATATCGATTGTCACCTCATCACTATCCGATAGTAGCACAGCGTCGAGTAATTTCCCTCAAGTGTGTCGCAGCTCTAGAGACGGCGGCAATCATACGTAGAGTGTGTAACATTCTGTACTATTTTAAAAAATAACTTTCGAACGTGTAGACTGTGCCCTATACAGCCAGTGACAATTTCCATTTAACGCATAATGGTATCTTGAGCTTATCAACCTTTATACGACAAAAATACTTTGTATTCTTACTTTTATTAAAAACAGAAATACATAAATCATCTATGAATATTTTAACAACTGTCTAGCAAACAGATACAGAATGGTAACAGAAAGAAAATTATTAAAAAGGTCCCGTTTTCACCCTTTGGGTACATAACCCTAAAACAAATGCCTATTGTGTAGTTAATCCGTAAAAGTTTGATTAAACAAAAAGTTTTTGCAATTAGATAAGTACCTGACTGAAACATTCCAAACATTTTCCTCCTTGAAAAATCAATTAAATACAAGCAATTTCCTGGTACTTAATTATAACGAAAAGCTCTCATTAAAACACTTTATTCTACTAAATGTCTTCATAAAGTTTCATCTCGACAGTTGACGGTAAAAGAAAAAAAATCAAAGAGAGGAAAAGTGAATTTCTCGGAAAACAAGCTGAATCGCCGGAAGCTACAGGCACTACTGTTTCCGATTTAGAAAACAATATAAAGCTGACGATGGTATTTCGAACCAATATTTCTTTGATAATGATGCCAGTACAACTTTCTAGATACTAAGGCTGTGTTTCTTGGGTAAAAGTGACCTTTTATGCCACCCTGTTTCCTGTAGGATAGAATTTATTAGCTATTTGTTTTTGAAATAAACATATTGAGTAAACGTAGAAATATTTGCCTTTATAAATAGAGAAAAAAACTATGGCCTTTAGCAATGTTTATGTTTTAAGGACTATAAACTCTATGGTACAAGTGAGAAGGTGCCAATCAAAATTTCATAAATTTCTCCTTTTTCTTTCTACCCCTGTCCTTATTTATTTGGGGATGGGCGCAGTTTTTCAGGTACTGTTAATTTTCATTGTACAGAAATGAATCAGTATATTTTAGAACAAGCGAAAATGTATTTTTTAAAACCCTTCTAAAATATTAATAGAACCTTTCTAAGTATTCCTTTATTGTTTTAAGAAAACAAAATACAATATGGAAGCATCACTTTTTCTCTTGTAACTCTTACAATGTATTTATTATCAAATTCCGTAGGCCTTTTCAAATTCTTTATTTTTCCGCATTCTCTTGTAACAGGGTGCGATAACGTCACACAAAATTAATGTTGAAACAAATACGGTCAAGCGCGAGACTGTCATTATTGTTTAGATATTTTTCATTTACCTTCTTAGTAGCTTTTCTTCCGTTTGGATTTTTAACCAACACCAAAAATGGAGGAGGTTCTAATTCGCCTCATAGGTCTAAGTATATTTTAATAACTTTAGTTGTGATACTTAAGTGTGACTTAGGTACGTACAAGCCAGCATCAATCTAAGGAACCTGCAGAGAAAATTGAGGAAAATTATAACGTGACATAAGTTGCAAATGTTGGACTGGAAAGTGATGCCGATACAAGTCCTCTCCTATTTTTTTTTTGTTTTTCTCAGTGTTTGATCAATATCACATCTGCCTGTATAGCACACGACCCTAGAAGATACCTACCTGTTAACTCACGACTTAAAGACGCCCAAATTGTACACGTCAGGAAAGACATAGGCAACCGAATCCATTCCCTTGCAGACCAACAACGTTTAACCAAAATGGTCTTGTAAATTACACATTTACTTATGTCGATAGAGTTCTATAACAGATGTACATTGTTACTAAAGGACCCTAACCCATTTTATGAAGAATCTGTTGAGAGGTGCTAAACCTTGCTCACCGCTCACCGCTAAAAGCGGTATCTTCCAGGTAACCTAAACACCTTAGCGTATTTAAAGTATCTAATTAAATTTGTTTTACGCCGAGCGTCGCGGACGTAAAGTTTGACTCACATTTGAATCTAACCGTTTTAGCGAGTCACCTCACGTCTCTCACTGAATCAATTTCATGTCAGTCCGAACTCCGGGCTCGACAAAATGTCTCCCTCGCGTTACTTTAACTGAATTCGATGCTGATTACAAGGTCACAAGAAAAATGTTGTCAACTCTGAATATGTTAGCTACGTGTCTCAAAAAGAATATTTTTAACGGTTGCCTGATTGTGTCAGTGACAATTTTCCTCGCATTTCTTTGGATTTCGAGAGATTTGTGTTTACTTTATTTTAAAAATAGCTTGTTAGTGTGTAGGGGCATATTCTTGACGTCATAAAAAAAATGTTTTATTATGGATTGTATTCGACGCGTCATGCAATTGCGGCTTCTATTTAATTATTTATTCAATAATATAAAAATAAATCGATGAATGTGTTGCTAAGCGCAAACCTCAAAAACTGCTGAACCGGAGAAAATTGCGTAGAAAATTACTACGCAGGTGAAACCGTGGGGCGCAGCTAGTTTTAAACAAATATTATGTATTCGTTTATTTCTTAAAAATAATTAGATTTTATTCGGTAGTAATTTCTTTCGCTATAATACAAGTGCTACCTCTGAGGTATCCAGGATGCACTCGCCACTATAACGGGGCCATAAATTTCAAATAGTGCCACTATCTCGGGGTAATGTAAACGTTCCTTAGTTAATCGGAAAATATTTGGTGCTTTTACACTGTTTTAGTGCTAAGCAATTCGTGAAAATGGGGTTAACTTTGTTTTCATTTCATTTAAAATGTTTTGTGGTATTTTTTTTAGTTTATATATTATTTTTAGAGTTGTAATTTTATAAATGTTTTTTCTAAAGCAACAACTATTTTTAGATACATTCTTGCAATCTTTTGTTCTAATTTGTTTAAATAAAATTACAGACTAAGTATTATAAAATTATAAACCTTATAATAATTATAAATCCGAAAGTTTGTTTAAGTATTTGTTTGTTTATAATCTAATATGGTACAGCACACAACAGAATATTTATTTTAAAATATGTATAAAATTATTTAGTTAGCATGTCTAGTCTTCTGTATATACAACGCGACGCACCTACATACATACACGTACATTAGTTTCCTGAATTTATGTGCATTTAAGTTGTTATCGTACGTAAGAAGAAATATGTATGTAGGTATTTCTCCTAGGAAATTCATACAACAACTAAGTATTTTAGATACATTTTTGCAATATTTCGATCTTATTTGTGTTAAATAGGATTTAAGGGCATAGTGAAAATACAGACTATTATAAAATTAAAATGCTCCAATAAACTACAACCTTTGAAATTTATTTTAAAATATGTACAAAAACTGTTAAGTTAACATGTCTATCTGTCTAACATGTCTAATGTTTTGTGTGTTGTACAAATAAAGTGTTTATCTATCTATCTATCTATATTCAGGCAAAACAAGACCCTATTTGTACAACGCGACGCACCTTCCATACATACACGTACATTCGTTTCGCGAATTTATGTGCATTTAAGTTGTTATCGTACGTAAGGAACAATATGTACTTCCCCTAGGAAATTCATAAGTATTGCACACATAGACAAAGCATGCGTGCTTACAACTAAACAATGCACCTCATCGCTACTACGCTAAGGCTCAAGTGTCGGTGATGATAAAATGCTGCTTTTAGATTACTGTTCGTATTTCTAAACAAAAGGGCTGGTTGCTATTTCTACATTGGCCAACGGATTTCACTTATTTGTTACCTATTAAGACGTTTCACTGTGCTAATTGCATGCAATTAAAAAAAAAATTCAAGTCAAATTTATTAATTTATTAATCATGATTCCAAAGGAATTAATAAATTTGACTTTTGATCGCCATCCAAAAAGGCAATCCAGCCAGTCAGACTTTTGAGAAACTTATTCGATTTTTTTTGTATTTTTTTACTGTAATTTAATTTAAGTAGGTAGAATGTATTTCATAGTTTTATTACCTATAATTATATTAAATTGTATAAAAATATCTTATAAAATTTCATCCGTTTAATTCGAAATTTCATTCGAAATATAACTGATTCAAATTTTAAACAACTTTTGATTTGACCCTGTGTCCTGGAATTGTAAACAGAAACAGGGAAAAGGATAAAGAAAGTTGAATATTTATCAAAAGGAAAAAGGTTTCGATGCTCATTTCTTGTTACTTCCTTCCTATCTCGACCTTTATTTACAAACTTTACATCTTCTAGAATGTAGATTATTCAATTCTTTATTAAGATCAGTATGCAGTATTAAAATTAATTATTTTTCAAATTATAATAAATAGTATAGTTTAGAATATGCGGGAACAGATGAACATACATACCTATATAAGTAGGTACGGCCAAAAACATTAACTTTCTCTTTGAGTTTAACATTAGTCGGGTTGAAAGAGGCTTTTTATTACCCCCTAATTAACGTATTTTTAAAGCATTTCCCCCTGAAATATTATAAGAATACAAATAAATTCAAGATGCAGTGCTCTGATACTAACAAAGGAATAAAATATACTTACTTCACAACAATCAAATATTTTTGTGTTGGATAGTCTATTTATCGAGGAAGGCTACTTTTTATTTTGATATTTCCACGAGATCGGGACTTACGCGGGTGAAACCGCGGAGCGCAGCTATTTAAATAATAAAAACCTAAATTAATTAAATAACCTACCTAGTTACATTTAATAAAAATTTAAAGTCCAAATAAAAAAGGGCATACTTCCTTGGGACCCCAAGGAAGTATGCCCAAAAGACTGGCTGCGTTAATTTTATTTTATTTAAGCTTTTATTTTCTTAAAAGCGCCATTGTATAGCCCCGCTAGAGTCAAACATAGGGCACGTTAGGCAGCCCCAGCACAGCGCTTGCAACGAGTAGCCCACTTAAGCAAAATTAGCTTCTTCTGTGAGCAAAGAACACTATCGGAGGTTTTGTGCCGGGGTACACCCCGCGTTTGACGTCATGGTGAAAAGGACGCGCACTCAAATCCCAATAGGTGATTTCTGTTGATGATAACGTGTTTGTACGCACGAAGGGGAGTTTTAGTTAGGTACCTAGCTAGACGAATGTAGTGAGGTGTTGCACTGTAGGTACCTACTTACTATGGTACAGTCAGCAAAGGATTGAGGGTAACAGGTGCATATTTTAAAGTTTTATTTTTTTAAATAACGATTCAGTAATTGTTCATTAATTTGCTTGATATGACCAAAGGTTTCGTGTTAGTTATTTCACACAGAATAACCACAAATTATTAAACCGTCATTAAAAAAAATTAAAACTGATTACTGACTGTATACATATAGGTATAAAAATATACCTATCTAGACCTTATAAATGTTATATTCGGCACTGTATTAGACTTTTCATTTCTAAGCTTCAGAGTTACAAAAGTAAAAAAAAATCTATTTCATTGTTTGCCCCTGACTGCACCTGCAACTGACTTTGATCTTTAAATTCGTAGGTATATTAATTTATCACCGGGCCATTGGAACGTAGTCAATTTTTGATTACGGTCGAAAAACCTAAGGTAAATTCAATTTGGGCCATTCAGACTAAGTACCCGTTGGTTTTCACAATAATAATTACTGTACGACCAGATCTATGAATAAAACACTTCAAATAAGAAGCAGTAAATTATAGCTACCACTTCAATAACACTCGTAATAACCACCCCTTACCTAGATAGGTGATCCCGTCCCTTCAGACGATAAAAGGTCACTCTACCTGTAGAGACTACCTACATTACTAGCTTTAATTAACTCTGTGACGTCACAACCCTAACACTATTAATGCCAATTAAGAGTAATCTTCGCTTTGCTAAGACGGTCACATAGTCAGGGATAGTAGTGTCTTAGGGTTGAACTGTCACAACAAAGCTTTTGAGGTAAGGTTGCGGTTACGGGCACACTTAAATACAGGGTGGAGCAAAAGTAATAATAAAATGTGGTATGGCGGTCATTTTGTTTGATATAAAAAATTGGTCACACGATTTTAGGGACATGATTACTTTAAGGTGATATTTATGATATTTAGCTTTAAAATTGATTTTTGTCATGATGAATTGAGATCTGAAGGCCAATTCTCGTAAATAATATTGTTTAAATTACATTTTAATATTATCCCGATCGCATTTCGATTGCAAAAGATACCTTCAAAGTCAGTTTTTTTTTACAAAAAGCTAACTTTGAGGGTGTTTTGTGCTACTTTGAGGGTATTATTTGTGATCGAAATGCAATCGAAATGATATTGAAATGTAATTTGAACAATGTTATTTACGAGAATTTGCCTTCTGGTCTTCTAATATTAATTCACACTGCCCTAAAATATTATTTTGCATTCGTCAGGTAAATATTCCTTTGGTTTCCTATCACAATGTCTACTGTATCAAAATAGTCGCTTTAAAATGTCCTAATATCAAAATGACTACTGCACCAAATTGTCCTCTTCATCGCAACTTCAACTGCATCAAAACGTTCGCTTTATCAAAACATCATCGATAAATTGTTTATTGTTGTCAACTAATTATAGGTATACTTATGTCTCTCTTCATCATTAAAGTCATAACACAATGGCATTCAACGCTATTTTGGTAAAAATTAAGCCATACTTACATTTTACTTTTGACCCACCCTGTAAATAGTATGGTACAAACAGGACCACTAAAGCTCTAGGTATCAGTAGTAATATTATCGTTTTACTTTGTCATAATCACGTCTTTGTATTGTTAAAGCCACAAGACACCCATTCACATGCATTATGGAGGTAAATTGCTGTGGGAAATGCAAGTTTTAAGTGCATCTGGTGCTTCTCAGTTGTTGACGTTTCGTGTTATGTTTTTAGTCACTTAGTTCAGTTATTTGTGGACAATAGAGTCGGTAAGTTCTGCTTGAGTGAGGTGAAGCGGTGGAACCAAGTAAATAATAATAAATATTGCAGGACATCGCACACAGTGCCATCTAGCCCCAAGCTAGGGCACTTTACTTCTTTTTTGACGTGATAACTTCTTTATATTGATGAAACACATGCATTCACACAAAAGTGTCATGTTACCGGAACATGACGCGACATGTTTCGGTAGCATGACGCGTCCGTTCCCTTTAGGAAACAAGAGTATTTAATAATAATATCGCTCATATGGGCTTGTGTTATGGTGACGAGTGACGAATAAAAGACTTATAAAGGAAAAAAACTCTATTTTTCGTCGTTTACTTATGACGACTATTTACGAAATTATCGTCCGTAAACCGACTTTACAGACAACCATTTTTCCCTTTATTTTTTTGTAAATAAATACTTATTATACATACATAAAGAAACACCCAGACTAGAGTAAATGTTCGGTAACAGAAATAAATACCTACCTATCTAATATTTGTTCGATGGCGGAAATCGAACTTGCAACCTTCTGTTCCAAAATTCCATTGCTTTTACCTACATACCTAACTTCGAATTATTAAAAAAATGTACCTAATTGTTAGAAACGTATTATGCTAACGGATACCTATGTTTGACTAAGAGACTTACCTACCTACTTACGTAATTCCTGGAAATTCTGTAAATGTTAGCTTAAGCTCATTGCGTTCGTTCCTAAGCCGCAGGCAAACAAGTTATTATGATGAAGTTAATAGGTAAGTTGTTTACTTAGATAAGTATATAACTACTTAGGTACTCATAGTTTTATTAAGTAATATATAGAATACTAGCTATCCCGGCAAACGTTGTTTTGCCATTAAAAAAAACAGCAAGCTTATTTGTGATTCTAATCTAACCCAGGGCGCCAAACACATACAAAAAAATCATTCAAATCGGTCCAGCCGTTTAGGAGGAAGTCCCGTGGGAATATCGGGATAAAAAGTAGCCTATGACACTACCAATGAATCAATGTATACAAAGTGTCTTCAAAATCGGTCCAGTAATATCGGAGCCTTTTCAATGCAAACAAACAAACAAACAAACTAAAAACTATAATATTATCTTCCTCTGTATAATATTTTCTACTATATAAAAATAAGCCGGGTTTCCTTCCTGACGCTATAACTCCAGAACGGCTGAACCGATTTAGATGATTTCGGTTTTGAAATGTTTGTTGTAGTCCAGGGAAGGTTTAAACGGTGAGAATTTAAAGATCGGACTTACACGGGTGAAACCGCGGGGCGCAGCTAGTTATAGATAAGTAACATATAGATTGAGGTATCTACGTAAAATTTGTAGTTTTCTCAAATGGATAGGTACTTGTCCACATGAGTGCGAGAGTAGGTAGGTTTAATACTAAATCTTTCTCGAGATTCCTAGGCACTAAGCTTTTATGTTTAAATGTAGCTAGGTACATTTGTAATACCGGGATATTGTAACAATGTAAGTAAGAAATAAGCATTCCTCGTATGTTGATGTTCAATTCAAACAAATCTACATTTACGGCAAACGCCTGCGATTCAATTACTAGCAAAGTGCGCTGGCGGTGCGTATTGCATCATAAAATAAAGGCTATAAGACGTTATGAGTCTGAACGGAATAAAATCTAGTGGAAGGCCTCTAACTACCTCTGACCTGAATAATCGAAGTATCAATAAAATAAAATTGTGTTAGTGAAGGTTTATATCTGACAATATAAATCTCGCTTCAGCCGAATCGTGAACGAAATCCACTGAATAGATAAAGCACTAGCTAGCTAGGTGGCTATTTCCCGAACGTAATTTCCTTCCTAGGGATCCTATTGCATTCACCTAAATTAAATTCATTTATAAATGAAAATCATTCATTTTGATGACCCAGTTGGCACATTGGTTACCATGCTGAACTGCCAAACGCACCCTGCGTTACAGGTTCGATTCCCGCTTCAGGCAAGTATTTATGCTTAGATATTTGTATGTGGTCTTTTTGTTTCTATGTATTATAAGTATATATTTACAAAAGAAAAGTAAATGAGTAGTCTAGCACCCATAACACAAGTGTAGTTACTTAGCTTGGGGTTAGATGGCGAAGTGTGGAATGTCCTGCAATATTTATTTATTTTATTATTATTCCTAAAATACAATTCGATAAAATGATTTAACTCAAAAAACGATAACAAAGGAAAGATAGGTTCTTTACTTAATCTAGTGCTACCTACTCATTTTCAAAATAGATGGAAGAAATAAGTTTTCTTGACTGTTTTCCTTTTAAAACTATTAACTATTTATTAATTCCATAGTTGCAGCCCGCAACAATACACAACTGTCGAGACTTGTGTGAAACTTTATATTATGTCCGTTTGTGCCCCAGTTCAAAGCAAAACAGTTTTCATAGCTCCAACTCAGATATTGTTTATTGTGTTGACACATGAACGTTGCGGTTTCTCATAAAAAATGTAACAATGTTCTTACATAACATTGCGTTTTCCATCAATAATTTCATTGCTTCAGTAAAAACTTGATTTCTTTCCAAAAATTTTAGACAGTTTAAATTTTTCTAATTAAAATACTTATTCGATAATTTTAGTTGGAGTCCTTAATTTATGGAATTGTGAAACGAGTTTCCATAAATCGAATAAGTTTTCTGTTACGACTTCTTAGCTTATAAAGTAGGCAGACCCTATACTTTAGCTATAAAAGTGTTTTACTTAGCTTTTGTTTCTTTCGTAGCCGTTCTTGTAGAATCCTCTTGATTTTGAGGAGTGGTTGTAAAAAGTTACTTTTTTCCGATTTCGTAACTCAATTTTGAGATAAGTCTCTTCGATACTAGATTGAAAAATATATAAGACTAACTACGCTCCGCGGTTTCACCCACGTAAGTCCCGATTCCATGGGAATATCAAAAATGAAAAGTAAGCCTTCCTCGATAAATGTACTATACAACACAAAAATATTTTTTCAATTCGAACCAATAGGTCCTGATGAGCATAGCGCGTTCAAAAAAACTAACAAACTCTTCAGATTTATTAGTATGGATTTATTAACACTCTATTTGTGACTATCCTCATTCATTTTTTCGCGGAGAAGAGTGAAGAAAAAGTACTAACCTAATAGGTATTAGACACGTAGAGCAATGTACAACTTTTAGTAGCGCAGAGTCCAAAGAGTCGTGTAATAACCTGGCTAAGGGTGTTAGCTAGGTACGGTCGGCTGCATAATTGCAGACCCACCGTAGAGCTCCAAAATGGCTGTTATAAGAATGTTTTCAACACGAGCAATATTCTAGACAACTGTTTTAGGTGAAGTTTAAAGTCTTCTAACTCATCAATTAATCAAACAAAAAATATTAGAATGCAAATATTCCAATAATAGTAATTTCCGAACTCTACCGAGGGCTGCAATTATGCAGCCGATTGTACCTTGTTAGATAATAATATAGTTTGCATATCGCTTTGTGGGTAAAGCTTAAATATTAATTTACCTTTTCTCATGCATGAGAGAATTTAATAAATTCTAATCAGTCTGAGATTTACATGACAACGAAATTTTCATTTTCGTTCCTTTGTAGTTACCTATCCCAAACATTTCCTAAAGATGTAAAGCAATAAAATAACTCGTACTGTAATTTTCTCCTAACTTTTCGCCTAATCCGAACAAACTTTAGACGTTTGCTAGAACGACGCCCGTTCACATAAATTCATAAACCCACAAAATGAAATTTAATTCTTGCCATAACGTTTAGTCATTAGAACAACGACAAACTATAAGTACTTTAACAAATAATTTAAATTGTTTTGAAACAACTTGTATTTCCCATTAACAACACACTTCCACGTAAATCAAATGTTGGTTGTTCCATTAAGATGTTAGGTAGATACTTAAGTAAGTATTTACTTAGTATCTACCTTCTCATTTACCAATTATTTGATTCAAACTAAGTAGAACCAAGTTAGTAGCAATCGTAGCAGTTAGTATTACTAATGAGATACTACAGATAGACCAATTCACGTCGAATCGAAACTTCTAAAAAAGTAGAGATACTAATCCAATGATTTGAAATGGTTTTCTTAGCCCATTACAATTATTAGAATATGTGAATCTGTTAGTATCTCTAAAGTCGTAAGAGACGAGAATTCATCATTGGAATATCTACGGAAAATTGATTTATTTAGGCTTTAAATATTCGATTTGTTTCTAATAATTATTTTTTATTTGTATTATCTTGTGTTTTAACTTAGATTGATTTTATATTTAATTCGTTGTGTATATCGGAAGCATGTGTCGGAAGAGTGAGGACTTTATACCTAATATATAAAAATGGATGATTTCGAACAGAAAGGAAAACTTATTTGAATTACATTACTACTGATACCGAAATCTATTTTTTTTATAAGATCCTTCACGTCTATAGAGTCTCCTTCCTGCCTCATGTGCCTCTAATGTATCCCAACTTAAATTCGCATCAGTTCGTCTAACTTCCTAATCTATCCCCTCAAATAAATCCTCAAACCGTAACCTGTCCAGGATCTGGATATCAAAAACGTAATCCAACGGAATGGCGAGGAATGGTACGGGTCCGATGTCCGAAGTTTTACAGTAAGTACCTCCTGCTACGACGCCAAGAATGCAGCTCAAGAACTCTTTTGATTACGTACGAATATATTCCAACGCCCGACCTTTCCATGCCACTTCTGCTGTCAGCATGTCAATAATTTGACAATTAGCAACAGCCTGACAAGGATTTAAACATGGGATAAGGAAAACTATGTTAAACTGATGGCCTTCTCCTTTTTCATTAAGTCCCACACTGTCACCATTTAACATCTCCATGCACTTCTCAAGCGTCAATGGCAGAACTTTTGATGCTCCTAAATTAATGGCTGTCAGGAAATACGGTAGATCCGAACATTGCCATTTGTTGCGAGTTTCGTAGATCCTAATTCTGAAAATCCCCCACCACCATCTACTTGCAGTCGATTGGCAGCAAGTGCCACAGAATAGGGTACAATGGCGTCTTTTAGTGTCGGTGGCCAACATCCATTTCGGGTTGCAGCGTAAATAATTCAGAAAATCGAGAGTTCCCGAGCTGCATTCTTGACGTCGAAGTGTTTTAAATCGATTGAATAGTGGTATCTGCGAGTGAAGTGGTAGCAATCAGTCAACGTCGTTGTATAATCTCCCCCTCAATGAGTTCTAAGCCCGCCTGGAGCGATGTCGCACCATCCATCACGAGACGATCCTCGCCAAGTGCTACGTCATCGATTTCAACAAACTATTTTATAGTTTTATATTATTTACAATGTTTGATAAAGAATACTGTAGGTATGGAGGAATAGGTATGTTCTAGCAGCTGATCTTTTGATTGGTCTATTGCCTGCTCTTGTACTTCTATTATGAAGATCATTCATTAACGATTCCTTATCCATTTTCAGTGCATCTCATTTCTTTATCCAGGTGGATCGGATAAAGAAATGAAGATGCACTGTTCCTTCTTACTCTTAAGATGCTAATACTACCGTAAGTCTTGTTAGTTTAGTTAGTTAGGTTAGTGTAGTTGTAGTAGTGAACCCCCCCGTGGGTTCCCGCCTTGTCGTGGCGGGGGGGCTTAGTAACCGTGGCCTAGCCAACCACGGTGAAGCCAAGAGGAACCCAGGGCCAAGCCAGGCTGGAGGAGCTGGCTGACCCGAGAGGGACCGCTCCACCGACACCTTCTTAAATTATTTTCTTTATATTGTCAAATCAGAAAACTGCCTTTAGCAGTCGTTAGATCAAGTTAACAGGGTTTAGGACGACCTGTAAACACATATTACTTAATTAAGTACCGAGGTAGCTAAACCCGTACATCAACCGATCCTTGTTGCTTTATGACCTTTAATAATACCATAATAATCTCATATTATCCAGAACATAACACCGTTAAATAATAGGGGTAACTAATTAAAGTCCGGTGATTGCTGGATTAGTGACTAATCTCAATTGTACGCTATATCCGCGGTTAGAATCGACCTAACCTAACAATCGACCGGATTAAACTTTAACTATTAGTACGGGATCCCTTTAAGTACGACCTTCATCGATCTGTTGATGGATGAAAAGTATTTTATATCAAATTAAATAGGTCAATAAATATATTACAAATGGGTTGCCTAAAAAAATTCAGTCCAGAATGATAAATGTATTCTTTTTTTTGTTTTTAGACTTTTCACTGGTTTGGTCAATAGACAAATTCCGTACCAATGAAATACATAATATTTATTTTAACTTAACTTTAATTAATTAACCAGACCAGTGCAAATTACTAATATCGTTTTCCCTACGAGTTGTGACGGGAAAAAATAGGCAAACTAACGATTGTATTTTTTATCATACTTTCTATTGTTATGGAATTTGGCTCATATACAAGCTAGGGAAAGGATTAAAAAACAAAACAAAAGCTTAAATTGTTAATTAATCATTTTCTGCACTGAAATATTTTAGGCAACCCATTTGCAATATATTTATTGATCTATTTAATTTGATATAATATACTTTTCATCCGTTAAACAGCTCGATGAAGGTCGTCCTTAAAGGGATCTCCGACTATATCACAAACCGGTTGATACGAAAGGGTTGACTGGCTATTGGGATATCCGCCGGAAGTCCTAACGTCAGATGACAATACTACAAAACCATTCGTAGCTCTCTTTAATATTTGCAAACTGAAAAAAGGTTTGTTCTTTGACCCAAAAATAATCTGATCGGGTAAAACTTCGCTTTTTCTTACGTACCTACTAAGATTTTCCGAATTCCCAGTTTGCAGTTTGAGCATGCTTTTCAATTGACACATTTTTATTTAGATTATACTAGCAGTGATCCGTGATTTCACTCGCGTAACTAGCGATCCCGTGGGAATATCGGGATAAAAAGTAGCCTATGTTATTGTCAATAAATTGATGTAGGTATCCTCATACCAAGTTTCATCAAAATTGGTCCAGTAGTTTGGAGCAAACAAAAAAACAAAAATATTTTCTCTTTATAATATTACTAGTATAGATATAGATAGATAAACACTGAGACATTCCATTTCAGTGCCTAATAGATCATAAAAAGAATGAAATCACATTTTTCATGATTTTGTGAGTAAAAATCATGAAAACCTTAAAAGTACTCGAATAAGTATTTTTGTTTTAAAGTAGGTACTAATTAATTATGAGGATTCACCCACAATTCTTCAACAAGTACTACTTTAATAACTGCTTTTTAAGATCGGGATAAGATAATGAAAACAACGGAGTAAGTTTTCATTGCAGTATTCAAGTTTCAGATAGCTAGTTACGACTTTAATAAACCTGAAATCTGTTGAAGGAACTAAGGGTAATAAAAAGTAAGAAAAAAGCTTGTAAATTAAGGTCCAGAGTAGACTTAGACTCTAGTATTGTAACTCGTAAACTTACATAATTTACTTATGCAGTGATTCAAACAAAAACCTACATATAAAAGGTATATTTTTACGATACACACTACCGTAATTAAGTATTGAGTACTGTGCTCCAAACAAACTATTTTGTTTGCTGTAACAACTACATATTTTGATTCTATTGGAAAAAACAGAAAAATACACGAGGAGTCATTGAATTTAAATTAACGCAATCATTCTGTTTTTTTAATAGATGTTTCGTCGAAACATAATAAAGAAATACTGTTTGGTCTTATATCTCTATTCTCAGTCTCTATTATATAAAAATTAATCCCTATTTTCCTTGGTCATTGCATCACGCGTGAACGGCTGAATCTATTTCGCTAATTATTTTTTTGTTGTATTTGTTATTCTCAAGGAGAAGGTTCTTAGGAAAGAAAAAAAATAAGAAATTATCACGCGGGTGAAACAGATAAATGAATATAATATTAGCCAATTCCAAAAATACTTAAAAATAGCTATTTTGGTATCAGCGACAGATGACTAACTAAGCAAGTAAGATAGAGTTAATAATTTCAGCTCTTAGACTATAGATTTAAACTTACAACTTTCGGTCAATAATATGCGTAAAATGACAAAAATGTAGTCGCCGGCACATGTGGTTCCAAATCAATTTATAGTCGATACGTGACTGGCGGGTGACGACGAGAAACCACTGAATCTATGACAATAAAATACACTTTTACACATGTACTCAGACCTATCTGGGATTAGAGTGCTCTCACTAGTTATAAGTATTGTGCTGTAAGGATATTTCGACATTTGCCCGCCAAATACGAAAAATAAAGTTATTTGTAAAAAAAATGTTAAATTAGAAATTGAAAACTAACATTATTTTTAAAGGCCCTTTTAGAACAAAATTTATCAACTAATAAATTCTTATGGCTTTAAAACTATGAAAATGTACAAAACAGTGTAATTAACAATTTTTAACAGTTAATTCATAATCGCCACTTTTATTTGAAGGTTTTATTGAAGGTATAATGTTTTTTAAGTAGAAAAAAATGTTAGGTTTTGATTTGTAACTGGGTCATTAATACGAAAAAAAAATTGAATTTGGCGAGTCGTTACTTCGACATCAGCTTAAGATAAATTGTTTTTGGTTCATTTAGCATGGATAGGCATGACTGGAATACTATTTTTGTAAGCGTATGTATTTCATGCGAAATTTCATGTAGGTACCTATGTAAATCGTCTATGGGCGCGTTCAGATGACACGCGTTGACCACGCGCCCACCACGCGCATCACACGCGTTGAAATTTGTTCTATATGTAATTTGAGTCTTATGACACATCAATAGATCTCAAATTGCATTTATCAAGTCCACCCGCTCACGCAACGCGCCCGCCCCGCGCACGCCTCGCGCACGCCCCGCGCCTGCTTGCAGAAATGCAAACTGAGATCTATTGATGTGTCATAAGACTCAAATTATGTATAGAACAAATTTGAACGCGTGTTCAACGCGTGGTCAACGCGTGTGATGCGCGTGGTGGCAACGCGTGTCATCTGAACGCGCCCTATGGCTCTTATAATAAGTTTTAGAGCCACCGGTGGGTATACTTTACCTCAACTCGAGAATTTTTAGGGTTCCGTACCTCAAGAGAAAAAACCGGGACCCTAAAAACTCTCAAGTTGAGACCGAGAGTTTTTGGTAGATACCTATCCAATAAAATTCGGTAGTAACTAAGAAATATGTTGGAAAATTTACTTATAGAGTCGTTAAGTTTTTTTTTTGCCTGTATTTTTCCATTTGATGTGTCAACTGATGGTCCCTACAATGCAATTTAAATGTCAAACAATTACCTTAGCACACAAAGTCTATGACTAAAAGCTTCGGGGAACCTTTTGTGACTCACAAACAACACGTTCCAAATTCTATACTTATTATAAGTTACACTACACACTCCTTACACTACACACTCCCTATGCATGTAACTATCATTTAGCAACCACCTTTAGGATATGCAGCAAACAAGACGTTTATAATCGGTCGATTTAGCTACATCAATCTTTGGACATAACTGAGTGTAGGTATGTGGGTGGATATTATTAGGGTAAACAAACGACTGGACTGATTTGGATAAGAATTGGCATAGTGGTAGTTAGGGGATGGAGAGGGACATCCTTATAAACCAAAAACTCCGAAAAACTTATTTAGTATTTTATCTTCTAAGGTTTTCGCGACTGAACTCATCATCATTGGCCTATTCCGTCTATAAGCAGACGATTTAAGTAGAGCCGCGGCAGCTCTTTTGGTGGCTAAATAACCCTATGCGCGATCGCACAGATCGGCCACATTTCGAGCAGGTAAACAAAGAGGTGGATGTAGTTGGCTGATTAGTGGCAGTAGCGCGTCTCCTTGCACGTTTGTCGGCCAGGGTGGCAAACCAGGTCTGGTCGTGGTGTTCCTTACCCTCCAGCGAACACTTCCTCCACTCGGGCCTCTCATCAGCGAGTTCTTCCCAGTTGCTGTGATCTATATTGAAGGAAACCATATCTCTCTTGGTAGTATCCTTAAAACGCAATAAGGGCCTTCCAACAGTTCTTTTTGCATGCGCTACCTCACTGAGTAGAACCTGTCTTGGTAGCCGGGTATCACTCATTCTATGGACGTGACCGAGCCAACGCAATCGTCGTTCTTTGATGATTGCTGTGAGACTGGATATCTGAACTGTGTCCAGGACTTTTTCATTGGTGACTCGGTCTTCCCACGAAATGTGGAGAATACTGCGTAGGCAACGCATGTGGAAGGCGTTGAGTCGACGTTCCTGCCTCGCGTAAGTCGTCCATGTTTCGGCTCCGTACAAGAGCATGCTGAGCACACAAGCCTGGTACACCAGTATCTTGGTTCTCACCGTGAGGTGTTTATTATCCCATACCCTTGTACGTAACCTACCAAACATGGAAGCTGCCCTACCGATGCGCAAGTCTATCTCCGCGTCGAGTGACAGATTATTGGTCACTGTTGAGCCAAGATAACAGAAACTGTCAACAACCTCTAGGGCCGTGCCATCCTGCAAGATTACCGGTTTATCCGCACAACCCTGGGCCAAGACTACAGTTTTCTTGACATTTATTGACATCGAAAACAAACGACAAGCCTTTGAGAATTTGTCAATCATAGCTTGAAGCTCATGTGGAGAGGACGCAACAAAGGCCGCATCGTCAGCGAACAGTAGGGTGTCGACCCAAACGTCGTTGCGATAGCGCTTTGACCTTAGGTGGGTGAGGTCAAACAATTTACCGTCACTTCGTGTGTGGAGATGTATACCACCTTGACTATCGCCGAATGCTGCCTTGAGAAGAAGCGAAAAAAATATGCCAAACAGAGTTGGAGCCAAAACGCAACCCTGGCGAACTCCCCTGCGTACTGCGAAAGGTTCAGATGTGCACCCATCAAAAACGACAGCACCTGTCATCCCCTCGTGTAACGACCTCACCAAGCTCAGTAGGTTCGGTGGACAACCTATATATTCCAACGCTTCATAGAGACCCTCCCTGCTAACCGTGTCGAACGCCTTGTTAAGGTCGACGAAAGCAATAAAGGCAGGTACATTTTGTTCTCTACACTTCTCTTGAATCTGCCGCAAGGTGAAAATCATGTCCACAGTTGACCGACCCGCTCTAAAGCCACACTGTGACTCGGGGTAAACTCTGTCGGCAAGACTTTGAAGTCTGCCAAGGGCTAAGCGTCCCAGGAGCTTGCCGACTATACTGAGCAGCGAAATACCACGATAACAGTTGCAATCACCCCGATCACCCTTTCCTTTATAGAGTGTAACTATGTTGGAATCACGCATGTCCTGCGGCACAGTCCCAGACAGCCAGCACTTTCCCAATAGATTGTATAGGACAGGAGATACGCATTTCAGCTTGATAATTTCACAACAAATGCTGTCTGCACCAGGACTTTTTCCGCACTTTAGTTGACCGACCGCTTTGTGGAATTCCACTATCGAAGGCAAAGCGTCAAGCTCACTCCACGTTGGATACTTAGGCATCAGATGGACAGCCTCCAGTGCAATGTTAATTGGCTGTGAGTAGAGGTCGGTGTAATGTTCCACCCACCTTTCCAGCTGACGACTGCTATCAGTGATGATAGAGCCATCCGATTCCTTTAAGAGTGCAGCTTTCTTGACTGTGGGACCCACAGCCTGCTTAATGCCCGCGTATACCCCTCCAAAGTTTCCCAAGTCCGCGCACGACTGAATTGAGCGACAAAGATTCTGCCAATAGTTATTAGCGCAATAACGGGCACAACGCTGAAGATCTGCTTTAGCTTTTTTGAGCATTTTTTGATTTTGCCGGCTGGCGGACCTACGATACTTGTGGGCAGCTTCACGTTTCGAGTCAAGCAACGGCTGTAGATATTCTAAGTTCTCAGCAAACCAATCCTGAGTTTTTGTCTTGCGATAACCAAACGCATTAGCAGCTGTTGTCGTTAAAAGGGCTTTGACATTATTCCATTTAGTGTCCAAAGAAGCATCCTTGTCCCACTCGGACGTTTCCATGCTTACCCTCCTAGCGAAGGCTTCGGTTTTCTCGATAACTTTAGTTTGCTGTACATCGATTCTCCTCATCCCAGATGGTCTGGATGAGTGAATCTTCTTAAAAGTGAGGACAATACGCGTAGCCACCAAGGAGTGATCGGTGTCACAGTCGGCGCTCTGGAAAGAACGAGTATGTAGAATCTCACGAAGGCATGATCTCCTGGCCAGGATAAGATCGAGTTGATGCCAGTGACCGGATCTTGGGTGTTTCCATGATACTTTGTGAGAGGTTTTACCTTTAAAATATGTATTGGTAACGCACAGATGGTTGGTTGTGCAAAATTCAAGCAAGCGTTGACCATTTTCATTTAATTTGCCAACGCCGTGATTACCCAGGCAGTTAGGCCAAGGAGATGGGTCTTGTCCTACCCTTGCGTTGAAGTCACCCAAAACAATTAGACGATCACCTGATCGGGTTTTATCGACCACTTCGGCCAGTCGTAGATAGAACTGATCCTTCGCTTCGGCTGATGAGGTTAGTGTGGGGGCGTATGCGGCAATGAGTGTTACAAAGCCGCCCGTGCTAGCGAGACGCAGAACCATAAGGCGTTCAGACACACCATAGGGGGGTTCAATCGAGGAGAGGAGATCATTACGCACGGCAAAACCTACCCCATGCTCGCGCCTGCCGGCGGAATTCTTTCCGATCCAAAAGAATGTGTAATTAGCCTCCCTCAATGACCCCTGATCTGGTAACCTCGTTTCTTGTAGAGCGGAGATGGCGATGTTAAGCCGTTTTAATTCTGCGTCTATGACGGCAGTTTTGCGCAGGTCGTCGCTGCAACCGGAGCCTCCACAGGTATCCGGGAGGCCTGTCCTCATGGTGCGGACATTCCACGACGCAAAGCGCATGGATAAACGGTGTTGAGATTTGTTATTGTGGTTCATATTACTATACGCAGGTGCACGAATTTACAGCATCAGTTGTCCGGCTTTACCCGGTGTTTCCTACACCCACAGGAAACAAACCGATGCTGAGGCGGAACAGGACCTTATTGGCTGGGGGCTGCCCAGCTTAAGCGGGCGGTACCTGCTCAGTGGGTCTACGATGGACCCTCCCACTGACATTAGTGACCCCTGGCGCCCTCACTTACGCCTATGTGTGCGGACTTATAACCGGTGACTGCCACTAACCGTGTTGTTTTCTGGGTAGCGAAGCTACCACAGGTGAAGTGACCTCTCCACGGACGCTACTGTGCCTGGGACGGCTTTCTTTTTGGCATCGCAGGCATGCCCATAACCTACGCCACCCTCTCGACCTCACCAACATGATCCACAGGAAAGACGAGTCTATACGTGTGGTGCCGGGTCGGTTGCAGGCACCTGGCTTGCGCCTAACGGAGATGCCGTTCCGGGTTTATTATTAGTTTTCCTTCTTTTTGGATGAGACTGACAGGTGTTTGGGAGTCTCATCTAGGTTTCACGTTACAGTAACGAATGAAACCCTTCCCTTACCAAGTTTAGCCCGCGAACCGACGCGGTTACCAGGGTGTGGCACGTGGAGCCACCTAGTAAGAGATTTGTGGGATGACAACGATTTTATGGCCCTACCTCCACCGTCTCTAGTCGAGACCGGCTAGGCGGAATAGGAACGCGATCACCCCACTACACCCCATTTTTACATTTTAATTACATTTTAAACCTGACGTTTCGGGAACTTTACAGATCCCATGGTCACAGGAATACGCGAATATATGCGTTCAAATATATTTATAATTATTAGTATTTTATCTTTTTTTTTATTACTTTTTTTTAGATATTTTTTTAGTGTCGCAAGATTTTCTGAAATTTTTCGACTTTTGAACAGCAATGTCGCTGGCTGGCTTTCATAATCTTTAATAGTCAATATTTCAAAAAGGCAGGCTCATAATCCAAGACTTTAATTTGAATCAAATTTCTGAAGAAAGGGTACAAATAAAAAAAATGGGAACCACTAGCCTAAATTTACGCGCTACGTAAAAATAGAAGCTATCAAGCGATTCAAGTTTTTAGTCTGTAAAGTAGATACTTTTGTAACAAACTTTAAAAGTGCAAGAGCAAGAATTTTAAAAACATGTTGCTGAAGTATGCTAACGAGTTTTCTTGTTAGAAAGTTTCAGTTTTTGCTAGCTAGGTTTTGTAGACATCTTGAATTAATCTAGAACTGAAAACTTACATGGTTCTAATGCAAATGAAGTACGAACCTGAAGTTACGAAATAGGATACATTTAGGTAGGTATGTAGGATTATTTAAAGAAGGAAATTCTCGTTAATTCAGTATAAGTGGAGCTGAATAGTAAAATAGTAGTACTTATTAATATTTAGCAGTGCCAAAACACAAGATGCAATGACCAAGCCATAATTTAAATAAATAAATATTAAATATTGCAGAACACACCACAGATAGCCATCTAGCCCCAAACTAAGTAACTAGACTTGTGTTATGGGTGCTAGTCAACGGATATACTGCTTATAAATACTATAGTATTTTTAAATACTTACTATATGAATGATGTAGGATTTTAAACTCAAACGAAATGTTAATATCCCATTTTTAATTACTTTAGGTATTCATTATAATTTCATTTCATTTTCGGGCAGAGGTAGCCGTGGAATGCTTTTATTGCGACAGAGATGCAAGATAAGTTCGTTGCGGAGATAGATAGGGACAGGGGTCTTTTTGATATACCTTAGATTTATGAGTTTATTGATTTTTTGTTATGTTATTGTTCTTTTTACCCGACTACGGCGAATCCAAAAGGGAGGGTTATGTGTTTGTTACCCGACTACGGCGAATCCAAAAGGGAGGGTTATGTGTTTGACCTGTATGTATGTATGTATGTATGTTCATCTGTTCCCACGTAACTTCAAAACTACTTATTATAATTTAACAATTGAGGTATCGTTAGATGCGTCTCAATGATCCGCTGGTTATAGGCTATATGACGTCACAATAAATCAAATGTGGCACCCTCTAGCTAGAGGACATAGTGTCATGAATTAAAAAATAAAAATAATTAAATTGTATCGTGTGGGGTATCAAATGAAAGGGATTAATAAGCACATGTCAAAAATATATATATTGCACTAGCTGTTGCTCATTGATTTGCTTGCATTCACTCGATAATGGTGTTAGTGTGTTTGTTTGTTACTTCTTCATGCAAAAACTACTAACCGGATAACAATAAAACTCGGTAAGTCAATAGCTGATAACCTGTATTAGTACCTAGACTACATTTTATCCCGACATTCCCACGGGATCGGGACTTCCCTTGTTCCGGGTTCGGGCCTTCCAGGTGAAACAACTCAGCCGATAGACGAATTTTAATGGGTAGTACCTATGGGTTTTTCAGGGCTTAAAAGTTACATGGGCTTCTTATAGTGATCGTGTGGATTAAGCAACGCTTATTAGTGCGGTCGCTCGCCCTCAACTCCAACCGCCTTAAACGAAAGTACAGATAGAGATTGAGATTGTTGGATAGTTTAATTAAAGCGTAAAGGTTCAAAAATGTCCCTTCCCCAAAGTGTCCCTTCCCCAAAGTGTCCCTTGATTATTATTAAAATATATATATTGTACTAGCTGTTGCTCACTGATTTGCTTGCATTCACTCGATAATGGTGTTAGTATGTTTGTTTTTTACTTCTTCATGCAAGTACTACTGATGGATTAGTACATAAACTACGTTTTGTACTAATTGCCTACAGAATTAGCTCTCCGTATTTTTCTTGTTTTATACTTTTTAGAGTGCGATTTTTATGTAGGTACCTAGTTTTTTTTTAACTACAATTTTTTTTTAACTTCTATGTTTACCAACGACTCACTGGTACACGGACAAACTCGAAAGAGTTTTTGTTGCACCTTAATTTTGTACTAGATTAAGTTTTTTATATTGGAATAAATAAAATAAATAATAAATAAATAAATAATAAAAATGCTTTAATTAAACTGACGTGCTTTATTTAAACTGAGGTGTAAGTAGTAATACAGATTTTTTAAGTTATACCAATCATCACTACATATAGTATAAAACAAAGTCGCTTTCTCTGTCCCTATATCCCTTTGTATGCTTAAATCTTTAAAACTACGTAACGGATTTTGATGCGGTTTTTTTAATAGAGTGATTCAAGAGGTAGGATTATATGTATAATATATGCATAATATAGCCGTGCGAAGCCGGGGCGGGTCGCTAGTTAATGATATTCTGTTAGTTTTCATCAGATATATCAACGTATTATTTAATTTTAATATGAACGTCGTAAGTATTATACACTTTAAAACGTAGGTTGAATCAAATTATATGTACCCAAACTGAACAAACACGCAAGTAAAAGGCTCTACATTTGATAACAGAGTGTAGCAAACAAGCTGACGTACCGGAAGTGACGTCAGCTTCCGGTTCAGGCATGCCGGAAGTCTTCCTCCGGAGTTAGCTACGAAAGAACTAGACAGGTGCTGTTTTAAGACGTTGTTAGGATATGGTTCGTTTTTTACCCCCGACGCAAAAACGACGGGGTGTTATAAGTTTGACGTGTGTCTGTCTGTGTCATCGTAGCTCTCGAACGGCTGAACCGATTTTAATTTTGTTTCTTTTGTGAATTTTTCCATTTTAAATTAAAATAAAATAAAATAAATAAATTGATTTTTACTTCAGGCAAAACCCATATACAAATTCACTAGATTACACAGTTTATACAGATGTCAGAATTTAATTTCATTCTTCAAATTAAACATAGAATAATTAATTGTATCTAGAGCAAAGGTGTATAAAAACGCATCTATGCCAAGACTAAGTATAAAGAAACTCTCTCGTATAACTGCTCGCTATCCAGAACAATAGCTGTCTTGCTGAAGCTATGGTGGAACATAACGCTCCCTAACAGCCTTTTAGCGCCTATATACAGCCTTATCTCGCGTTTAATATTGCAAATCACCGGCATTATCTTCCTTTTTACATCTACTTCGTGACAATTAGATGAAGTTTAACCGCTAATGATAGGACTACGCTAAGACACCTACATGTTCAATTGACAGTAGCGTTTTGTTGTTGCTTTTAAGCTATCTAGATTTCGAGTTTGAGACACCGCCAGTAAAAATGGCCCAAATATACTTATACAGGGTTATTGGTAATTATATCAACAAAGTTTTGGGCCACTTCTGTGCACCTAAATACACAACTTTGGTTCTACGACTTTTGGAAATTCGTGTCGCGGTGTTAGTTGCCTATGTCCGCCTAAACGGTTGAACCGATTTGTATGATTTTTTTGTGTATAATATTGGTTATACACAAAAAAATTATATAATAACCAATATTATACACAAAAAAAATTAATATTGTATAATATTGGTTAGGTCTGAGAATCGAACAACATCTATTTTTTTTGTTGATGGCGAAACAACGTTTTCCGAGACATCTAGTTATAATCAGGAGAAGGTTCTTATAAAAGAAAAAAATAAGAAAATTGCGTAGAAAATTATTACGTTGTTGAAACCGCGGGGCGCAGCTAGTTTTTAATAATTATGAGTTTATGTATGTTCAAAAATCAAATGATTTTTTAAACAAAGGTCATTCAGACTTAGGACAGTAGAGAAAACTTCAAAAATAAGTATAATTATTGAGGTTAATGACCTCTCCGTGTTAGGAACAGCTGATTTTCAATAACCTAAAAATTTTCATAAAAATGTTCGAATTTATAAAAGTCGTGGAACAAAAGTTGTTTGTTTGGGTGCACAGAAGTGGCCTTCAACCACTTGCTTATATAATTACCAATAACTCTGTATACCTACACTCGATGCTACAAAAACCGGAAATTGCTAGCGTGATAGTGAAAATTCACTAGAAAACCAAATTTCGATCAATAATTTTCTTAGTATAAGTATACATATATTGGATCTGTAATGCTCAAGTAAATTAATATCTAATTAATCATCAATATTAATATCTCTGTCAATAAGCAATGTTATTAACCCACTAGTTATCTAATAGCAATACATGTAGATGTACAATAATAATTCATTATGAGAAATGCTATTAATTAATTCTACATTAGCCCAACACCTGCGTCAAACACGCGTGTGAACGAACATTGCCGAAACCATCCCTTCCCAAAGTGGGCGATAACGTCCCCTTGTGGGCACTGCAGGCCTAAAGGGGGGCTGTAAAAGACCCAAAAAAAGAGTGCGTTGTGTACTACCTACTGCGCTCAGGTTTCAAGTTAACTCTCGCTTGGTATAAGTCTCGCTTAGAATTAATGTTTAATCTCCACTAATATAGCTCACAATATTTAATTTAATTTTATGTTATACTTCGTGGTTTTTATGTCAAAAAATGGGGGCGCTTAAAACTTATAAAAAAAACTATAAGTAATTATAAAAAAAACTAACAACTTTAAAAAAAACGACTTTAATTACTAAACAACTACAAAATATATGTAGGTACATGTATACTGTAGCTGCGTCTCGTAACGGTGCGGTGTCGCGAGTTCAGATATTTTTATCTCATCCAAAAATATGCGTATCGCGCTAAGGTGGCATCCATTTTGAACCCCCATTTTCAACCCGCAAATATTTTTACCATGTTCTACATAAAATGTGTTCCATTTTCTACCCCCAATTAATTATAATAGTTTTTCCAATTTCTACCTAAAATGTATTCCATTTTAACCCAAGTGATTTTAATACTTAATATGATGTTTTATTTGTACAGATAGAAAAATAATTTAATATTTGAAAGACGTATTTTAACTACTATAATTATAATTAACACTTTTACCAAAACTATGAATCTATTTTTTTCTGTTGACGTTACTTGAGTAAAAATTAGGTAGGTAGTTAGGTACGCACTGCGTATTTGGGTAGAAAATGGACTATTGATTTGCAGGGGGTTGAATATGGAGGTATTTTAATTAAAATTATGCCGTGGGTTGAAATTGGGGGGTTGAAAATGGATGCCACCCGCGCTAAAAGATGTTTTCACTTGAATAATAATATTCTCAAAGTGGGCAGTAGACAAATTAAGTTTGGAAACCCCTGGCCTTAACCTACGTCACTTCCTACGAAAATAACATAAAAACAAAACAATGTTGCAATTAGTTCCGGGCCACTAAAAGCGATTGGTATCGCGAAGAATTCGTAGTTGCCAAAACATTGTAGTGTTGCTATAAAGCGGTGGTTCTCGTAAACCGTTTAATGTCACTTTATGGGCCATCGCGGACCCCTAGCGCGGTTTATGTCCTCCTTGTCGTGGCTTTATGGTCTTCAAATAATCACTAGAGATACGTATTATGTTACTTCGTGTAAATTCAGATTAAATATTTTAATACGGATGCAAAATTAGTATGAAAGTTCAGAAAGACAAGTGGGTGAGTGTCATCTAAGTACCTACATAATTGGGATCTTGACTGATTTTCACTAAGTATTTCAAAAGTCGCAAATGTTTATTAGAATTACCCCTTACAATTATATATTTTTCCTAAAACATCTTAAGAATATAATACTTAATTGAAAAAAAAATCATTTTTCTTCATTAACTTAAATTGTCCTCCGAAAACAGTCAGCTACCATACATTTTAATCTGTGACTTTACCTATCCTTGCGCCTTGCACGCGTTTTTGTTTCTTTAGGAAAATGGAAAATCGTGACGTCATACGAATTTCAGTCATGGCCGCCCGCGTTTCGTTTCTTTTTGTCAGCAAACAAAATATTGCAAATTTATTTTGCGTAAATAAAATATTTACTATACATTTGAATGCGAAATAAATATTGTAGTGAATTAGCTTCTATTTTTATCATATTATTTCATATTTTATCGTTATCAAGAGGAAAGTTTTTTTATTTGTAACGAATATGTTCCGAAACTACTGGACTACTTTGTATTAAACTTGGTTTACTTACATATTTTATTCATTTGGAGTAACGTAAGTTACTTTTTATCCCGATAGTCCCACGGGATCAGGAGTTATAATTTACATGGTAAAACTTACAGTTACTTTATCATACAAAAACAAAAAATGTACAAAATCTAGACTTCAAGTAATGTTACCATTATTTACCAAACAAACAATAGCAAGCAAAGTAATTTCCCTTACGAAATAGCTGAAACAACTGAAAACAAACAATAGCAAGCAAAGTAATTTCCCTTACGAAATAGCTGAAACAACTGAAAACAAACAATAGCAAGCAAAGTAATTTCCCTTACGAAATAGCTGAAACAACTGTAAACAAACAATAGCAAGCAAAGTAATTTCCCTTACGAAATAGCTGAAACAACTGAAAACAAACAATAGCAAGCAAAGTAATTTCCCTTACGAAATAGCTGAAACAACTGAAAACAATAAGTTACTTGAATTGGCACAACTTTGTTTCCGTCGAATATGAAAGAGCAAACTAGATTTATGATAGATTTCCCGACGCACATACGTTCTACTTCAGTCAGGTGTTTTCGAAACACAACTCAATACTTGATGTTTACGTACGATCATTCATAGGTTTTAATAGTCATTTTAAAAGATTAACAGCTTAAAATGTCCAAAATAAATATGTGAGGAGATGTTGGCCTAGCTTTATAAATGAAACGTAGCACTTGTAGGTATACAATAGGTATATATAAAAACGTAAAGATATGTACAAATAACTGGTGTAGAGGACCGAACAATAATAACGAGAGAGACGTGCGCGGAAGACGGTCGTAGCGAGAGTGGTCGAGTCTTCCTCTGGCGAAGACAAACGCTGCGTGCTGACGGCTGTAGCAGGTACCAAATTCAAAGGCAGCCGTAGACAACACGCGCAAGGTTTTGCTGGCGTGTCTGCACGGAGGTTGTCGTATAGTGGCGAGCCGCCACAAATAAATATTGCAGGACATTCCACAAATCGCTATCTAGCCCCAAGCTAAGTAACTAGACTTAAGTTAAGGGTGCTACCACAACGGATATACTACTTATGTACTTTTCTTTTGTATATAAATACTTATAATACATAGAAACAACCAGACCAGAGACAAATATCTAAGCATTGTGCTTAGTCTGAGGCGGGAATCGAACCCGCAACCCTGTGTTTGGCAGTCTGACATGGTGACCATTGTGCCAAGTGGGTCGTCAAAACATAATATAACACTAGCTGCCCTACGCGGTTTCACCCGCGTAACTCCCGATCCCGTGGGAATATCGGGATAAATTAAGATGCAAGCTATCCTATCTTTCAAGTTGGATCGAACTGCACATGGTGTGCGAATTTTATTATAATCGGTTAAGTGGTTTAGGAGTCCATTGAGGACAAACATTGTGACACGAGATTTATATATATTAAGATAAATGTAATGATAAATTATGTTTCAAAAAAACTATTAAATAATCCGATTAAAGTTTCTCAATCTTTTTATTAAAAACTAAAACCAAAACACGGTATAATAATTTACAAAATAAAACTTCAAACAGCCATAATTTCTGAGTATCACTTGTAACAATTTACTAAAGAAATGCAAAGTAAACTCTTCCCATTGCAAGTGGCTAAGTATTGTTTCACTTTGTTTCGAAGTTTATCGCGAAATCACTTAGATTTTCAAGGGAGCGCGCGGCGCAGGTAAGAGCTCCGCGTTCAATTTAATTAAAAGTAGTTCCATTGGGAATCCAAGTTTTCAAAAGGCTCTAGTATATCTGTACACCGCTTACATACTGAAAACGGCCGTGTTTTTTATTGCCGGATGTTTAAATTAATCGTTCTTGTATTTATGTTTTGTAGAAGTTTTAATGAATCTTCGCTACAGAGAAAAAAAAGGTTTCTTGCAACAAGTAATAATTTTCTTCCTATATAGAAGTAAGATAATTTATTCTTGTTATATACAAATTTTGAAATATTCTGAATTAAAGAATATTGCTTTCTAATTAAAAATACTGCTTATTACTAAAACAAAGAAAAAAAAAGTGTGGCACTCGGAGACTGCCGCGGTAAAACCATTGCATCGTGCGAGCTTCAAAACGTAGTGATTATATCCTCTGAGCTTCGTACAGTCGTACCATATACATACACGTTAAGCGAACGCTCGGCCGAGCTACATGGTAGGCGGGGTAGGGGGTGTTAGGTTTTATTTTCGTTACGGAATTTCTAATTCGGTCGCCGCGCTCAAAGGTCGCGTTATAAGCTATGCAATAGCTTAAAAAAATTCAATTGCGTCTTTATGGAGAGGGTCTTGCTTCAAGAAACCTATTTTTCTGAATCCTGTCTATGTAATTTTTCCAATTTTTTATAAAATATTTAGTTACCCTTATTATTACTAGGAGGTAGCCCTTATTATTACTAGGAGGTAGGTATATTACTTATAATTTTACTCGTAGTTAAAAAAAATATATATTTTATTCAAAAACCTTTTTAAAATGTAAACTATGAACTAAAAATACAAAAACACAATAAAAAACATTTGCCTAAACTAGGACGTTCCTGTATTTCAGGCGATTATAGGCTTAGAATTAATAGCTTATGAAACAAAAAAAATATACTTAATGTACATTCTTAAGTAAACAACGACAATTGAGTGTAAAGTGTTAAAAAATATAATAAAAATTATTATGATTAATTTAGTAATCATAATAATTAAACTAGATATTTTAAAACTACTAATAAGTTCTCATAGGATATCTTCATAGGACATACTTTTCTACACTAAACTTGTTTTGTAGTAGACTAGCGACCCGTCCCGGCTTCGCACGGCTATATTATGCATGTATTATACATATAAACCTTCCTCTTGAATCACTCTATCTATTTAAAAAAATCGCATCAAAATCCGTTGCGTAGTTTTAAAGATTTAAGCATACAAAGGGAAATAGGGACAGAGAAAGCGACTTTATTTTATACTATGTAGTGAAGTGATGTCACACTACTACACACACAACCTATTTATTTTCATTCCGTTTATATAGTTGAAACTTGAAAGACATAGGTACAAACTTCCATAGATTACAACATAAACGCAGAAACATAAAACTAGTTCCTTTGAAACCGGACGTCAACAACAATAGCATTTTATGTGGACATTGTAAAGTCCCAAAATATAAATTACCGACGATGTAAAATGAAAGGACACATAGAGTGTTCCCCTAAAGTAATATTGGACATTTTCCACGTTTATTACAAGAACAAAGCACCGTAACTAACTGACAGTTAACGTTGGTCTTAAAAAAACAGTGGGTTTTATCCGGAACATTATACTTACGCGTCGTTATAAAACAAGCTACAGGCCATTTGAGCTCGCTGGTTGGATAACTTATTGTGGGTTAAGGTTGTATGGTATACCTACAGCATCTGTTTATATGTTTGACGGCAATTGTATGACGTGTAGTAGCCGAATCTGTCGGTACAATCAGATAACAAAAGTGCATACCCACTGTAGAGCACCAACACTATTAGAATGTTTTCAACTCAAGCAAGTTTTTATCATCCTGCTTCAACAGTTTAAAATTTTTAAACTCATGAATTTATTAAACAATTAAAAAAAATAAAATTATTAAAATGAAAATATTGTAATAGTCATTTTAGACCTCTACGGTGGATCTGCAATTCTAGTTGCCGCTGCACAAGAGGCTGCATACTCAAATTCCTTCGTGAAATAAATTTTATCTATCATCATCTTTAGATAAGTGTCCGAACTATCTACAAAATAGCCCAAGGGAATAACTTTGAAAAAAGTTACAGAGATCTATTCACAATATACTGATTTACGAAAATCTTTTTTCCTTTATAAATATTTTGATATTTTTTACAAAAAAGTAATATTCAAATATTAGGTACGTTTAGAAATAAATATTAGCTAAACGTACCTAGTAGTTAGGCTTTAACTAAGACCTAAGTAAACAACTTTGTAATAACCTAATATTTTTAAACGTTATGTTTCAAGATGTTATTTTTACTTTTATAAAGCAAAAGTATAACATCTTATTCTATCTATGAAGGGAAGACGACTCATCAAGAAATCTCTGAAACTACAAGAGCTATACGAGTCTAAAACTTTGTACTAAGAATCGATTTTGGGAAAATCGACCTCTAACGGGATAAAAAAGCCCAATAAAGTTTGCAGTTCGTAGTAACTATTAGTATTCTGTGTTTGTAAGTAATCGATATCTTTTAAAGGGACACTAAGGCGGGTAAAATCGTGGGGCGCAGTTCATTTATGGAATATTTTTAGTTATATTTTAGTAGCTATTTTTGTGAGCCCCTCAGTGCTTCGGACGGCACGTTCAACCGTTGTTCCCAGTTGCTACCTCTAGTAGCCGTCGTTAGGTCAAGTTAGAGGTCTTAGAGCGATCTGAAAACTCTAACAATAGGTAAGCCACACCACTAAAGGAGAAGAAGAAGTACGGTCGGCTGTATAATTGCAGATCCACCGTAGAGCTCCACGACGGTTGTTATAAGATTGTTTTCAACACAAGCAAGATTCTAGACACCTGCTTTAGTTGAAGTTTAAAGTCTTCTATGTCATGAATTTATCAAACAAAAATTATTAGAATTAAAACATTCCAATAATAGTAATTTTCGAACTCTACCGGGGGCTACAATTTTGCAGCCGACTGTACCTATCTGGCCTTAAATACTTTACCGAAAAAATAATAAACGTCTGAGATTATACTCATTAATTCTGATATTATCTATAGAGTAAAATAATGACTAATGAAAAACAACACTATATTAATATTAATGCTATGTGATAAAGATAGAGCCTTAAAACGAGTGTTATTTTTATATGTATTCCCTGAGTGAACTACAAATCACAATAACAAGCCGAGATAGAGGTCATGAGGAAATATTTACACATTGCTACATGCTTTATTCAACGACTCTAATAAATAATAGTTGAACATGTATTAGGGGTCTCTTTACATCGTTCTTTCTTACATTATGGAGACATACCTATTACTCTTAAGTAGGTAGGTACCTAGGTAAATGACGACGACCTCTGTGGCGCGTCGGGCGAACACCCGACTGCGACGCAGAAGTTTGCGGGTTCGATTCCCGCCGGGAACAAGTATTTATGCTGACCATAAATTCTTGTTTCTGGTTCTGGGTGTTTCCTATATGTATAATATGTATATATTTACAAAAAAAAAGTAAATAAGTAGTTTATCCGTTATCTGGCACCCATAACACAAGCATTAAGTTGCTTAGCTTGGGGCTGGATGGCGATGTGTAATATGTCCTGAAATATTTATTTATTTTTATTTAAATAGTTTGCAAACAAAAGTCACAGATTCAACGATTTTCTAAACTATAATTAACCACCGGTATGATCGTCTCCTCGCGGCTATAACTATTGTAACAAAGTCGAATAGTCAAAATAAATAAAAAATAAAAAAAAATACGCGGTTAATACCCAGGAAAATAATTACTATTAATAATTAATAAAATAAACCTATAATGTAAGTATTATGAAATTTAAAAAATGCGTCATGAATGTAATCTTTGAACCTTAATACTTAATTATTTATTGAGAAAACCAACAGCAATTTACTTAAACTAAGTTTAGTTTAAGCTAGTTATAGCTAGTTACAGGTTTTCCTATTTAGACTATCAAAAAATATCCTATTCGGTATGAAAAATAAATAGGTTAGGTTTGTAGTTATATACAAAACAATATGAACTATCCAAAGGCGTTTTGCGTGCTGGGGGATGTGAGCGCATGGGCTTCCAGTCTCCCACGACACCCTAGTGTTCTGATTGTAAATTTTTTTTTGTGATGTAATTATAATCTAGGCTTGTGTTATGGTGACATACCAACGGATAGAATAATTTATAGAAATTTCTTTTATTTTACAATGGAGCAGTTGTTACCAAGCATATCAGCCTACTCAGTTAAACGCTATACTATACCTAAACGTAGTAGATATTTCCTTCCTAAACCTACACGAATTGTGAACCAGTCAGCCGCTATCGGTAAATTGTTGGTATAAATTGGTCAGTTAAACAATTGAAACGGTCCTGACAACTTCAATTGACCATAAATTTCTTTCTGCCAATAACCAAGTGACATTTACCTATCCCAGTTCGGTTCAAATACCTAGTTGTATATGTAAGTACCTATATCTAGATTTAAAACCCTATTCAAAATGACAATTTTCATCAATTTACTATGATAAATATCTATTTATTGATTATACCTTGACTGCCTACAAAGTACCACGGATTTACTAAAAATATTTATCATATTTTATTAAGCTATTGCATAGCTTTTATCGCGGGCTTTGAGCGCGGCGACCGAATCGAGAAATTCCGTGACAAAAACAAAACCTAACACCCCCCACTCCGCCTACCATGTAGCTAGGCCGAGCGTTCGCTTAACGTGTGTGTATATGGTAGGACTGTACGAAGCTCGCACTATGCGATAGCTTTACCGCGCCAGTCCCAGAGTGCCACACGTTTTTATTTGATATAAAAATGCATCGCTGAATGTGTTGCTATTGCTAAGTTCAAATCGCGAGAACAGCTGAACCAATTTTGCTAATTATTTTTTGTTGTGTTTGTTATTGGGTTCTTTTGAAAGAAAAAATTAAGAAAATTGCGTAGAAAATTATTAAGCTGGTAATAATTTAAATTTTATCATTTCAACCGCGGGGCGCAGCTAGTTGTTAATAAAAAACAATATTCTGCTGCAAATGACAAAGCAGAATCAAATTTAAATACCTATTTTTAATATGTATTTATAAACCGTTACTAATGTCCTTGCTCAGACATGGGTGTGTGCATGTATTATGACGTATGCGTACACGCAATTCACTATTGGTTCGTATGAGGTACTGCCTAAGAAGATCGAAATATTATATTATTTTTCTTTCAGTAGCTTGCACATAAGGTTTTATACACAAGTTTCCTAGTCAGAAATATATTTCGATTCTACATCCCCTTTATTAGTTAAGAAAACAAGCGGGAGTCATTCTGTTTGGTTTCAAAACATTCATCCTCACCCTGGAATTAAGTGGGATCTAAACTGAACAGCGATCCTTGTGGTATAGCTTTTATAAGGGTGGCGCGTAACTCAGTGAGTTTCTTGGGTAGCGGCAAGATACCTACAGTGAAATGGTGTTGCCAACTGTACTCGCTGAATGCGTGACGGGATAAAACCTCGTACGGGACGGAGACGGGACGTGCATCGTTCATAAAGTGTTCGTGGTCTTTAAGGTGAAAGGGTACCTGCGCTCTCTCCATACAAACGTAGTCGACTGTTTCCTCCCTGGATAATGACACTAGCACAAATATTTTTGTGCCATAAAACCTATAACTGCCATGACTATGCCCCTATTTTTTTTTTCATTATTGAAGTTATACTTCTTTAGGCGCGTTATGAAAAAATGATGAGAGTGAAATTTTACAAAAGCGTCACACAAAATTCTCACGTCGGACGAGTTTTTTGTCGGACGAGTTTTTTGCCGGACGAGTTTTTTGTCGGACGAGTTTTTTGTCGGACGAGTTTTTTGTCGGACGAGTTTTTTTTTTTTTTTTTTAATAATGCCAAAGAAGTATAACTTCTCACGCGCGTACATAAGTACACGCACCCTTTTTTCTAATTATCATAGAATTTACGATTTAAAAAAAAAAGGTCATGGCAGTTATAAGTTTTATGCATGCATGGGCATAAGAGACGAATCGAGAATTATACATTTTCATCACCATATCAGCCCATACACGTCCACTGCTGGACATAGGCCTCCCCTATATGACGCCACAAACAGCGGTCCTTAATTCCAGATTTAACTAATTTGGAAAAAAAAACACTGAAAAGCCTGCTAAAGAGATAGCTTATTGTGGTATTCGTCCACCGACGAAAAATGATCTCCCATGCGAAGTTTTAGATTCGTAGCTCTTGTAATTTCATAGATTTTCTGATGGGAATTTTTCACTTTTATATACCTACCTACCTATATAAGATTAAAAACTCCATTTAAACAGATGTAGACCAGAGTTTACAAATAAAAACAAATTGGGCTATCTGAAAATATTTTTAAGGAAAAATATTTTTAAAAACAAATTTTCAAAACCGAAGTATGCTACAATAATTGTAGTCCAGTTTTCATAATACTTGTTATTCTTTATAAATTACATTGTAAGTAAATAAGCTAACCTCACACAAGAGTCAAGTGCTTCTATCTAAAATGGTCTACATAATATTCGATAGCAATTAGACTGATTGTAGCTATTATGTAATAATTATTTAATAAACATTAATATCTCTAATCAAGAACACAATTAACATAGAATTAAACAAGTACATTGGTACAGTAATTGCTTAATGATATCTAGGACATGAGCATACCGCAAAATCTTGAATGTGATAGTTAGAAGGAGCACTTACGTAGCGAAAAGGGTTACCTCATTGTGTCTTTAGGACTGTGCGCAGATCAGAATAGATAGATAGATAAATTATTTAATTCAAACACCATTTTTAAATTCCAAAAAATAAAAATAAAATGGTTGTCTGTAAAGTCGGTTTACGGATGATAATTTTACGTGATAACGTCATAAGAAAAATAAAAAAAAATTGAAATTTTTTTAGTTACTTTTTTATAATGTTTTCCTTTTTTTTCATTTACTTAGATAAGTCTTCTATTTGTTACACGTCCCCATAACACAAGCCCAGATGAGCGATATTATTATTAAGTACTCTGTTTCTTAATGGGAACGGACGCGTCATGGTCATGTTACCATAACGCATGACGTCACACAATATTACTTTGATATTAATATCTGATATGAGTTTATAGTTAAGCCCAAAGACTTCAGTTCTACGAGTTACTCCAAGTTTAACTCTAGTTTTTATATATCTCTCTCTCTCTCTCTCTTACGTTGGTAGAGACATGCACATTGGTATAAAAAGATGCGTTTATAACATGCGTTTATAACCCAAAGACTCTAGTTCCACCAGTTACTCTAGTTTCAACTCCAATTTTTATGCATTTTCTCTTACGTTGGTAGAGACAGGCTCATTGGTATAAAAAGATGCGTTTATAACATGCGTTTATAACCCAAAGACTCTAGTTCCACCAGTTACTCTAGTTTCAACTCCAATTTTTATGCATTTTCTCTTACGTTGGTAGAGACATGCACATTGGTATAAAAAGATGCGTTTATAACATGCGTTTATAACCCAAAGACTCTAGTTCCACCAGTTACTCTAGTTTCAACTCCAATTTTTATGCATTTTCTCTTACGTTGGTAGAGACAGGCTCATTGGTATAAAAAGATGCGTTTACAATATGCGTTTATAACCCAAATACTCTAATTCCACCAGCATCTCTAGTTTCAACTCCAGTTTTTATGCATTTTCTATCTTACGTTGGTAGAGACAGGCACATTGGTATAAAAAGACGTATTAGCTACAATCCTACAATATACGTAGGTACTTACCTACTTAATCTTTCGCTTTGCAAGTGCCCAAACAGTGAATCCATTTACATATTATAACATTACTGTTATACGAGATATTCGAATGTGTTATGAATTTTCTCGAGTAGCGAATGTTGAACGCTCGTTAACTCGATGTAAAGCTCGCTGGTGCTTTGTTTTACGACACCACGGCTACGGCTGCAGTTATTTGTCAAAAGATTCAACTAAATGCTTAGCTATTATCTTTGAATGACAACGTTTCGGCACTGTTTCTACAGTTGTAAAATGTTATATCTAATTGCAGAATTGGGGAACTGGGAAAATCGAGCCGAAATTTAAGATAAATAAACGTACCTACTTATAGCTATTCTTTTTAAGGGCGTAAGAGATACCTCAAAAAAATAAAAAAGGAACCCTTATAAGATCACTCTCTTGTGTGTCTGTTTGTCCGTGTTTAGTATATTCTAAAGTTTAATCGTGTCCATTTGTATACAGCCTTAAAAAACGTGAATACCTAAATCTAACCTTAATTCATTGCTTTCATTACCTCATTTAGATAAAAATACGTCCTATCAACTTAAATTTATTAAAATGGTAAACAAACACGCGATTTCAAATCACATTTACCTACTTAAATGTTAGGAATCCGCGCAAGTAAATATTCAATTTAAAAATTCATTTTACATTACGCTGGCTGGCATTACAAAGAAACTGCTCATGTATGCAAAAAGTTTTTATGCATTTCTAGTTCCGTGTACTTAAATCGCGAGACTCGATAGAGGAATTGAAAATAGAACCCTTGTTATTTCGAGTAGGTACATGTGGAGTAGAATACAAAGGGGGAATTGTCTCAGGTTCTTGTTATGCACCGCTTCAAACGTCCTGATAACAAACCACAAGTTCGGCGTGTACGATAAATGTGTTACATCTTTCCCTGGAATAAGTTTCAGTGGCTTCGGATTTTGTATGGAAATCGGGCGTGTCGAGGATTTTGGGAGTTCATTGTTGTTGTTTTGGAATCACGGTGTCTAATCATTTCTCCTAATAGGCTTTGTGACGAAGTGTAGAATGTTGTCGGCTTAAATTTAACATAACATAAGTGTGGGTGTACTGTATACTTACTGACGTTGAAACCACTTTGTTTTCAATGGATGAAGATAATATTTTGGCTACATTATATTCATAGTGAGGAAAGAACGTATTGACACGTCTATTAACTAAGCTAAGAAGGTGGTATAGGATCTGGGCAAGGCTTCTTCATCTAATACATATCTCAAGCACTAGGTATATACAGCACACTGAATGGTACGGATTTAAGTGACTGGTATAAATCATCTGGATGTAAACGAGTAATCAATATATACCTATTAAGTATATTATAGTGAAAAAAACTGTACAATCAGGTAACATAAGTGCAGCCAAAAAGTGCTGTTTTTAGAATATTTTCAACTCAAACAAGATTCTAAGGTCATGGTTAAGATGAGGGTTATCGTCTTTAACGTTTTTTCTTCTTATAATAGTAAATTTAGAACTCTACATTGGGTTGGGTATGCAATTGTATTAAAGACTATACCTGTTTAAAATTTAAAATTATAGGACCTTATATCTTTCTCTATAAATAAAACTCTCGTGTCGCCGCGGTGTTAGTTACCAAACTCCTCAGAAAGGACTTGACTGTTGACTAGTATTCGTTAGGTCTGAGAATCGACCAACATCTATTTTTTACAACGTTTGCCGGGATAGATAGTCAGACTATAATATTTTGACGACCCAGTTGGCACAATGGTCACCATGCCGGACTGACAAACACAGGGTTGCGGGTTCGATACCCGCCTCAGACAAGTATTTAGGCTTAGATATTTGTCTGTGGTCTGGTTATTTCTATGTACTATATGTATACAGGGTTATTGGAAATTATACTAGCAAGCCGTTGAGGGCTACTTCTGTGCACCTAAACAAACAACTTTTGTTACTTTTGGAAATTCCGAACATTTTTACGAAAATTTGGAGGTTAGGTTTATCCGAAAATCAGCTGTTCCTTACACGGAGAGGTCATTAACCTTAAAATTTTACTTATTTTTTAAGTTTTATCTACTGTTCTTAGTCTGTATGACCTTTGTTTTAAAAATCAGCGGTTTTTCGAATTAACATAACCTCAAAATTTACATTTATTTTTTTGGATTTGCAAAAGTCGTAGAAAAAAATTGTTTGTTAAGGTGCACAGAAGTAGCCCTCAACGGCTTGCTAGTATAATTTCCAATAACCCTGTATATCCGTTGTCTAGCACATAACACAAGTCTAGTTACTTAGCTTGGGACTAGATGGCGATGTGTGGAATGTCCTTCAATATAAAAATATATAAGTGTCACGTCACATGTCACAACTCATAATATCACAATCAGAAATACATACCACCTCATTTCCGAAGGTCCAACAAATGTCTACAAGTAAATCATTACAGTCCCCCGGGACATCCGCGTCGAGTCGACAGCCCACGGAAAATTGCACCGTGTAGCGATATAATTTATTAATTTGTCTTCTCACAGTAGGACCCTTTTGCTTGATTTATTGCGTAGTTATAGTGGATACGAACACGCTGTGTTTGGATTCCGCAAATTGGTTGCTAGTTCATGTTTAGTAACATATGAAATGTTTGAACTGAGGTTGAAACACATTACAAGGGTGTCAGTTATATTAAATTTTGAGCAGAAACATTTGGAGAAAAGTTATTTTGGTAAAAAAAAACAAATGGTTGTCTGTAAAGTCGGTTTACGGACGATAATTTTACGTGATAGCGTCATAAGAAAACGAAGAAAAATTTAGATTTTTTTTTATCTAATTTATTTTTTCCTTTTTTTATCCTTTTTCCTTTAGTCTTCTATTCTTCACTCGACACCATAACACAAGCCCAAATGAGCGATATTATTATTATATACTCTCATGTTACCATGGCGCATGACATTACACATCATTAACGCGACGCGTCATGTTACCGCAACATTACACTTTTGTGTGAATGCAGGTGTTCCATCAATTTATTAGACGTTATTTTCTGACAGATGTGCAATTCGTCGCACAAGATCGCGATCAGTGGAAGGGGAGTAGAGAGGCCTTTGCGCTGCAGTGAGACATTAAAACATAATAATATCTAATAATAAATAAATAAGTAAAAAAATTAGGAACATTGTATGTTAATAAATAGGTATAAATATTTCCACACGATATGTGAGTAACTGAAGCATAACATTTCTTTATTTACTACGTCTCGCAAATGTGGTGGAAAATTAAAAGTCTGATTGATTAGACCTATACATATATACCTACAACTAAGTGGTTGTAATATAGGTACCAGCTACCTATAATGATGTGAATATCATTCAAAGGAACATCAAGACTGTTCTATTCGTAGATGGATACATTAAAATTTGAAAATATTATGTTATAATAATCGTCGTTGTCGCGTCAAACAAAACTCTTGAGTCAATTTTAATATTTAGTTACTAAGGTTTCTTATTATAACTTAACACCCTATTAAGCAATAGAAAGGGTTATTGCTAAGAAGCCATTAAGGGCTTCCTCAGTGTATCTTAACAATAAATAACTTTTGTTCTACGACTTTTGGAAATTCGAACTTTGAATTTATTTGAGGTTAAGGAGCACAGAGATAGCTCTCAAATTCTCAACCGTGTTCTTAACTAATATCAATAACTATAATATAGCTGTGCAACTTTTAAAGAACATTATATAGAACATTCAAACAATGGTGCAAATATGCATAATATATCTGAGTGCGGCAGTCCAACAACTCAATTCAATGCCAATGCATTGAAAATAATGACAATAGTATCGGAAAACAATAGTTATTCGAATTTAACAAAATGCTATTTATAGTCCGAGTTTATCTCAATAAGTACCTAACTTACTTACCTACCTATTATAGTTTGTTTCGTTACCCTCTATATATTTATGTAATTGACTTACTTACCTATCTATGTATGTTTTATGTTATGTTACTAAGTTAATGTATATGTTACAATAATGCTACTAAGTTATGAAATTTACTGTACTTATCAGAAGAATAAAAAAAACTGTAAAATTGTCATACACAGTTTCCGAGCGAAGCGCGACTCAGTTTTTTAAGACACGCCTATAGGTCGTTTAGCGTGAGTGGTTATGTAATAATTTACATTTTTTTCAAGTTTTCAATAATATTCATGTCTCTTTTAGTTGCAGCTAAAATTATAAGTTAAATTCTATTAGTAACAATCCTAGACTTGTTCCTACATCAACACTCATCAATCTAGTCATCCGCGTATCAAAATTAGCTCAATCTCCCAGAAGAAGGTTCCGAATCAATTTATAACTTGGATTCGACATTTGCGTCGGTCCGAACTGAAGCTCAAGTGGTAGTAATCGGTCAATGTCCAAAATAAAGCCCCTCAAATGTGTTCTTAAATACGGCAAGCGACCGCCTACGTTCGCTGTCCACTCAGATACTTTCCACGATTGATAACGCGGGCCCATATAAGCCCATATGGCTCAAATTTCACATGTGTGCCCACCTTAAAAATTACATGGATTAGGTACTCCGCGGGAAATTTGAAGTACTTACTTCGTCCACATTTGTCTCTGTAAATCAGCGTAGATATTCTGTTATTGTAACCATATAGAAGATCTGAAACAGATCTACTCTACGATAGTGTTGCGAAAACGCAAATCACGAACATTTTGGCAATCTTAACCTCCTGTTTACGTTATGGGGGAAGTAACGCCATATCTTCTTTCAAATGGCTCACATTGGTTCCATAAACAATTTTTCGATACAAGAAAAATGTAGCTGTACGCCGAAGATACGTAGCGTAGCGCGCAAGAAATGAGCAAATAAATCAATTACACACCACCGACGGATGCCAACAGGAAATAATTGGATTTGTACTCAAACGCCCTGGGGGCAATTGTCAGTTTATTGTCTAACGTTTCTCTGTTTCAAGGAAAAAAACTGACGGTGCTTGAAATAGCAAATATCAACAGGAAGGAATTAACTATCACTACCGGGAAAACTGATGTTCTGTTAAAATAACATGAACGAGGATAGATGATTTTTATATTAATAAAGATAGACCAATTCAATGCATTTATTCACAACCACGGATAGAACAGAGTTCTTAAATTTAATTTAAAAGTTAAATTGCGAACCATCGTTAGAAAATATGAACTTCTTATGCTCAAATTTTGTAGGATGATTCTACTTTTACTATTTCCATTCATGCTGTTTTAAATAAATAAGTTTTAAATTAAATAATAAGTTACAAAATAACTATATGCTCCAAGATTAGTAGCGGTGGACTGAACGAACAGCAGTTCTTTGGTGCTAGAGTAGATAGAATCTGGGGTGTGGGAAAGACGTGTTAACATCATGTCACTAAAAAATAACTTGTTCAACTCCTTTACTTTTTACCCGACTGCGCAACGCAAAGGAGGGTAATGTGTTTATTCTGTCAAAAAAAAAAAGACCAATTCATTAGTATCTCTATTTCTTTACTTATCAATACCAATATTGATTTAGTTATCATTATGTTTGTAAATAATATCATTGTCATATTTACCTACCTAATCTTGCTCGAAAACCAAATCAGTTGATACATTTTCTGAGTAATGTTTTCATGTTTTATTGCTCAGTCATGCCTCATTCAATAATATACTACATACTAACTTAAGTAGATTTGATGACCTCTGTGGCGCGTCGGGCGAACACCCGACTGCGACGCAGAAGGTTGCGGGTTCGATTCCCGCCGGGAACAAGTATTTATGCTGACCATAAATTCTTGTTTCTGGTTCTGGGTGTTTCCTATATGTATAATATGTATATATTTACAAAAAAATGGCGATGTGTAATATGTCCTGAAATATTTATTTATTTATTTATTATTATTTAGGATTCTACTTCATTTCTAAAGTAATTACTTGGTTGCTAAACTAAGTGACTCCTCTAAACTTGTGATTAAAACTTATTTCAAGTAAGTTTTCTATGACGTTTGTACCTAACTGTAGCATTATTCACTAAGCTTCATTCAAGTCGTTGGGCGCGCGTGATTAGGGGCGGAGGGGGAGAGGTTTTTGTATGGCAATCTCGCCCTAATCACGCGCGCCCAACGACTTGAAGCTTAGTGAATAATGGCCCTGGACTGGACTTTTGAGATCCAGATAAGAAAAATACTAGGTACTTAGGTAGGTATTAAACCATAGATAACATATCACGTTTCGAGCATTCGGGAGCTACGATGCCCATAAACACATAGCTACGTCAAACTTATAACATATCATTACGTCAAACTTATACATATCATTATGAATCAAGCAAAATATGTGATAATAAACAAAATTAATTAACTTGCTTTTATATTTCAAAAAGTAGCTGCGTTCCGCTGTTTCGCCCGCGTAGTAATTTTCTGCGCAACTTTCTGACAATAACAAATGCTTACAAAAAATATCTCCTTTCAAATAAAAAAAGAATTTTCCAAATCGGTGTAGGCGTCTCCGAGTAATCGGGGAACATACATTTAAAAAAAAACAAATCTCGACGAATTGAGAACCTCCTCCTTTTTTTTGAAGTCGGTTAAAAAAAGAACTAGCGAAATTGCTCCAGCCGTTCAGGCGTGATGCCGTGACATAGATAATAAAATTAAGTATTCATTTTTATAAATACCTATACCTATAGATTACAGAGATGTTAACCCAATAGAGTTACACTTATATGTATCAACTAGCTGCGAGCCGCGGTTTCATCCTCGTAAATCCCGATCTCGTGGGAATCTTATATATAAAAATGAATCGCAAAATGTGTTGGTAAGCGCATAACTCAACAACGCCTGGACCAATTTAGCCAATTCTTTTTTTGTTGTGTTTGTTATTGTCAGGAGAAGGTTCTTATGAAAGAAAAAATTAAGGAAATTTCGTAGAAAATTATTACGCGGGTGAAACTGCGGGGCTCAGCTAGTATCGGAATAAAAATAAGCCTATGTGTTAATCGTGTTCTCCAGTTATCTACACTCCGAATTTCAACGCAATCAGTTTGGTCGTTTTTGCGTGAAGGCGCAACAAATATACACACAAACGCACAAACTTTCACATTTATAATATTAGTAGTATAGGAAAGGATAGTAGGAAGTAGGATGACATTTTTTAAAACAAATCAAAACAAAATCAGTCGCGCGCGCGCACCCTCAAGCGTCGGGCGTGTGTATTTGTTTCGTAGCGTTGACTCGCGTAGTGTAATAAAATGACGAATGTTTTAAAGTGTAACGAGTGTAATATAATAATTGACGAATTGTTGTCGTACATTCAAAACAAAGTGTCGATTATGGACGAGGAGTCACTAGTGCGGATCTGTACTTCTTCATTCGCAAGTGATGAAATTAAGAAATCCAAGACCCTCTTGTTCGAGTCAATGCCAACTGATGTCAGGAAAATATTACGTAAAAATCGTGGAAAAGAAGGACGTGATGTTTTGGATATAATAAACCTCTTTAAATCTACAGAGCCCGACATTATTCCCGTTTTTGTGGCGCGGCAGTTGGATAAACTACCCCCGGTGTTGATCGATCACTTGGACTGTTCCAAATTACTAAGGGATATGTTAACATTAAAAGCCGAAATTGAAGGAATCAAGTCGACGTATGCTACCCAAGACTCCTTGAACGAGCTACAAAGGGAAGTACTCCGTATTCAGAATGACTCGTTACCACCGCCGGCTTCGGCATTTAAAGTGAATAAAAAACGCGGGGCATGGCTAGATAGTGGTCCTATGGGTCTTTCTCATGACTATATAAATTATTCGAATAATAACGTATCACCTTTGTCGCAGTACAGAGATATGAGGGTAGATCAAAATAATCCGATCGAAGTAACGGACTGCGAGCGATCACCCGCGCCGTCGCGGCATGGGGCGTCGCCTTCTCGGTGCGAGCAGACGGATGGGGGGGCCGGGTGCGGCGAGGCGGGTGTACTACCACAACCGGGCGGCGGAGTGAGTGCTGGCGGCGGCTACGGTGAGGGGGGAGATGAGCAGCGATCCCCGCAACCACCCGCCCGCGTCTCCGCTGTTGCAGCCGCCTGCGCCGCCCGCGCCGCCGAGTCGCTGCGTTGGGAGGCGAGCACTGGGACCGGTTTTGTAGCGGACGGTGCGATGACGTCAGACGCACAGGTGACGGATGAGCGGACTGATAGGGAGAACGCTTCCTATAGCTATGTAGCTAGGCAGCGTGTATCGGAGCGGTCTACGAGTGGACGCGAAACGGCGGCGAATGATTGCACTAATAAAAATGAGGAATGGCAAACAGTAGGCTATCGTAATAAACAAACAAAGTACCGCTTTATGGGCAAGTCAGGTGTTGCTAGAGATCTGGAGTGCACGTTCCGTGCAGCGGATAAGAAAATCTTGATGTTTATTACCAATGTACATATGTCTGCAACAGAAAGCGACATAATAAAACATATTCATAAGAAAACTCAGGAAACTGTGAGTTTGGAGAAAATAAATATGAAGCAAGAGAGAGGACACAAAGCTTTCAAATTTCTGATATCGGAGGCTAATCTACCTAAATACTTGGATGAAACCTTGTGGCCAGCGGGTGTTTTGTTTCGACGCTTTGTGAACTTTAAACACAAGTATACGAACGGTGGACGCGCCGACGCCGACGGCACACATAAACCAAACAATGGATAGTCACACTTATAATATGGCTACATTCAACTGCAAGAATGTGAAGACTTCGATTGATTGTGTCAGAGCTTTGTGTCGTACTTGCGATGTCGTGTGTCTACAGGAGACTTGGTTGTTACCGCACGATATACCATACATCGGCTCGATTGATAGCGGCTTCGGTTTTACTGCAACGTCGGCAGTCGATACGTCTGCGGGAATCCTGCGCGGGCGTCCCCACGGCGGCGTCGCGTTATTGTGGCGGTATAGTGTGTTTCCCCTAGTGTCTGTGTTGCCGTGTAATAACCCGAGAATCTGTGCGATTAAAATTGTGACAAGTGATCGGCCTCTAATAATAATGAGTGTCTATTTGCCTACAAACTCTGCCGATAATCTACAAGACTTCACGGATTGTTTGGGTGTAATAAGCGCTATTGTGGACGAGTACGGTATTGAATCGGTGTTTATTATGGGAGACTTCAATGCGGACCCGGGTGAGTTGTTTTACAGTGAACTTATTAAAACTTGTAGTGAACAACATTGGTTCTGTGTAGATGTAGATATGTTGGGTCGCGACTCGGGTACTTTTACTTTTGTGAGTGATGTGCACGGGTCGTGTAGCTGGCTGGATCACTGTGTAACAACTCACGCGGCGAGGCAGGCTATTGTTTGTATAAGTGTCGGATATGACACTCAATGGTCGGATCATTTCCCACTTGTGGTTGAATGTGACTTTAATTTGTTGAACCCCAAGGCCTCACCAAAAGTTTGTAATGAGAATAAAGATGTTATTTGGGGTGAACGAAGTGAGGAACAAATAGCTTTGTTTTCCAAGGTGTGTAATGATAGGTTAAAGATGATAGATTTTCCTCCGGAGTTTATAAAATGTGCTGACCATTTTTGTAGTGATTGTGACCACAGGCGTGTTCTAGATTCGCTGTACTCTGGTATTGTGACCGCTCTCCGTGGCTCGGCTACTTTGGCAGGTCGGGGGGGCGCGAGGGGGGGCGGGGGTGGTTCGCGTATAGCTGGGTGGAACAAACACGTCGGTGGGGCTCACAGGGAGGCCAGGGCCAGGTTTAATGATTGGATGATGTGTGGTAGACCTAAGTCTGGTCCACTGTATAAAGATATGTGTGATTCCAGGCGGGTGTTCAAATCTCGTCTGAAATGGTGTCAAAATCATCAGACACAAATACGTATGGACGCTCTTGCTGTCAAACATAGTAAGGGGGATTTTCGTGGCTTCTGGAAAGGTACCAACAAGCTAAATATACGGCCTGGCCTTCCTGTTAGTGTCGATGGTGTGAGTGATCCAGAAGAAATCGCCAATATTTTTAAGGACCATTTTGCGGTAAAATCTCTGTTGGATCCGGTGGGGGGGGTGCTCGATGTTGACATGAACAGTCAAGTGGTGGGGACGAGGTTCCTGGCGAAGGATGTAACTAAAGTCATGGCGTCCATGTCGGGAGGCAAGTCTCCGGGCCACGATGGACTCAGCATCGAGCACCTTCGTCACGCTGGACCCCATATTGCTAGAGTCTTGGCGATGTTCTACTCCCTGTGTGTGAGCCATTCCTACTTGCCCGCAGAGTTTATGAAAACGGTGGTTGTGCCTGTAGTGAAAAATAAGACTGGTGACTTGTCCGACAAGAGCAACTACAGGCCGATTTCTCTCGCCAATGTCATAGCAAAGGTTTTTGATGGTTTGCTTAATACACAGTTAAATAACTATGTACAACTGCACGACAATCAGTTCGGGTTTCGTCCTCGGCTCTCCACAGAAAGTGCTATTCTGTGTCTGAAGCAAACCATCAAATACTACACGGATCGTAGGACGCCTGTTTATGCGTGCTTCCTCGACTTGTCTAAGGCCTTCGACCTTGTAGGCTATAACCTGCTCTGGGACAAGCTGAGGAGTGTAAACCTGCCACAGGAACTTATCGGCTTGTTCCAGTACTGGTATGGACACCAGTCCAATAGTGTCAGATGGGCGGGGGCAATGTCGGATCCGTATCGGTTGGAGTGTGGCGTAAGACAGGGTGGATTAACTTCTCCTACTCTGTTTAATCTGTACATCAACGGGCTGATCGTGGCGCTCAGCAATCGGCATGTCGGCTGCCATATTGACGGGGTCTGTGTCAACAATCTGAGCTATGCAGATGACATGGTGTTGCTGAGCGCTTCGGTGTGCGGACTGAGAAAGCTGATACGGACATGTGAGGAGTACGCCTGTGGACACGGTCTGCTATATAACGTTAAGAAGAGTCAGTGTATGGTTTTTGAGGCTTCCGGTGCTAAATGTCCCACTAACATACCTTCCATTAGACTGAATGGGGTTTCGCTAAAAAGGGTCAATGAGTTTCGATATCTGGGGCACGTACTCACTGTTGACCTCAGGGACCATGCTGATATGGAACGGGAGCGGAGAGCGCTGTCGGTCAGAGCGAATATGATCGCTCGCAGATTCGCGCGATGCTCAAAAGAAGTTAAAGTTACACTCTTCAGAGCGTACTGTACGTCGCTCTACTCGTGCAGCCTGTGGGCTAATTACACTCAATCAAGCTACAGCGCTCTCCGCGTCCAGTACAATAACGCGTTCAGGGCGGTGATGGGACTGCCCCGGTTCTGTAGCGCCTCGGGTATGTTCGCTGACGCGCGCACCGATTGCTTCAACGCGACCATGCGTAAGCGGGCCGCGTCCTTGGTGCGCAGAGTCTGGGCTAGTTCCAACACCGTCCTGGCGATGATTGCTTCAAGGTTGGACTGTATGTACATAAGACATTGCTGTGGTAGACATGCCGTGGTTCCAATGCCGGGGAAAAAATATTGACAATTATTATTTTTTATTATTATTATTTTTATTTGTTACTGACATTGATTTATTTTATTTTGCTGACTTGATTTGAATTTCTTTATTTTATTTGTTTAAAGTAGCTTGATTTTATTGACATTAATTTTTCTATTTAAATATTTGACACATAATTTTATTAGTAACATTGATTGACTTTTTAATTCTTTTATTTTTATTACTAAGTACTTATTATTATTGTAAAATGAATTTTCTGTTTGTGGGTCCATTGTTACCTGAATAAAGAATTAAATTATTAAAAATTATAAATTATATTGTTATAATAGTCGGCGGCGTATTCCCAATTCCCAGAATAATTCCTGCTCTGTATGGAAACATTAAAATTAACAACGACCAGTTAAAAACTCCACCGGAGGGCGTACGCGACACAGTTTTGGAACTACGTATTTGAAACCCGGTTTCTGCCCTTGTACCACCTTTTTACATAGACCGTCGACCCATGACTGGCACACTTACCTAATTGCCTAATATTAGCTAAGTAGTCATAGTCATGAGTTCGGTTTTTGAGTGTGACCATTTGCACGATTTTTACTATCATTATAATCGACACCTGCAATCAAAACATCGTTACTCTTATTTCGTTACTTTACAGGAGAGCGCATCAAAGATTCAAAATATTCTTATTCAGTTCTGTTAAATTCTAACGCTCTCCAACTTTGTAAATTTAAATAATAAGGGATAGTTTACATTTCTGTATGACTAATATGTTATTATTATTTCGATTTTATAACTTTTTTTGACTTACAATGGCATTACCCGAAACACACACTAAAAATTTAAATTGTAACTCAGACATACAATTCAATTTTGTATGGTATTAAACATCATATTATTAAAACATGCCATGGGCAATTGATTGCAACTAAATATAGTACCTTTTTCATCACCTTAAGTGAACGTTGAGTTACAATTTTTTACACTCTCTGAATTGCAAACTAAATGACTTACAGATGCTTGAATTGGATCAAAAGAGAGATAATTTAATTTTAAATTTAGTTACAATGATATTTTAATTTGACTGAAAACTGAATTACAATGTTTTTCATTGTAACTCTAATTGCAGGTGTCGTATTGTCGAACGATATGGTATATTTTGTTGATCAATAAAATTCGAGACGTACAAAATAAAATAAAAATTTACTTGTCGCGGGACATGCGTTTGGAACAAAGTTCCTTTACCTTTTGTTTTCATATACCTACCTAAGTGTACATATTTGCTTGTATGCACACACATACATATCGAAAATATACATGTCAAATACTTATGGGTAATAAATACAATTTTTTTCAGCCAAGGGGTATTTATTGCGAAAGGGGGTTGTTCTAGACGTCTAGGCGAACAACTTTTGGAAATTCGAACTTTTTTTTCGATAATTCTGAGGGAATTTTGACTTGAAAATCAGCTGTTTCATACAAAAATTTCCAACGAAGAGTTCGAATTTCCAAAAGTCGTAGAACAAAAGTTGTTCGCCTAGACGTCTAGAACACCCCCCTTTCGTATTAAAACCCCTTCGCTGAAAGAAATTGTATACCAAGGGCGGATCCAGCTTTGGCGCCAGGAGGGGGTCACATAGTCGTGGTCAAGTCAAGAACTTATAATTTAATTTTGATAGCAATAGATACAAGTAAAAGTAGGTATTTTATTAATGTACGTACGTACTGTACTTAAAAATATTTATTCTTTATTGTACGGTCGGCTGCATAATTGCAGACCCACCGTAGAGCTCCAAAACGGCTGTTATAAGAATGTTTTCAACACAAGCAAGATTCTAAGCCAGGTGCTTAGAATCTTGCTTGTGTTGAAAACATTCTTCTTTAGTTGAAGTTTAAAGTCTTCTAACTCATGAATTTATCAAACAAAAATATTAGAATTAAAACATGCCAATAATAGTAATTTTTTAACTCTACCGGGGGCTACAATTATGCAGCCGTACATTTTAAAAACTTAACACATTATAATAACTTGCACATACAGGGTGTCCGGTAATGAATGGCCATGCGGGCACCTACGGATAGAGGACACTGTGCCGGATCAGAAAAACGAAAGTTATGTTCTATGAAAATCTCTCGGTTTCCGAGATATCCGCCATTATAAAAAGTTTAAAAATTTCACTCCGTTCTCTATGTTTTGTGATGCCAAAACTGCAAATTGGATAGTATTTGGGTAAAGTAGTAGTAAAGGTATAATATGTGGTATTACCAGTATTTAATACCAAATTAATTTCTAATAAAATGAGCAAGAGCATGCTTCCAGGATAAATGTGCTATCGAATGCAAACAATATTTTTTATGACACATTGAAAGTTTTTTTTAAACTAAGTTGAACTCAAACTTCATGATTTTTTAATTTTTTAACCTGAACTTTAAGCTTTCCCGGTGTAAAAAAAATGTATGGTCACCTTGGTGCCAAATTTTAAAAAAAGTTTCCTATTTCATTGAGATTCTATATTAGTATAATATGTGGTAGATATTGGCAGCATTTAATACCTAATGGTTCCAAATTAAAAATTATTTTTAATTTGGAATATTGATTAATTTGTTGAAAAACTGTTGTGCTTAATTTGGAATTTTTAATTTTTTTAAATGGTTCCAAATAAAAAATATTTTTTAATTTGGAACCAGGGTGACTATACATTTTTTTACACCGGGAAAAGTTAAAATTCAGGTTAAAAAATTAAGTCATAAAGTTAGAGTTCAATCTTAGTTTAAAGAAAACTTTCAATGTGTCATAAAAAATATTGTTTGCATTCGATAGCACATTTATCCTGGAATATTATCCAAAAAAGAGATTTGAATAATTCCTTCATTTGCAGCTTTGGCATCAAAAAACATAGAGAAAGGAGTGAAATTTCAATTTTTTTTTAAATGGCGGATATCTCGGAAGCCGGAAGACTTTCATGGAACATAAATTTTATTTTTCTGAACCGGCACAGTGTCCTCTATCCGTAGGTGCCCGCTTATCCATTCATTACCGGACACCCTGTATATTGCCATCTCGTTGAAGTCGTTTCGATTCCGATTGAGGTTAGGTCTAGCTAGACGTTATATGGCGCGGTAAAATTCAAATTTTCGATGCATAGGTCCCAAACGTTTGCCATCATACAAAGTTAATATTAAATTAATTAAATATTAAAGGTATGTAGTTAGTTACATTAAATCTGTATGGTGACAATAATATATAAAATCATTCAATTAGTGGTCCACCTAAGTCCTGGAACCAGCTCAGGGGGGGGTCATGACCCCCATGATCCCCCCCCCCCCTGGATCCGCCCTTGTTGTATACATACTCATATTACATATGAGATTAGTTTCTCTTACAGTTCTTCGTTTCACCACTTTTTTTTAACCACTTCAAGGTGGTGCGGTAAAATGATTTTTATCCTAAGTTTTTCTGTCTCATTCTCAATACTATCATAAGGGTCTCACTCAGTCTTTAAGACTGCATTTGCATTTGTATGAAAACGTCATCAACGGCAAGTAGAACGAGAAAAACCGGCCAGGTCTGGTGCAGTGCAGTATAGTGGACTGAGAATGACGTAGATGTGTAACTCATGGACTTCTGGACAAAAAGACATAAAAGTGTGTAGTTAGGCAATATGTACATTGAGTGTTTGCTCTACCAACTATTTCCTCAATGGAAACGCTCCGGAAATTAAAACCAGAGAAAAGTCTCGCGGGACATTAACTCGATGAGAGTAAGGGATTTAATTTTAAATTTGTTTCGTGACTTACATTTGTTTATACCATGCCCACTCTAAAAAGCTTATTTTATTCACTGAAAACAGTGAATAAAAAGGACTTTTAATCACTGTTATTAAATTTGGAACACACCAATATATTTGACCTCCATCTCAATGTTTATACAACCTCCTTGCGCAAAAATACTGTCTCTGTTGAGTCAGTGTCTGTCTGTGTCTGTCTGTCTGTCCCTCAGGTCTGTCCCGCGACACATTTTCTTTTTTCTTTTTCTCGTAGTCATGGTATAAAGTATAGTATGCAACTATAATAATAATAATAATAACTTTATTCACAAATAAATATGCTACAATTGTCATAACAAAAATTGTTTCCCTAAATTTTATATTATACAAAAATAGTAGTATTCTTATAAAGCTATGATAAAAATAATTAGGGAAATGGTTCACATGTAAACAATGAAGATTTTAGATAAAAACGTGGAGTCCCTGTCTCCTAAACTAGGATCACCTGTAATATAGGAGACAGTTGATTCCTCACCTATAGAATTTTAATTTTTCTAAACTCTTGAATAAAGTACGGATTCAATTGAGGGCCATGAATCACTCGCGTGGCTCAGGATTCTAACACTTGAATCACTCACTACGCTCGTCATAATGAATCACTCACTACGCTCGTCATAATGAATCACTTCCTACGGTCGTGATTCAGTTGTTAGAATCCTTCGCTTGCTCGTGATTCACCTATGGCCCTCGCTTTAAATCAGTCCTTTATTCACTAGTTGCACAATGTACTATTGTTGGAAGTGAATAAGCGCTTCATACTTTTGACCCGCCCCATGATCATAATCGTCACAAATCGAGCCTCGAGTTTATAAATTAAAACCGGCCAAGTGCGAGCCGGACTCGCTCATGAAAGGTTCCATTCCATTATTGACGACCCAGTTGGCACAATGGTCACCATGTTGGACTGCAAAACAAGGTTGCGGGTTCGATTCCCGTCTTAGATATATTTATGCTTAGATATTTGTCTGTGGTTTGGTCATTTCTATGTACTTAGTATATATTTACAAAAGAAAAGTATATAAGTAGTATATCAGTTGTATAGCACCCATAACACAAGTCTAGTTACTTAGCTTAGGGCTAGAGGCGATGTGTGGACTGTCCTGCAATATTTATATAAGCATACATACTTGTCTGTGGCGAGAATCGAACCCGCAACCCTGTGTTTGGCAGTCCGGCATGGTGACTATTGGGCCAACTGGGTCATCAAAACAAGAAATGTATTACCAACCAATATAGCTAAGTAATCACAATAAATAAATTGCATTACTTACTTACTTATCTCTCAGAGATAAGTTTACGAAAAACTACACTACTATACACTATCTATAGTATGCAATATTTTCCCTTTTATTCAAAACAATGATTTTCAAAAAAACACTTTTTACAAATTTAAAAAGCAACTTATCTCAGTGATTATTTTAATTATCATAACTGAAACAATTTAACTTGAAAGGAACTAAGTAGTACTTAGTTAATTTCAAGTTAGATTAAAATAAGCAAACACACAAACTTCCCCATGTTATAATGTTAGTAAAATAGGATAGCTCCGATGTAATCACGCAGTTGAACCACGGCGGAGTTAGCTGGGGTTTCATGGCACCAACTTGTTACAAACTAGCTTGCTTCTTTGTAATATTATTACTGAAACCAGGGTATTGATAGCTTAAAACTTAATGGAATCAGTTAACTCTCTTTATATTATACTAGCGACCCGCCCCGTCTTCGCACGGCTATATTATGCATGTATTATACATAATATAAACCTTCCTCTTGAATCACTCTGTGTATTAAAAAAACCGCATCAAAATCCGTTGTGTAGTTTTAAAGATTTAAGCATACAAAGGGACATAGGAACGGCGAAAAGTGACTTTATTTTATACTATGCAGTGATAGTGATAGTGAAGTTGTACGTAGATTTTGTCATTTTTATACCTACGACTATAAATAAAGACAGAATATAAATAAAATATTGTGTACAAAGCTGGTGTTCTTATACACATTTAATAACCTATTAAGAAAGAAGAAATTCACATAGGTGCCTATCTTTCTAAAATGGATATAATTACCTAGACCTTAATTCATAGGAATCTTATTCCAAACTAGCTGCGCTCCGCGGTTTCACCCGCGTAACTCCCGATCCCGTGGGAATATCGGGATAAAAAGTAGCCTATAACCTTCCTCGATAAATGGACTACCTAACACAAAAAGAATTTTTCAATTCGAACCAGCAGTTCCTGAGATTAGCGCGTTCAAACAAACAAACAAACAAACAAACAAACTCTTCAGCTTTATAATATTAGTATAGATTAAAGTAACCTAAATTTTGTAGAAATGTACGGTCGGCTGCATAATTGCAGACCCACCGTAGAGCTCCAAAACGGGTGTTATAAGAATGTTTTCAACACAAGCAAGATTCTAGACACCTGCTTTAGTTGAAGTTTAAAGTCTTCCAACTCATTCTTTTTTTTTTACTATTAGAATGAAAACATTTCAATAATAGTAATTTTCAAACTCTGCCGGGGGCTGCAATTACGCAGCCGACTACAACTACCAGCGCCCCTCGGTATTATCCGCATATGTCTCGTTCCCGTGTGAACATTGGGATAAAAGAAGGATTCATGCATCCTTTAAGGATACAACAAGGATTCATGCATCCATCAAGGATACAACAAGGATTCATACATCCATCAAGGATACAACAAGGATTCATGCATCCATCAAGGATACAACAAGGATTCATGCATCCATCAAGGATACAACAAGGATTCATGCATCCATCAAGGATACAACAAGGATTCATGCATCCATCAAGGATACAACAAGGATTCATGCATCCATCAAGGATTCATGCACTGATTTGAATAAAACTTGGTATACCAAGTTTTATTAAAATCAGTCCAGTAATTAAAGAAATTCTTTATAATACTAGGTATAAATCTCTAGACATTTCTCCCTTCAGCAAATGTAATCGATCAAAAAATTCAGAAAATAAAAACTGAATTTTCGCAAACCATAAGATGTCGTAATATAATTTGCATAAAATATCATTGTTTTAGTTTGAGTAATTTAAATGACAAAGCGATAACTTTATCAGAACTAATACTACTTATATAAACACAGTTAAGACCGCTTCTTCATTATGTGAGGCAGTTAGTGCTCGATCGTGGGTGAGAGTGTTTCTACAAGTATAATTCGATTGTTCGAAACAGACGTGTTTCTGTGAAAATTTAATTTCAAAAGTATAAAAAATAAGTAAGTAAATTTCAAAGTAAAACGTTTTTATTTATTATTATTTTATTTTGTCAAAGGTTGATTCATTCTTTTTTTCATAATGCTTGTGTTTTATGAGTAAAATAAAAATTCTATTGGCCCCCGGCGACAAATAGGAGCGTAAAGGCGCGACCCAGTAAATATTTATCAGTAGCATTTCACGGTTGATCCGACGTGAAGATGACACTGTTCTGAGAGGTCGTGTTTGCGAGGGCACCTCCCGACGGACGCCGAGTGCTCGATGCTCTACTGCCCGCCGAGACTCTCGCTACCATATACAATCGCGAAGGGAATCGAATCAATTTGTCGACACAACATTGTTCCCGTTCGATCTCAGTCTCACGTACCCTTTGATCTCTATACTATCAGTTCATGTAATCTTCGTCTGCACTCACGACCTGTACAATCCACGGTCTAAAGTCTCTGCCCATCGTAACGTTTACAATCCAGTGCAGCACTATTTGAACATTATAACAACGTAACCTGTGGATCGAACCCACGTCGTCGGTTGGTGTAGCGGGTGGCGGCTTATACCACTCACACAACTAAAGACATAGCTAACATGTTGAAAATAATAATCACCCTGAGTACTTTAAATTCAAGTAATTAAGTTTGTGTGTAACGTCATTAGAAGAAGATCGTAAGTCCATTATTTGTTGATAGTATTATTGTAGCAAACTGATCATTTACTTATGACCCATACTGTACAGTCACATTACCAATTAGCTGAACCCCACGTGACCCAGAGCTCATTCGAATATCTGTAAAAAATGTAGTATTTACCTATTTTGTAATTTTTTTATATTGTAAATTGTTTTTTATGGTATTTTGTTTAAAAAAAACCAAAGCAATTAACTTTACTTTACAACCTTACAGATTTGCAGGTGAGCTCTAGGTCACGTGGGGTTCAGCTAATTGGTAATGTGACTGTACATCGTTTCTAAATGACATTTTTGGATGTAAAACAATTGTTAAACCGCATGCAGCGATAGCATGTGGTACAAATATGAGGCTGGCAACGAACGCGCGCCCCGGGCGAAGCGCACTTGCCAAATGTGCCATCGGATAGCGCCAGAACATTGTTGCAAATTTACAACCACCCTATTAGCACTAAATCTAAACATTAACCCGATTCCGGTAACCGAACTTCACGGCTACTCGTGAAAATGTCGGTCAGGCTACGGGTTAATTTCACTCGGCACTGCCTCTTGGCGAACGACCCCTAATAAAACCCGAATAAAAAATGTAACTAATTATACGGTAATGTAAGCTTACATACAACTCTATGAATTTTTATTTTTACTAGAGTGCGTGTTACGTAGGTATAGGTAGGCGAACACGTAGACCCCAGAAAAATATTATAAAATAACTTTATCTACCTCAACTTGCAGCTCAAATATTAAGGTGAAAAGGTACCTATGCTCTCTTCATACAAACGTAGTCGACTGTTTCCTCCCTGGATAATGACACTAGCACAAATATTTTTGTGCCATAAAACCTATAACTGCTATGACTATTATTTGTTTTTTTTTTTCATTTTCTAATTATCATAGCAATTAAGATAAAAAAATAAAAAATAGGGGCATGGTCATGGCAGTTATAAGTTTTATGCACCAAAAATATATGCTCTAGTGTCATTATCCAGGGAGAAAACATTCGACTATACGTTTGTAATAGTTTGTATGGATAGAGACCCCGGTACCCTTTCCTCTTAACGTATTTACTTTTTTTATTCCAGGTGACAGACATAACCAAAGATGTTTTCTAACGAGTTACGTGTACAAGTACCTACCATAAAAGATCGAGAAGTGAAAAAGCCTTTGTTATGTGGTCCGGGCCCCTGTGACGTCTGGCCTTCGGTCAACGAGGCTCTGCAGAACATTGTCGTCACTCCAATGTGTGACGAATACTTCAATGTAAGATATGAAATTATATACAATACCTTACGTACTACGTTTATAGATAGGTAGATACAATCAACGGTCAAAAGTCTCTGCCCACCCTAACGTTTACAATCCTGTGCAGTGTGCAGCACTATTTGAACATTATAACAACGTAACCTGTGGATCGAACCCACGTCGGTTGGTGTAGCGGGTGGCGACTATACCACTCGGCAACATGGTGTAAAAATATTCACTGAGTACTTTTAATTCAAGTATTTCTGTTTGTGTGGAACGTTTATAAGAAGAACGTCGTAAGTCAAATACTTGTTTAGAGTATTAATGTAGCAAACTGATAGTGTACTTATGACGCATACTGTACGTATAATCGCTATCGAGAAATATTACTTTCAGTAGTAATAAAAGCCAAAACAAATAAAAAAGAAAGTGGTGCTTGAAGTTTGAAACTTATATGAATAATTTAATAAATCACGATTGAAAAGAAAACATATTCAAAGTAATAACTTGTTCATGAGGCACCGAAGTTTTATCGAAGATGCATACATAACTTCGACATACGTATCATGACCCCACAAAGGTCACTTCTGTGATTCCTCAATAGAGAGATATGGTTTGAAATGAATCCATAAGTAATTTAGTTACTGATTAAACGAACTTATCTGTACCCTGTGTTATATCTGTGCCAATACGCAAGCCGCGAAATGAGAGCATAGCTTAAAATAAAAAAAAGTTAAAAAACTAAAACCCGACTACGTAAAATAATTGTATACTTAAAAAAACAAACTAGGTACCTACATAAAAATCGCACTCTAAAAAGCATGTAACAAGAAAAATACAGAGAGCTAATTCTGTAGGCAATCTCAAAGTGTCGTGTCTCGTGTCGTTCAGTGGATAGCCGTCGTCGGATGCCACCTTGCCCTATCAGAATCCCTAGTAGTACTGTTGCATTGCTCCCTTTTGGCTTCGCCGTAGTCGGGTAATAATATTTTTATCACAGTTGCCCATAAAGTGGATCTTATTAAACCGCTCTTAGGCTCATAATCCAACGCATTGCACACACGTGCGTTTTACTTTATCATAACACACAAGTACTGTAAAGTTATCGTATCTTACTGCTACATGTTATGAAGATGAATGCAATGATCAATTTAACACACTTGTATCGTAATGTACTACTGTCTCTGTCGCGCCGTCTTTTTTAATTATGTATGCACTATGCAAGCATTGCAGTGTAGTAAATTCGTAATAGATTAGGTAAATAACTAATAATCGAGAAAGACAATAGGTTCCGCTCGAACGCTGTTTAGTTTTTTATGCATGAGTTAATTAACTGTTGATAAGAATTAATAATGATAAGCTAATTATATAGCATAATTGCATAATTGCATAATGTGTGTCTAATTACTTTGGAGTCTATTAAGTACTTAAATACGCGAGCATTATTTTAAGTATTCCGAGTATAAAATGGCAACCTAACTTAACAGAAGTTTAACTATCATGCATTATAATGGGATAGGCTATTAGAATTGCATTTACTTTAAACAAACCAAAACATCACAAATAAGTCTTGCGATAAGTATAAACTGATCAAAGTTTAATTCAGATATGATTATTTATTTTTTATTTTTTATTTACTAGCGACCCGCTCCGGCTTCGCACGGCTATATTATGCATGTATTATTTCTAAAAACCTTCCTTGTTAATCACTCTATTAAAAAAACCGCATCAAAATCCGTTGCGTAACTTAGATTTTTAAAATTACGCAACGGATTTTGATGCGATAGAGAGTTTAAAAATCTAAGCATACAAAGGGACATAGGGACGGCGAAAAGTGACTTTATTTTATACTATGTAGTGATAGTGATTTAGTTTAATTAATATTATAATCATCATCATTATCAGCCAGAAGACGTCCACTGCTGATCATATGCCTACCCAAAAGACTTCCAGAGCGATCAGTCTTATGTCCAACGACTTCCCACGACCTTAATAAAGTCGTCCGTCTATCTAGTCTGAGGCCATCCAGTTCCTGCGTGGTCTCTAGCCTAGGACTTTTCGGCCCTAACTGAATATTTATTCCTAGGACTTTTCGGCCCTAACTAATATTTTATTTATAGAGGAAAGGGTACCAGGGGCTTTCTCCATACAAACTATTACAAACGTAGTTAACTGTTTTCTCCCTGGATGACACTACAGCAAATATTTTTGGTGCATAAAACTTATAACTGTATTTTTATGTCATTTTTTAAATCTTAATTTCTATGATAATTAGAAAATAAAAAAAAAACCAAAACATAGGGGCCTAGTCATGGCAGTTATAGGTTTTATGGCACAAAAATATTTATGCTAGCTAGTGTCATTATCCAGGGAGGAAACAGTCGACTACTTTTGTATGGAGAGGGCGCAGGTACCCTTTCACCTTAACGTTTAATTCTGTCATTTTTATTTGCATTTCAATCGTCTTTTGTTTTTTTTTTTCGATTTTCTTTTGTTTCAGTTTCCATCGTCTTTTGTCTCCACTTCGATCGTCTTTTTCCGTTTTGTTTTTCACATAGTTGAGTGGTTTGACTACGAGGAAATTTATTCCTTTTAGACAAACTAGTTTGACGAGAAAGTTTGATCAGCGGGAAGGTACCATACCTTGTACTTATCCCTTAAACGTTACAGGTTGTGCAGCGAATGGTGAGCGCTGGCGGAAATTGGTGGGGATGGTTTGCGCATGTACAATCGCGCACAGAATTATTACAGCCAAACCGTCATACTTTGTTTACATACCGTATATGATTTTGCCCAACCAGGAAAACATTCATTTAAATACTATTACTATTATATAGTATATTTATTCACTGTAATTTACACTATTAAACTATAGATAGACTACTAATATGGAACTCAAATTAAATAAACATATTTCCTTTTATTGAAACAACTACCTATTGACTACTGATCTTCTATTGATCGATAATCTGTCACTGTCACTTTAATTAAACTGTCAGATTGCTGTCAAATCTATATTTTCTATTGTTTTTGGCGCGAACTTCAAACCACGGAACTAATCTGTCCTGTACATTTACTGAACAAAGGTACGAACATGGATTTCTATGCCTGCACCAATGATTACCAGTTTTTCTGCATAAAGTTGAATTTTCGATCTGGGTAAAGTTAGCTACGCGGCTGCAATGTTAACCGAGTGATGGTAAATATTTATGTGCGCGACAGTACTTAGACGTGCGGGAGCGGGACAGAGCGCGGCTAAAGACGTGTGTGCTAAACAGAGAGCGATGATGTGAGCAACTGACCCTCCCTTCGCTCCTGTCCCCCCGCCCAAACAGACCTAAAAATTGACTTCTGCGCATACCCCTTTCACTTTCCGCCAGCGCTCACCATTCGCTGCACAACCTGTACCTAAGTACTAGACTAGTAATTATGCTACCAAAATTTCCTTTTCAATTTGTTTTTGAATGTATCGCAGGTGATTGACGACATTCGTGCCGGCATCCAATACCTATTCCAGACTGAAAGTAAATATGTACTTGCTGTGAGTGGATCAGGTAATGCGGGCATGGAAACAGTGATTAGCAACCTCGTGGGACCCGGTGAGACCCTTCTCATTGCCTCTCGGGGCATCTGGGACGAACGGGCTTTCGAAATATCTATAAGATATGGTAAGGATAGACAAAGTCATAAATGTCTATATGCCTATACAAAGCTATTGGTAGTTTTATAAGTAATCGATTGAGGTCTACTTCTGTACAATTCAACTATTAACTTTTGTTCTACGAGTTATGAGTTATGGTAATTGGACCATTTTTTGGAAATTTTTGAGGGTATGTTAATTTAGCTGATTTTCTTTTTTAATTTAAATAAAGGTCATCCTGACATGGAACAGTTGATAAAACTTCACTATCACTACATAGTATAAAACAAAGTCGCTTTCTCTGTCCCTATGTTCCTATATCCCTTTGTATGCTTAAATCTTTAAAACTACGCAACGGATTTTGATGCGGTTTTTTTTAATAGATAGAGTGATTCAAGAGGGAAGTTTATAATGTATAATACATGCATAATATAGCCGTGCGAAGCCGAGGCGGGTCGCTAGTAGAAAATAAATATAATGTTCGAATTTTTAAAAGTCTTAGAACAAAAGTTGATTGTTAAGGTGCACAGATTTAGGCCCTCAATCACTTTCTCATATAATTACTAATAACCCTGTATATCTACATCCACTATAAAAATATATTTATGGTAAGTACACCTATATGTATGTACTTGTAGCACATGAGCTTGTAGTAAAATATCGTACTAGATCGGCATTTCACGATCTTTTACGATCGAGTCTGCAAACTTCGATTCTCAAGCACTAGGCAAGCACATACCGTTACTGAAATTATAATAAAAAATATTTGTTAGACAAATTAAAAAACCCCCAAATGATAACGAAAGCTGCATAAAACTTTTGAAAGGGTGAACCGATTTTGTACAAAAATAGCTAAATATTCACCTTTCAAACAAAAACAAAAGTAAAATTGATTTATTCGTTCGGGATCTACAATGCCACAGACAGACACACACACAAACAAGTCAAACTTATAACACCCCTCTTTTTGCGTCGGGGGTCAAAAAATATTCCTTTTTCAATTACAATTTACATCCAACTTAATTTTCCTAACAATCCCACTTAATTTCCTAAGTTTGGACACCCTACCTTTCACCTTCCTCAACTTCTTATTCATCCAAAGGTTGCCTGAAAGAGATCGCTTTGAGCGATAAGGCCGCCCTTTATAACACTTAGACTTAAACTTTGTTTTTTATTTTTAAGTACCTAATTGTTTTTTTTAATTTTTTGGCCACCAATGGTGTTTGCTGTAAAGAATTTATCTATTTACAGGAATTAAGTCAGTAGTGACCAAAGTGCCGATGCACGCGACCTTCAGCTTGGAACACCTCAAGGAGCAGCTCGAAAAAGTCCGTCCCACGGCGCTGTTCATAACACATGGTGACTCCTCCACGGGGACTGTTCAGGAGTTGCGAGGCCTAGGTGATTTATGTCACAAGTAAGAAAAAACTATTAATATTACTTAGTACTTAGGAAGATTATGTCATAAAGCCGCTACTTACCTTTTTGAAAAATATAAGAAAGAAAGATACTTACATACAAATTCCTTCAAACAATAATAACCATAGACCATAGACGTCAATATCACTTCATAGTATAAAACAAAGTCGCTTTCCGCTGTCTGTCTGTCCCGATGTATGCTTAGATCTTTAAAACTACGCATCGGATTTTGATACGGTTTTTTGAATAGATAGAGTGATTCAAGAGGAAGGTTTAAGTACATACCTAAAACAAAACTACCACGCATACGAAATCGCGGGCAATAACTAGTCTGGTAAATTACAATTTGTTAAGTCCATCCATTCCTGAAAAAAATCGGTGGTGACAAACGGACAGACAGACGGATAGATTGACAAGAGAGTGATCTATTTTAACCTTTTGAGGTATGGAACCTTTAAAATGATCGAATACAAATTAAAATTACGATTACAAAGATAAGGAACATTACTTTATTGGTCAAATAAATAAATCAGAACTTATATAAAGAAAAATCGGAGTACTCAGCACAATGTCTCTAGTCATGTCGAGTCAACGTTAAAACCATTACAAAGCTCTTTTCGCTTTCAAACTAAAAAGCAAAGAAGTTCAGCAGAAAAACTATTTGATTTCACCAAGTATTGAGATCGAGACACGGGAGTCGAACAATTTAATTACATTCACCATCTCTTTCGCCCGTGACTTGGCGACTTGAATTCTCTGAATACGTTCGAGTTGGAAACTCTTTAATTGCATCCTGTAAAGGACTTTGCAATTAGCATGCAGTGGATATAACCCCGAGAAAGTTGAGATGAAATTGAACTCTCGGTCATTATAATATGCACTTATGTTTTAACGCTATAACGTCTAATAAATTGATGGAACACCTGCAAAAGTGCGTCACGGTAAATATTGTGTAACATGGTAACATGACCATGACCATGACGGACACAGAGTAATAATATCGCTCATCTGGACTTGTGTTATGGTGACGAGTGACGAATAGCAGACTTATATATAAAGGAAAAAAAAAGAAAAAAAATTTTCACGTAAAATTACTGTAAAGTCTGTAAAGTCGACCCGTAAACTGACTTTACAGACAACCATTTGTTTTTTTAGGGTTCCGTACTTACCTACTGATCCTTACTCACTGGCAGTTAAGACCCGTTTCTTAGACACGGTTAGAGATAACGAGCTTAAATTGAAATCAAATACTAAGGTCTATGATCCACATTAGTAGAACTAAAAGTTTATAGAAAAGAGGAATCTTTAGGAATAAAAATAATATGAACAATTAAGATTTTTTTTTGCAATGTGGCAAATAAATCAAAATCACTCTTAACCCTGTGTAAAATCGTGACTATTTAAAGTTATGTTCCTAGCTTAGCAAGTTATAAACATGGCAGATATTGTAACTGAAGCAAGTGATAGACTGGTAGTATTTTTAAGGCGGCTATAAAACATTCTCTAAAAGCAATGAAACTTATCTCGAACCGTCAGGATACGATGATTAGCAAATCTTCACGACTTCTTTCAACAACTTTTAAGATTTATTTCTTGACTGCTTTAGATAGTCAACAAAACGAGAAGTTATTTTACTGCATTCTTTTGTAGATTTTAAAATGGTTTTGTGAAGAAGGGTGCTTTGTGAAGACCTGCACCGTTCAAAGCGGCGAACAGCGGCAGAAATATGATTTCTAATTTCGTTGTATTTTTTTGTAGATATGGCACACTACTTCTGGTGGATACAGTGGTGTCTCTGGCCGCAGTTCCGTTCTTTATGGACGAATGGGGTATTGATGGAGTGTACACAGGCACACAGAAAGCTCTCAGTGGTCCCGCGGGGATTACTCCTGTCGCATTCAGTGCTCGTGCCCAGTAAGTGGTCACTTTTTTTGTTAATACTTCATTAAGTACCTACTTAGCTAGATCTATATTTATAGATATTTGTACCTTTAATTTTTCAGTGTGACATTTGAATAATTTTTATTATGTTTTGACTATTTTTTTTATTTGATAATTATAATTATCCTTTTTTCCCCGATTGCGTGACGTAAAAAAATTAAGAGATTCCCATTGAGAAGATTTGATTGCTAAAATAAATGGGTAACGACTGCGAGCCTTTCTGTACTGCATTAGATTTTATTATTTGTTTTATGTGTGTATCGATTTTAAAACTATTTGATTAATTACTTAGCAGAATTCTAAGCTGCGGGCCTCTTTTCATCTTGTGTTATTTTTTCAGGGAAAAATTGAAATCAAGAACATATCAAACTCCATATTATTATGATGTAAATTTATTAATCAACCAATGGAATTGTTTCGGAGTTAAGGGGTAAGTGGAAAATGTACTTTACATTTTGTAATTTAATTACCTCTCACAATCCACTTGAAAATATCCTTATTTCTTGTGAATGGTAAATAAACGGTTGGTATCTTATTTACCTATCCTACTAATTATATATTAAAAAGTGAGAGTTTGTGTATATTTAGTGTATAAAGAAAGCGCTGTCATCCCTAAATATAAAAATAGATAAATAAGGAAATTATAATGAAGTTGGAAAGATTTTCTTTACACGCTGAACACATACAGCGTGTCGTTATTCCTTCACGCATAAACTACTGGACCGATTGCGATGAAACTCTGTATGTAGATAGCTAGTGTCGTGGTGTTTATTTATGCTACTTTTTAATCCAATATTCCAACGGGATAAGACCTTATGCAAGTTAGATCGCGAAGTGTAGCTCATATTAGAAATGTAAAAGTTTATGAGTCTTTGTTTCACGGAATAACTACTGATCTGAATGTGATGAAGCTTGGTATATAGATAGGTAATGCCCTGGTGTTTATGTAGGTTACTTTTAATCCAATTTGCCCGCGGGATCGGAACTTATGCGGGTTAGATCGCAAAGTGTAGCTCATATAGAAATGTAAAAGTTTGTGTGTATGTTTATTACCTCTTCACGGAAAAACTACTCTGATGTTGATGAAACTTGGTATGTAGATAGGTGGTGTCCTGGTGTCAACATAGGCTTATTTTTATCGCGATATTCCTACGGAATCGGAACTTACGCGGCTTCAACCTCTAAACGCTAATAGTTTTGTATAATGTTTTAGATATCACCACACATTATCTGCTCCACTTATCTGGGCACTCCGCGCTTGCATCAAAGAAGTCTGCAATGAAACCCTACCGAAATCCTGGGCCCGTCACGCTGAAACTACTGCCTATTTCCATAAAAAGCTACAAGAACATTCGTTTCAATTCATGGTGCCTAATCCTGAAGATAGGTTGGTGACTGTAACAACGCTCGTGTTGCCTCGTGGATACGATTATTATGAATTCGTCAAAACTATGAGGGCACGGTAAGTTCACGTTAAAATATACACAACAAGATTTTTTTCATATTATTTTTCAAAAAAAAAACATGGCGGATGCATAATATCTATATAGCGCTAGTTTGCTTTGCCACCAACAAATGGCGCTGAGTCTGCTATCTGAAGATAAGCTCGTCGTATACAAGTTCCAACGAAACATTGTTGGTGGGTGACCTACCGGGTCTAACACCTGCTCGGTGGAAAATCTTCCCTTGCGAGAATATTTGTTTCCACTGCGGGTTTTGAACCCGCGACCTTCTCGTACACTCTGTTATAGAGATCGTCAAACTTTCGGAATACTTATAAAATACTAGATTTCAGCCGCGTATAAGCGCCCGACAAAGCTTAGTTAGATAATAATAAAATAAATATTGCAGGACATTCCACACATCGCCATCTAGCCCCAAGCTAAGTAACTAGACTTGTGTTATGGGTGCTAGACAACGGATATACTACATATATACTTTTTTTTGTAAATATATACTTATAATACATAGAAACAACCAGACCACAGACAAATATCTAAGCATAAATACTTATCTGAGGCGGGAATCGAACCCGCTACCCTGTGTTTGGCAGTCCGGCATGGTAACCATTGTGCCAACTGAGTCGTCAAGATAGTTAGGAGCTCTGGAATACTTTTTATCCTGATATGGATATCACGGGTGAAACCGCGGGCGCAGCTAGGCTTATAGTATTACTAAAGTTGAAGAAGACATACATAAAGTATTGCAAAAGAGTTACTTATTATCTATCCGACTTCACGTCGCAAAGTAGGGTAATGTGTTTATCGCTCTATGTATGTTTATTTCTATGTGGCGTTCTAGAGGCTAAACGTGTTGACTGATTTTGATGGTTTTTAGTTCAATCGATTCATCTTAACCTTGTTATATTTATTTTGCAGACATAACGTCCTGATTTTCCCCGGATTAGGTCCGACTGCGGGCAAAGCACTTCGCATTGGAGTCATGGGTGTTAACTCAAAGAAAGAAGTGGTGGACAGGTTAATTACTGGGTTGCTTGATACTTTAAAGGTCTTGAAAAAATCATCTTCGTTATAAAAAAAATTACTGAAAAGTTTTTTAAATTAGGACTAAGATGTTAATTTTGTTGCTATATTTGTGAATATCAAGCAACCATTGTTATGAATAAAATAATGTTTAATAAAAGCATTTCTCATTATTTTTATATTTATTACCTTCAATGTTCTTTAGAGGACAATATTACTGACAATTCTCTATGCCAAAAAATCGAGTCGTAATTTTGTTTCATGATCATCCTAATATTCTAAAAATATATATGAAAAATATGCTAAAAATATAAAAATTGCTGCTAAATCTTATTTCATTTCTCGGCAAGTGCGAAATTCTAAATAAAAATTATTCGGGAATCAAACTCCAGGTGACTCAGTAATAAATTCAGTGGATTTACAGCGAAGCAATAAAAATATATATATTGTGTTCACAGGTCATTTATTTCAGATTTCTGAATGTTGAAATACAAACTATTTACTGGAAGGCATCTAAAAATTCTAAATTTATATTTCTATGTTGTTTCGTCAAATCATTGAATGTTAGGGATATACAATTGAGAATAACATTTGTATTTGATCGTAAAATGGATTTTATTATACTAGAAAAACAATGCAACACAAGCAATTTCATGGTATTTCTTAAATGGCCATTAGTTTTGTTATTCGCAAGCCATAGATGACTAATTGTCTATTGTTAGATAATACAAAGAATATTTAAAAAATCAAGAAAACTTGAAACAAATTTTACAACAATAGCGACATCGTAAATACATACTCCTTACATCTTTGATGGACTAGAACCCACAACGAAACGCGAATACTTTATTTAATTTTTTTGGCAAAACCTAATGGTCGTTTTCCGAAACGATTATGCAATAATAAATAATGTACGCTCACTATTGGACCTCATCTTAGCTAAACTTTCGCGTAAACTCTAAAAACTGTACTTTTATACAATGATAGAACATCTTATATTCCTAATAATACCTCTGTATATCCAGGTCTAGTGACGAGGCCAACATTCCTAAATCAATAAGCACGTATCGCTAGCTACATGGCATTCATTTCCATCACATCGAAACATTTGGACTAGCTTCCTTAATTACGTACCTAAACCGTTAAACTAGTTATAAAACAAAACTAGTCACGATTATCTATAAAACTAAACCTAAATTATTATCATAATGATTTATTTTAACGGTACATTCCGTAAAATTAACTGCGTAAAGTATACAATGTTAAAACATAAAATTTCTATAACAAAATATCTTACTATTTACAATTCATTTCTATGACAATTGTATTGTCATAATCAATTTGATTACAAAAATGAGTTACAACATTTTAAACTCAAGTTCTTATCCCTACAATTTACCCTGGGTCGTTATATACAAAACTAACTTAGCAACTTTTTATTTCAAACAAAAAAACCATAGAAATCTAGTTCTAATGTGCCCATAAGTTCTTATTCTTACGTAATGGTACAAAATTAAGATGTATGTAGTTTTCTACGAACTGTTTCCAAGAATATTATTTCATCTCTCACTTGATAAAAACTTAACATGTTTGTATAAACATAAAAAATTTAGATACGATTTTTGACTTTAAATTGCTAGGTTTCTATGTTATTTTTTTACAATACCTTATAAACTTTTTCAGTGACTTTTGTGTTTTATACGAATATTCTTGCAAAGTATTCTAAATAACGACAGCTACAGGACCTAGAAGACACCCTTGAGGCAGTAACTCATTTTTATATCAGTGTGTGTAAAAATAACATTGAAATATTACCTATTTCGACACGGATTTAATCTAAAGCTATAATAAAATGTAGGTAAATAAACACGTCTGTTTAAAGTAACATAACTGATACAATCGTATGGTACTAAAATTCACAAGACAACAAGCAAATGCACAGACAAGGCGATCAATATAAAATTTTGTGATGGTTTTACACGATTACCTATAGGTGTCTATTATTTACGATAGAAATAAATATGAATATAAAGTAATTATTATAATTTATATTTACAGCTATGAAAATATGGCACATCATATATCGACCGCGCTCGCAACTCCATTGTATAATGTTTAACGCCCGAGCGATCGAGCCCGACTACTAAAATACTATTAGTCGAGTTCTGAAAGATCAAATGATAACAAACGATAAGATTATCAACATTAAAGAGTTTAAGATAAGATATTCTAAAGATTGTAGAGGAAAATTTTAACGAGATTGCAAATTATACTTGCTGCATAACTATGGTAATTGATGTATGTTAACAGTTGATGACAAACAAAGGCTCTGAAGTCAGCTACGAGTGTGTCTCTGCACAAGCTGAAGCGTATCGAGAACGTGTAGGAGGCGGGTGAGCGCTTGTAGACGTCCGTTTTTTAACGGACCGTGTTTTTTGCCGGATTTGCGGTGGTGTATGAATTATAATGAATGTGTGTACATGGACCGGACATCGGTCCGGCGAACAATTTACGCCGGATGCACCACCGCTTCCCCTCGGCGCGACGGACACCGGTCAGAAAACGGACGTCTACAAGCGCTCGGTATGCTCTGAAAATTTTGCTATTACGCAGCACTTTGCACTTAACTTCAGAGCTGTTATTAAAGACTAGAACTCTACCCACATCTATTTAATCCTTCAGAATCAACAACTATAAAATCAGATGATGTAATGCGCCTATAAAATTTTGTGTTTTAATAATACCAATTAAATTACCGGTGGGTAAGTATATTCAACGCCGTTCAATACACAGTAAAGCTATTCCGATCCATCCTGCCGTCGCGCGGCCGATCGTCCTTACCTTAAAAGATGGGCAGTGAGATAACTTACGACACTGATAACGGTACATAAATATAATTTAGGTAAATGATAAACAATCAAAATAGCAAATAAAAATAATTCTTAACACGTAATAGATTGAAATGAAGTAATCAATGATGAGTAACTAATAATTTTAAGGTGTATCTTCTTCGTAGAAGTACCTCACTTAAAGAAAGTTAGTTTCAGTCTCGCAATTTATCCACTGCCCAACACATCCTAATACTAAAAACACATTCGAATCGCACGAGTACATATAATTATGTCAGTCAATAGAGCAAGTCACTCTTAAGGTCTCCACCTATAATACCGGAGCAAGGAAAGCAACCAGAAGGCCAATTCTCGTAAATAACATCGTTTAAATTTCCGATTGCATTTCGATTGCAAAAGAGACCCTCAAAGTCAGTTCTTTTATACAAAAGCTAACTTTGGGGGTATTTTGAGCTACTTTAAGGGTATTATTTGTGATAGAAATGCAATCGAAATGATATTGAAATGTAATTTGAACAATGTTATTTACGAGAATTGGCCTTCAGACCGGCATTCTTCACCGGACATATATCGTCGTTAAAAGGTGACGTTTTCATAGAAATGCAAGTGGTGGGGTGGTGCTGATTTGGGGTTGATGGACGGAGACCTTTAGCCTACACAGTCTGGGTACAGACACCGGTGTTCGGGCGCTCTGTCCTCTCGCGGCCGATGCCTCAACGAGCATCAATATAATCAACACTACAAAAATACTAAACAATAATTTCATAGATCTGGTAGGACTAAATGAGTTCTAAAACGGAACTCTTAAATAAAATTAAGGTGGTCCTTCACAACTTTCGACGCGTTAGACACAGAATTGGTCTTAAAGATTAATTTTCTTTTACCAATTTTGTGTAAAACGTATCGAGAATCGCAAAGAGGCCTCTTAAGCGTAAAAACTAATGACAATTTTAGTACTGCAGTTGTTAAACACTATTTAGATGCTCATTTATAAAGAAAGAGGCTTGTGGGCGACACTTAGTTACCTAATAAAAATTGGGTAACTTTTGTAAAGACTGATTGATATTAAAATACAATACAACAATCAAATGGTTAACAACGAATAGAAGGTGATACAGGAAAAGCTTTTTTTTTCAGTGCACTATTTGCGATATGTTGCTAACTTTGTCCTGTTAGCAATGAACTACAATTAACTTCATTAAATTAGCCAATTTTAGCGTGTAATCGTTTTGGCTCCTCTACATCGAATGTTCTACGAGCATCGCCCACATTATTTTACAGTACCGTGGTCGCTGTAGTTTCAGGGCCATTGCTAAGGGGCATAGGGGGGCACTGCCCTGCCAAAGACTGCCCGATGCCATACCTGCAAACAAACAAAAATATGAATACACAAAAAGAAAAGGCAGTAAAAAATACACCTAATAGGGACTACAGACCTCAGTATCTGATATGAATTTCAACTTGCTAGGTCCACCCGTTCCTGAAAAAATCGGTGGTGACACACGGACAGACGGACAAGAAAGTGATCATATTAGGGTTTCTTTTTTTACCTTTTGAGGTACGGAACCCTAAAAATGAAAAGAAATGGTATACAAAAGCGAATCTAGTATTCTCCATTATGGTCAATGTCTTACCAAGAGTGTGGTGTATGTGCTCAGCTGGGCGGCGGATGATGTTGGCGACGCGGGCGATGCCGCGCGCACGCGCAGCACGCGTCCGCACGTCGCCGCTTGTTGCACGCCGCGCGCCCGCAACGTTTGCGCACGCATGTCACTTCACCGTCCTGATAATACAATATTGATTATTAGAAAGATACCCCACACAAACCTCACAAGAATTGATGCTTATTATTGTCTCCACCCCCGAAATCAACCGTTTCTTTCGCATTTTCTTTTCAACAGCCTTTTCTTCAGCTTCAGCAATAGCTTCGAAATTTACTACTAAATGCTCTATGTTTGAATAGTTAATTTACCTTGCATCTGCAAGTGACGCATCTCTGTTCCCCGTGCGAATGTATCGACGGATGCACCTCCTTGCCATTAGGGAGTGGTCCGTCGGGGAACTTGCATCCTCCTTCCGCGAGGATCTCGTCTGCTGTCTTCGGAATAGCCTGGTCTTTCGGAGTTTCTTCGTCGGGTTTCTTTACTCGAGGCTGGAATGAGACAAAAAGACGTTAGGTTTCCAGGGACTAGAAGTTTTTTCTGTGTGTAAACTCACTAGCAATCATTGGTCACGTCGCAGAAGATAAAAACTGGCAAGAAATGTTTGCTGCCTCAAAACGGTTCTGCAGTTTCAGCAAATATCTCTGATAGCACGATAGCACTCGAAGAAATCAGTGTATAGGATGGGTGTGCAAAAAACCGGCTAAGTGAGAGTCGGAGTTGCGCATGAAGGGTTTTACACCATTATATTCTGTTTTAGTTGTTATAATGGGCGGCAACAAAAATACATCTTTGAAAATTTCAACTGTCTAGCTATCACGGTTCATGAGATACATCCTGGTGACTGACAGACAGACTCTAAAAAGTGACCAGTTGCAAATAGGACATTACACCAAAAGTCCCCAGATCCCAAAACCTTAATCGACAATTTTTTATCTTACCTCAGGACAAATTCTGCAGCAAGCTCTCTTATCGACTCTATATGCCTCCTTCTCACTGCAATGCAGAGGTGGACACCGTACCCTCGGACAGTGTATCTGCCGGGTGTCAAAGTTGCAGGTGCAGGTGACGCAGGTGTCGTAACCGCCAGGCACGAGATACGGATGCCATGAGGATCCAGGAGGGTACTGTTGACCGGCGAGGATGCAGCTGCCTTCCTCGCTCCATAGGGCTGTCGTTGAATCTGGAAGAGATAAGACGCTAAGATCAGTGTGTGGAAATATAAACAATAGGTTAGCTATTAATCTTCAAAATATTTTGGTAATATTTTTACGGCCAGCGGCTTGCATGAAACCCATTCTTTGGGAATACTATTGTTGCAATAGTTTACCCGCCACTGCGCAGTAGACCCCAGGTACGATGATCTGCCCAAGGTCTTTCAATCCCTTAGTCGCCTTCTACGACACCCACTGGAAGATATGGGGTAGCCTATTCTTTATCATATTTAAAAAAACCTTCAGTTTTATTAAGTGACATCTTCGACTTGACCACTGATAGCTATCGGAATGATTAAATATTATATTGTAATGAACAAGGATACCTCTTAACAATAGATCCTTGTGCTTTATTTATTTGGATTATAAATAGTAGTTTTTCATATTTTCATATAAAATGCAGAAACAACTTACTAGTGCATATCGGACAGCACTGCCCTTGCGGCATCAGTAACGGTGTAAGGCAGTTGATCTTGGGACACTGTACAGGTTCGCACCGCGCCGTACCCAACACACAAACGCATTTTGAACATGTCTGTAAAAAGACAAACAAATAGTTATACACATTTAGTTTATTATCTAGGGTGCTCTACAGATGTCAAAAGAAATATTTATGTTGCTAGGTATCTATTTTGTGGTTTACCTTGGTATCAGTCCAAATATCCCCAGTCTTATACAACTGGTCACCTTGAGAGCAGTAGCCCTGATTCAGTCTGAATATCGCATTGTCGGACTGGTCGTCGTTCGAACCAGTTCTCGGAGTCAATTCGTTGTTCTCTGCACCAGGAATCGATGGCAAGCAGGATTCTGGCACGACTATCTGAAAAAAGAAAATGTCTATTAACAAGATGTTAGTCCCAACTACTGTCCAAATCTAAAGCTAATAATTTATCGTTTGAAGGCTCATAACTTGGTTGAATATTAGAACACTTAGTAGGTACTTACCCAAAATAAGATTGAGTCGCAGTTATCTATCAGTAAAAAGTTCTAAAATATGGAGTAAACTTTACCTTTAAATGATCCTCAACTACGGTAGCACAAAAACAAGATTATGGCGGATTAGTAAAGAATTAGATTAGATCTACGTTTATTGCTAGGATTAAAATTGTCACTATCGTAAGAGTCTACTGTAAGAATTATATGCCAACTTGAATTTTAGATAAGCAACGCTGATGAAAATCACGTGTCTTGTCTGTTAGAAAAGTTAGAAGGTTAAACAAGCCAGGCACTTATTCCGCTTGACTTTAAAAATTTACGAAAAGACTACACCTTGGCTCAAAAATTAGAGTACCTAATGCAAGTTTACCTAGTAATGAACTGCTGATGCTTGCAACACTGATTGCGGCTGGGTTAAGAAATCACAAGGTTTAAAACCATTTCCTTTAAACTAACCTGTGGTACTCTTGTACGCATTAGAACAGTAACATTATCATTGGACCTCAGCTCCAGATACACGGCCCCGCGTTGCAAAGCCACAAGTTCAGCTGTAGTTGGTTCTAGGATCCAGCCTTCTTCAGCGCCAAGTTCTCGCGCACTTTCTTCAACTCCTACATGGCTTTCGAGCCACCAAGAAGTACGGGATCTTAGGTTATTGCCGATTACTACGGTCTGGAAAAAAAATTGTATGATTAACTACTACAGAAAACTATGATGTCTAAGGCAGTTAAAGCTAGCCTATTCTAAGGATTGTATGACAAAGTCGTACGCGGTTTAAATCAACGGCGCGCAGTCCCGTGTATTTCTTCACCTACGCAAGTCCCGATTCTCCTGACGTATCGGAATAAAAAGTAGCCTATGTGTTATTCCAACAATTTACAAGATTCATCAAATCAACGACGTCTCGTCGGTTATTAAAACCGAAGCCGCTGCGTCAGGGAGTAACTTTAATTGTTACTCACTTCATAATAAACTCCGCAGAGTGAATCGACCGAGACCCAAGCGAGGCCAGCCATTGCCATCGGGATACGTATCTGGCTGGTTCGCCTCAATAGGGCAGGACCGGTGCCTGCTGCATCTGGTAGCAGCTTGGATGTTAGTCTACCACGTAGCATTGGAGGACCTGGCGACAAAATTATAAGGATTTTGTTAGAACAGCGTTGGCCTATTTACACGTTAAGCATTGCTTTACCAATTTACCTAAAACTATAAACATTAATTGAGGGTTAGCTCTTAAATAATTATGATCAGTCTTACCTGTATCACCTCCAATATGTACAGCAAGCTGGTCTTCATACAATGGCTGGAATATCCTTGCGCTCGGGCGTGCCAGAACACCGATACGTGTATCCAAGATCTCCACCTGCGAGTGTCTCTTGCCTTGCTCCTCTACCAAGGTTATCTTAGGATCGCTCGACCCAAGATTGTCTATCTGAAATACAAAGAAGATGTTTTTGAACTTATAATTTTTAGAAAACGACTTATCAACAAAAGAACAGTCTTAATAGCTATGATCAACACAACCAAGCTTAAACATGATGCTGTGCAGTTCACACTTGACACTTCTTGCCTTCTTTACTCTTCGGAGTCTTTTAGTATTTACCAAATATTTGAGTGATGATGATGTTATGAAATTTGACATACCTGAATATCATAAACAAGTGACCCCTCTTTGTCAATATAAAGCAAAGCAAGTCCCTCAGGAGACGCACTGGCCGGTACCCTCTCTGCAACCAACGGCGCGTGGAACATTTCACAAGCTGCCTTTTGTCTTACACTTCCCACGATCCTCCTTTCTGGGGCTCCTACGGCTTCAATAGTTAACAACAACCGCCCTCGGGCTAGTGATCGCAGTTCGGCTGCAGAAACCGGAGTCGTGACTTCGAGGACGTTTAGGTGGTAGTCCGGTTTCGTTATTCTTTGGACCTGGAAGTTAAATTAATCTCCATTCATATTTTTTTTACAATATTTTCATTGGTACTTAAACAATGCTACCAACTATAGAGAGACCTGTTTAATTTCGCACTTTTTCTGCGAAGTTGGAGGTATATCGATGCGACCGGCAGGCAAGGTCGTTATTTATTAAAATGTCTTTGCTCAGTGATAATTATTTACCTACCTTTAGAGCGGTGTTGGCCCACCTTCATTTTCATTTCGAAAGTCATTTGAATACCAACTAAGGCACTAATAATCTTTCAATAAGTACGAAAAATGTTCAAACGTTAACATTGCTCTGAACGGTGAAGGAAAACATCGTGATAAAACCCGTTCAGTTCAACTATGTACAAAAGAAATTTGGCAATACTACGCCTAATATATTGCCACGTAGCTTGCTAAATGGCGCTATGAGCAATATCCTGCGATTTTATTAATTTTATACATACATATCATAGTCGAAAAAAATATATAATAGGAATTATGAAATGCCCTACATTACATTGAAAGGTCCTTAAAATTAAGTTAGGATGTGATAAAAGCTGCTGACACTGTATAAATTCCCGAGCCATAAATTATTACTATTATTTGATTATCCCGTATTCTTCATTCTGTGATAGATAACAAATGATATTTTACAATCTACTCGTAACTTAAAGATTTACAATTCCGTCAACTTATACAGAGCTTTATAAAATGAAATGTGAAGTTTCTACTCTACCGATTTTACGTCGTCATAAATTTTAAATTCAATAAACTTTCATTGCATTTATGTAAGCTGCAATCACTTTTCTATAAAACTATCACATATACCTACATAGCTACTAGAACTAAGGGTATAGCGTGCCTTTTAATAACCATTTATCGAACTGCGCAGTACCTATCGTTAGGGAAAGCGACATGTTCTACAAATTGTATAAAATATTCGACCCTGTGTATCAGTAAACAAGTCACGTTGATTTCAACACGGTCAGGCAAGAGTGTAATTAGTAAACAATGTTTCATTGATGTCAGTTGATTTTCATTAGGGCTGACCGAGTAATAATCAATAGATTTATAAGACCAAAATAAGCGCTGTAAAACGTAACATGGCGCCTTATAAAGTCCTCTGACCGGTCGGTTTAATGATAAAATACTGAGAAATAAATCGTTTCCTATGTTTTAACCGGATTTGTTTCATTTAAGCATAAGGTAAGTAGGTTTTCCTGTTGGTGTAAAATCTTACCTCGTCAACTATGGTTTGGTTCTTCTCAGGCAGTGTGAGAATCACTTTGACTAGATGCGAAGAGGCTGTCGCTTTAGGGAAGACACCGTTGAAGACAAGGGCAAGATAGATGCTGGGCGTTACTCCAGCGGCAGCAGTGACGACTGCTGTTCCTCCCCACCAGCCATCTTCATGGTCCATTGCTCCGTAGTCCCGACAAGCGCCTTGTCCGAACGAAGGTGGAGGATGTTCAGGCTCCAACAACGTCGTAAACATCTCCGACGTCAAAGCTGGATATCTGAGAATTTCCCATCATCAATTAAGGAAGTGCGATTATAAAATTTTCCTTAACGCATTATAAAATATGATGAGTAAAACATCGGCAAAGATTACGACATCAATACACCGTTTAATACGATTGAGTTTTCGCTTGAAAAGGTATTTAGAATGGCTCCATGCTAGAATATTCCAAGGATTCCAATGAAACCCACTGATTTCCGATATCAATCACACGGTTAATTTAATTTATGGTCTTTAATGAATAGATCACTTACGATGTTCTCAGAAACCGTGTTTCAATAGCATCAATTATGGCGTACTTACTAAATTACCTGCTCGAATATTATGGTCACCATGCAGTGCCATGTAGTCGTTGTATAATTGTCTACGAGCAAGTCAACAATTTTATAAATATATATAATTTTATCTCTCTTTATTTTGTCTTGCCTATGTCATTATTCGGAGGAAAGCTTCTGGGTGATATCCAGATTACAACCTTTTAAATTACTAAACTATATTCAAAAATATTTACGGAGTATTCAGCTTTCAGATGTTAAGAGCAGCTCACAAATCAATTCAATCATTTCGGAATTACCAGTGCTATACATACACAGACCAAATGACATAGGGGTAAAACTTATAATACCGATCTAATGTTATTTAGGGGTTAAAATTAATACACTGATAACTTAGTCTTCGTCCACTGTACCGTATACAGTACTTTGTCGATCTTCTTCTGTCTTTGACTCCATTGTTATTAATTACGTACTCCATTTTTATTTTTTTGTACGATACACGTTTGGATTGATCATTGTATCTCGGCTTTTTGAAACATAAACCGCCTCTATGCAATAATCAATTTACCAAACTTGTATCGCAATGTACTATACTAGGCTTGCATAATCGTTTCTATTCATAACTTAGAATTGTGTTTACGAGCTGTATGTGTATCTTAAAATAATAAATAAATACCTTTAGTGACCCTAAAATGTACAGTAACATAACCTACCTATCAATTCTGCCGCTAAGAGCGCTGTCTATAGAGCTGTTTCCATCGTTGCCCCACAAGAGAGCGACGTGCAAATCTCCGTCCCGCAATAAACTCTTGTATTGACGAGGCACCCGACGCCAGACACCGCATAACTGTTTAAATTGACAAGATATATATATTAACTGGAGAGTATGTTAAATAAAATAATAATTAATGTCAATAGATATTAAAGTGTTACTTTGTTTTATCAATATAAAGCTACGCCTTGTAGTTTCAAAAGCCTATATGTTATTCAAGGTGTCCAGCTATCTCCATTTTATCCAAATCTGTCCACAAACTTTCGCATTTACATTATTAGTAAGATACCTACGTACCTTATCCGTTTTCTCTTCATAAATAGTATGAATCCCAGGTATTTTCTTCAGAGATTGCTCCAACAGAACTCTTCCAACTTTATCAAGGAAAGCGAGAGCTCTAGGTTGGGAAGTTATCGATGGGCTAAGTATGAGAGACCAGTATAGATGTCGCCGTCGGAAGGTGAAGCGGGCAGTGGCTACACCTGGAGCCACTGGGACTCCGGACATGTCGTCACGTCGCACGCATAACGGGGACCGACCCGTTAGAAATGAGGCGAAATCTGGAGGGAATATAACGAAAATGATAAACACACACATAAAGTGCACAACAATACAACACACATCGTGTGGGCCGGAGTTTAGTCGCGTACCTACCCAGGGCCTTTTAACGTCTTGGAGGATTCTGTCCCCACAACCACTCAAAATCTACTAAGTGACTTTTTAGTTTATATTATAAATATATATTGATTGATTTATAATAATAAGGGTGTACCGCCCATCTCCTGCAACATAGACTCAATATTTTTTGTGAAAGAACAGACACCCACAACACAAGTTAAATCTTGTGGGTACTTGCACTTGGCTTCGGTCCATGCTTTTTGTCCCTCCGACGCGGGGAGAAACAAAATGTTGTTGCTGTAACTACAAATAGTGTTTTTAAAAGACTCTGAGTCTTTTAAAAACACTATTTGTAGTTACAGCATAGTTATATTTTTTTTGCAAAAAGGCCACGAGGGCAAAGCCCTAAACGGTGGACCGACCAAGTGTCCGAACAGCTAGATTTACCACTCAGCACAGCTCTACACCAGGCGTCGGACAGAGTCTATTGGAGGAAGACAGTAAATCGACTGCACCAGCAGAGTCACGATCCTCAGCACTGAGGGAACGACGGAGGAGGAGGAGTTACAATTTTTAAGAAATAAACATTATATTATATTTATTGTTTTTTAACAAAATTTTGTATCTTCCCGCGTATCAGGAATCCAATCACAGACCTATCAGGAATCCAAAGAATTAAAAAAAAATCGAGTAAGATGACATGTGTTTAGAATTACCGCTTTTTGTAACAATTAAATATGGATGGTGTGACGTGGAGTAAACTGAGACAATTATGAAGTGTTATTATTATTATTTATAATACGAAAATTGTACTTGCACAAAAATTAGCAGGGAAGGTAAAACCGGATATGAACGCAAATTTAAAAAACCTACTTACATCTCATATTATGCTCTTCCTCTTCTGCTGTGATGACCATTGGACTGTCCTCTTGTACTATATCAGGAGCTGCAACAAAAAACAAACCTGTCTGTCAGTTCCTTGTTACCACGTGTGTGGCATTCTGATGTTACCGGTTTATTTACCTTAACTTAATGGTAATTGATATTTTCTACATACAGTAAAGTCGAACGGGTGTGGCGCCTACCTATTAAGTTACATGGACCATTTGGTCAACTAAAGTATCATTGGTTCCGTGATTCATTCATTTTTCTATAGGTAGGTACGGTCGGCTTCATAATTGCAGACCCACTGTAGAGCTCCAAAACGGCTGTTATAAGAATGTTTTCAACACAAGCAAGATTCAAGACACCTGCTTTAGGTGAAGTTTAAAATGTTCTAACTCATCAAATAATCAAACAAAAAAAAACTGGTTGCCTGTAAAGTCGGTATACGGGCGAAAGTTTTACGTGACAACAACTGTGCTCGAGTGGAAGGGACGCGTGCCTTTCACTTTTTATGTCTGTCTCTCTCGCTCTTAGGCGGGCTAACCATGCCCGCGTGCCTCTCACTCGCTCTCATTGTGAGCGCATAACGTCAGCGGAGCGTAACGCAGTTTCTTGAAGTGTCACCCGGCAAACCAATTTATAAAACGTTGTCACGTCAAAAATATTTAAAAGCAAACATTCCAATAATAATCGAACTCTACCGAGGGCTGCAATTATGCAGCCGACTGTACCTATCATTTATTTAGTGGTTTATTGTTCGCAATGGGTTAAGTACTACTGGAGACAGAAAGACTGGTTGCATTCACTGGATTTCATTGATTTATAAATGTTAAATCGAAAGAAACAACAGAAATACATCATCTGTGAAAATTTCAACTCTCAAGTTATCGTGGTTCATGAGATACAGCCTGGTGACAGACAGACGAACAGAACGGACGGATAGCAAAGTTTAGTAATAAGGTCCCGTTTATACTAAAAATTATAAATCAAAAACGGTAGAGACCATAAAACAAAATGTGTAAACCGCACATTATAATCGGTGGCGTTGAAACACAGAATGTTTCTTAACCTGTCTAATATATTTCTTGCATTTTGTAGTGACGTTCATCTCGTCATTGATGCCCTCGGTCCACCAAGACCTTCGACCCCTCGATTCGTGTTGATTGGATCAAATATTGTACAATCGCAAGACCGAACCGTCTAGACGGCGACAGCAGAATTTGCGATTTGCATAGCTTTCTTGTTGGGTCTGCTATGTATAGAAATAGAGAGAGCACTGACATTTCACGCGACACTTAGATTGGTACCCGATTTGTCTATCTGTTGTTCGTTATACGTTTTAAAAACTGAGTGATTGTTAATTTCGTCATTAAAACGAAACCAACGAAGTCAGTAAATGTTTCTGCAAACGATATCTACTGAAGTAAATGTAAACTAAAATAACTGTTTATTTTGAAAATTTCTTTCGGAAATAAGTTGTTTTACAAGATTGAATGACACCATCATATTATTATAATTAGGTTTGGTTGTCTTAGAAGTCAGAATCGTCTGCAATATTGAGTCAAAGCATTATCGTAGAGGCAGTCGAATACGCGTGCCAAATACTTGCAAGTAGTAGAAAATGGAGACACCACTGTATCTAATTTAACGCATTATCAACCGAAATAGTAACGAAAAAACTGTTTCGGGATTTAAAAAGTAAAAAAATCAAAGTAGCTATAACTGTTTTAAATCAAAACAGTTTGTTTTCCTGTTAAACTAAAATAGACCCAGACGACGATGTAAAATCTTTGATGCTGTTTCAAATGTGATCACACAGTGAATAAATGTTCAATTTGACTTTTATGATTTTTTAATCGTCCAGCTCTATTTTGAAGCAAAATCAAAGGAAAAATTACCATTATGGATGACACTAAACGCTTTTTTACAGAAGTTAAATACATAATTGTGTTAACTCAACGGAGACGGAGATGGAGTTTAATGTTAATAAAAATACTCAGTATCTAAATATTGTATTCAAAAAATTAGTTGATAAGCGAAACAAATCTAAGTATATGTTTAAAAATCAATTGCTGTTTGTTTGTCTCGCTAAAATTCGAGAACGGCTGGTCCGATTTATATGATTTCAGTTTTGAAATGTTTGTAGTAGTCCAGGGAAGGTCTAAAAGTTAGAAAGATCGGACTTACGCGGGTGAAACCGCGGGGTTCGCTAGTAAATATAATAAATAACTTTATTCACTAATAATGATGCTACAATAGTCATAACAAAAATAATTTCACTGAATTTTATCTTATACAAAAATAGTAGATTTTTAATAACTAGATCTTATAATGCTATGATAAAAAATAATTCGGGAAACAGAGCGAATATCACTAAGAAAAGATAGGTTGGATGATGAGTTGTTTACGTATCGAGCTACGTCGAGGCAAAGGCAGATTGTAATCTAGCACAGTACCGCATCGGCACCGGTATTCATAATTCACTCTGTAAATTCATTACATACCCGAGACAGCCCTAAATTTATTTGCAAATGGCGCCAACGTGGCGATGAGTGGCTCTAGGATATTTACAAGTAGGTACTTACAAGAAAGAATTTACATAGATGAAATAATCCGAAGAGGGATGGCGCCTCTAACAATTCGTTCAGGATTAAACGACTTTTAAAAGTAATTTATTATAGCGTAACATAATCTCTTTATTGGCTATTTCTGGATGGAACTTGATTTAAATTAAGAAATAAATATGTTATTTTTTATTTTTATAGCTAGTTAGGAGCCTATCTATTGTCAAAAGTCATTAAAAACGTTGCATTAGGAGGTTGGTGTGATTAATAACATTCTATTAATTTACAATTCTTATAAAACACTAGCTGCGCTCCGCGGTTTCACCCGCGTAACTCCCGATCCGGTGGGAATATCGGGATGTAAGCTATCCTATCTCTCAAGTTGGATCGAACTGCACATGGTGTGCGAATTTTATTATAATCGGTTAAGTGGTTTAGGAGTCCATTGAGGACAAACATTGTGACACGAGATTTATATATATTAAGATAGAGTGAGTACATCGTAAAACAACGCTCTATCTATCAAATAAGGATCGTCTAATGGCACCGCAGCACCTTTGACTTTGCTTACAGGCTTGGTCACACGTCGCGTTGAATGAATATTTATACCCCTTACATATGTTTAACACATAAGTAGGTACGCTAAAGCGCGACGTTTCTGCTTCTCACCGACACTGCTCATTAATGTCATTTAACGTAAATTTAAACTTTTGAAAGCAACCACGAGAGAACGTGATAAGACTAAAACCACGACGGCTTCATTTGCCTTTACTCTAAAGACCTCTACGAACGCGGCGAGTTTTCCAATCGCGTGACGTAACTAGGCGCCACTTTGACGACAGTTGATATTTCCAGTGCTATTACAGAGAACAGAAATGTTTGTGCACCTAACCAGTGTTTGGCTGAGAGTTTCATTATACGATTAATTAGTTTAATGCAAGTCATAAACTTATGAAATAAGACGAGCCGCTGCCACACCGACGCGACGAGATGCCGCCGCTGCGTTCGCTTCTGAAATAAATAAAACGCCTAATTATCGGCGCTCAGTTTGGCTGGTAAGTGACTAAATATAGGTTCTTGCCTACATAATTCTGATCAATTTGGAGTAAAACTATGTCTCGGCTTTCAACACAATACTATTTGAGAACAGAATAACATGGTTCGTAGACACAAACATGTCGGTACTGGCGCCGTTGATCGTGGCGAAATGGATTTACTTAACTAACATACAAATCAGTCAGTAGATTGACAAGAGTTCGCAGTGAGCAGCTTGTATTCTAGGCCCCAGCCTTAGTTGTTCAATCATCATAGATTACACAATCGATTGAGCCAATAAACAGTGTCCTAACACTACTTAGTGTTTCTACCGCTTTGCATATTTATAAGACGTTTAACAGAGGATTAGATATATAACGCTTGCATATTTCAGAACTCCAGTTTTTCTCCCGACGTCAATAATTCCATTATCTATATCCATTTTAGATACAGTGTTAACAACTTAACCAATTATATGATGTAGTCAAACGTCGTCTCTACATTTAGTATGCAACAAAGACGTAGCAAAATGCAATCGATTATGAAAACGTAGCAATACAATGCAAATGCACTGACGGAACAAACACAATACTTGACCTCGAATCAACATAGTATAGGTAACTAGGTATTACTGTTTTCACTCAATATTTTAAACGACATTATATCCATAATTTGTAGACATTTCAATTCAAAGCATTTCAAAGTCTTGATTTTAGATCTTAATGTTAGTTTGTTTCAATAAAGCCCCTGTTACCACTGAGTATCACGATTCAAAAGTGTAATTGTATCTACTTCTACTTCAATTGTATCAGAATTATTATCTGTTTCTACGTAGTTCGTTTGTTTTAGACTTGGTTTTAGATAAGTAATATTGAATTTGCAAGAAAATACTCGACCTAATTAGCCAATAACCTAGCTAAGTACATCATTGTCACAAACCAGATAGATAACACTGATATTAATAGATTGAGTGCAAAATTTTAATCTACGGTTTATAGGCACTTATTTTAGAACAATTTTTCATACTCTACAGGGGGCTTTATATGAAATCGGTTCCTAAGAAGTATACTGCAAAAAGAAATCGTTTTGGAAAATTACTGAAATGTGCAATTTTCCGAACAAGACTAAGGCAACCTACCTACCTATAGATAGACATTGCTCAAACGGCTTACACGAATAAATAATCTTATTATTGAAATAATAGAGTTGAATTTAAAAATACGAAGATGGCGCAAGATATCTGCGTGCAAGAATCCAACGGAGGCCGCACTGTCGCCCAAGCGAGGTTCACACGTCGAAAAGGACCCGACGATGGTCGACTGATCTCATTCAGAATTCCCGCAACGACAAGCGGCATATTGTAGTCGGCCGATGCTAATTTATAGGTTATAGGTATTCGTAATGATTGTGGCAAAGAATGTTTATGGTATAAGGTGCGGTCTTACTGTTGTCGATTGGCACGCCACGCCACGCCACCGCCACCGCGCCGACCACAGTATTCGTGCCTGCACACACGCCCGCGCATAACTGTCGCGCACTCTGAGAATGCAAGCGTTGGCTTCGATTCAACCTCCATTTCCATAAAATATAATTTCGCCAAGATGCCTCGTAATGCATTTCAATACTCACACATAAATGCTTCGTACATTACTGCAACTAGATTTTAATTTGGTCATTATCATCCTACGCTAATAACTAAATAAGTCGCGTTTGCGCAATTTCATTTTTGAGTGCGCTAAAATGGATGTAGGTACAAGACTGGAAAATATTGGACAAGTAAGAATCGGTGCGTTCACGGCCGTAGCTTCCATTTACGGCAACGGTGAACGAGGTATTGTCCCGCGGTATTTCTTGCGGTAACTTGTACAGATCTCTTTAAGGAGAATCGTTTACCAAAAAAGTATAACAAGGAGCCAACGGGGCGGTGTTTACAAGACGTCCAACACTCTATGTCTCTCTGCATTGTCGGGTGAAACGATTTACACTCACCTCTACCTTCATCTAAGATCCGATAGTGGCCTTTTCCATTTAATCTTGATGATTTACACAGCGCCAGGAACTTTAATCCATGCTCTATTCAGGGCGCTGCTGTAGTTCCTGGAGCATGATTTAGATGGAGTAGGCTTGCCCAGAACCTATACCATTCTCAACAGCTTACTCAACCATGTCCAAAGAAATAACTTCAAGTCAATACGTCTGGAGCCAACTAAGCCGCGGGTTTCACCGTAAGAGCAATATTATAAGCGCACAAAAAAAAATCATTAAAATTTTTCATTTTGTATTCAAAGCCACAACCTTCGGAATGAAAGTCGAGGTATCTACCACTAGGCCAAAAGCGCTCTTTCTGTCTACTATCTAAAGCCAGCATAAATCACAGCCACACGCATTTTTTGCATTTCTAGCTAAAAATAAAAACATGAAAATATGATTTCTACTAAGTACATATACCTACTCATGCTCGATTTTAGCGTATTTTATTTATTAACTATACAACACAAAAAGAATTTTTCAATTCGAACCAGCAGTTCCTGAGATTAGAGCGTTCAAACAAACAAACAAACTCTTCAGCTTTATGAAGTATATAGACTAGCAACACGCCCCGGCTTCGCACGGGTATATTATGCTTGTAATCATTCCTCTTGAATCACTCTATCTATTAAAAAAAACCGCATCAAAATCCGTTGCGTAGTTTTAAAGATTTAAGCATACATAGGGATAAAGGGACATAGGGAGAAAGCGACTTTGTTTCATACTATGTAGTGATAGTGATAGTGATAGTGATAAGTATAGATAATTCTAGGCACAACTATTTAGAAATGCATGATTTGACTAATAGTACCCGTAGACATCAAAGTAAACACAAGTATCGCAAACAGACACCTCTACGTTTTCTCCATCACGAGCTAAACGAGCATGAAATGATATTTGTTCTTTTAACTATACAAATAAGGTGATGAGATTACTGTTTGAGTACCGAGATTGTCTGCCGTTTAATAACGCTTGGCGCTCGTTAAATGTTTGTACCTATATTATTGTGTTGATTGCGCAGCTTTAAACGTTTGAAAAAAAATATCCCATAAATCGCAGTATTTATCGCATCATTGTAGGATAAGTGTCATGAACAGTCTTATTTACGAATCATAAAAATTAAGATTAATTAATTACTTGCTTCGCCCTGCGATTTCACTCGCGTTTAACCCCATCCCGTGACAATATTGGGAAAAATATAGTAGCCGTAAATCATGTGCAATACGTATTCTCGTAGCGTTTACTTATGAATATCCCGGATTCAGAATCAGCACCGCTGAAAACCTAATACACGATACCCCACTTCAAAATCAAGAGTGACATTTGACAGATGTCAATTCTTTTTTATTTTACTTTTTCGATCGTCTTTTGTTTCCGTTTTCGATTGCCTTTTGTTTTCATTTCGATCCACTTTCAGCAGGAACGTACCAATTTTTCGTTATTAGATTTCGATCAATTATACCTGACTAAGTTTTTAATTATTTTAAATTTTTTCCTATTTTCCCACCATTTAAACTTTTCCTAGACTTCCACAAATATTTCACAATCTAAACGTTCCACGCCGTTCTGTGTAAAGACAGAAAGGCAAATAAACCTATAATGTATTCCATAAAATATGAATTCTACGATTTTGATGTAGGTACCTTCAGACTTTTAGTCTTTTATTCATTTATTATTAGTATGAACTATGAACCTAATAAATATGACTTTGCACGTGATAAGCACGACGAAATCGTTGCAGATCGTAATGCATAACATACATCTTGATTGTTGACTTCATGATATGACGTTAGTCGATCGGGTCTGCTGATGGAATTTAATTAGAAATGAAGCGAGGACTGATTGGCAAATGGCATAGGGCGTTTCATCAGCGACAGCATCTCGAGGTCATTCTTCGATATAAGTTATCATTATTTCTTTCATTGAAAGTCTACAAGTATCAGTTTGTTTCAATGCAATGCTGTGCTAGGATAAAATATTTACAGTCATGTGCAGATTTATCAGACTCAGCAGTGTATAACAATAACTATAATCACTAGATACTTTTAAGGGTTTCGTACCTCAAAAGGTAAAAAAGGAGCCCTTAAGATCACTTTCTTGTCCGTCTGTCTGTCTGTGTGTCAAAACCGATTTTCTCAGGAACGGGTGGACCAAGCAAGTTGAAATTCATACCAGATACTGAGGTCTGTAGTTTATTATTTAGGTGTATAAAAATCAAGGTCCTGAGTCAACACGATAAAAAGATATAAGCAAATTTATATTTTCGCAAAAACTCGTAAGTACCAAAATATACCTTAAATGCCTTTACTTGTGCGGTAAGACCTTGTTTTTATATGTATACAGGGTTATTGGAAATTAATTGACACTGCGTTAAGGGCTTCTTCTGTGCACCTTAACGATCAACTTTTGTTCTACGACTTTAGGAAATTCATTATAAAAATATTTCATACAAAAATAAAAAATTAAATCTAACAGTTCAAATAATACTCAACTCTACGTCTACGTCACAGAATCAATCGCCCCGTGCCGGTCGCGCGCGCGCACTTGCCGCATAGACATAGAAAATTACTAGACAGTACGAGAAACACTTAAATATTTTTTTTGGGATATGTATTAAGTTTCGACAAAAGTCGTAGAACAAAAGTTGTTTGTTAAGGTGCACAGAAGAAGCCCTTAACGCCGTGTCAATTAATTTCCTATAGTTAACCATAGCGTAGCGTGGTATAGCGTTTAACTATCTTACAATATGATAATGACATGGTCCAAGATGTAACACGCTTTCTTAAGAGACACCTATACGCTCGTGACTAAAAGACTCTCAAATAAACGGGGGCTTTGAGAAACGAGTCAACAGTGGAACTAAAACTTTTCCGTTTTCAATAATTTAATTTTATTGATATTGTATTACATCAGTTAATTAAAATATCATAATTATTTTATTATAACGAAAACTTACTGTAATAAATATAAATAGATTACCTATTGTATAATTTTATTGGCTTTTATTCAAGATGTCACTCTGTGATTCAATATCACTCGGGTAATGAAATAGATGATTACAAAAATGATTGATATATTTGACATTGATTAATAATTAATTTCAGAAATAATTTTTAATTAGGTAATTAGGTAATTTTTAGTTATGTTTTATAAGAATATCGGCCTTTACATCTAATTTAGATGATTTATACCCTCTAGACGCATAAAGCCAACTACGAAAAACACCACCTTTACGCAAAATACCAACTACGCATAACACCAACTTTGATTTAAGCAAAATACCAACTACGCATAACACCAACTTCGATTTAAGCAATATACCAACTACGCATAGCACCAACTTCTATTTAAGCAAAATACCAACTACCTACGCATAACACCAACTTCGATTTAAGCAATATACCAACTACGCATAACACCAACTTCGATTTAAGCAATATACCAACTACACATAACACCAATTTTAATTTAGAAACAAACAAATTGAAACAAAAGACGATCGAAATTATGATATCAGCGCCAGTAACTTTATATCCCATTCCTAACCCATCATGATATAATAGAAACCCTGTATTCTGTAATCTTTCTTTCATCGGGACATTATTAAAAGGATATGAAAAATATTTGCATCATGTGTTTTTACTAAAATGTTGCCTTTTTCTGTCCAGAAGGCCAATTCTCGTGAATAACATTGTTCAAATTACATTTCAATATCATTTCGATCACAAATAATACCCTCAAAGTCGCACAAAATACCCTCAAAGTTAGCTTTTTGTAAAAAAAAAACTGATTTTGACGGTACATTTTGCAATCGAAATGCAATGTAATTTAAACAATGTTATTTACGAGAAATGGCTTTCTGATTGAGTGATATATTATATCAACATATATGTATATATATATATACTACTAGATTGGGTTTTATAAGTACTTAGATTACTAAGTAGATAAGCTTTTTTATTTTGTACTTTTTAGGGTTGGCAGGTATTTTTTTCTAGAGAGTATATTTTTCCACCTACAAACTTTCTTTAAAGTTTGGTGGATTTTTTTGTAAATTTTGCCTATTTTCTTTTAATAAATAAATAAATAACTACTAAAGGACTATGGAGTCCCGGACCTTTGGAAGGCATGCGTGGAGCTGAAGCCAACACGTAGAGGCCCTTTACAATAACAAGTTTAATGGCAAAGTATGATGTGGACATCAAACCGGCGATTATCCCTGTCTGCACTATAAAATGCAGCCAAGGACAACCTCCGGTTTGAATAGAACTATTGATAAACTACAGGAGAAAACTACTAGTTGGGCTATTGTGATGGGATAGTAGTGGACTGGATACTGGGGAACTATGGGTACTATGGCACCTGCCGTAACAATGTTCAACAAACATGTAAAAGTGGCAGGCGGAGACTCGCCAACTCTCAAACTGGGCCACCCTAATCGGCTGAGTAAATTACAGCAAGGGGGCAAGAGGGACGAGAGTGGCTAAAGGATAGTGACGCCGCACTGGGTTTTAAACTCAGGTCACGGGCTCCCTGAGGGTCCAGCCTACCTGGCCCACTCACCACTTACGTATGGCATATATCCTTCGAATATACTCTTGCGACTCCACTCTGGACGGCCGGTTAAGGCAAGCCAGAGGCGGGGGACCGCTTCCTCGTCATTTTTCACTCCGATCAGCCAACTAAGGCCAGCCGGAGATGAGGAACGGTTGCTTCCCCCAGGAGCACTCGGGACCGCGGTGTCGCTACTACCCGTCACCTCGCCTCAAGGTGCCCTGCGGGCTTATTATTATTATTATTTTAACGCACGGCTCAAATTAATGGACTTAATTTTTTGGAAACTTAATTTTCTTTTCCAATTAACTTTACCTTTATTATGTATTATCACACTTTAACAATTAATGTACTTAACTTTACTTAAATATGTAGTCTAGAAACAGTAGATACCTATGAAGTTCGCCTTGTGCTGCTAATTGACATGTGGCACATTAACATTCGTCTTCATTAGTGGTTTGGCTTCAGAGAAAATCAAAACAGAAATCACAAAACATCGACTCATTTTATTTTTGTACTAATTAATCAGCAATGTAAGAAGCTCTACATTTATTCAAGCCTAATTATTTCGATGGAAATGTCTAAACAACAAAATTTAAAGCAACTACGTGGTATCAAATGAAAATTATTATTTTACGTCTAAACCAATCTTTTTAAGAGAATCGTGAGTCTTCGATACACGGCGCGAGCCGTATCGTACGATAGAGAGAGTTTAAGTTCGGACGTAATTGCTACATTTTGCTTTTCAAATAATGTTGCGGGCCGTAACGTTTTTACCCCCTTTATCCTTCACAAAATGAAATAAATTTGGTCTCATTTAATTCACTGCATCTTATTCTAGGTATATCTTTTTTGGTAATTCAGTTTAGTCTATTAAAACAACTGAAACGCTCGATTAAGTTTTTAAGTCAAAAATATAGATATTCAGATAACAATAACTTTTATCTTAGGCAATATTTCTTTAAAATAAAAACGGTTAAACCTAGTTTTCCATTAGATCTGTAACATTTTCAAAAATTATCAAAATCGGACTTCGTTTATGGGGGGGAAACGTTACCGCTTTTTGTATGGAAATTTACAGCTTCACACTGGTCTTAATAGTTAAATGCAATGGTTTTTTAACTTTGTGAATTATTCATGTGAATTATTTAATTATCCGTGAAAAATTTGACTATTCGTGACTAGGTGCCATTTGTTTTGAACCATACCTTGATATGTAATAAATAATTTTCTATTTCATGTAATACGTATATTCGTGCATGACTAATAAACAAATTTAAATAAATACATTTTTAGATATACAAGTTGTACATGAAAATAAGACACCTGCATGGAGGTATTAGCTACTCATGTGGTATTAGATCTTGATAGTCCCTAGCTACGCTCAAATAAAAATGACGTATTACATTAATGATCATTTCTATTTTAATGTTGTATAGTTATGAGACTATCAAGACCCTATCATATATTATCGCAGCCGGTAGTAGATGTCCCTTTTGCATGTACAGTCACATTACCAATTATCTGTACCCCACGTGACCTAGAGCACACTCGCTAATCTGTATGGTTATAATAATGTTACATGATTCTGTTTTTTTTAAAACAATATATTTACTATACAACATTAAAAAAATAATAAAATAAGTAAGTAAATACTATTTTTATCACAGTTGCTCATAAAGTGGGTCTTATTAAACCGCTTTTAGGCTTATAATGCAACGTATTATACACGCGTGCGATATAAAAATATCCAACTAGTGCTAAAATAAATGTTATCCCGATAAGTTAAATACGTATCCTACTGCTAATTACATGTTAGGTAGATGGAACATTCTTAATTTATCTGGGTTATACTGTTTTGATGTATAGAAAAAAGGTACCAACAAAGAATTTTTAACCTATTTAAAATAGTTGTATCAAAAGTAGTTTTATGAATTAAAATTTTATGTGATAATTTTTAAGAATTTACGTGATGTTAAACCGCCTCTATGCAAAGATCAACGTTCCACACTTGTGTCGCAATGTACTAATTTTTTACAGATATGCGAATGAACTCTGGGTCACGTGGGGTTCAGCTAATTGGTAATGTAACTGTACACCGTGTAGGTATAAAAGAACTGCACTTATTCGTGTACAACTTTTAACTTGCTGTATTATTCAAAGACAAGGTCAAAATAATTATACTGTAACCACTGTACACTGCGGCGCCATATACAAAATTAACGAAATCAATAAATAATGTCTAATGTTTGATCTAAATGTTTCGTATAATTGACTATGAACACATCTAGGAAGTTATGACCACTTTAAATCGCACACCCATTTCGAAATCGTATAATATCTTAATATATATAAATCTCGTGTCACAATGTTTGTCCTCAATGGACTCCTAAACCACTTAACCGATTATAATAAAATTCGCACACCATGTGCAGTTCGATCCAACTTGAGAGATAGGATAACTTACATCCCGATATTCCCACGGGATCGGGAGTTACGCGGGTGAAACCGCGGAGGGCAGCTAGTAGATATATATAAATCTCGTGTCACAATGTTTGTCCTCAATGGACTCCTAAACCACTTAATCGATTATAATAAAATTCGCACACCATGTGCAGTTCGATCCAACTTGAGAGATAGGATAGCATACATTCCGATATTCCCACGGGATCGGGAGTTACGCGGGTGAAACCGCGGAGGGCAGCTAGTATAGATATAAGTGAATCATTCGCACTAAAACATCGAGAGACAAATGAAAAGGTCAATGATGATGATAAAATACCGTCACTGGGTCACGCCAATGCAAGGAGACAATGATTTCAAAACAAACAATGGACTTTTGTCTTACCTCGCCGAGATAAGTATGCCTATACTGGCAGATCATGTTCATGTAGGTAGGTATTACTTATTGTTCATTCAGATGATCCATAAAATTGGGTTAGAGCAGAGGTGAATGGGGAACAAAGGTAATGAATGAATCATTACGAACTGTCACCGACAGCAAAAGTTTAAAAGTAAAAAAAAGTGTTTTTCATTACTCATACTCCGAAAGTAGGTCTAAAGGTGCCTGAAGAGCGTGTAGAAAATAAAACTTTCAGCCCTAGAGAAAATCGCTTTCACTGACAGCTGTCATGTCAAATTATGGCTTCGCACGGCTTGTGTAATGTGCATGTAGCCAGTATCAGTATCATTACGCATTAGGAACTTCAAAAACCTAACCTCCTTGCTTTAATTAACACCAAAGAATAACACTACATGTATTTAACCTCTTTGGTTCCAACCTTGTAAGAGGATCAGGTAGTATGGAGTCTCTCATTCACTCTCGTTGTTAGGAAGAATTTTATGTATTATTCGTAATGAAAAGCACAGTGTTTACCTCGGGTGAAAGACTCATTAAGTCCCTCGAACTATTAGCGCCCTCGCTACGCTTGGGCGCCAAACTCCGTCTCGGGACTTGTAATGAGTGACTTTCACACCTAGGATAACAATGTACTATTGAAGTTTTAGGTTTAGCTTTTATTTAGATAAAAGTAAAACATAGACTTTACCTATGTCTTATTTAGTACATAGCGCCCCGGCTTCGCACGGCTATATTATGCATGTATTATACATATAAACCTTCCTCTTGAATCACTCTATCTATTAAAAAAACCGCATCAAAATCCGTTGCGTAGTTTTAAATATCTAAGCATACAAAGGGATATAGGGACATAGGGACATAGTGACAGAGGAAGCGACTTTGTTTTATACTATGTAGTGATAGTGAAGTACATCCAGGTAAAGAGAACGATAACACAAACGTTTTTGATTACGATGAAATTAACATTGATCTTGAGGTTGAGTGGCATGAATACGCGAATAGAGATCGTGCTCTGGTTCCACGATAGAATGAATGGCCAGCTTTGTGTCCGGAAGCCGCCATGTGGCGCCCGCCCTAGGCGCCACAATACTTGACCATGAAAACAAGGGGTCAAAAGATACTCGCGTGACCTCCATTCTAATCACTTTAACATGTTTTATATTATTCTCTAATCTCTACTAGAATACAAAGTTTCAAATAAAACACCATTTAAAATCGCATTTAGAAATATTTTATTGCGGCATAAAATCAGAGACCTGAATATCTAATTAAATGATGTAGTTTGTTTAGCTATCGCGTTTTATGTCACAGATGTTTGATAAACTTGTTTTTTTTTACAGCAATAATGTTAAAAGATATTAATTGATTTGGCAAATAATAAATTAATTGTTATGTCTGGGTTGTCGTTTCGTTTTGATTTGTATTGTATCTAAACTCATTTTATGATGATTTATATTTAAAAGTGGTAATAGAAATAAACCTAATGCAAACGCTTACGCGATGTAGCTAAAGTATTTCTTGATATGACTCTTACCTTAATATAGCTATCATGCAGTCAGCGATAATAAAGTTACCTTCCTTATTAATACATAGTTCATTTATTGCGAATAAGGGTACATAGTATTGGTGTTACAGAATATGTAAAGAACCTACAAAGATCTTATAATAATTAATTTGATGCGATGTTATTTTAGCTATTGCGTATTCAATAGGTAAAATAACATCGCAGAATTTCCTGTAAAACGTATGTATATTTTTTTTTAAGTTTAACTTCGTTTATTGAATATTAAGTAGTTTAGGAGCCAAAGACGATATGTGCTGTTAAAAATATCGACTTTACTGGAAAAGCGTGATGAATACAGAATACATAATTAAGTATGCCGTTGTTTACTAGAATTATACTTGGATTCAATAATGTTCCAGAATATCAAACAAAATAATTTATAGATTATTTTTAATTTAAAATGAAAATCTCGTATTAATGCTGCGTCCGACAAGGGCTATATACATACTAACAATCTTTAAGAAAATATTAAATTCTTCTTCTTCTCGTATAGTGGTGTGGCTCACCTATTGTTAGAGTTTTCAGATCGCCTTAAGGCCTCTAACTTGACCTAACGACTGCTACTAGAGGTAGCAACCGGGACCAACGACTTAACGTGCCTTCCGAAGCACGGAGGGGCTCACGAAAACACATTTTTGCCACACTACTAATTGGCCACCCATCGAAGTAATGACCGTGCCAGGCGTCGCTTAGCCCGCACGACCGTAAACAATCAGCGAGCGTCGCTTAGCTGTGAGCCTCCTCAATATTAAAAAAAAAATGTTATAAGTATCTACCTAATATTTACGATAAATAATTAAGTGTTTGAAATACATTTTTAGCTTTGTGCGCTTTTAATTACCTTATAATATATTTTTTCCTAGGCAAAAACTTTACAGTATGTGTCTATTTTATGTTTCTTTCTTGACAATTTTACAAAATATCACTACATAGTATAAAAGAAAGCCGCTACCCGCTGTCTGTCCCTATGTATGCTTAGATCTTTAAAACTACGCAACGGATTTTGATGCGGTTTTTAATAGATAGAGTGATTCAAGAGGAAGGTTTATATGCATATAAAACAAAACAACCACGCGTACGAAGTCGCGGGCAACAGCTAGTATTGAACAAAAAACAACTTCCTTGGATAAGGGGAAAGGTTCAAATTAAGCTTTCAAGATTTGACCTTAACATACTAACATACATACATTGCAAGTTAACCAAATAAAAGCTTTTAAAAATAAATAAAGTCTATTCTAAAATTAACTTTTAAAAGGAAACAAGTAACCAATCAATAAGAGCAAACAATTAATTAACTAGTATGGGTACCAATTCTAACGTTCCTATTTTGTAGATAAATCATATTGCTCTAGCGAGACAGAGAATGCATTAAATATTAGCTCGAAGCAGGGCACGGGTCAAACCTGTAATTGCAACTATTAATTGATTAGGTACCATGGAAATTAATCGTAAACTTAAAGCATTATAAACCTACACAATTTATAGTTTCAATTACTTGCCCACTGTAATGAAATTATTAAACATCTATTGAAGAATACCACTTATAATATTACGGGTAGTTTTATGATGACTTCAATTAGAGCTCATGAGAAGTCTTGTTGCTATAATATGCTACCTATTACTTTAATTTTATACTGAAGCCAGTTCTTTGATGGTTTGTCTAAGTGCCTACCTATAGGTAGAGCAGTTTCGACTGAATTATTTTACTGTACCTACGTGATTATCACTAGTTAAGAGAGAGGTGGCGATATGGAACTTCCCTAGGAACTTAGAGAAGTTCTTCTACCAGAAAAATGTTATTCCGTGTTATAAATTCCCCAACGGTGTGTTATTTTGTAAATTATGGGGTTAAGATGAAAGGGTACCTGCGGTCTCTCCTCCCTGGATAATGACACTATAGAAAATATTTTTGTTGCATAAAACCTATAATTGTCATGACTATGCCCTTATGTCTTGATTTGTTATATTTTCTACTAGCGACCGGCTCCGGCTTCGCACGGCTATATTATGCATGTATTATACATATAAACCTTCCTCTTGAATCACTCTATCTATTAAAAAAAACGCATCAAAATCCGTTGCGTAGTTTTAAAGATCTAAGCGTAAGTACAAAGGGAAATAGGGACGGCGAAAAGTAACTTTATTTTATACTATGTAGGCAGTGATAAGTACGATATAAATTAAGATATAAAAAAATAAAAAAACAAAACATAGGGGCATGGTCATGGCAGTTATAAGTTTTATGCAACTAAAATATTTGCTCTAGTGTCACTATTCAGGGAGAAAACAATCGACTACGTTTGTATGGAGAGAGCGCCCGGTATCCTTTCACCTTAAGTTTTGAGGCTATATAATATGCCTAAGTGAGACTATCGGGGTTTCTTTACACACTGTAGGTATAGTTGTGATTAGAAAATCATTTAAAGTAAAAATGCAAGAACTTATAAATGATTTATTGTTTGAATTGTAAAAACTTATTAGAATATGTAAATGAAAAAACTATGTTTGTTATTGAATGTTAAAAAGTATTAAGTAAGCATGTTGCAATTTGTTAAATTATTTTCGATTTAATTCGAATCGGCGCCATCTTTTGATGTTTAGGTGATCTTCAGTAACTCATAAGATTGGCCAAGATTACTGAAGCACAATTTGGATATTCTTTTAGCGACCCTAAATTGGTGTCCCTTAAAACATAAAACGCATTTCAGTGCTTTTGCCGTATGTAAAGTTTGACAACATGTTACTAATATTTTTTTGTGAAATAAAATCGTAAACTGTACAATGTTATTCCACTGTATCAGTAGATAGATAGGTAATCTACAAGTCAATCATTCCTATCGATACGGTACAGCATCATAAGAATAAATCTCTCAACGGTAGTCTGCCATACAGCACTAAGTATTCATACAATGTTTATGTTTATAAATTCCACTCATCGTCTTTTCGCACTCACGTTACTAGTTCAATAAACATACATGTCATCATCCTAGTTCTTACCTATTTAGTATTACGGGTTATTAATCATTGGAAAAGTACGTACTTAATTCTCTTTTCTGATAATAAATAATGCTGTTGATTGTGCTGCCTGTGAAGTTTTATACACAAATGCTAACACATTTATAATAATAGATACATTTTATGACAATACCTCAGCAGACCGATCACAGCTTTTCTATTACAATTGCTAGCTGTCAAGAAATACAAGATTTTATACGCTCCACATCGCCAGTTTTAGATCCGACAGTATTGCGCACATTTACTGAAGATTGCTTTGGAATTGGGTAACGCCCCAAGTAACACATTTGGTAACAAATAGCTTGCATATAGTATTTTTTTGGAACCTTTAGTAATAAAATCCACCTTGATTAAGTTCTATATAGGTGGTTAGAACCTATATGCAACCTATATATTACCAAAGGGAGAAAAATTGCAACTCATTTATAGTTGCAGAAGCGTTGCATAAGAGTTCGAATTGTTACCCTGAGTGGTACTTGGAACTAACGGTGCAAATTGCGCGCTGTGAATGAATGATTGAACGATAAAGCGATACATTCATTCGTTGAGTGATTAATTTGTCATAACTAGTCTTATTTTCGGCGGAGATAAACGAAAAACGGTGTGCTTTGTTCTATTGTGTTAATTGTGACAGCCATATTGCATCTATTTGGTGAGTATTAAAAATGTACGTGTAAACCGCAGCATAATATCATGGAGCCCTTGCAAATGGTTTTTTATCGTGAAACCATGGTATATTTACTTAGTAAATTTTGATGCGCCTACAATTTAATCAAAAAATATCAAAAAATATATGCTGATCAAATAAATAAGATAATACTTTACAACAATTTGGTTGTTAAAAACCTAACATTATAGTTTCACAAAAAGTATAATGTCAACAACAGTTATTAAAACTTATTTTGTTAAACGTTATTGTAATAAAATACCATTAAACAAAATGCTTTTCAAGGTCATTATTTTTAAACATGGCGATTTAAAGTAGACCTTTTAGTTCTTATTTTCACTCATTTGTTACCTTATTGGAACTCTTAAGCCCAAAAATCACTCATTAGTACCTAGTAGTGATATTTTTCACTTCACAGGTCTTGCTGTCTCTACTTTGAATTGGGGATCCTCAAGACGGGTACAAAACCCATTGTGAAGGTTAATAAAGTAAAAAAAAAGTAAAATTTACTTAACTTGTAAAGTCGAGGACTGTCTGTACAACTGTCTGTGCAACTGCTGTCAACTGTTTGTGCAACTGTCTGTTGTCTGTGCAACTGTCTGTACAACTGTTTGGTACTGTCTGGTACTGTCTGGTACTGTCTGGTACTGTCTGGTACTGTCTGGTACTGTCTGGTACTGTCTGGTACTGTCTGGTACTGTCTGGTACTGTCTGGTACTGTCTGGTACTGTCTGGTACTGTCTGGTACTGTCTGGTACTGTCTGGCACTGTCTGGCACTGTCTGGCACTGTCTGGCACTGTCTGGCACTGTCTGGCACTGTCTGGCACTGTCTGGCACTGTCTGGCACTGTCTGGCACTGTCTGGCACTGTCTGGCACTGTCTGGCACTGTCTGGCACTGTCTGGCACTGTCTGGCACTGTCTGGCACTGTCTGGCACTGTCTGGCACTGTCTGGCACTGTCTGGCACTGTCTGGCACTGTCGGGCACTGTCGGGCACTGTCGGGCACTGTCGGGAACTGTCTGGCACTGTCTGGCACTGTCTGGCACTGTCTGGCACTGTCTGGCACTGTCTGGCACTGTCTGGCACTGTCTGGCACTGTCTGGCACTGTCTGGCACTGTCTGGCACTGTCTGGCACTGTCTGGCACTGTCTGGCACTGTCTGGCACTGTCTGGCACTGTCTGGCACTGTCTGGCACTGCCTGGCACTGTCTGGCACTGTCTGGCACTGTCTGGTACTGTCTGGTACGGTCTGGTGCTGTCTCGTAATGTCTGGTAATGTCTGGTACTGTCTGGTACAGTCTGGCACCGTCTGGCACCGTCTGGCACTGTCTGGCACTGTCTGGCACTGTTTGGAACTGTCTGACACTATCTGTAACTGTCTGGAATGAAACTAATGTACGGAACCCTCAGCGCGTGAGTACGACTCGCACTCGACCCATTATTATTTTAATTAGATCTTGTGGTTCTAAATGAGAAAAAAATGGAACCGATATACGCTTTACAGTGGCATATAAGATTATATTAGACCTTACAAAGGCAATTACACTAAGGTTCCAAATGAGCTTCAATAATAACTCTTAAGCCACTACAAGTGATAAATAACTCATATATACTACTTATTTAGTACTAAAGGTGCCAAATGAGGGAAAAATACCACCTATTAGGGCACAGTTCTTTAGGGGGGATTTTAAGATGTCATATGCCTCTTTGAGTTCTACAAGAGAGAAAATTAAAACCTTTATGCGCCTATGAGTAATAGATTCGGCTTAATGCTACCATAGGTAATAAAGCAGAAACAAAAATCCCTCTAAAGCAACCATTAGTGATAAGAGTTACTCATTTGCAAATTCGAGTGCTGTTTGCATCTTTAAGTAATACCAAACACTCTTGCATCACTAATATGCTACCTACAGTTGCAAAATAAGTTCCGAAATTCACTAACGTGCTACTTGGGGCGTTGTTTATTGACTCTGTCGATGCATTTCAGAAGAAAGCTGCCGCGGGATTAAAGACGCTCCGAAACATTCGAAGCACGTAAACAAACGCTTGTGAAATTTTAAAATTCTAAACAGGTGTTGAACTGTCCGGAACGCCACAACACTCTATTCACATTCAAGTGACGCTTTCAGTTGCAGAGAAAACAGCTTTAGCAAGTTCGCATCATAAAATTGTGTTCAAACATGTTACTTACCGTCCGGCGCCACATTTCTATGAACAATGAAATGGCGCCAAACTCTCAATCATAAGCTGCGCACGCGCCTCTCGTAAAACTGCATGCATTAACGCTTAGCTTGAACGCTTTACGATTATGCGATTGTGGCATGTCCTTGCTAAAGAAATAACGAACGATCTTTGCTCTTTTACCCTCTACTTTACGTAATTTATTATGCAGTATTTTAAGCAAATTATTAAATTTAACTCAATTATATACCTAATAATGTTATACATTATGCTACGCCTAGTAGATGATATAACTTCACTACATCTTAATATATATAAATCTCGTGTCACAATGTTTGTCCTCAATGGACTCCTAAACCACTTAACCGATTATAATAAAATTCGCACACCATGTGCAGTTCAATCCAACTTGAGAGATAGGATAGCTTACATCCCGATATTCCCACGGGATCGGGAGTTACGCGGGTGAAACCGCGTAGGGCAGCTAGTAGTATTTATAAAACAAAGTCGCTTCCCGCTGACTGTCCCTATGTATGCTTAGATCTTTAAAACTACTCAATGGATTTTGATGCAGTTTTTTTTTATAGATAGAGTGATTCAAGATGAAGGTTTATATGTATAATACATGCAAAATATAGCTGTGCGAAGCCTGGGCGGGTCGCTAGTACAGAATACAATAAGCAAGTACGAGTATACCTATCAATTAGATTTCTATAATAAATTCTTATATTTTCCAAGAACAGTTGAAATGATGTCAATCTATTTAATGGTCATACCCCGTACGCAAGCATGTTCCACTTTCCATTTATTGTTTTTAACTGATCAGTCACAATTCAATGATCATAAAAACAATATGTTTACAATCTAAGAAACATGATATTTACACTTAATAACTACTCGTCCCAATTACTACCGAAGTAAATTTATACAATAAAATAATAATGATGTTGGTATCATCGGTATAATCTTCAAGTCGCGAATGAATAGGTATCTTTTAGGAAAGCGAGCTACATCTTAGGCCATATCGTCACCTACCGTCAGGCAGATATGACAGGCAAACGCTGACCTATCATATTATGTTAAAAAATAGCACACACCTAGTCGTATTTTATTTTTGTATCTCCTCGCGACCGTGACTGTTGTATTGTAACCAGGGACTTAAATACCGGTAAAATACAGTAACGTTATCTGTGGAATTGCAAGATAACGTTATTTGTGAGAGAAACGATAAAACAAAACGTTATTATTCAAAGCTTTGAATATGTATAACGTTATAATAACGTTACGTTATATTGTCAATTTAACGTTATTAAAAATATTGTTATTCATATAATAATGTTATAATTATTGTTTTTATGCTATCTCTTTTACTCAAAGTAATGTTTACTTTTTCTTCGTGTGAACTATCGAACGCAGTGCTCTCTCTGGCTACGTAAGGGTGTAATCTATAGGTATATGTACGTACTATGTTATAGTATAAATGGGAAAGATTAGATTTTTGTTTGTTTGTTTGTTTGTATTGAATTTGCTTCAAAACCACTGGACCGATCTGAATAATTCTTCTAGTGTTGGATATCTCAAATATCGAAGAAGGCTAAAGGTTACATAACGTCCTGAAATTTACTATTACTTTGGTGTTAGATATATGTTTAGTAGGAATAGGTAAAATTTCCGAAACACATTTTTTTATCATAGTGAATCTACGAACCAATCAATAATGTAGCGATAAATTTTCACAGTGCAATTAGTATATACCTAATACCTACCAACCACCTCTTCTGCGGCCAAGCAACGTAGCCGCTACGTTCGAAACCGTGCGCGAGCGGTAGTACCTACCAGGTACCACCGCTCGCGCGCACACGGCGGCAACGTTGCACGCGCGCGCTGCCGCACAGTGGCTCGAAACGGCAAATGATGGACATAGGGCTGTTTTTGATGCAGATCGTAAGCCGTCAAAATATGAAAAAAATGTATGAAACGTCACATGTTTTGGTCTCTAGGTTACAAACCAGAGCAGCTTACGCACTCTAACTTTTAGGCATGTTAGTTCAACTCATCTCTCATTTGACACCACAAACAGCTTGCTATATCGATGATTTTGGAAAATAGAAGTCATTGAAAACTCTATTTTCAATTGAATTTTTTATGACCAAATCTTTAACTATCGTGGTTTTTTTTACTAATCGCTAGAGCTTCTTTATAAAAACATAAAATATTTTATAAAAACATTCAAAACATTAATATTTTCCGAGAAAATCGGCATTATTTAAAAAAGTACTAGAAATTTTGGCCTTTAGCATCAAAACCAAAGTCGATAACTTTCATCACTGAGGCGTGTTAGTTCAACTCTTTACCTTTAATAAGGCACCACAAACCACACAAACAGCTTGATCCATTTGCGACTTGCGGAGCATTTAATTTTTTAGAGTAAAAAAATTATGAGCAATCTTTAATATTTTTTTTATTGCTGCCTATTGCAAGGGCTCTTCGGAGAAACATAAAAGATTCTATAAAAAAATTGAAAACATTCATATTTTCTAAGGAAATCGGCATTATTGTAAAAAATAAATATTAATAAGCCGATTTTCTTAGAAAATATTAGTTTTTTTTTTTTAGAAAATACTACACATTACTACCTACTTACTATCTACTTCTTTCTTAACTTACCTTTAAAACTTTTTCGCAAACTAAACATTTTGAGGTCTTATTATTATCCTCAAGATTGAAATATCTGTAAACTTTGTTGATTTTTTTTCGACCTATTTCGCTTTTACCAACTGATGCGCAAATTCCGCCGCGGCGCAGATTTGTAAAATGAATAAGTTTGGCAACGTCGCGTATTTATCGTTATAATAACGTTATTTTTGCAGTTAAAATTTCGTTCTGTTACTCGTAAAACGTTATACAAAAGATCGATAACGAAATGTTTGCTGAGATACCGATACTATTATAACGTTTTTATAACGTTAAACATTCTGTTATGGATAACGTTTTAAGTCCCTGATTGTAACGTAGTCGAAGTAAGAGAAATAAAATTAAAAATACGCATTTAACCCTTTATCGGGCATAGGGAATATTTGACCCGCGAAAATAATTACTATAAATACAAATCGTGTGAGTTTAAAAAGTTAAGTCATAGATACTATATTTAATGTGTAGGTATAATAAAGCTCATCTGACATGAAGGCTAAAAATGGAACTAAATGTTGACTAATTGAATTTGCTAAAGAAATTATTGCATTATATTAAGTAGGATATCCGTTGTATAACACCCATAACACAAGTCTAGTTACTTAGCTTGGGCTAGATGGCGATGTGTGGAATGTCTTGCAATATTTATATTTATTTATTTATTGCTACATTCTGACAAGCATCAAGGGTGGTGGCGCCATCACATATTAGCTTTATCCAAGTTGCTTTACCCATCTCTCCCTATTAATAATAAAATAATGTCGAACATAAAGCCAAAAAATGTGTTTTTGTTATTTTCAAATTTTTCACCTTTACGGCGTTGCCGTCATTTGGCACGCCTTTATATTTATGTTTTTGTTAAAGACTTTTAACTCTCTAAATCCTTGTACATAAAGTTTATGTAAAAAATATGATAATCAAGTACTTAATCTCTTTTCTTTATGATCATATTAAATGTTTAACACAATATTAGCCGTCTGGCCATAAATTATTGAAAATGATACCTTTCAAGATTCTGGAGAACCATATTCATGGCTTTTACCTCTGAAAATAAGTTTACTGAAGTCATCGTGACTAACATACAATGCAAACAAGACAAAATACATTTTATGATATTTAATAAAGTCTCCGTGCTTACGTAATATCCGTATAAAGTTACTAGCTGTCCCGGCAAACTTTGTTTTGCCATTTACAAAAAAAAATATAAATAAAAAATAAAAATAAAATGCAAAAATTATTTATATAAACCTATTCTCAGACCTACGGAATACACATATAAAATTTCATCAAAATCGCGCGGTCAAGCCGTTTCGGAGGAGTATTAACACAAAAACTGTGACAAGATTTTTATCTTATAAAAATACTAGCGACCCGCTCCGGCTTCGCACTGCTATATTATGTATGTATTATACATATAAACCTTCCTCTTGAATCACTCTATCTATTAAAAAACCGCCTCTTTTATTTAAATAAAAATCCCTTGCGGAGTTTCAAAGATTTATTAAACATACATAGGGATATAAGGACATAGGGACAGAGAAAGCGACCTTGTTTTATACTATGTAGTGATAGTGATAAGTAGGGTGTGTTGTGTTGTAAGTATTTTTCTATTCATCTCATACCGAATTTGCTTATAAGTTAGAACAGCTAGAGGCCAGCGGATAGCGGGCGCGGCGCGGGCGCCAGTCTACTTTTCGAACAACCTTCTAGTCTAGCCTGTGACCTTTACGCATTACTTGTGGGTCCATTCTGTACCTCAGTTTCTATCACTACATAGTATAAAATAAAGTCACTTTTCGCCGTCCCTATGTCCCTATGTCCCTTTGTATGCTTAGATCTTTAAAACTACGCAACGGATTTTGATGCGGTTTTTTTAATGGATAGAGTGATTCAAGAGGAAGGTTTATATAAATAAATTTAAAAAAAAAATATTGCAGGACATTCCACACATCGCCATCTAGCCCCAAGCTAAGTAACTAGACTTGTGTTATGGGTGCTAGACAACGGATATACTACATAAATACTTTTCTTTTGTAAATATATACTTATAATACATAGAAACAACCAGACCACAGACAAATATCTAAGCATAAATACTTGTCTGTGGCGGGAATCGAACCCGCAACCCTGTGTTTGGCAGTCCGGCATGGTAACCATTGTGCCAACTGGGTCGTCAAATCGGGATTTAAATTATTTTTACGGTTTATCTGACAAACTATAGGTCTCACAATAAATAATACTTAACATTTTTTGTTGCAAATAATCTACAACTTTTGTGAAGTAGTTTTTTGTCGTACACCAAAAATAAAAAAGTTACAAGCGAAAATGTAAAATTTCAATGGACTACATGTAAATTTGTATCTCTATGAAAAACACAGTACCTATTTTGTTTGATATTTGTTGTAGCATTGTCGTCGGCTGTAGTGTGGGAGAAGTGCTTAAACATGTTTAGCTAAATACTAAATACATTTACCGGGTAATCTAAAATTAAATTATCCTTCAATAACCACAAGGTTGATATTATATAATTAGTTTAACACTTGGCAGTTGGTTAATCATGTTTAAAGTCTTAAACGTATTTTTTTTAAATTGTGTAATTAAACAATCTATAGTATAGATTTTCGACTAATACACACACTAGTATCTTATTTGTTATCGTTTAAATCTCCATTTTATTCACTGACCTTTATATATATAATTCTACTGTATGTTTGTATGTCACTGAACTCCTCCTAAAAAGGTTGGTTGATTTGAAATTTGAATGAACTTTTTTGTATGTGTTTGCGTGGCGTGCAGTTTAGATTCACAAATCAGCCCGGTTTGTTTTTTATTATTGTATATTTATGGCAAATCAACGTTTGCCCGGACAACTACTTTTTTATAACAATTTATAGTAAATTGTTTATGAAACTGAATTAATCAATCGAAAGATAAACATATTATAAAACTATTTTTGGAATAGAAAACGTATGCTATCGATTGTAATTTAATACCTCTCCAAACGATAACGATAGCAGTTCGTCGACATTAAGCTACAACCTAACAACTCCTGCAAACAGACAAACATCTAGATAAATTTCTGTTTGAAAAAAACTTATCAAGAAGGTCTTTAATCTACAAAACTTTGAACAATGATTACACAAATCTTAACTAAACATTCATATCAGCTGTTATTTCTTCTAAAGTCTTAAATAATGTCATATATCTGACACGATGTAGGTAGATGTAGGTGTATGATATACAACGACTCCATAAACACATTTACGTACTCTTGGGTTGGCAATATTAGGCCTATATATTAAATCTTAAGACCTGCCGCCCAATTGCCGTATTCTTATGCAGCGCGTCTTTACTGCGTTTGCGTCATATATAAACCATAGATTTCGTATTGCTAAGACGCACTCGTCACGCACACGTTACGACGTTTAGGTTTGCGTAACGTGTGCGTGACGAGTGCGTGACGAGTGCGTAACGTGTGCGTGACGAGTGCGTCTTAGCAATACGAAATCTATGGTTATGACGCAAACGCAGTCAAGACGCGCTGCATAAGAATACGGCAATTGGGCGGCTGCCCCCTTAGACGAGATTGCTTTCTTTTAGCGATGTCGCCAATTAATAGATTTAATTGTATGAAATTGACATAAAACATTGTACAAAATTAGCTTAAGATGGAACTTATCCACCATTTTTTTTCTCTAACGCAAGACTATGTGACTTTTCGTAGGCTTGGCTCGTTGGCCGTTGGCTTGTGTCAATTTCATACAAAAAAAATAAATATATAAAAGTCTGTCGATTGGCGATATCGCTAATAAAAAGCAATCTTGCCTAAGGGGGCAAAATAGAAGGTAAGTAACTAAGTAGTGGTAGTGAAGACGCGCTTGTCCACGATTTGCCACCAAGTCATACTGGCATATTTCGGTCAAGTTATACGGAAGGGCGATGAGAACCTGGAGAAACTCATAGTGGTTGGAAACATAGATGGAAAACGCTCTCAAGGCCTATCCCCAACCAGATGGACGGATCAGATTAAGGACTCATCAGCCGTCAAGTTTCATAACATTATAAGAGATGCAATGAATAGAAGCCGTTAGAGACAGATCATCCGATTCAAATGCAAACTACCCAATGATGACCACGATCCTCATGAGGGGCCGACAACAGAGAGAGAGCACTAAGTAGACGCCGCACCTTAACTAAAATTAGTATTTTTATCGTATTTATTTAATCACGAGAGTGTGACGTACGTACTAAACGTGTTAAGGTACTAAACACGCTTAAAACACGTCACAACACAATATCGCAAAGTTTTGATTAGAGACGAGATTTAAGTTAGGTATAGGCACAAAATGTCAAGTAGACTAATATACATTGATGGCCATACCGAGATTGCGTCGTAAATTATAAAATACAATTAGTGTGTACTGTGCACATTAACCCGCATATTCGTGGCGCCAATATCTGTCGCCTGTTTCCATTCTACCATAAAGTTAATAACAATTACGATTAGATACTGCAGGGATTTATCGCACGTTCCGTTGACATCATAAGGTTATGCTCGTGAGTACACGCATATGTTGATAGGTACTTCTTGATCCAATAATATCTTTATCAAGAAAACTTGAAAATTAATTACTAATATCACTGATAAATTACGATGTTTGGCGTACGCATCATTTCCAATATAATGTATTATTTACTTCCAATGAGTCTATGTATTTCATCAAAATCGGTCCAGTAGTTTCGGAGCCTATTCGTTACAAACAAATAAAAATAATCTTTTATAATAATAAGGATAGAAAAGTGTTATAAATATAACTGAATCTACTTGTAGTCTTGTACCTACGATAGAGCTAAAAATAATCGAATTTAAACGGCATGGGAACCATTAAACCTCTGTTTGTACGTGGTGTATGTATATCATAGATCTATACTAATAATATAAAGCTGAAAAGTTTGTTTGTTTGTATGAACGCGCTGGTGTCAGGAACTTTTTTGTGTTGGATAGACCATTTATCGAGGAGTATATAATATGATACTTTTTATTTTTATATTCCCACGGAATTGTGACTTATGCGGGTGAAACGGCGGGGTTCAGCTAGTTATCTATAATCTGTATTCCTCTTTCGATTCAAACCTACCTAAGGTAATCAAAGTAGCGTGTGACCTTATTATACTTTCCACGGATGTTCGGCAATTAAGAGTTAGTAAAATAAAACACGTATTCGTGATAGGCGGAGTGTCCTCGCAACGGCGGCGGCGGCGACGCCCGGCGCCTGCGCCCGCGCCGATTGTCGCGACGTTCACGTTGTTTGCGCATCGCGTATGATCTCTATTTACGCAACTACATAAAGACGTGAGTACTTACATGTAAACACAGAATGAATAACTAAACTAAACTAAATAACTTTTCTTTAGTTACTTACAATACACACAAGCCGCTATACATAATTTTAGCTTGTCAAATTCAAGCTGTTTAAACAAAATAATAATTTGTCGATTATAGTACGTCTTATTTAATGACTAGCTTTCACGGATTTCGTATGCGTAAGGGTTGAATTTTCCAAAATGTTTTCTTAGCTGATGCCTATTGTCTACGTCATAAAGGTTATAATAGATATCTGTATGCCAAATAGCCCGATCAATCCATCCATTGACTTGAATTGTGCGATGCTTTATCAGTCAGTTAGTAACGATTTTGAATTCTACATTTATAGGTGATGATGACATTGAGATTAGAAACCTAGAATTTTGCACAAGGATTACTTATGAGTCGTAAGCCAAAACGAATCAGGTATTGTTCGAAATCAGTACCCAAAACCCTAAATCAGTAAAAATGGATTAACAGTGAACAGTATGAAACTTCGTCACTTATGAAGTTTGAGACCTGAAAGTCTATCGTTAGACTTCTGATTAGGTAATAATAAAACCAGATCAAACAATTTTGTAAATTCAACTAGACATGTGAAGTTTTGAACAGGGGCAGACTTAAGTTTGACAAGCTTTAATGGAGGTGTATCATTAAATAGCCATTTATCAATTAAGTAAAACCACCATGAGTAGTTACAGGATTAGGTACTTTTTCCTTGTGATTGTGACTTTTACGAAGGGGGGGAGGGTAGGAGTCATGAAGGGAAGGGTTCAGTAGCACCTGAAGAGATTCGCAACATCAGAGATTAGCAACTGGATAGTCATGTAGGGCTCAATAGCACCAGGAGAGATTCGCAACATCAGAGATTAGCAACTGGATAGTCATGTAGGGCTCAATAGCACCAGGAGAGATTCGCAACATCAGAGATTAGCAACTGGATAGTCATGTCGGGCTCAATAGCACCAGGAGAGATTCGCAACTTTAGAGATTAGCAACTGGAGACAGTACAGTCGTCATTTTCTTTTTAAATAGTCTATAAAATATAGGTTTTAAAAAAAGGCTCAAGGAAAATCAAACAAAATCAAGTAAAAAAACTAAAGTAGGTACAATTTCTAACTTCTGATTACGAGGAGAAAAATATAGAGACATACCTAAATGTTGTAAAATGTAAAAGGTCTATAAAATATGAGATTTCTATTTAGTTCGTACCTATATTTAATTTTAAATGTCACATTGTGTAAGATACCTTCTGACCCGTTTATTCAAAGATTAATAGTAGTACATTAAGTGAGAAGGCGCCACCACAGCGAGCGAGCGGGTTCACGAATGGCACGCCAAGTCACGCTCAATTCGCACCACGAACTGCTTGTTACTCACGATAACTCATTCCACTAACCGCAATCACCTGACTCCATCTCATTAACTAACATTAAAATAATAACGATAACACTTGCGGTCTACAATCGACAATCATCCTCATTCATACTGACGACGACTCAGTTGGCACAATGGTCACCATGCCGGTATGCCAAACAAGGGTTTGTGTGTTCGATTCCCGCCTCAGACAAGTATTTATGCTAAGCTATTTGTCTGTGGTCTGGTTGTTTCTATGTATTAATATATATTTACAAAAGAAAAGTATATAAGTAGTATATCCGTTGCCTAGCATCCAGAACATAATTTTAGTTACCTACTTAGCTTGGGGCTAGATGGCGATGTATGAAATGTCCTGCAATATTTATAATTATTTACTAGCGACCCGCCCCGGATTCGCACGGCTGTATTATGCATGTATTATATCTAAAAATCTTCCTCTTTAATCACTCTATCTATTAACAAAAACCGCATCAAAATCCGTTGCGTAGTTTTAAAGATTTAAGCATACATAGGGATATAGGGACAGATAAAGCGACTTTGTTTTATACTATGTAGTGATAATGATACAGTAATGCTGTACTGAATAGGGATCCAAAGAACGGTCATACTTATAACTTTTTCGAATTAAATAATAATGGTATTCAATTGCTTTACTCAGTTACTTTACTTAACAAGCGTTTTGCATCAAAAAGAAAGCTGCTCGTTATTACTTTGGACGTGTTTTTCGCCCTGCATCTGACAATAGGCGCTAACATAATCGTACAAGAATTCGTTGTGAAGGCAAAGACACCGATATCTCACGAAAATAAAATATCGATTGTGTGTTTCTTTCTTTCTTTTTTTACCTACAATCGACGCTCAAAAGTGCACCGCCACCGTAACATTTACAATCCCGTGCAGCGCTATTGAACATTGTAACAACGTAACCAGTGGGTCGTCGCTTGGTGTACCGGGTGGCGACTTATACCACTCGGCCAACTAAAGACTTGATGAAAATAATAATGACACTGAGTACTTTTAATTCAAGTTTTTATGTGTGTGTAACGTCTATTAGAAGAAGGTGGTAAGTCAAATACTGGTAAATTATAGTAGCACTGTAGTAAATAATAATAAATAATGATAATAATAAATATTGCAGGACATTCCACACATCGCCATCTAGCCCCAAGCTAAGTACTAGACTTGTGTTATGGGTGCTAGACAACGGATATACTACTTATATACTTTTCTTTTGTAAATATATACTTATAATACATAGAAACAACCAGACCACAGACAAATATCTAAGCATAAATACTTGTCTGACGCGGGAATCGAACCCGCAACCCCGTGTTGGCAGTCCGGCGTGGTGACCATTGTGCCAACTGGGTCGTCGAATTGTTTGATAAATGCATGAGTTAGAAGACTTTAAACTTCAACTACAGCAGTGTCTAGAATCTAGCTTGTATTGAAAACATTCTTTTAACAGCCGATTTGGAGCTCTACGGTGGGTCTGCAATTTTGCAGCCGACCGTATATCGATACATAGGCGGCGATGCGGCGTGCACAAAACAAATTCCTGTGAGGCACATGCTGCACAGTGCACACTGAATTAGACACATGCGTGATCGACGCTCTCTGTTGCGGCCTGAGGTTGCGGCGATCGATGGACATGCACTCCCTTACCACAACAATCAATAATTTCAATTTTACTGCAACTCAGATTATACATAGTTATATATTCCTGGATTAGTTGTTTATTATTATGTGCCTGTAATGACTGTAGTTATTTTATAAGTTAGTTCACAAAATTACATAATAATAAAAAATAAAAAATCCTTTATTTCAGGCTACAAAAGCCCATAGATACATACCTTATAAACTAACATACATATTTTACATAAGCCTTTGATTTCTTCAAATTTTACACACAAAAGATACGTATCGTCACACATCGTGACGTTGTCACCTATCTTTATCATGAATGCAAATATAATTTTCCCTAATTTAAATGTACGAAATCAATATTATCATTTGTCATCAAATAGGTACAGTATTTAATATTTTTAACTACATGTCGATTTGTAAGTTAGCAAATAGCTCTTGTAGAGTCTTCAAAATAATCCTGCTGTAGTTCCACCATTTTTGGGTTCCGTATTTAAAGGGTAAAAACGGGACTCTATTACCAAGACTCCACTGTCTGTCCGTCTGTCTGCCACCAGGCTGTATCTTATAAACTGGGATAGTTAGACAGTTGAAATTTTCACAGATGATGTATTTCTGTTGCCGCTATAACAACAAATACTAAAAACAGAATATACTGGTAGGGCGCGTTCAGACGACACGCGTTGACCACGCGCCCACCACGCGCATCACACGCGTTGACCACGCGTTGAACACGCGTTGAAATTTGTTCTATATGTAATTTGAGTCTTATGACACATCAATAGATCTCAAATTGCATTTATCAAGTCCACCCGCTCACGCCACGCGCCCGCCCCGCGCCCGCCCCGCGCACGCCTCGCGCACGCCCCGCGCCTGCTTGCAGAAATGCAATTTGAGATCTATTGATGTATCATAAGACTCAAATTGTGTATAGAACAAATTTCAGAGCGTGTTCAACGCGTGTGATGAGCGTGTGATGAGCGTGGCGGGCGCGTGGTCAACGCGTGTCATCTGAACACGCCCGTACGGAACCCTTGGTGCGCTAGTCCGACTCGTACTTGGCAGGTTTTATTGTTGCAATCAAGGACTAAAAAGTAATAATTTGTCCTGAGGTTGCAATAAATCTTTTTCGTAAGACCTATACAGTGCTCTACGAGACGTATCTTTTACCAATAGAACTTCAACGTGCGCGGCGGCGCGGCGGGGCGGGCTCAGTTTGCTCATGTTGGACTCTTTATCTTATTAAAGGTATAAAATTTTGTTTAGTTTACGATCCCCACACCTGGCTGAGATTTAATTAAAAATTATCCGTTTTACAGTCTCCGTATGGTACCGAGGATTTATTAAAAGCACGATAAAGTATATTATTATGGCTGGCGGCGGCCGGCAGACAGCCAACTGGAGTTACAAAGGCAACTGTGAATCAAATTTGATGCGTTTTATAGTTACGAGCTTCAGATAGACATTACAGCCAAGCTTAGAATTCCACCGTGCTTTAACAGCTTATAAAATAATATGATATGATGTGTGTAGGTAATACGATTAATTTCAACAATTCGTTAGATTGTAATTCACCAAGGCGGATAATAAGAACACACCGTCAAAGTAGAATGGAATTAAAACAAATCAAGAAACGAGACATTTTCTATAGCAAGCATACTGATGTAAACGCTACGAGAAATATAACATGTAGGCAATCGAATCTAATGGTGATAAACGTGCCGGGATGATCCTCTAGAAGAACTTATTACGAGGAATTTTATGAATCATATCGAAAATTCCACTGCGCGTACTCTAGATGTAGGTGTCTGTAAATAGCCTTGAATTATAGGAACGAGTCAAGATTGTTTTCTTAGAAAGCGTCATAATAAATGTAGTAAAAAAGAGCGCGTACGTTGACATCGGCTATATATTTTTTGCAAAAAATGCGTGTAAGTGGTGTTCGCTAAAAAGGCGAGCAGACGGCGTCGCGGCGACGGGTCGACGGCCGCGCCAGGAATAGCCAGCAGCAGCAGCTATATTTGCAGCAGCGGCGCGGGCGCAGGGGGGCGCACCACCGCGTGCCATTTCTGCACCAACTCCCGGTGCATCTGAGTAATGCCATTGTAATGCTCTCGATATAGTCCTGATGAGCAAACGCGTCGTGGAGCGAGAGGCCAGACGCGGCGACGACGACAGAACGGTGGCACACCCTTACTCCAAACTCCTGACTCACCCCTAACGCACTACTCTACAGATCAAATGTTTGTCTCTAAGCTAATTCTATTATAATAATTGTTAATTAACTAAGAACTGCATTATTATGTGAAACATGAGCTAAACGAGAGAGCCTATATGAATCCGTATCTACCTGTAATGTAAATTAATGACAGTAAGTCGTGGGAGCCGCGCTCTTTGCTTCGCCGTCATTTGTCATCGCCAGTCGCCGTCACATTGCATACCTACATACTTTCTTTACGACCTGCAATTACCTACCTCTACTGTCGGCACATTTGCAGATTACAAAAAGTGCAAAACTGCATTATTAAATGACAACCAGTGACAATCGAAAATTATTGTTAATTATTAAAAAAAAAGAAACTTTAATATTAGCTTTCAACATGCGAATACCCAGGTTACTATAATTTGGTAATTTGGATTTTTATCTGTTAAAAAAAAAACAAAAAAAAATAGGTACATGTTAATTCAATATATAATATGCGTAGTATCATATTTCACAGACCAATCAAAAACGAATTTATTAATTTATTGTTTGAGAAAATGTTAAAATCAGCTTGTTGTCCCGTGGATTTGTGCATGTGAACAGATTTTGCGACAGATGGCCTGTGACTCATCACCTGTTTTGTCTAATATACATCTCTAGTATAAAATCAAACCATAATGTGCCATAATATTGATGAAATAAATCATACATTATAAATATCAATTCATAAACGCCAAGAAATATTAATATTTAATTAATCTATTAGTATCATATTAAAATTATGTTAGCTACCTACTTCTATCATGTTACAACAGAAAAAAGTATGACATCAGTTTAAAAATTACATCACTAATTAAGAAAGATGCCGACTGACACGTCCCTGATTTACTCAAAAGAAGTCATCATTTGTGTAGTTATAGATAATCATAAAAGTTCGGTATTTTAGTTTTCGTGTTAGTTAAAACTTTAAAAGACGTGTATCGTAAAATATAATGAGAACAAATTCAGTTGATGTTTTGAAAGAGCCAATTTACGCTAGACGGTCACTTTCCATCACTATCGGATTTATGTTGTTGACACAACGATTTCCTAACTAGAGCTAAGTGTTTGACGCATTCACTTTAATACCGTAGGTACCTACCTTATATCGCAGATTAAAATTATCTGAGTGATCATTTAGATCAATTGTCAACAATTAGGTAACATTCCTTTGCTGGTTTGCTTATCAGTAATTGTCAGATGCCAATATTCCAATTGGTTTGTTCAGTTGCTGTTTGCTAATATAATATTGATTTGGAGATGAATCACGTTAAAGTTCCTAAAGGCTTTTCCTAGTCCTAAAAGATATATTGATACGACTTTTAGTAATGAATAAAGTTTGCTGGAGTTGCTGGAACAGCTGGAGTTTGTTTGTTCCTTCGTAAATGTCTCCATTTGGTCGAAAATTTGAGGTTTATTGTCAACATTGCTTATCAGTAATTTTCAGATGCCAATATTCCAATTGGTTTGTTCAGTTACTGTTTGCTAATATAATATTGATTTGGAGATTTGGAGATGAAGCTCGTTAAAGTTCCTAAAGGCTTATCGTAGTCCTAAAAGATTATATTGATTACGACTTTTAGTAATCAATAAAGTTTGCTGGAGTTGCTGGAGCAACTGAAGTTTGTTTTTCCTTCGTACCTAAATGTCTTCATTAGGTCGAAAATTTGAGGTTAATTTCAACATCAAACTTTTTTTCTAGTCGGACATAAAATTATTTTCATTCTATTATTTTATACTCTAACGAAATCCCGGGTATAAAATACTAAATGACTTACAATTGAGATCTCCCGGACAAGTCTTGCAGCATCTGCCCGGCAGAAGGACAGGCGTGTCGCATGAAGGCTCTGGACATTCGTTCTTGATGTTACGGCAGTGGACTTTAGCGACAACACGACGCTTTTTCTGAACCTGTGTAACAGATTTACCATGTTCAAATCTAAGTTTGATCACGCTGCGACTACGATCAAAAATCAAGTCTCAAGCATGATGCTTGGCACTTCTTATGCTATTAAAAAATGCCAATTAAATTTACGCACGTTCGCTTGCTGAAGACTTGATATTTTATCGTGGCCGATGCTTTAAAACCGCAAACTCTTTTCAAGCCCATTGAAGTTTACGTTGATTTCTAATCTTTACATATATAATTCTACTGTACGTGCGTATATCACTGAACTCCTAAAAGGCTGGACCGATTATAATTTTTTTGTATGCGTTTAGGTGGCGCCCTGGATGGTTTAGATTCACAAATCAGCCCGGAAGATGGCGCTGCAGCCACTATCTAGGTTATTTATTTAAACTGCAAAACAAAGTTTGCCAGGACCAGTTAGTTTTTATATAATTTCAAAACATACATAAGTAGGTACAGTCACACATTACCAATTAGCTGAACCCCACGTGACCCAGAGCTCATTCGCATATCTGTAAAAAATATAGTATTTACCTATTTTGTTATTGAATATTGTAATGTATGTACGTATTGTTCAAAAAAAAAGAATCAGGTAACATCACTTTACAACCTTAAGGTGCGTACGGATAGCGCGTTCCTGTGTTACGCGTAGCTGGGAAACACTGTCCACGCGTACATTGGATACACGTATACAGCTCCTGTACGGACCGCCGCGAACCTGTACGCGAGGTCAATCGATCCAGAGCGCTCCGCGAGCCTCATATATTTCATTATTGAAACTCCAAGAACACGCGTGTCTATCCATTTTGCCGTCCAAATATAGCGTACCCGGTCGTGTGCGTCCTCTTTGACGCTCGACCAAAAACCGACAGACGGCGGCTCGCGTTGCGAGCTAGCTCGCGCGGTACGCGTTCCCCAAGAGTGTACGCGTAGCTGCAAGTATGGACATGACGTTCCGGGCACGCGTAAACTGACTACGCGTACCAGTGTACGCGCTATCCGTACGCACCTTTACAGATTTGCGAGTAAGCTCTAGGTCACGTGGGGTTCAGCTAATTGGTAATGTGACTGTACATATCAACATTGTCTGGGAATATTCTTGCAACATATTTCTATGTGTTGATGTGCACATGTATCGTTCAAAATCAACATTGTAGCTTTATTCGTTAACATTTGATACTGTTGATAGTTGAAACAATGTTCATAGCTGTTGAAAGCTCTTACAGTTCTTACTGTAACTGAAAACAACTGATTTAATAACTATGACATCACTGTTCCTGCGACAAACCGATGGCGATGAAATATTTATGGATAACAGACAGTGTACGGATCGTTAGGTAATCGTAACAGACAATATATTTAATTTAATTTATTTGGGAACGTTTAGAGCTATACAAATGAGAAAAACAAAAGCCGAGGACAATATTCAACAATATTCATTCAAATATAGTGAAAAAAGAAAATTAATAAAACGCAAATTTCAGAGGGGAGAACCTAAACGCGATTATAACATAAAACATAAGTGTATTAGTGACCCAAACAAAACGGGTTAGTATCAGACGGTCTAAAACGCAAGTCGTCTTATGTGGCAACTTGTCTTAAAATCATGTGGACTAATTTGCAACTAGTCTTCAATTTAAAGTCGTCTATGAGGCAACTCGACATAAATCATGCGGACAAATTAGCATTTTGTCCGAAAAGTAAACGGTCGTCATAGCTAATCGCCTTAACATGACCTGGACAAATTCGCATCTTGATAACATAGCACCTAGTCTTTGTAGCAACTCGTCACCCTTGGCGATAAAAAAGGGACCCAACTAGAGATCAATACAGGGTTAATGGTAATTATACTAGCAAGCCGTTGAGGGCTATTTCTGTGCACCTAAATGAACAACTTTTGGAAATTCGAACATTTTTTTGAAAATTTTGAGGTTATGTTTACCTGAAAATCAGCTGTTCCATACAAGGAAAGGTCATTAACCTTAAAATTTTACTTATTTTTTAAGTTTTATCTACTGTTCTTGGTCTGAATGACCGTTATTTAAAAAAAATGCTGTAACGAATCTACATAACCTCAAAATTTTTACATTTATTTTTTCGAATTTCCAAAAGTCGTAAAACAAAAGTTGTTTGTTAAGGTGCACAGAAGTAGCCCTCAGCGGCTTGCTAGTATAATTACCAATTACCCTGTATATTCCTTACAATATATTTTCGTTAAGAATATATTTTATGTGCAAAATATATTCTTAAGGAAAATATACTATACTATGCTTAAAACAAATAATAAGAGTGAAATGAGAACCGCATTAAAATAGGTCAATACAACCATTCTGGTCATTTAATTAATTTTTTATTAAACAATATATTACCGATACGGCGATTAAAGTTTGAGATATAATTTAAGTATGAGTATGGTTTTTGTATATAATTCAAAAATTGCTAATTTGCTTGGACTCATTTGTGTGAACTATTATGCCTCTTTAAGATCTATTATACAATATGAAAGCAAATATATGAAATGAAATAATTGCGCACCACCTCGCTTTTCGCTCATTTCTACGCAGTCTAAGACCATGCTTTAGTTTCTTGTAAACCTGTCAAAGTATGGTTGTCGATTTTTCAATTGACGACTGATCGAAAATATAGGTACGGAAAATATAAATAATATATGGTATAGGATACCTATTTCTTATTCTGGTATCGAAAAAGGGTAACACAATACGAGAATTACACAAGTGTAGCTTTACATTTGCTTGCACCTACACATTACTTTAAAGGAATCCTGTATTGCGCATTAATATGTACATACAATCAACGTTTAAAAGTCCACGGGCACGTTAACGTTTACAATCCTGTGCAGCACTATTTGAACATTATACAACGTAACCTGTGGATCGAACCCACGTCGTCGGTTGGTGTAGCGGGTGGCGGCTTATAACACTCGGCCAACTAAATACGTAGCTAACATGTTGAAAATAATAATCATACTGGGTAAGTACTTTTAGTTCAAGTATTTAAGTTTGTGTTTTACGTCTATTAGAAGAAGGTCGTAAGTCCAATATTTGTTGATAGTATTGTGTTAGCAAACTGATAGTGGACTTATGACGCGTACTGTACCTACCTATGTTCACCTTAAGAGGAAGGGGCACCGGGGGCTCTCTCCATACAAACTATTACAAACGTAGTCGACTGTTTTCTCCCTGGATAATGACACGTAGAGCAAATATTTTTGGTGCATAAAACGAATAACTGCCATGACCATGCAAAAAAAACCTGATCCCTAACCCCTAACCCCACTAACCCCCCTAACCTTTTTTAATCTTAATTTTTATGATAATTAGAAAATGAAAAAAAAAACGAAAAATAGTCATGGCAGTTATAGGTTTTATGGCACAAAAATATTTGTGCTAGTGTCATTATCCAGGGAGGAAACAGTCAACTACGTTTGTATGAAGAGAGCGCATGTACCCACCCTTTCACCTTAATCGATTTTAAATCGAGGACGCTGTTAATACGTACCGCAATACACTCACATTTGATGCAGTACATAACGCCGAAAGGCGGACCGAGATCTGCAAACCACTTCGATCCCAACTCCATTGCTTGTTTACCGAATAGACATTCTGGAAAAGAAGAAATTATTTTAATAAAATATTATCTACTAGCGACCCGCCCCGGCTTCGCACGGCTATATTATGCATGTATTATACATAAAAACCTTCCTCTTGAATCACTCTATCTATTAAAAAAAACCGCATCAAAATCCGTTGCGTAGTTTTAAAGGTCTAAGCGTACAAAGGGAAATAGGGACGGCGAAAAGTGACTTTATTTTATACTATGTAGTGATTATCTATATGTATGTTAGTCTGTAACCCTCCGGGTTCCGATCTGCAATGGCCTACGTGGCAGTCACTTAATCGACTCCGGACTCAAGTAGGCCGTTGCAGACAGAATTTGAGCAAATGGGGATATATTGCACCGACTGAGGAGCAATGCGAGTGTGGAGTCCCGTCGCAATCCATGGTGCACCTTCTCCAATGCCCATTGTGCCCTAATACCTGCACATTGGAGGACCTGGTAGAGGCCAACGCCGCTGCAGTTGCAGTGGCTAGCTACTGGGCAGGAAAAATTTGACTGGTCGAACGTCACTGACACGAAAAGAAGAAGAAGAAGAAGTCTGTAAGGTATCTATTTTATATGGGTCTGTACTTATTTATAAGGCTGTTACCTGAAATAAACGATTTAAAATAAATTCGACCATATATATTTATCGTGTTGACTCAGGACCTTGATTTTACCTTGATAGGGACAATAGACCTCAGTATCTGGTATGAATTTCAACTTGCTAGGTCCACCCGTTCCTGAGAAAATCGCTGGTGACAGACATACAGACAGACGGACAAGGAAGTGATCTTATAAGAATTCCTTTTTTTCCTTTTGAGGTACGGAATCCTAAAAACGAAGTCAACTTAGTTTTAAGTATTATAGTCAAGGTCGACGCCGATACAGTTTATATTTAATCGCTCGGTTAATACAAAGAAATAAAGGTTTCTTGAAGCAAGAAATAATCCTCTCCCTATAGACGCTAGGGAATAATTATTTTTAATAAAGGGTACCTGCGCTCTCTCCAAACAAACATAGTCGACTGTTTCCTCCCTGGAGACACTAGCACAAATATTTTTGTGCCATAAAACCTATAACTGCCATGACTATGCCCCTATTTTTTGGTTTTTTTTTTCATTTTCTCATTATCATAGAAATTAAGATTTAAAAAAATATGAATAAAAAAAACAAAAATAGGGGCATGGTCATGGCAGTTATAATTTTTATGCACCAAAAATATTTGCTCTAGTGTCATTATCCAGGGAGAAAACAGTCGACTACGTTTGTAATAGTTTGTATGGAGCGAGCCCCCGGTACCCTTTCCTCTTAAAAATAACAGGCAGTCTTAATCTAAGAATATTGCATTTAAATTAAGAATACTGCTAATAGATTTGAAACCTTCTGTCGAGGTATAAAACCTATAATGGTTCTAGGCCTTATTCACGCATTTCCAAGCAATAGGATATTAATGATATTCGTGTAAAAATATATCCATCGGATATGTACAATCTGATTGTAATGCAGATTTTTTGTAGAATCGCTTGCAATTATAAAGTACGAGTACATTTGCAAGATCATGAAGTCGTAAATGGTAACTGAGAAGCGAACCAAGGAACAAGTTGCACTTATTTACATACCCAACTTGTGAGAGAACATCTAAAAATAAAATTTACAAATAGATAAACATACAACTCAACAGAAAATGAATTCAAGTCGTATGCCTTCTTGAAAGATAATTGCTGTTATCTGCGCAGTCAAATAAACCCCCCCCCCCCCTAAACCCCTAACCCTTACCCTAACCCTTTAAATAACCCTAAAACTTAACTTAAATTTAATAAAATATTATCTACGACCCGTCCCGGCTTCGCACGGCTATATTATGCATGTATTATACATATAAACCTTCCATTGTTTTATACTATGTAGTGATATATATGTTAGTCTGTAAGGTATCTATTTTATATGGGTCTGTACTTATTTATAAGGCTGTTACCTGAAATAAATGATTTCAAATGATTTATTTTAAATAATAATCGTCGTTGTTAAACACTAAATAAGAGTAAGGAATGGGCGAAAACCTTTTGAAACATAGCTGAAATGTTGAGCAATTCTTATAGGGGGAAAATAAGATTTACCACGCCTAAGTTAAATAATAGTAGACTTTAGTTTCTTAGTATCCAGTCCACTACTATCGCATCATAGTGGCCCAAGTAGTTTTCTCCTGTACTTTATCAATAATTATATCCAAACCGGAGGTTATCCTTGGCTGCATTTTATAGTGCAGACAGGGATAATCGCCGGTTTGATGTCCACATCACACTTTGATATTAAACTTGTTATTGTAAAGGGCCACAACGTATTGGTTTCAGCTCCAAGTAGGCTTTCCAAAGGTCCGGGGCTCCATAGCCCCGTGATATAGGACACATATCAGATAATTTACAATTACATAATAGATGGGTTGGTGGAAAACTGTAGGACAAATATTTTGTATTCATTGCTAGTCAGTGTATTATAGACATCGATGGATAACTTGTAGAGTAGGTATCTAAGTAGTTAATGTGAATATTTTGATTTGTGGTAGGTACCACAGTCATAATAATCTAAAAAAATGTTTTAAGTGGATTCGCGGTTGTAAATTTATGTGCCCACTAAAACTGTTTTAAATCTGTCCTGCTGAATGATGAAATGGTGATATGTTATGTAAGCGATGCGATGTTATGAGTAATTTCATCGATATTTATCCTACTATTATTTTAGGAAAAAAACTATTATAAGTCAAGCCGAATAAAAATAAAAATTGTGGATGGATGATTCACCTACAAAGTTATTTAGATGAGAGCGCCAGCACCGTTTTAAAGAAGATATTTTTAATATTTTTAAACAAAATGCAATGAAGTCAACAAAGATAACGTGAAGGGCGTCAATAGATTTACAATCAGATGCACGGGTCGATAGTTGCTTGCTACTCTGCAATATTCTTTATCTTATCTCTCCACAAACTATTTAATTAACCTCAAGGGAGCAGAGATAAGTGACATTCACGTAAGACGCTACTTAAGCCCTAACACATCGTACATACATTGTAACGTATCATTTATAATTTTATAATGTTTTTGATTCACTTTGCATTTGGGTCAGAGCTGTTTAGTATCAATTATTTAAATGATCTCTTTTCGGAGAATAAAAAGCGTACACTGTTGCATAAAATGGCCTTTGCAAATGTTAAGATTATGCACTTATATAATGACGATATAGTTAAAAGAAATATATAATTGCAGAAACAATTCGGAAAATTACAGCTACATCGGTAACATAATTGTTATCTTATGTAATTCTAACGATATGGCTAGAACTGCAGATATTTGCTAGGTGCAACGACCCTTGACTAGATGGTTTATTCTATCACTAGCTGCGCCCCGCGGTTTCACCCACGTAAGTCCCTATCCCGTGGGAATATCGGGTTAGAAAGTAGCCTATGTGTTAATCCAGGTCTCCAGCTATCTAGATACCGAGTTTCATCGCAATCGGTTCAGTAGTTTTTGCGTGAAGGAGTAACAAACATACATACACACACACACACGCACACACAAACTTTCACATTTATAATATTAGTAGGTTCGTTTATGATGTAGGTAGGTATATCAAAATGGCTAGACCCCTCACAATGGGCACATGATCAATAACGACGCACCCATAATGAGGAAGGAGGGTGGCGGCGCCTACGCCACATTCAGGATGCAACAATCATTGTATAGTGTCATGCAATTACTAGTTATTTTGCCATCTACTCCTACACTTAAACAAAATACACTTATATGTAATTCACTTCAATTGATATTTCAGACGAGTAATTTTGTAATCTGGAAAAATCTTTTGTCATATTTGGCTAGTGAAGTATCAATATTCAAGTGCTACGATTTACCAAGTCAAAGGGAAATGTTTTAGTTGGTATGGACATGTGATGAGAAGAGAGGAGACACATGTGACAAGAAGAGTGATGAGTATGAATGTAGAGGGATGGAGAGGAACAGGACGACCGTTGAAAAGATGGATGGATGTCTCACGCAGTTCATCCATCTTTTCGTTCACATTCATCTTTCTCATGTCTTGTCAGACATGAGAAAGATGAATGTGAACGATGAGATGACGACTAACAGGAATGAATGGAAGAAGAAGCCATACTGCGCTGACCCCAAATAAATTGGGATAACGATAGGAAGATGATGATTTACTAAGTCAACTTGCCTACCCTGTTCCTATGTTGATGTTTTGGTTTCATGAAAATATTATAACTGACATGATTTAGGCATATAAAGTGTGGCGAGACATCGCGTAACCTTCCTTTCGTTTCTCGGAAACGTTGGCTGAAGGCCAGAAACGCTTCGCCAAGGAAATGAAGTATTGGCGACGCCCGTCTTTTGCCTCTTCCACTATCTGTTTATGGAATTCGTACTCGATACGATCCGCTGTTTATTTTGATTTTAACTTACGTACATTGGCGGTATTTAGCATCGTAAATATGTATCTAGATGTCTAAATACGGCTTTAGAATCAATATCCTTCAAACTTTATTACAGTTTAAATATATAAAACTGAAATAACAAAAATGTCCGTTTATAGATGAAAAACGATGTTGTTATTGCTTTCGTACCAATTTGAATTGGATGTCATGGGTTGGTATACATATCTTTAATAGGTATGTATTTTAATTTAATGTATACAGACACCTACCTTATGTATCACTTCACTACATAGTATAAAACAAAGTCGCTTTCTCTGTCCCTATATCCCTATGTATGATTAAATCTTTAAAACTACGCAACGGATTTTGATGCGGCTTTTTTTAATAGATAGCCTGATTCAAGAGGAAGGTTTATATGTATAATACATGCATAATATAGTCGTGCGAAGCCGGGGCGGGTCGCTAGTTAAGTACAATTTGTAATCTTCGAAGCATAGAACGCCTGACCACGGCCTCAAGTCTATCTGTTGATTTGTCGTACCTGACATAGTTAATGATAAGTAGACATGTCAAACCATTGCACCAGAAGTATAAGCTGTTCATTGAAGCGTGCAAGAGTCGCTTCAATAAATCCTCTACATAAAAGGGTTGAAAGAGGCGTGCGCCGTATTTCAGTGAGCGTGGGCTGCACACTGCACATAAATAGCTATAGTTCTGAATTAACACTAGGCAGAATATTTTGACATTCGTTCTGCCTGCAGAAACGCTGACTAGTTTATAATTCGCCTGATGATATTTTAAAGATTTTCCTCAAAACTAAAAAATATAATTTATTAGTAAAGGAGCAGGTGCTATCTCCAGTCATGATCTGAACGCGAACCGTGTGGAGTTTATCGTCGAACAGTCGTTATTAAAAAGAAAGCCTTTCATAATTTCGTTACACTTAGAAAAGTTACTGTGCTCAAAAGGTCATTCAAAATAAAAGCAAGCAAATAAAAGCACCTACATAAACCAACCCAAATAAACAAGAGATAATGTTATTTACTATCTTTTTTAAAGTACGTATACAAAACAATATTCATCATGAAAAAGTTGTCAAAATGTCACGTGTAAAAACAAGTGTAGGTAAGTCAGTTGTTCGAGATGGTACGCTAACGCAACTAGCGCTAATCCATAGCACATGAGTAAATAATACAACTCCATAGTAAGTAGCTGGCGACCGAACGACGACGAGCGACGACGCGACGTTCCCCGCAGATCAGTTAATTTACTTTGATCACTGTATCATTAGAATCATTACACACACCCACACGCTGAATGATTGCTCATTGTACCGCCCCCATCATTACATGATCTTATTGTGACGCTATACCATTTTAAAGTATCTCAAATACTATTGTTTGTTTATAAGAACGCAATATAAACGTCTAATAAAACAAGATTTAAAGCGTGAGCAATCAATTGTTCGATTTATTTCAGTTTCTAATGCTCTGTTACCACAAAAGTGCCAAACAATAATCTGAAACATCGTATTTCTAGTTTCATCAATCCGCCGAATTTCAAACAAAAATTCGCTAGACTTCTAAATGGCTGTCCACAAATAAACGGTAACGATAGATTGTTTTTTGTTTATTCGTATAGGAAGCCATTAGCCATCCTTCTTATCATATAGTGCAATGTTGATTTACAAAAATACTTTTTCGTAGAGGCGTCACAGCTTGGGTGATTTGCGTCAAAGGAGAGTTGAGTTCAGGGCCTCAGGTGATTTCTGTCGGTCATCGTCGGTCGGCTGCGGCGAGACGCGGGTATTATGTAAAACGCATAGGTATCGGGTGTCACCAACAGGTGTCTATCTCGATAGCTAATAAGAATTACTTGAGCAGATTAATTTGATTGTTTTACATTTATTTTTCTGGTAGGTTTAGGTAATAATGATGCTGGTGACTAATGATGATCTAATCATTCCTGTTAAGCTTTTTCATGTCGTGATTTTTCGTGAACATCACCAGACTTTGTAAGTAATATACATAAGTCGTTCATTTAAATAATGTCAAGAGGATAATGTCACCTGGGGGAGTGTAGGGGGTCCGCGAGACCTTATGATTTTATTTTGAATTAGCGTTAGAGCCGTTTAGCGTAAACTGAAAATACGTGTATCTAATACACGCATCGAAACATAAATTCCTCTATCTCGTTACACGATGTTTCCAAAATAATCTTCTTTAAGATAAAAATCACTTCTAATTTACGGATTACCATAAATTGATTGTATCTAGATAAATACGTATAATAGACAATCAAGTTCAAAGTCGGTAGGTAAGTATAATTTTATTATTTAATCGATATTTATTATTTTATAACCGGCTAGTGAGACGACGAGCGGTCTGAGACATGCACCTGGTGTAGCATTACGTCTCCTGTTTCACACACATACAAACGACAATTATTAACAATTTGTCACAATAATATAATAACACGATAACATTTTATATGAAAGCCGCGCAAAGTAACGGATATATCACTTTTGATGCAAAACGAGAAGCATAAATTGAGATCATTCATCGTGTGAACAAAATTCATTAGCGTCATTTAAAGGTGAGTGGATATAAAGTAATTGCCCCAATAAAAACTGTTAATGTCAACTGTCGCAAATACGCAGAATGTTTCTACAAGAAATTCTCGTTCGAATAAAAGGTCTTAAATCAATGCCTATTACAAAACACATAACATACACCACGATTATTTTTAAACTAATCGACGTAGTTTTTATAGTCGTTACAATACAAGGCAGGTGAAAAAAATTATAAATATCAAAGAGAAAATCACTCATTTACTTACTGATTACAAAATCGCAGAAACTACAAGTGCTAGGAGGCTCAAATTTTGCAATGCCTATTACAAAACACATAACATACACCACGATTATTTCTAAACTAATCGACGTGGTTTTTATAGTCGTTACAATACAAGGCAGGTGAAAAAATCTATAAATATCAAAGAGAAAATCACTCATTCACTCAGTGATCACAAATCTCAGAAAGTACAAGCTCAAATTTTGCATGGAGGTTCCTTTTAGGATGCTCTCTAAGATGGGATTTCGCAAAATTAGACCCCTAAGGGGAAGATAAAGAGGGCTAATACAGAGTAGTTCACAGTAAGTATGATGTATTCTGTATTTGTGAAAATAAATATTTCACTTTTAAAGATACGTTAACGCACGCAAAACCGCAAGGCGCAGCTACAATAGTAATACTAGATTACTGAATGTTACAAACTGTAACATTCAGTAATCTAGGAAGAAAAGGTATACCTAGCTGACTATTATTTTCAAGATTATTCTTCTTTTAAAGATACATTAACTCAGGCAAAACCGCAAGGCACAGCTACAATAGTAATAATATCACAAACTGTAACATTCAGTTATCTAGAAAGAAATAGCTGACGATTAATTTCAAGATTATTCTTTAAATCTATAACGTAGACAATCACCTATAAGCACTATAACTGTGTCATCAATGAATCTCTCATCTAACAATAAATTATTTTTATATTTTAATAATTTACTGTTTTATATACAAAATTTATACGTTATTGTTAAGACTTGTAAATTTAATTTTATTTAGGTACCTAGTATGTAAGTGCTTAGATGGAATTTTTTTATAAGTTTATATAGTGATGTATATATTTTGTATTCAGTTTGTTTTTGAAAAACCTAAATTTAAGAAAAATAAATGAATGAGTGATATAATTATATTTTATTAAAAATATCTTGTATGAATATGATTTTTAAGCAAATTTATTGTAAGATCTGTGAGCTTAAAGTGATGAAAATGAGCTTTGCATATACTAATTTGGTTTGCAGCGTTCCTTGGCCGCGGATGCTCAATTTTGGAACACATTTTCCTTTAAAAGTCTAGTTGAGAATACATGAGACGCATGTTTACTCATAACATGCAAGTATGCAACTGACGATAATACTTTATTAGATTCTCAATGTTACGTACGGAATAACTTTAGAACATTGCCGACATGGATAGTTCAAGGAGTCTTCCTGCTTTGTACTACTAAGCAAATTCTTTTGCATAATTACGTTGCGTATCTAGCAATATGTAGGTAGACATGATGTTTATCCCGACAATAAATTACGGTGAATCTAAATGTAAATGTCAAATAGTAAGCAGTCAACTAAAACAACGATAAATAAAATTAAAATTTGTAAGTCGCGAGCGTGTCGTACTATTAGAGCTTTTCTTACGTATTTACATTGTGGCGTATTTTAATTTTTATAGATTTTATACGTAATAGATTTATAATTTGTACGAAGAGAATATTTGTATGTCTATGAATTTATATGATTTATCAATGGAGTGAAATTGCAGTTTATTATTGTATTTATTTGGAAACAAAACAAACTTAAACGTTAGTCTGTTGGTCTCATGCTTCGAAGGTCTCATATTATTATGTAGGTACCTATAAATTGTTCGTGTAGGTATATTAATAGAGAATCTCGTTTCCCTCAACTTTTATTTATTATTGCAGACTTCATTGACTGGGGCCGCCGGCGCCTGCTTGTCGCTATTGTGACTGGTTCTTCTCGTTCTATATGTACATAATTCAACTTATATGTTTATTTCAGTGTATCCTGATTAAAATGCAAGAAGTAAAGGCCGTTTACATTGCCGAAGCAATTAGTAGAAACCATAAAAATCATTCGTCTTCCTTGTTGAGCGTTTCGGGTTGACCGTGTCGGTGTGATCTTTACAAGCTCTCATATCTTTCGGAAGAGTTTTATATTGAGACAGTTTTACGAGGAGTGGACAGTTTAAGTGGCACAAGATACACTAACCGCCGCTGAATGCCATATCGGGAGCGTGCGACTGAGAGAGCATGGAATCGACTTTCAGCATTCACTTTACGTAGATAAAATTATGATCGAGCTATGCGTACTCGTTAACAATTTCGATACTTAATGACATATTATATTGAACGTTTAATCAGTGGCGTGTCCACTGTCCAGGCAAACAGTGGCCGTGAGCCAACTTATTCAACAAAAATATCGCATATAATTTATTGAGTATCATTATTCGAATGCTTTGAGAGTGAGAGTGTCGTACAGTTGCACCTCATAAAAAAAACTTAAAAAAATATTTCGTGAACGTATATCGCGGGCGATCTCGAGGCACGAATTAAACCAACGATGCATATGATGCTCACGGAAAAATAATATTTCTGTCATTTTAGAACAGTTATGCTGGGGAAAACAAATGAGTGAGCATTTAATTTCAACAGAAATAGAATCTGCCGTCTGAATGTCGTCCTTCATAAACTTCACAAGGTTGATTTTTAGGAAATTAATTGTATCTTAGTCTTTTTTCTGCTTTTCCGTACGAATTATTATTGTGCACATTTTCACATGAGAACTCTAAGCGACATTTCACTTACTTTGTAAGTGTAACTCAAGTAATATTTTATGCGACCGCAGTAACAATTGTATGTAAAAATATTTCGTGCATAAGTTTGCCCTCGCACATCCCACACAAATCAAACCGCCTTATTCAGTCTCACCTATCCAACAGAGTTATCAATCAGACGGCATAAATGCAAATTTTAATTGTGGCTGGCCGGAGTTTACGTCGCTCTATATTATGATTGCTATTTATTTACGTGGAGTGCAGACGCGGGGCGGAGCTAGTCGCACGCACAAACTTAAGGTGGGAGACAACCGCCAATTATGAATAAACTAGCTCTACTACTATGGTAATAGGACTTGGAGATTTTTCCTCGACGATTTCACCGAGCAAGTAGGTAGGCACACTCATTAATGGTTTTGTTACTACGTTATCTCACAGCTCTAGAAAGCCTAATAGATTAAAACATTATGTTCCTAAAACCATTACCATCGTGCCACTGCGCTAAATATTTACTAACTTCATTAATAAATAATTAATCATTCGATAGAATTTGCTGATATTAAAGAATCTTTGCCTTTTGTATATGATTTTTGATGGAAATTGTTTTTGGTTGGATCGAAGGCGAGACGGAGTGGGGCTTGCGTGGGCATTGCCCCATTTCGTAAGCTAAATATAATTTCACTTGATCATTTAATTATATGGAGATTAATTGACAGGAGCGGATGCCAAAATGTCTGAGAGAAAGCGCAATAGGGTAAAAACATACATTTTGTGTCTTAAAAATTATGAACTCCATCCATATTTTTATGCTATGTATGTATACTACAAAATTAAAGTTTATTGGTACAAACTGCAATACATGATATTTAATAAGAAGCTGATTGTTGAAGTGTAGGAGTAACACTTTTGTTCTACGTCTACTCATAAATTCTTGACTCTTAAATAAATCATTAGGTATTTAAATTTTACCGGCAATAGTGATCTATACCTAAGCTAGGTACCTGCATAGTTACTGCCAGGTAAACTGTACGGGTGGTCGCTCTTACAGGCATATTCAATGCATACTTAAGCGAACCATGTCATTTACATCTTAAACAACACTGTCGCCACCCGCATACCTGTCTTTTTCTATATATATTTTTATCAGTATTTAATTTCATATATTGCAAATAAAAATGCAGAAGATACCTAAGTAAATATGGTAACAGAATACTCAGTATAATGCAGCCTGTACTAGTGTAAGCGAGCTTTAGACATAAATTGGCATAGGAATTGCGATTTTACGTTAATTTACATTAGAAGCCGATAATAAGGCGAATGCACACTTTCCCGGTTTCAATAAAGCGGCTAATGCTTCCAGTAGGTAATATGTGAAGAGACCATGAAGTGACACATTTAGAAGTGGGTAACTTGATAGTAGAAGTGATGTAACAATACAATAAATATCTGCTCAAGAAAATATAAAAGAAACAAAGTAGGTTATGTATATTCAATATGACAAATAATAGTGTACTACAATTTTCTGTTTTAAATGTAGGTAAATATGATAAGACAGAAATAAAAGATCAACAATGATATGACGTTAAATTAGATTAATTACCTATCGTTATTAGATAACAGTTACACACGGCGCCAAAATCTGATAAAACAATAAACAAGTAGATTTTACCTTATTGCTTTTAAAAGTCAATCAATTTGGTAGAGATCCTAAGGTATAAAGAAAAATCATTTTTGTGAATATATTCAGAATTTTTTTATAATAATTATGTCAGTGTTTGACCACTTTCTCATACGATAGTAAGTGACGATGCAGTGTAAGATGTAGCACGCTTTCCTAGAAGAACCTTATACCTACGCTAGTGACTCAAGGATCCCCAAATATCATATTACTCCATGTTAATACCATAATATATTATTATATTATCCATACCATATTTACGCAATTAAAGGTAAGTATTTATTTCAATTTAAAACAAGGAGGCTCACAGATAAGCGACGCTCGCTGATCGTTTACGGTCGTACGGGTTAAGCGACGCCTGGCGCGGTCATTACTTTGATGGGTGGGCAATTAGTAGTGTGGCAAAAATGTGTTTTCGTGAGCCCCTCGGTCCCGGTTGCTACCTCTAGTAGCAGTCGTTAGGTCAAGGTCACACCACTATACGAGAAGAAGAAGAATTTAAAACACAAAATTAAATATCAATATTACAAATTACAAGAATATATCTAATTACAAAACACGAAATAAACAAAAATACAAAAAAAGGTACGAAATTTGAATATTTTTACAATTAGAAGACTAGGACTATTAAATTGAAGAAATCGCGAATGGAGGACGTCTCGAGTTTGAGTAATGACCGTCGCAGTCCCCCAGCGATGCTGGTGACGCGTTGAGATTTGAATACAATACTGTATTATAGCTCAGGGCCGCCTCCGTGCAAGCATGCATAATCCTGAACCATTTATTCACAAACTGCCACATTCTCTGCAAGGGCGACGATGTGGAATCGAAGAACATACAATTATTGTCTTCGTCAAAGAGGTCTCTTGATTTGCCCTTCACTATCACTATCACTACATTATAGTATAAAATAAAGTCACTTTTCGCCGTCCCTATGTCCCTATGTATGCTTAGATCTTTAAAACTACGCAACGAACTTTGATGCGGGTTTTTTTAATAGATAGAGTGATAAAAGAGGAAGGTTTTTAAATATAATACATGCATAATATAGCCGTGCGAAGCCGGGACGGGTCGCTAGTTATTTATAATTAGCGACCCGCCCCGGCTTCGCACCGCTATATTATGCATGTATTATACATATAAACATTCCTCTTGAATCACTTTATCTATTTAAAAAAACCGCATCATCAAAATCCGTTGCGTAGTTTTAAAGATTTACGCATACAAAGGGATATAGGGACATAGGGACAGAGACAGCGACTTTGTTTTATACTATGTAGTGATGATAGTGATAGTGACTATACATATCCGATCCCGTGGTAATATCGGCCTATGTGTTGCCGCTATTTACATGCCAAGTTTCATCGTTATCGGTTCAATAGTTTTTGTGTGACGAAGGAACAAACATCACAAATAATCACACATCATAAAATTTTATATTCACAATATTAATTAAGGTTGCCTGGAATTATTTTTGTCTAAAGTGACAAAATAAGCATTGAGTTTATATTTTCACCTTACGTTTTAAATTCATAGCTGCATTCGTGTATGCATGCATGACTGGGCGATAGACAAGACATTTCATTTTTTTTTCAAATTAAGGTTGAGATTAACAATATAATATAAGAATTAACTTCTCAACTAGATAATTTAAACAACGTCAGCAACTTAAGTCGCTGTCGCTGTTGTGCATGGGTCTATGAAGTAAGCTTGCCCAGAACCTATACCTACCACCCTCTCAGCTTAATGTGTAAAGTAATACTGTATTGAAGCACCAGACTCCAATAAATAAAAAGAGATCTCATCGTTGATTGGTTTCATAGGTGTGGTTTTTGTAGATAGCGTGGTACATGCCTACTAGTATTAGCAAAAACGTGTAGACAATGGAAAGAGGCGAACGGCATGATGTTGTGCGTCCTCGATAGCTGGTACGAACGGGCCAACCAATGCCTATTTGGGAGAAAACTCCCTATTTGGAAGGCTGTGTTTCGAGTCGCGATCGATATCGTGCGGCGGCGATGCAACGTCCGATCACCAAGCTGTCACTCTTCTACAGATGGTTTAGCTAGGTTAACTATTGTAATTTATTTTTAAAGCTTCAATTGGCTAATCCTAAACAACTAGACAATTTAAATTAAGACATAGTATATCTGGGCAACTATATTTTGTTTATTTTTATAACTTGTTTAAGTTTTTTTTTATTGAATAGGTATAAACATTTCTGCAGTAACGTTATTAGCTGTCACTCATCTACAGATGGTTTAGCTAGGTTAACTATTGTATTTTACATTGTAATCTACTTTTAAAACTTCAATTGGCTAATCCTAAACAACTAGACAATTTAAATAAAGACATAGTTTACCATGGCAACTATATTTTGTTTATTTTTATATATAATCGGTTCAAGTTTTTTTATTGAGTAGGTATTAAACGTTTCTGCAGTAACGTTATTAGCTGTCACTCATCTACAGATGGTTTAGCTAGGTTAACTATTGTATTTTACATTGTAATCTACTTTTAAAACTTCAATTGGCTAATCCTAAACAACTAGACAATTTAAAGATGTAGTAATGTATATACGTAGGCAACTATATTTTGTTAATTTTTATAACTGGTTCAAGTCTTTTTTTTGTTGTATTTTAGTCATACGTTCCTGCAGTCACATAATTTTTCTGCAACCAATTCTTTGCGCCAAACATTTTCAAAAGCATTCTTTACATGCCTCGTAAAATGTCTGAGTATTCGCAAGAAATTTTTATTTAATTTACAGTTAAAATATTATGTCGTTAAAAATCACACAAATTTTACAACAATTTGTACAGTTGTAAAAAGTCCCGAAAAATTCTCTCCGCCCACCCCATGCCAAAATTTAATTTTTAATCAAATCTAACTAATAAGCGAATAGAGTCTTTGAATAGTCGCTTATGTGTTGGTATTCAATAACCACCTTTCGGAATCAAAGAACTACCAAATAGGTCGACCTTGATCCAGTCAAAAATATGATCCAATTATACTTAGATTAAAAAAATGATCCAAATATACTTAAGTCAAAAATATGATCCAAATATAGATCATACTTTTGGTTGGGTGGTAAAGCTTTTGGGCAAGCCTACTCTATCTATTTCATAGATATATCCTATCTCATACGATATATCATATCCTAACTACAGCGCTTGAAGAGCAGGGTTTAAAATTGCTATAAGTATGTAGTATACAATATCTATATTAGATACTAGCGACCCGCTCCGGCTTCGCACGGCTATATTATGCATGTATTATACCTACATATAAACCTTCCTCTTGAATCACTCTATCAATTAAAAAAACCGCATCAAAATCCGTTGCGTAGTTTTAAAAGGGAAATAGGGACATAGGGACGGCGAAAAGTGACTTTATTTTATACTATGTAGTGATAGTGATAAAGCCAATATAATTATTTAACTTTACACTCATCATATTTACGATGTGACACGAAACGATACCAAGTCGTACGAGTACGCTGCGTAATCGCCGTGAACTGCCGTGCGCGTGCCGTTAAACTGAATGAGAATGCTCGTTAAAATCCAACCCGCCGTGTAATTAGCGCCGGCAAAGAAAATAAAACAAAGTCACCACAGCCTCGGGCGCCTCGTGACTGCACTCGCAGATCCATCACGAAATTTTACACTCATACCGCATCTTATTAAGTGTTATGAAAGGCCAAGCGACAACGCCTTATATGGTACTCTCGTTGCGGCCCTCCCTACACGGTACTTCAGTTTCTCGATGCCTCAACTTACCTACTTATTTTATTTAATAAGCTAGCTGTATCTCATTTTATATTGTCGGGGATATAGAGCATATTTGAGATGGTGTAGGAACTAGGTACCTACACTATCTCAAAGATCAAGCTATCTCCATATAAAACTCATCAAAATCGGTTCAACAGAATTTGTCGAAATATCGTACGGATGCTGCCTCTTCGAGCGTGCCTCTGAGAATGATCCATTAAAAACGATACAAAGTTTTAGCCTCACTTATTTCTCCCTTTAAAAATGCGATTTTCGAAAAACCCTGAAACACGGTTACGGTCATTGTTTATTTAAGTATGAAGTAGAGTTGTACCTTTTTTAAGTTACTTTCACCCCCTATTTCTCCCCCATCAAAATGCTAATGTCAGAAAACCCTGATATACGTCTTAATTTATTAGTAAATACAATTCCAATTTTCAAGTTGTTAAAAAAGCGATACTCTCTCTCTCTTGTATGGCTCCTCAGGCGTTTTGGCGTAGGCTGTAAGCCTGAGAGCAACTGTTTTAAATAAATAAATAAATAATAAATAATACGAAATTTGATCCCCCATTTTCTCAGCTTGATGTTAAAATTTCCAAAAAATATTTCTTAGTGAATGCTTACGTTATAAAATAAACCTATATTCCAGATTTCAGTTTTTTAGGGTTAGTAGTTTTGGCTGTGCGTTGATTCGTAATCAGGACATTCGATTTTATATTTAGAAGATAGATTTATTATTAGAATTCGATTGGTTTGCCTTTGGCTATTTTCTTTAGTAGTATTTTGTATTCATTTTCTAAACATTTGCCTTACTCACTAGTTCTTACTAATCTAATCACTTGTTCTCTATCACCTACATCGATAGTTTTCCTTTCTAATGTTTCCTACATTAGTACTTTCAGTCGAATAGTAACCAGACAAAAAGAAAATCTATTCCGCAGCTGTTTCGCTTCAGTAGAAAACGTGCCACATTATAAGTTTGTAAAACCCACAAATATAAGCTTTATTACAGAAATCCTATATGTGTGATCGCACGCTGCGTCCCATGAAGATGTCAACAGCCTGAATTAAAACATCGTCAATGCTGTGAAGACGGTGATGTAGACAACAACGCGTAAATAGAGAACCGATGCCACTGCAGGCTGCTATTATCACGTCTCAGGGAGAACGACTTTTATCTCTCAATTTAGTGATATTCTCATAAAGACAAGGAGGCGGCGCCGACGGCGATGAACTGCGCCTCAAACCTCGCTGTAGGTCTCCTCGTCACATCGCTTATAGTAACACTAATTGCAAACCGCTTTAAGGACACCCATCGATAACACGATAATGTCTTTAATGACAGTCTTGTCGGGTTACTCCGAAGTGTACAACAATCTTTAAGAAGACAAGTGAACCGCTTACTTAGCGGCCAAATGTAAATAACTTTTAAATCATTATTTCTGTCTAAAAATGATCATAATTAGGTATGTATTTGAAAGTAGGGACATGAAATTAACAACTAGTTTTTCCCATTTTGTTGTACCAATATTATGTTTAATCACAATTTTCAAAAGAAATCAAATGTTAATGATTGTTCTTGTAATTTAGAGTTCTTTCTTGTAGTTCTTATATTAGGTAGATTAGATACTTAAGTCTGTTTGTATGCAACATAGCCTGCGTTATAGATAGGATCATTGATAGCAAGGTGTGAAAAGCGGTGTGTCTTCACGCCTTACCACTTTCTACCAGGGACCGAAAAACCGATATTTTAGGATACTTGAAATTCAGATACCCTTATGCAAAGATATCTTAATTTAAAATAGAATTACGGTACCCAAAAATAATGATATCGCAAAATTTTGGTATCTAAAAATAAATGGTTTATGAACCGTTCATGAACAGTATTTTTGAGATGTTTGTAAAAATGGCAACGTCGCTTTTTCGTTCGACTGAATCTAGCAATTTACATCTAGTGCAGCTCCCAGTCCTAACAAAAATCAGTTTTATGGTCCCATCGTAAAGAAAGCATGAAACTTGGCATGAACGTAGCTGTCATATATGTGCTTCAATTTCGATATGGAAGCACGTCGAGAAATTATTGTTTCCCCCCTTTTCCCCCCCTTTTTGTGCCAAATTAGAGTTTTTTGCATTTTGTATGAAAACGGTTCAAACTACAACCAAACTGTCAATGAGCAATATGATTCTCATTAAACTCACTACAACAATCTCCTTGGAAGTATGTAGATCGGACTTATAGTTTAGAAGCTGTAAGTGATTTTAACGCCCCCTCGACCCTGTTTTGTATCAACCCTAATGAGTTTTTTGATTTTATTATAAAAACGATTAAAGCCACATCAAAACTGTCAATGACCAATTTGTTCTTCATTAAATTCTCTATAATAATTGTCTTGGAAGTATGTTGATAGGACTTATAATTTTCGAAATATGCTTACTTTTCTTTCAATTCGGTCAGTAAAAATGGACACAAAAACGCTATACATCGAAAAAAAAAATATATTTTTAATATGTTATTAGACCCTCCGAGAGTAGTCTATTCCTGAGTTGTCATCCTTGAAAACCCTGGGCTTCTCCTATGGTGCTACGTTATTCTGGCACGTGTTTTAGTTTTTTAGGAAAAACTACCCCTTGAAAGCGTTTTCCAGGTATGTTTGTTTTATATGTTTGTTTATTAACTTCTCAACTGGCCTACAAACCCCCGAGCGGTTTTTCGGCCGAAACGCTACACTGGCCAAAACCGCTCGGGGGTTTCGGGTGTATTTTGATGTTTACGTCTAATGAATGAAAGTATGTCAAGGTCAAGTATAGCTAACCTATTCTGGGATGTACATGAGTTGCATATAAAACCATACTACTTAATTTGGTAAGGTTATAATCGTTCAATGTCAATGTCACTTCGATCAATTGCCTCTGACGGCCATGTTTGTTTGTTTTTGTTTTGGACAGTGCGCGTTTCGACTTAATTAATATTGTTTTCATTTGTTTTATGTGTTGTGTTTTGTGATAAAACAACGCCTGGGTAACTAGATCACCTCACTTTGTATTATTAACTCATAAATTTCGCAGGAGATATTAGTTTCTTTAGGAATTTTTTTTGCAATTTTTTTGCAAGTGCATTTTGCAAATTTGCACTTCACTCTGCAATTACTCACATTATTTGTTCAAGTACTAATATTTAAACTATGTCATCTAAATAGGAAATTTCATTCTGAATGCAGAAAGGTATCAATGTTATGAATTAGTCAAACCAAAATTAATTTATATGCATAAACGGGTCTGCCCCCTTCAAGCGGCCATTTTTTTTCGACTTGGCCAGTCAACGGCTACTTTCTGCTCCGAAAAGAAAATCGCTCGGGGGTTTGTAGGCCAGTTGAGAAGTTAATTGTCAATTTCATAGTCTAGGTCGTTTTTAATACAGAAATTTTAAAAATAACTATTCAGAATAATGTTTTCATCATTAAACAAAATTCAACTTTAAGAAACCGTAAACTATTTCTTTGTTTCTGAGAAAACTAGTCCTATAGGAGAAGTAATAGTCCTATAGGAAAAACTATTAGAAATACATTTGTAGATACTAAAATCACCTTCAATTTGATTCCAAAGTGGTGCTGCTAGGATTGACAGTTTTCTCAGAAACAAAGAAATAGTTTACCGTTTCTTAAAGTTGAATTTTTAATGATGAAAACATTATTCTGAATAGTTATTTTTAAAATTTCTGTATTAAAAACGACCTAGACTATGAAATTGACAATTAATAAACAAACATACACGTGCACGGCAGAGATTACGTTTAACCCTTTCTAATGACATATGTAAAAGAGAGAAAGGATTTTCGCGTAGAATTGGCAACGCGCAAGAAGACACTTTTAGGGTTTAATATTCGGGTATCCGCTTACGATTTTGGGTACCCGAAACTAGTGGTACCGCAATTTATAGATATCATTATTTGTGGTACTTAAATGCAAAGTAAGCGTTCGAGTATCACTTAAAAATACCGATCAAAACCGCTTATTGAGATACCATTTCGGTCCCTGCTTTCTACACAATAGGTGCTATGTTTAGCTTTGTTCTTTTTTTTTCATATAACATCATGCTATGGCATGTGTTAAGTACTGTTGTTGTCCAGAATTACAAATGTATGATTTATGATATTATGATATGATAATGTATGATGAAGTTACAAGACAGACTCATTTGAATCAGTAGAAACACGATCAGTGGGCACTTGGGCACATACAATTTCGCGCTCTTGCAAAGAGAACACAAATTGCAACCAGTTGCATAACATGCATTATTTAAACACGACAACCTTATATGAAAGTATTAATGTGATAGAGACTACATGTAGGTACCTATGTCGCATGCGGTGAGTCAGAAGCGAGCTCAATGACCCTCGCTCACCCGCCGACGCATACTATTCCTGTGCTGCCATGCACTACATTGCTTCATCTCGAAACGCCAACATGTTTGAAGAAACACAATTAAATGTAATATTAATTAAACAACACTTTTAAAAATGTTGTAACATCTCTTTCATTCATATAAGCAGTTGGCCGGGGCGAGCAGCCAAGCGGACCGACCGACTACAACGACAATGCGAATTCCATCTCATTATTCCTTCCATTGTATGTATCACCCCTCAGAATTATTTATTGAGCAATGTTGACCGAGTAAACGAGCTCCATTTGTATCGGCAAATCTACGCGTGCTCGTTTACTACTTTTTATTTCGCACAATCTGCGATTGTGGGCGTTTTAAAATATAATGCTTTATCACGAGGCGTTTCATTTAATTTATCTATTCTTTTGAAAACAAGAGACTCAGATGGTGTCTCGATGTCAGTACATCATTTATATGGTGGTCCGTGGTCGCAAATGTGTAAATTTGCATACGGCCGCGAGTCCAGTCTCGCGGTACATCCTTGACTGGAATTAAAGAGAACCGAGAGAGGCGATCGTGTCGATACTGTCACATGACTAATGGAGCAGGCGCCGATCACAGATATCGACAAATAAAAATACGCTTGGGCCACCGCCCGCGCCGCACGCCGCGACTACGCCGCCGCACGGCCGTCCGCGTCGTCGGCTGCAGACGGCAACGCAGATCGAGATCCCTTCGATCTGCCGCGATGTTCCCACACCCATCACCTCCACGTGACTCAATCGCTCAATGCTGCCAGTGAAATCTCTTCACAACACAACCCATATCCCTAATATGCTGACTGAAATCGACTTCAGCAGTTCTCTACTAAATCTTTTCTAATCTTTGTTACTAATAGTAACATTTGTTGGGCTAATACGCTATGACTAATGCTCTTCTATTTATTAAAATAATGTTTTAACGCCCACATTATTGACAGAGTTTGCGGCCAAAACGTTAAATATTAGTGCTTCAGCATAATCCCAATCTATACTTATAGATATTAGAGCGTAAAAAGTAGTCAACAAATGTAAAAAAAGAAAATATTAAAGTAGTGGTAGGTATTTTACCATTTTTTTTTAAACTTTATATAACGTAGTCTAATAAATAGTCGGCTTTCATGTTTCTAACTATACAATAACGACAAAGTTAAATTAACTAAATTTCAAGTTTATGAAAGTTGCGTTTTATTAATGGTAACATTTTGCTGTCAGCTTAATCCAGATTTTGTCAACCAATGTCAAACAATATTACTTCAACTAAATGTTATCTTGTGCCTAACTGAAATCGTGAAAATTAATTTACTTCAACATTTACTTTTTCCTTGAAATATTTGATTCATTTTCGTAGTCGTTTACATTTATAAACGGTAAAAAACTAATAGCAATAATGTTTATTATATGTTTCGTAGAGCTTATAACAGATATATTAGAATTTATAAAATATTTAAATCTGAAAGCGTAGGTACGTTTACATAAAATATACTCCTACGCTCATGGGCGGATTTTCATATAGAGCAGAGATTTGGGCGGGAAACAACGTCCTATGCTACGACTGACACTATTTTGAAGGTCAATGGTCTATTTCATTTATACTGTTATATTTTACAATCAGTAGATAAAACTATTACAAGGAAAAATATAAATATATAAAGATTATGTTAAATTTCTTAGTCCGAGTGCGTTACGTAGGTACTTTGCAGAGCATTGAAACTCGGTTAGTCAGATTGACGTCAATCCATCTCGTCAAAAGTTACGTTTGATGACGAATACTACCGGATAAGCGTCTCGTTTGAATCAGGATCTTGCCAAATTGTTACTACACTTAGAGAGGAAAATGCAAGAAGACTGCTGAAAGAGACATCTTGTGACACTCGTGGTTTCTATCATCACAAAAAATAGCCGTTGGCATTGAGAGACTTCGCCGCCGCTCCGCCACTTTCTGCCTTACGATAATTACTCTAAACAGAAAGTGTTAAACTTCACAAATGGACCGCCTTGCTCAACCTTAATAAAAGGAGGTTCAACAACCCAGTCGCAAACGAGAATGACGCCTCGTCTAGATATATGCGGTATGCGGTTAATATCTACCGAGATCGAAATAAATCGCTAGGATTATTGCCAAGTGGAAAATCATTATAATATATTGGACGCGTGGAATTCACTTTGACAATATTTTGACAACTTGCGGTCTGGGAAGTTTAAAGCCGTCCGGGTCGAGAGCTCAATTTTACAATCATTTTTAGGGTTCCGTAGCCAAATGGCAAAAAACGAAACCATTATAGATTCGTCATGTCTGTCTGTCTGCCGTATGTCACAGCCACTTTTTTCACCTAGCTTGATCGTTCTAAATCAGATCACTTTACTAACAGAAGGATCTATTTTATTTGTACTTAAAGTCTACTCTTTATCAATTATTTTTGCTATCAAGTGATGACTAGACTACTCGTTTTGCGAGTCATCGCTCAAAGTACTATTTTTCAAAGTAACTAGAAACGATTTAGCAATAATACCAAGTGAGATATCTAACTTCATAAATACGCTGTCACCGTGAAATTATCCAACGTAAAATGAAGAATAATATTGTTTTACAAAAATACTAAGTGGGGTAATTGGTAAGCGCACTTGAACGGTATTCAAGGGATGCGACTTCGAGCCTCGTCTAAGTTGCAAGTTTAGAAGACGATTTTTTTCTTTAAAAAAATATTTTCATATAGCCCAGTGCAGGCCATGTACTTAAAAAATAAAAAATAATGAGTAGAGGTGTAAATAAAATAAGTATGTATAAGATACCTAGGTATGTGGTAAGAATACGAGCTGGTAGTTGGTTGGTGTGTGCAGGAGAAACGGGCGCCGCAACGTCGTTTACCTTCTATGGATTGCAACTGTAGAACCGGAACGACTGCCTCCTATTTAGAATGATCAGCTCGTAATTTTGATTCGAGTTACCAGGCCTCGCCACATAATTCACTACAATTAAAATTCGATGACACTCTCCATTTTGAATTCAGTCTCAAGGCTAATAAGAATGCGCCATTTAAATAGTATCCCTTTTAGCATGATGTAAAATTCTTAAGGTCTTAAATTGCTGCGATGATGATTAATTTCTATGATAATTAGAAAATGAAAAAAAAAACAATATTAGGGGCATAGTCATGGCAGTTATAAGTTTTATGGCACAAATATATTTGAGCTAGTGTCATATCCAGGGAGGAAACAGTCGACTACATTTGTATGGAGAGAGCGCAGGTACCCTTTCACCTGAACCATACCTCTTAACTAATTCTTAGTAGAAAACTAGTGGAGAAAAAAGAAAAATCTATCGTCTTTGGCTACTGGTTGAGTAGCACGAATGTTAGTTCTTCTTTGGCAACTGCTTGTGAATCTCAGTTGCCAATGTGGCCGGAGGGGAAAATAATATGTTTGTCTGTATACATTTTATCTAGTACTAGCAGCATTCTGCGGTTTACATGCGTAACTCCCGATCCCGTGGGGATATCGAGATAAAAAGTAGCCTTTGTTATTCCCAATGAATCAATGTATCCGCATACCAATTTTCATCAAAATAAAACAAAAACAAAAATCCTCTTTTAATATAAGTCTCCAATATTATATATATAGATTATTTTACTCAGACGCTACGCTATGATAGTTCCTTTTCAGAACGTCCTCAAGTTTAAACGTTTCGTCTAAACCCATAAACCATGTCGACATTGTGTTGTTTATGGTACATCAAGCACAAAGAGTACTAAAACAATGGTTTTATAACAGGAAAACATCCATCAGATAGCAGACGTTGGTTGTCGGCAGATATTGGCTGATGTTGCTATGGGAGACACTACAGCAAGCCAGACTAATACAATTATGGAGTTATAATCGCCAATTTTGAAGAGAATGCGTTGAGGGCAACGGATATCGATGACCTCTGTGGCGCGTCGGGCGAACACCCGACTGCGACGCAGAAGGTTGCGGGTTCGATTCCCGCCGGGAACAAGTATTTATGCTGACCATAAATTCTTGTTTCTGGTTCTGGGTGTTTCCTATATGTATAATATGTATATATTTACAAAAAAAAAAGTATATAAGTAGTTTATCCGTTATCTGGCACCCATAACACAAGCATTAAGTTGCTTAGCTTGGGGCTGGATGGCGATGTGTAATATGTCCTGAAATATTTATTTATTTATTTATTTATTTATATTTTGAACTAGACCGTAACTCCCGATTCCGTGGGAATATAATAAAAGTAGTGACAAACACTCGCAATGAATCAGTCTAGTAGTTTCGGAGTCTATTTAATTCAAATAAACAACAATAAAATCTTTCCTCTTTTTTATATTATACTAGCTTTTGCCCGCGACTTTGTCCGCGTAGAAGTCGAAAATGTTTCTTATAGGATTGTACCAAGGAATCACGTTGTCCGATACAAACTTTTTACCCCTTTTTACCCCTAAAGGATTAAATTTCGGATAAACCTTTCCTATCAGATACCTACGTCATACAAAGAACACACCCTCCAATGTTCAGGGGCTCTATTTTTGAATCGCTCGTGTGACAAAGCTTCGTCGTATACGCCTACAAGTCACGCTCGACTTCCAAGTCGCATGACACAAATTTACTGTATTTTTGAATCGTTCGTCGTCGAAATTTAAAATGTCAATTTTTATTCGTTTTACGCAGTTATTTGAAAAGCGGTAATTACCAGCGGACATCCGAAATTATCCCAAAAGATATAAATATTTTTCAAAGACCGTTTCCGAATGTTTAACTATGATTGTTTGATGTTTATTCTACCACTCGCCTGTCGGCGACGAGTGGTGGAGACCACTCTTTACGATGCACTAACGAGTATTTGAGTGAAAAAATCGGACAAAAATATTTAATTTATTTATATCATTTTATGTGCAATTAAATTAAATAAAACACAAAGTTTGACCAATATAATAATTATATATTTAAAATTTTACATCTTTTTACATTTTTAGGATTCTTCAACTTCTTCTTCGTCGGAACTTTCGTCTTCGCTTTGTCTATTTTTAAATACCGTGCTGGCAGACATCATTTCTATTGCCTCCTTTGAGAAAGGCTGTCTTTTTTTATTTTGCGTCTTTCTGCTGCAGCTGATAAATGGATCTGAACTTAAAAGAAGTCTGTTTATTATATGTATGTTGCAGTCTCTGCGCGAAAATTTGCGGGAAAAATGTAATCTGTATTGCCTAAAATGTTTGTTTCGGGCTTCAGCTGCCTCTTCCGATAACTGGCCAATAGGTAGGAGTGCATGAGCTATTACTTCACCTCCATGTATCAAAATTTTGTGTATGGTTGGTGACATGGAATGCCAACCATACAGATCGACATATATTATTGCAGTTTCATTTGCGTATGCTTCAAATTTTTCTACATCAATGTTATTGCCACTTGATATTACTTCTAATATAACTTTAAACCTTTTTATTAAATCGACATTGATGCCAGTTATTCTTGAGGAGCATTCCGGATCTGCAAAAAATCTCCTTGACGTGTTCCCGTCATTAGTGTTCCCAAACCCTGCTTTGGGAACATCTACGAGTAATCCCATTTCCTCTTTAAAGGCTTTTTGTAGTTTTTCTTTAGTCTCTTTTACAATTCTTTTTTCTTCTGTAGACCGTGCTTGCCATTTTTGTAAAGGCAATTTATAGGCTAAATGTAAAATAGATTCGAAAAATCGAATTCTTGCGTGAAGAATTGATAATCCAAACTTCAACGTTTCTACTTTACTTTCTTTTTTAATTAATTTATTAAAATCCTTCGAAGTCTGTCCGCAAATGTAGCATCTCATTGTAGATGAGGTGTCTGTAGCAGCATTACATACCTTGCCATCAATCATGGTAAGTAACAGTTTATGTTTTATTTTGCTGCCATCAATTTCTGTCTCCTGGAGCTGTTCGGCTTAGTTTTCAATGTATTGTATTTCTTGTTTTGTGATATCTTTTGTTTCATTTATAAATCTTATACGTATGGGTCTGCAGAATCTGACTGAAGACGGAACCGGATTTTGCCAAATGATTTTTTTCTCCTCTTCTTCAATGATAACAGATAGTCTTAGAGGCACTAGTGAGCTTTGAAAAATATTTGCATCACTATCTCCGTGATTTTCGAATTTTGCTTGTATTGTGTCTGCTGAGATCCGTCACATCCCCTTTTCGAAATTAACACCATATTTTGTTTTTCTTCTTCAGTGCATGACGTATTGACAACCTCCGCTATATATTTGTACAAGCGCAATGCAGTGTGATTTAGTAATGCTTGAAGTTTAACTTCTGCGCTTGTCTCGGTGACATGTATTGATTCTTCCTCGGGATAACATTCAATCTTAGCCATTTGTATGACAGAATAGCATGGGTAAATAGCTTTACCAGATCTGTGGATTATTTCCCATTGTCTTCTAGTGAAATCACCTTCAACAAAGATAGCCAGTGCTTCTGCTGGCGTATATTTTTTTACAGTTGTTTGCTTCTTGGTACTAGAAATAACTTTTCTAAGTTTAGTAGCTCTGGTGGGTGAAGCCATTAATTCTTTAATTATTTTTGATGCATCTTTATTTCCTGAAGTGCTCTGACTCACGCCAGCAGCATAAGTCAACTCCTCGACAGATACTTGTTCACGCAGATCTTTTGTTTTTCTCCGTTTGCTACGGTCACACACATCTTCAAATGATTTTTTTGGACGTCCAGGTTTTGGTAAGGTCATTTCAGGCCAGTTAGGTAATTCTATCGAAGATGTAAGCCACACTTCATTACTTTTAAAAACCGTTCTTCTTTGTATGAAGCTCCTCTCCACTTCTTTTTGAATTCACTTTTAAAGTGCTTCAAACCATTTACCATTTTATGTTTCTCATGTTCCGGACAATTTGTCAATTGGACAAGTCTATCTTCAAACAATGAAATCTTTTCTTCTATTTTGTGGCCCTTGAATTCATTCAAGATCTCCCACAATGCTCTTCTAGTAAATATCTTGATAGTTCTCGAATTATCTGTACGACAAATAAATAAATATATTAACTTAAAATAATTGTGTAATTTTTACGTACAATTTAAAAGTCATATAAAACAAAATGGCGGACGTAGGCGGATGGTTTTATTATGATTTACAATAGCCAACAAATCAATTATTATATTGTTATAAAAGTTGTAGCCCGACAAGACACGACATATACAGAAAAACACGATTGTTTGAAAAAGTAAAGCAAAAAAATGTACCTAAATTGTAACTGTTTTAATATCACATAAAAATATAAATTTTATACGACAAAGTAATCATGTAATATTTTAAAATGTAGTACATACCTTCTTCTGCCATATCCAATAAAAGTTTTTTCTAAATTGAACCACACAAACACACAACTGTGAAGCGAAGTTATAGTGCGAACAAAAGTGCCGAAAACAAAGACATGCGACTCCACGAACGGCTGAGTTTCGACTGATTTGTTAAAACAGGTCTAGAGTGGGGGGATTTTTAATGGCCGCCGTCTAAAAGGTCGGTTACCTGGCTATAGGAACAATAGCTTACATGACACTTTTGAATAAGTTGCACATTTTTACTTATGTCCGATTTTATTGATCTAATAATCGTTAGTGCGATGGAGCGATTCAAAAATAGCGAATTTCCGATGTCAAACGAATATCAGTAGAAATCGAGCGCTCGACGCGGGGCGAACGATTCAAAAATAGGGCTCCAGGTCTTTACGATCAGCGAGCGGTTTAGGCTATGCGTTGGTCCGTCAGTCAGTCAGTGGTTCATGAAAAAGCGCTTTATATGTATAGATAGAAGATGGATAAGTAAGATAAGTAATCGAAATCAAAATAAAACCTATCTAAATTGATAATTTGCTTCAAATTGGTACAAAGGAGCTAAATACTTACATGTTTAAGGCGGGTACTAAAAATTAAATGTTTCGATGTCAATATGTCATTGGGTAACATAGTCTCAACGTCAAATGTACAAAAATCCTAAAGATAAATGAGCAAGTGTTCATAAGTTTAAAAGACAAAACATACCCATAACATAATTCATTAGGGTCTAGAAAATCCAGTGTCAAAACTTGTTAACTCAGCAAAACTTGAACACCAAAATATAAATTAGTCTAAAATGGGTACCTTACGCGCCTTAAGGTGAAAGGGTACCTGCGCTCTCTCCATACAAACGTAGTGGACTGTTTCCTCCCTGGATAATGACACTAGCACAAATATTTTTGTGCCATAAAACCTATAACTGCCATGACTATGCTTCTATGTTTTGGTTTTTTTCATTTTCTAATTATCATAGAAATTAAGATTAAAAAAATAAACATAGTCAGTAACATAGTAGTTAGTGGCAGTTATAAGTTTTATGCACCAAAAATATTTGCTCCAGGGAGAAAACAGTCGACTAAGTTTGTAATAGTTTGTATGGAAACAGCCTCCGGTACCCTTTCCTCTTAATTGCCATAAGGTCGTCACTCTATCATTATGCGATCAAGACCCCTTATCTTCTAAAACATTCGTGTTTTTAGCTCACTACTGCTCTAAAAGTTGTCATTCCTAATTTGTAACGTTTCTATTAAAAAGTTGAGATCATCAATTTGATCAGTAGACAGCGAGACGACTTATTGAGTCGTAGTACACTTTATTTGGGAACATTATATTTATGGTTTGTAGGTAAACATAAACACCGGTATTTATATATATAAACGATTTTTAGATTTAAATTAGTAATCTTTGAATATGTTCATTCTCTATCCGCTACGTAAAAAAGAAAAACTTAATAAAATTTGTTTTTTTTTATCATTTGAGGTCCTATTGTTTTGTTTGAGAAAAGTAGTATTTTTTAAGAAATTAAGGGAGTTCGTTGATATCTTTTGTTTGAAAAATTAAACTCTACCTACATTAATTCGTATACTTAGGCAATAATTTAAACCAAATTTATGAATCATTGTAACATCAAACTGTACTGTTCTTAAAGTACTTTATTGATAGTAGGTACAGTAAGATACTAAGGTAAAGATATAGATAATAATTTAATTAAGTAATAAACTTAAGTATCTAAGTAAGTCTGTTTACACTCAAACTCCTTAAGAGCTTAGGATATGAAAGTCTTACCCGTATGTGTATCAAAACATGTTTCATGATTGGGAAGAGTGCTTCGATCCATTACGTGTTGTGTGAATAAACAATCTATCACCAAGCCATTACAACCATTAAACCATTTCTGTTTAAGTGCGATATCGGCATACACAAGTCTGTGGCACTCTGTGGATGTTGCTTGAAACAGCTGACGATAGATAATCTTCGTAAATTGACATTTGGCGCCAAAAGGAGCTCTGTGAGTGATGCAGACTAAAGAAATAGTGTTGGGAGAAGAGAGAATGCATAAATATTTATGGAACGTGGAATTTTAAGTAGCACAATATTTTACGCCATGTCTATTATTTATATTGGCTTACAAGATGCTTACAAGTGGTACTGGATAGATACATACATAGTTACTTCATTTTAAAATAGCTGAAGAAATAACTAAAGTACCTATTTCGATGCAAAACCAGTAAGGTACTTCTGCGTGTGATAAGGGCGACTTAAAGGTTTTTTAAAAGCTACTGGTTGTCTGTAACGTCGGTTTATGGACGATAATTTTACGTGATAACGTCATAAGAAACATTGATGTTAATCATAGCAACGATAAAACCTTGCTATGGTTACCTTGTCAATAACAGAACGTGAGCGATGGCGTCACACTTTTTTCTGCATGCCGGTGTTCATCGATTTTTAAGACGTTTTCACGTCAAAAATTATGCTATTAGTGACAAAATAACATGAAAATAACAAATTAATAGTTTTAAGATTGACAATAAAACAAATATTTATCTAATTAGTAAATAAATAAATAAATATTTCAGGACATATTACACATCGCCATCCAGCCCCAAGCTAAGCAACTTAATGCTTGTGTTATGGGTGCCAGATAACGGATAAACTACTTATATACTTTTTTTTTTTTGTAAATATATACATATTATACATATAGGAAACACCCAGAACCAGAAACAAGAATTTATGGTTTTAGTACCTACTTGTTTTTAAGTAGTTTTTCGTATTTTTACGAAATTTTAATTTTAAATTAAGGTTGCGAGATACACGACAATTATAACTAAGTTACAAAAGAAAAAGACACAAAAATTGACAAGGACAAAAAATAAGTAAGAAGAAAACATATTAAAATTTATAAGAAAAGAAAGGAATGGCCCAAAGTAAATATAGATTAGTCTTATAGGATTTAAAACAAACTTGATTTTAGACTAAGTTAGGTAAGTAGGTATATATTTACCGTGTTTTTTGATAAATATCTTGTGAAAATGGTACTTAAAACAGCTGTAATATCAAGCTCTACAAAGTAAAAAACAAAAAACATAGTAAATAAACTTTAGTAAGTAATTGAACAAACACTTTAGTATAATCCGCGCGCAAAGAGAATGGGATGGAACCTTGTCAAAGTAAATCGAAAATGACAGTTTTCAAGTAGAGTTAGCATAAAAGTTCTGAATAATAGGTAATTATTTTTGATTTTTTTTATTTATTCATCTTTAGTGTTGGTATATAGTATAGGTATTTCTACTGTATCTGAAGAATTCACGGACAAACATACATACAGACACATATACGGTCGCTGTGTGCTCGTTTTATTTATAATTTTAGACAAACAACATTTTTTAAAATGAAATCGCCATTGCTCCATAGACAATCTACCACAGACAATAATCATTTTTCTTTGACTATGACCGTGCAAATAATTAATTTATACCTAATTATTATTCAGTACTTTTTTGCTGACGCTACTTTTCTGTCATTTTCGATTTACTTTGACAAAGTTCCATCCCCTTCTCATTGCGCGCAGATTATTATAAGGTGCAAGCATGTGGTGCAAGAACAAAAACTGAACAATGAAAGATAAAGTGAAGTAAAGTCCCATTCATTTTACAAATTGTTGTTTGTTATTGTTGTTGTTGTTACTTGTTAGACGATTTTGTTTAATTTATAGGTATTTTATTTAGCTTATAAGTTACAATTATAAACAATTTACGCCAATTGTAAGAAAGATATATCGTTTTTCACAATTGGCGTAATTTGCGCGGTCAAACGTAACAAACAAGTATGACAATTATTTTCAATTATAATAAATTAAATTGTTAATTTATGCGCTTGTAGAAGCAGTAAACATATATGACGCTTCGAACACCTGTGTAGAGTATTTATTAACTGCAGTCTTTGTATTAGACAAATCTATAGTTTCCTTATTTGAGAAAAAGATAAAACCAATCTAAGGCTTTTAAAGTACCAGATTTTATGTCAATTTTGCAGCTATGGTATTTAAATGGTAACAAATGTTCATAGACCAACTTAGAATATAAATCTAAAATTACTAGATAAAAAAATATTGACTTTAAAAACCCATTCAAAATATACATAGACCATCTTTCAGTCTAATTTTATCTGTCTGTGAACAATTTACATAATATGACTTTCCGCGGCGCTATTTATCAGAAAATAGCTATAATTGCTAGTAGGGAAAGTTCCCGGGGACCCCAGTTCTCAAGCGAATTTCCGGTACTGAAGAAATTGGCACCGTTTTTATTTCTTAGCACCTATAAAAACATTGAAGGTGGTTTATATACGTCTTATACTAATGCATATTGAGCAGTAAATTGTGGCCCCCTTGAGTTTCTTGTGCCTTCTCATTAGTGGCACACATCCTAAGTAAATTTTTAAGACGCTTTAAAGTCATGTACTTAATGCATTGTAATATTCCTATTGAAAAAAAAAAGACTAACTTTGATGTTAAAAGTTCGAGCAATGCAAATTATAATATCTCGAATCGCGCTTCATACCATGTATGTTCTTTGTATGTAATTTGTATCACTTTGATTATAGGCATAATTTTTAAGACGCTTCAAAGTGATGTTATTATTTGCTTGATTCCTATTGAATAAAAAAAATTACTTTGACTTTGATGTTAAAAGTTCGAGCAATGCAAATTATATCGCGAGTCGCGCTTCATCACCCACCGTGTATGATCGCTGTATGTAATTTGTATCACTTTAATTATAGGCATAACAAACCTTATCGCAACTCTGATGAAATTGTATACCCTTGTCGTGAACTCCACCGTATTGCCGCCCTGTTGTTTTGCTGATATCGAGAAAAGCGGAATCTCAATTTACGATCACGATATGTACCGTTTTCTGTTTCAATAATACTGTAACGTGTAACTGTTTCTTCCTTAATTTACATTTTCAAAAATTTCGACCTTACTCAATCACGTCATTCTTATTGAAGGTTTGGTTTTCTTGCTCTGTGGCAAAGTGCCTATTTATTGTCTTTCTTTAGCATTTCTGTGTAACATATTATCATCAGCAGGATGAGGATAGAATAGCAAAATACTATGTGGCACAATGCGGGCGAGGGCGATCGATGCATCGCGCTAGCGGATGCACGTGCGTCGTGCGCCCGCGCAATGGGCTAGCGTGCTGAAGCGCGGCTTGCACTTCCGACTCACATTCATTCCCGCGCCATTCATACAATTGCGTCATTCATTTAATTCAAGTTCATAACAAGGGTCGGCACCGGTACGTGGGAGGGACTTCGTAACTGGCTCGACACACCCGCAACATGACCAACACAACATAACTTACAAACCTAAACAAAAACATTTCTACAATACTGTTATCGACTCTTCTCTACTCTTACCGGTTCCTCCAATATTAAAACCTAATCGTTACCAGTATCTCGTTTCGGGGTATCGATCTCGGTGTGACCGTTTCGAATTCCCCAAAACCAGCTATAATTCACGATTTGTGAATGCAGTTTTAATTAATTGTGGTGAACTCTCAAAGGGGAACGTGATTCTTGGGAGAACGACAGCTACATAATTTAGAATTTAAGGATATAGGTGTTTGTGTGGGTGCTTGGCGGTTGAGGCGGTGGCGAAGCCCGAGCGAACCGAGATGGTATCGCCGCCGCTGCCGTCGCGTCCCACCATCGCACTGTGCCATACTTTTCTAACTTTTTGGTGTGTCGGGTCGCGCGGAGGCGTATTGTGTGCAATTGGAGCACGCGAGGGCACCTCAGGCCGACGACCCGCCTGTCACCCGCCTCGTATACCTAATCCGACAGCATTATGGTCGATCCGGCGCCTTTGTTGGCTACCGGCTTAATGAGGACCCGTGGGTGGCTTATGACACGTCAGGATCTGATCATAAAGGCGCCAAAAATTCTACCTGGCCGAGGCCGCGCGCCGCCGTCGCCGACGACATTCCTATCTCGCGCCTTTCAAAATTAATGTCTATTGTCACACACGGGGCGTTAAGGATTACGAATGATACGTATTTCCAAGGAGTTGAGAATAAATTCATGATCACAAAAAGTTCGTTAGGTAGGTACGCACTTTGTAAGCCGAAGTGGCGATGACTCTCCGTGTATCGTTAACTTTAATTGAGATGTATGCACTCAAATTCTTTGACCCCAATTAATTTCGTGGAATAGAATTGCCCGGGCGTTAATTAAATGCGCTAATATTTACCGAGAACACGCTAGCGGTCAAACAGAACAGCCATTGTTTTTAAGATTTGTTACCTAAGTCGGTCGATTCACTTGGTACCTAAGTAGGTGCTCAGTGCTCTATAATATTTAATCTTGAACATTATTTATTAGATAGAGGTCCAATGCAGAGAGCTATTAAAAAATAAATCGAGCAGATATCAATTAGGCACAAGAAGCAGAACAGCTAACTACCGGCATTATTATATCAGATTAACGTCAACTAAAACAATTCGAGCTATCATTAACTAATTAACTGGGATTTTCCGCTGGTTAAATGTTTTATAATTATGGTTTAAAGTCGTATCATAACATTTTCGCACTGATTAAACAAGAGTATAATGGCGTGTGGTAATGCAATTTAAATGCATGGCCGACGTCATTGTGCAGATCGTTTGTTACGCTGGCCCAGGCAGGGCAATGAACCAAACGTTGAATTGGACATGAGTGTCCTGCGCCATACATAACGCAACCCAGTCGCGATTTACGATATGATACGACACTATACTGACGCCATGCAATAGGAACAAACGAGTCACACCTAATGCGCTATCACATTAGCGAACGCAAAACATTTTTAGAAGTACATAGAACAGAAATATAAAATAGTTTATGACTGTTTATGATTTTTCATTTCTCTCAACTGACGAAAATTTACTGTGCAAACTTTAAAAATGAATTAAAAAGGATAAAATTACAATATTATTACATATCGTGTTGATGCTACATTTAGGACTTTATTCTTAAATTAATAAAAAGGAAGAACAATAAACCGAAGTCACAAAACAAACTGACCAAAGATTTCTTAATTGTGTACCAAAAATTGTTTGCAAAAGATTATCGTATCTAGACATCTACACAAACCTAACTCACGTAATGAAAACCCTCAGGAAATTCACAATGGAGACGAGCTACGACGACGACATACCGCTTGCTACATTTCCATTCCACATGCAATCAATACATAATTACAGGTACAAAATAAAAACAATCTGTATTTGTAAAAGAGAAAAATACTTACTCATCAAGAAAGCTCTTCTTCTTCTTCGTATCGATAGCACAAATTAAAGGGGGGGGAATTGATAAGGTAGGGTCAGATCCGCCCACTCCAGTGAGCTGCCAGGTCCCTGGCGTTGTTATTAGCTGACATCAGGTCAGCCAATGTACAACTATTAGGATTGGAGGGGCAGGTCAAGAGGTGATCCATAGTTTGCTCTGTTTGCTAAGAAAGCTCTGAAAGCACAAGAGCTACGAGCCTGAAACTTTGTTTGTAGAGACACTAACGTTGGTATAGCAGCAGGGCACAACTAGTCTTTTATATCTGCGTATAAATACACGTTTATTACATTCCAAAGGTAAGGGTTAGGAATCCGCTAATAACTTGGACATTTTACAACCTCACAATAACTGGTTGATACAAAGATGCCTATCCAAGAATCCAGGTAGGCGCCACTTGATTCCCTCCTCGACTTTAAGTATGGTATTCAAATTGAATACTCCTGATTTGTCTAAGTTGGTAAGGGTGCATGTCTAAGTTCATGTTCCTTCATCTAACCGCTATATCTATACATACTTATAATAAAGGAAGAGAGGACAAAAAGTCAAGTCAAAAACTCTATATGGAACCAAATGTAAAAAATTGACTTAGAAAAATCTATCATATCATATATGCAGTATAAATCTTCTTTTCATTTTTTTCAGCAGCATGTAACGTCAGGCCATAATATTATGCCTTGTCGTCGCAAAGTTTCTCAACACTTTCTTATGGACTAAGTTGCCTCGGGGTGTGCTTTTTTGTCATCAGACCATCTGCCTGATGGTCTGCTCACCATCTCATCACGATTCCGGGTTTCCATTCAAGAATAGAAATGCCTCACCTGGTGTCTCTTCTTAAGCATACATGTCTGTTCCGATTCACGCCCATACTTTAAGTAGATCAACAACTTTGGCGCGTTATCAGGCGATGGCTTTGCACATTTTACAAATACCTACACTATTTTATTTGCTTCTGTTTTTCACAAATATAATATTTTACATCATTCATTATCTAATCCGAGTTACGTAAGGCGCATTGTTTAATATAATTCGTCTATAAATAAACTTTTATCAAATTAGGTAGAGATTTTAATGTTTTTATTTTATAACATATTTTTAAAGGGTTAAAGATCAAAGATAAAAGTGAGTGAAGTTAAAAATATCAATGTGTAATGTGAAGTAATTTGTTTTAATTTTTTTTAATTCATTGTTTAACTTACGTACGCCGCTTATCTAAATGTGAAAGAGGCGTAATTTGAATGAATCAGATGTCATCATATATACCTACCTACAAATTATTAACTTTGTATTAATCAAGAAATATAGTGAATATAGTGATGTGTGTTGAATACCTTTGAACTGGTTCGCTATTGGGGAAGTCATCTTTGAACTGTTTCGCTATTAGGGAAGTCATCTTTGAAATGTTTCGCTATGGGGCAAGTCATCCATCGTAAATATTTCCAAATGTAGGGTAATTGTTCTGTCTTGTGCCTTTGTTAATTTGACCCGATATTCGAAATCCTTGACTATTCCAGGAAACTGAAATGTAATCTACTCGTAATAACTCAGAGATTAGGATCTATTAAAGAACAACCCATTCTCGGAATATATTTATTAGCATGATAAGTCAAAACGTGGCACAGTTCTAGTGCCAAATACTGATTAGATATTCAAAGATAACAATCAGATAATCACGTCAACGTAGATATTATAATCTTGGGAAATTATAACTTTGACAATTAAGATTTGAGAATGAAGCTCGTGTGATGATGGTGACGAACCGCTTTCGTATCTTTCCGCGTTGTTTTCGTTTGTACTACAATGTTACGCAATTAGCGAACCTGAATTTAGCTCGCCCTTTCAGTCGGTCAATATTTAACCGACACCCACTTCAGTGCAACGTCACACGCCGCCGACGACTGCTCTGCCTCATACAGGTGCAAAAATATACAACGCAGATTTGCGGAAACCAACATTTTTAATGGTGTATATTGTTGACTAGCGACTCGCCCCGGCTTCGCAAGGCTATATTATGCATGTATTATACATATAAACCTTCCTCTTGAATCAATCTATCTAATAAAAAAACCGCATCAAAATCCGTTGCATAGTTTTAAAGATTTAAGCATACATAGGAATATAGGGACAGATAAAGCGACTTTGTTTTATACTATGTAGTGAAGTTGTATTTGCTTCTAGTCGATCACACTAAGCGGAAGGTCATATAGTTACCTAAATTACACGCACGTTGGTTTTTTCTTAATTTGTCACGTCTTGTCTCGTCTCGGAGGCCTGTCTAGACATTGCATTGCTTTTACCATGTTCTCGGTAATACGTTTTTTGGCAGACATTTTAATATAGACTTGGCAAAGATTTTGTAACTTTTTATCAAATTCGGAAAATGAATGAAAGCTGTCGCATGAGTCACGGTCGCGGCCGCCCTGACGACGCGACGACGACCGACGGACGGTTAGAAAGTCCTTGCTGTCCATTCTATTCTAATAATATATAAATAATGACATCATACACCGCAAACGACTACGGACGTGCTCTCAACTTATTAACATTTCATAATTCTGTTAATTTCCAGAACCTACCTAAACATTAAAGTAGTAACAACGTTAACTATGATGACGGGAAAATTATATCAATAACTTTCTCTCTTTTATGAGTTGCAAAACCACTACATAGTATAAAATAAAGTCACTTTTCGCCGTCCCTATTTCCCTTTGTATGCTTAGATCTTTAAAACTACGCAACGGATTTTGATGCGGTTTTTTTAATAGATAGAGTGATTCAAGAGGAAGGTTTATATGTATAATACATGCATAATATAGCCGTGCGAAGCCGGGACGGGTCGCTAGTATAAAATAAAGTCATTTTTCGCCGTCCCTATTTCCCTTTGTATACTTATATCTTTAAAACTACGCAACGGATTTTGATGCGGTTTTTTTTTATAGATAGAGTGATTAAAGGGGAAGGTTTGTATGTATAATATATGCATAATATAGCCGTGCGAAGCCGGAGCGGGTCGCTAGTAAACACTATTTCAATGAAAGTCATTCACATTAGGCCCTCTATTTTTAAAGTAATTGGAAGAATAATATTTATATTTGCTTAGATACATATAACATTGAATCGTTTGAAAGTTATTGCAATTCGCTGTAACGACACCGTGAAACCCACCTATCTCTATCAAATACAACAACTTCGATAAGATTGGAAAATCGTACGACATTGATTAACATATTATTATCAATGATATAACTTTCATGACTTATTTTATTACACATCAAGCTTTAATTCACTTTAAGGAAGACATCAAAATAACTCTAGATAAACGTATAATAATGAAGAGAAGAAAGAACCAAAGTTCAATACATTATAGAATATTTTTTTTAAATCTGTCGTCAGAAAAAGCATTAGAACACCAATTAATATTTTTTTACTCGACTGTTTTTCGCCCTATCTATAACGTTTATTTGTGTTTGTTAGATTCTTTATTCTTTTCAAGAAAGTTTATGTGTCTTTCAAATATCTATTAAATTAATAAGTATTACTAGATAATTATTGTAAAAAAAAGTGCAATGATTCTGTAAGATTTAGTATTATTTCTAGAAAGTTTTCTAAACGCATAAAATTCATAACATAATCAATAGAAGATTTAACAACTTGACAATATTTTATTGTATATTAAAGTTATTAAAATTTAGTAGAGAACTAAGCAACTTTGTGCAAGAATGTTAAAGTTAGGTTTTTAAGTTAATTTTTATTAATTTATCTACGCTAATATTGTAAAGAGGAAAGTTTTTTTTTATTGTTTTTATGTTTGTAACAAACAGGCACCTATACTATACTACTGGACCGATTTTGATGAAACTTGGTTTATAACCTTATGGATTGATTCATTGGGAATAACATATGCTACTATTTATCCCGATATTCCCACGGGATCGGGAGTTGCGCGGGCGCGCAGCGCTGCTAGTTATAGGTATATTTTTTTTTTAGTAACCCGTGGTTTTAGCCTATAGGTACCTATAACTTAATTCATTCTTTGCAGTTTTTTTTGTCTAATAATGTCAAAGTTAGGTTTTTCAAATTAATTTTCATTAATATTATAGAATATTTTTTATTCATCGTGGGCTTTTTGCTTATGTAACTAAACTCTTAGACTTAACGCTTAGACGTAACACTTAGACTTAAGCTTTTAATTTTTACTATTAATGTTATTTGAAATTGGTGTTTACAATAAAGAATTTATCTATCTATCTATCTATCTATCTAAATAAATTCTTTGCGGTTTTTTTTGCATAAGGTTTATTTATTGTGAAATTATTGAATAGGTAAATCGATAAGATAAGATTGGATCTTATCTCCGGGAACACCAATGTTTCAATAGAAATTGATTAATTGGATTTGTTTATCAATCTAACTAGGTAAGTAAGGTACTATATCAATAGTAAGATAAAAACGTAGCAGGTAAATGTCATGGCAGGTAGGTATATTTTATACTTACTATGTTCTATTAATTATTACTTGAATTGAATTAAACTGTACCTAGTTTGAAATGTAGGATATTAAAGTCATAAAATATTATGGTTTAACGTTAGTTATGATATGAAATAATAGGAATGGAACTTAGTTGAGTAACCTTCGGATGCCTGCAGTAGGTAGGTAAGTAACTGTTCTGTGGTTACGTTAACCAGGTGCCTTTGCCCGATAACAGATTACTTAAATATTATATCATACGAAAATACGAGCTCTCGCCTCTCTCCACACATTCCTCCCGTTTGTTGATATTGTCAAAGTGACAGTCGATAACATCGCTCACGTGGTTTTGTTTTTATTATCTCCGTGAGCTGAACCGGTATCGCTGATAACATTCCCGTAGATAGACGTGCATCTATCAAACCGAAATAACAACATGGAGCTGAACATCAGTCGACCGACTCTATGCAACGATTAGACTGTAATTATTTACATAATCACACGTGTATTTAGCGCGAATGCAGTGGTAGTGCGCAGATGCAGTGGAGTGAGGCGGGCGTGCAGCGGGACGGGACGGTAACAGATGTGATGGATGGAATGTGTGTGTCGTGGTGATGGGCGTTGCTTGCAGCGTTGTGCTGGCACTCACCGGCTGGGCGGGTGGTGCGGCGCGCGGGCTCGTCCTCGCGCAGGTCGGGCGCGTGCCGGCGCGCGACGCCGCCAGGGGCCAGCGCCGCCGCCACCAACATCATCAGCGCGAACAGCATCGCGCCGACGACGAGGTGCACTACGGGTTCTCACTCTCCACCTCACACAAATCTCGTTGCGCGCGCTCCTCGAGTGCGTATACGGGCGCGGGCACGACGAACGCAGGTTCGCGATATAGTAGCGCACGACTCGCAGGCGTCGTCGTAGCGCGACGGCTCGACCGAACTGAGACGAGTGACGCGCGATTTCCCAGCTCGTGCGGCGGCGAGGGGGCCGGCGCGCCCCTCGTGGAAAACGTCGAGACACCGCGCGGTGCGGGCGGGGAAAACTGCATCGACGTGCCGCCCGTCCCGCCCTTCGCTTGCCGCCCGCACGCCGCGCCCGTGCCCACCGCCCGCCCGCTACGATACCACGCTGCACTGCACAGACTGCACTTATCATACCATACTGCACATACTGCACCACGCACTACCAATACCAATATACCCTAAATTAATCGTACTAGGTTTATAGATTTACTAGCGACCCGCTCCGGCTTCGCACGGCTATATTATGCATGTATTATACATATAAACCTTCTTCTTGAATCACTATCTATTTAAAAAAACCGCATCAAAATCCGTTGCGTAGTTTTTAAGACTTAAGCATACATAGGAAAATAGGGACAGAGAAAGCGACTTTGTTTTATACTATGTAGTGATTACGTTAAAATTGTCATTGCTGCTCTCCGTTATTAAATTACGAATAAGAAAATAACAATAATAGAACAACGAATTATGTGAAGAGACTAGTTTATAATAGTTTTATTGTTCTTTTATCGACTTATAGCGACAGTAACTACTGTGAAAATTTATTTGTCAGTCTGTTATATTAGAAAATATTGTAATGTAGCGTTTAATAATGATTTGATAACAATATTGTGTTATTTTATAAGTATCCCGTTTACTACTGTGTGGTTTATTTTGGTTTTTAATAAAATAATCAATTTACGGAAGAAAGCTTTTAAAAGCTAAGATATAAATGAAATAAGTCCGAAGAAACCTAAAAAATGACTGATAAAAAAGTTTAAAAAAAAAACGTTGAAGAACCTAGCCTACTTTTAGCCTATTTATTCTAGGTCTAATCTTGTAGGATCCTAACCTACATGTAAGAAAGCCCTAAGTTAGACAAATGAATGAATGAATAATTATTTATTTCAGGCTAAAATGCCCATATATATAGCCTTAATTAGATAAGTACAAAAAAATAAAAAATACAAAAAACAAACGGATACAAAAATAAAAAACGTGTGGCACTCGGGGACTGCCGCGGTAAAGCTATTGCTATATCGAGAATAATTTCTTGTCTTAGTAAATGATCTTATAAAATAATAAAAAAAATATATATAAAAAAAAAGAAAAAAAATAGTCGTCCGACATTTGTCGTCCGTCATTTGTCGTCCGACATTTGTCGTCCGACATTTGTCGTCCGACATGTATTCTCTATTAAGTGACATGTACTTGTCTTTTTTTGAGAATAAATTCTTTAAACCTTAGGTTTTTTTCGTTACGGAATTTCTTGATTCGCCCCCCAAGGCCCGCGATAAAATCTATGTAAAAATAAACTTAATGACAGTTAAAAGCATTAGCTCCATGGTTAAAAGTAGGTACCTATCTATGATCTAGGTCATGGATGTAGATCTAGGTACCTAAAAAAGTTTACCTAATTATAATAATATGCGTAACTTTATGCTGTCACTAAATATTATGTCACTGCCAAAATAACACACGTAGGTAACGTTTTGTACTTACAACTAGCGACCCGTCCCGGCTTCGCACGGGTATATTATGCATGTATTTCTTAATCTTAATATATATAAATCTCGTGTCACAATGTTTGTCCTCAATGGACTCCTAAACCACTTATCTTTCTTAATATATATAAATCTCGTGTCACAATGTTTGTCCTCAATGGACTCCTAAACCACTTAACCGATTATAATAAAATTCGCACACCATGTGCAGTTCGATCCAACTTGAGAGATAGGATAGTTTAAATCTCAAATTATCCCGATATTCCCACGGGATCGGGAGTTACGCGGGTGAAACCGCGTAGGGCAGCTAGTAGGTTCATATAAACCTTGCTCTTGAATCACTCTATCTAGTAAAAAACCGCATCAAAATCCGCTGCGAAGTTTTAAAGATTTAAGCATACATAGGGATATAGGGACAGAGAAAGCGACTTTGTTTTATACTATGTAGTGATAGTGATGATAGTGATAGTGAAGTGATATTTTGGATATCATTAAATCCAATGGTATAAAAGCTTGGTAGGTACCTATGTTGTCAATAGGTAGTACCATGGACGTAATATTTGTATTATAATGGGTAGTAAGTAGGTACCTATACCTATATGAAATACAGAATATGATTAAACTAGGAAGAAAGTCCTTATACCTACATATTCCTTCACAGAATATGATTAAACTAGGAAGAAAGTCCTTATACCTACATATTCCTTTACAGAATATGATTAAACTAGGAAGAAAGTCCTTATACCTACATATTCCTTCACAGAATATGATTAAACTAGGAAGAAAGTCCTTATACCTACATATTCCTTTACAGAATATGATTAAACTAGGAAGAAAGTCCTTATACCTACATATTCCTTCACAGAATATGATTAAACAAAACAACAAAAACATCGTAAACAGAGTGACGTATATGGCGCCGTGTATAAACATTAAAACAACGCGATAACATTACTCAAAAGCTCCGACTACGAAAGATATCCTATAGAAAAGAGTTTTACGACAGATAAAATTCTTTATAATATTAGCAATTTGTATCATTACTAGCATTGCTCGCAGTTTCTTTATAGCAGCTACGAAATCAAAGTTTTTGTCGTAAAAAAGCGAATAAATTATACAAGGAACATGGGTAAGTAGGTACAGATTTGGCAATGGGCCGAAATTCCCGCAATTAAATTCAAAAAATTCAAATATTTGAGGAATAATAAAAAGTGAACTGAAGCATTGTGGATGATTATTATGGATAAAAATAGCTAACTCTTAAAGTCCCTGTTAATGGTCATAAACGCCGAATCTTTTTAAAAATTATAAGTCGAAGTTAAACTTAGCATGTAGGCTAGGTATCTACGTTCTATTCATGAGGTCCCATCGATACATTTTCATATTTCATTAATTGTACCTACCTACATATTATTCCTTATTCATTCACAGAATATAATTAAACTAGGAAGAAAGGCCGTTGTTTTAAGTTTATGAGATAAGTAGGTAAACATCTTCGCTTTCTATTCCTAGTAACGAAATGGCTTGATTAAAACAGCAAAAAATAAACGAAATTATAACTACTTATAACAAATCTTGAATTTTGACAAGGTGTGGGACATTCGCCAATTCGGTGTAGACACCAGTGGCATCTTTATTTCATAACCCTCAGAGGCGTGCTTATGATTAAACTAGGAAGAAAGGCCTTGTCCCTACATATTCCTTCACAGAATAGCATTATACTAGGAAGAAAGTCCTTATACCTACATATTCCTTCACAGAATATGATTAAACTAGGAAGAAAGTCCTTATACCTACATATTCCTTTACAGAATATGATTAAACTAGGAAGAAAGTCCTTATACCTACATATTCCTTCACAGAATATGATTAAACTTGGAAGAAAGTCCTTATACCTACATATTCCTTCACAGAATATGATTAACCTAAGAAGAAAGTCCTTATACCTACATATTCCTTTACAGAATATGATTAAACTAGGAAGAAAGTCCTTATACCTACATATTCCTTCACAGAATATGATTAAACTAGTAAGAAAGTCCTTATACCTACATATTCCTTCACAGAATATGATTAAACTAGGAAGAAAGTCCTTATACCTACATATTTCTTCACAGAATATGATTAAACTAGGAAGAAAGGCCTTGTCCCTACATATTCCTTCACAGAATATGATTAAACTAGGAAGAAAGTCCTTATACCTACATATTCCTTCACAGAATATGATTAAACTAGGAAGAAAGTCCTTATACCTACATATTATACCTTCATAGAATATGATTAAACTAGGGAAAAAAAAACAACAACATACAGACGAATTGAGAACCTCCTCCTTTTTGAAGTCGGTTAAAAAGGCCTTGTTCCTACATACGTACTCCTTTACAGAATATGGTTAAACTAGGAAAAAAGGCCGTTGTTTTAAGTTTATGAGATAAGTAATTACGTAGGTACACGTCTTCCTTTCTTTTCCTAGTAACGAAATGTCTTGATAAAAACAGCAAAAAATAACTAACCAAACTTGAATTTTGACAATTCGGTGTAGATACCAGTGGCATCTTTATTGCATAACCCTCAGAGGAGCGCTTGTCCTCAAGTGGGCTACACTTTACTTAGGAACTTAACTTTTAAATAACTTACTTACAAATAACTAGCTTTTTGATTGTAGCAGAAGTCGAGTCTATGATTAATGTCCAACTGAAGTCTCGGTTTCAGCCATAATTCCGCTGAACCCTTATGCCGCAGAGTAAGTAACTCTTTGATTGTGAATTTGTCTGGCGTTCGTCGTTCGGCTAACTACGGGGCGGTTCAATGCTTGTAGACGTTGTCGATTCAGTTTAACGGCCTTCGAAAAATGTTGTGTTGAAATAAGAATAATTGTTTTTTCGTGCATGCCTTCCAACCTTTTCCAACATATTGTTATTGTATTTAGGTCCTTGGAGTAACATAGGCTACTTTAATTAAACGATTTTTCTCGATATCCCCACGAAATTTTAATAGGGACTTATGGTGAGCGCACACCTAGCCGCACCGCACGCGCCGCAGTCTCCGTTTGTATGCGCGCAGCGCCGGGTTGGTGACGTCATCACATCAGCATCGGCCTTGGGGATTACCTTCGCTGCGGCGGCGGCGACTGTGTGCGGCGCGTGCGGTGTGCGTTCACCTTTAGCTGGTAAAACTGCGCGGTAAATAGGATTACCGGGGGTCCACTGTAGTTAGGTATCTAAAAAGTTTCTGTTTTCGTTTCGGACGAAACTGGAATGAATCAAAATATTGGGTGTCGGCTGAAAATCCTGCTTCGGTCAGACCCCATCTACGATTTAATTAACTCATAAATTATTAATATTGTAAATAGGTATGTAGCTTTAAAGTAGCTCCTTTTTGTTTTTTACCTATAACTAGCATTATGAAAATCGGTTCAGCAGTTTAAATAACGAAATAAAAAAAAAATGTTTAACATAAATATAGGTACAACTTATTTCTAAGTCCACCTCAAACTAAACTAAAAAATTACAGGATACCTAATAGACATCGATTCAAGTTATAAAGTAGTTAAAAACCCGACCAAAATTTTTACCATGGTATTCAATGTTAATAATTTAAACTCCTTATAAGGTAAGCGCCTTAAAAAAGCGCCTTGAGAATCTCTACTTAGCAAAGTAAAGATTCTCAAGGCGCTTTTTTTTTTTTTTGACGTGACAACGTTTTATAAATTGGTTTGCCGGGTGACACTTCAAGAAATTGCGGTACGCTCCGCTGACGTTATGCGCTCACAATGAGAGCGAGTGAGAGGCACGCGGGCATGGTTAGCCCGCCTAAGAGCGAGAGAGACAGACATAAAAAGTGAAAGGCACGCGTCCCTTCCACTCGAGCACAGTTGTTGTCACGTAAAACTTTCGCCCGTATACCGACTTTACAGGCAACCAGTTTTTTTTTAATAAAAGATACAGAGGCGGTAAACCTTTATCGACCAAATTGCAATTTTTCCTTAGGCGCAATGTCATAAAACGTTGCTTTTTGAAAACTGCAGAACTAGGTTTTTTCCGACATGCTTTTTAATTATGAATGTTTTATTCCAGTGGGTCACAATCGCAAACATAAAATACAAACTTACTTACCTATCAGAGGAAAAATAGAAACTCCTTTTTTCATTATGTCGCCTAAAACCGGATATTGCCAGGTTTTCATATGTATCTACGCATATGCATAGGTTTTCGTAGGCATCTACTTAGATCAAAGATCTAAGAACGCGCTTGGTTTAGGATACGTAAGTAAGATCTTTTTCGGAGACAGTTTCTTGTTGTGTTATTGTTATCTTTTGTAGACAATTCCTTTTTAGAGTTCCGTACTTACCTCATAAGGTAAAAAAGGAACCCTTATAATTTTAGGGTAAGGGGCCGTCCATTAATCACTTGATGTTTTTTATGGCATGGTGAGGCTTAAGATTACCCCCTCTCCCCTTATTTGTTTATGGCATGGTGAGGCTTAAGATTACCCCCCCCTCCCCTTGTTTTTTATGGCATGGTGAGGCTTAAGATTACCCCCCCTCCCCTTATTTGTTTATGGCATGGTGAGGCTTAAGATTACCCCCCTCCCCTTGTTTTTTTATGGCATGGTGAGGCTTAAGAATACCCCCCCTCCCCTTGTTTTTTATGGCATGGTGAGGCTTAAGCTTACCCCCCCTCCCCTTGTTTTTTTATGGCATGGTGAGGCTTAAGATTACCCCCCTCCCCTTGTTTTTTTATGGCATGGTGAGGCTTAAGATTACCCCCCTCCCCTTGTTTTTTATGGCATTATAAAATACAGGTTTATGTACAGTATGGGTCATAAGTAAATAATCAGTTTGCTACAATAATACTATCAACAAGTATTGGAGTTACGATCTTCTTCTAATAGACTTTACACACAAACTTAAATACTTGAGTTAAAAGTACTCAGTGTGACTATTATTTTCAATATGTTATCTATGTCTTTAGTTGGCAGAGAGGTATAAGCCGCCACCCACTACACCAACCGACGTGAGATCGATCCACAGGTTACGTTGTTATAATGTTCAAATAGTGCTGCACAGGATTGTAAACGTTACGGTGGGCAGAGACTTTTGACCGTGGATTGTACCATCTAATTTTATTATTAGAACATTTTTCGCCGCTATTCGGTTGAGTATCGCGTTGGCCGAACAAAATAAATATACGTGATATATTATTACACCCCCCCCTGCCTTGTAATATTCCGTGATTCTTTATGGACCCCTTCGCCCCCTATAAAGCCTCACGTGATAAATGGACAGTCCCTAATACCTGAATGACGTCAGACAGTGTCACACGTCACAGCTATTTCATGATCTTCACATGTAAAACTGGTATTAATCCGGCTCGAAGGACCAATTTCACGGGTAAGCTATTAGTATATAAAACTGTTTTTTTTTATATTCATGCTGGTTATAATTTTCTGTATTAAAAGTGTAGAGGTATCGTAATCTCTAAAGCAAAAATCAATTATTGGTGAGGATATTTTATTCCATAATACAGCATAAGACAAACCGGAATGTCACATTATAGGTATCGCATTTTCATTATTTTAGTCTTCCATAAAAATAAAAAAGATGCCATCCGCCACACTAGTCACATAAGTGCTTCCTCGATAGTGTTTTAACAATTTTTCCTAAATTATTATAAAAATGCTAAGTTATAATTAATTGTGTAAGAGCAAAGTACCATAGAATTCTGAGCACTGTTTCCCTGTAAAGCGGAAACACGTTCTCAAAATGACACCATGTTTATCTAATACATATTATTACACCTAAAGTTATAATAAGTCAATCTCGGTTCGTCATGACAAGTCGAAACAGTTAAATGCAGGTCAATCACAACGAGCCGCTTCACGAAGAGTAGCAAATCGTCGAGAGAAAATGTTCTGAATGTAAAACACAACACCTTAATAATCTACCTAGTTATTTAACTTCCATAAAAATAAACTATCATCATACAATAAGTCGTTTGATTGGAATATGCAATGCGCTATAACTTGAAACGGGACAATATTATAGAGAAGCCAGTCACAGAGCGATGTGAATAGACAGACATTATGTAGACACCCTATGTATGAGTAGGTGGTACCTACCTACAACTAATACCATCCAAATTAAAGTCATTAATGTGAATTAACTTTAAATACTTTATTACGACAACTTATTCCACATTTATAGTATACATATAAAACATTTTAATGGTGTGATTCATTGTCATCACGTGTCAGCTACGTTACCTATCCACATCACAATGCTCGGTCTCACAAACAGAGTAAATACCGTTGTTAAATTATAAACAAATTAGCAGGTAATTTTGCATAAACTTTACACACTATATTTTGTTCGCCGTCATCGAAGATCGAACAGACAACGCATTCGAACGTCTCGTGGCAACCCTAACCTAATACTTCACTAATGTTATGTACTAATGATCGGAAGTTAAGTCTAGGGCGAGAGTAGTCGGATGGCGATTGCGATGCGAGCTCGGTCACCCGGTGACGCCTCAGTAATACATTTATGATTCCGCACATAATACATAGTATTTTTATAGCAAATAAAGTTAACATATCTTAAACCATAGTCTCTTTCGGTGATCAGATGTGAGTGTGTAGCGCACATGCGGTTAGCGGTTGGCGTTCTTGAGTTGGTTGGATAGCCAGTCGAGGCCCTCGTAGAGACCATCGCCGGAGGTGGCGCATGTCGCCTGGATGTACCAGTTACGGTTGCGCAGCGAGTGCAGCCCCAGCTTGTCCGTTATCTCCGCTGCGTTCATCGCGTTTGGCAGATCCTAAAACAATACAACAATCACATGACGACAGAGTTGGCACAATGGTCACTATCTCAGACTGCTAAATCGATTCATAGCATAGGTTACTTTTTTCCCGATATTCCCGCGGGATCGGGAGGTACGCGGGTGAAACCGCCGAGCACTGTTATTTTTTTTACATAGTCTTTGGTTCTGTTATTATTTTTGTTCGCAACCTTGATGTACTTTGTAGATTTTTTAACAGACTTCAAAAAAAGGAGGAGGTTCTCAATTCGGTTGTATGTATGTTTTATTTGGTCATAAACATTTGCAAAGCAGCACTATTTTCAGAGCCTAGTCATTCTAGAAACCCTTATAGTCTAGTAAGTCAACTCATCTCAATGGCGATATAGATAGATAGATAAACACAAGTAAACAAAATTAATCCTTACAGTACAGTCGAACTCAGAATTGCAGACCCACTGTAGAGTTCCAAAACAGCTATTATTAGAATGTTTTCAACTCAAGCAAGATTCTTAAGGTCTTGAGTCATGTTTTTTTCATAAATTAAGGTCGCTGCATTACGTAACGTGATTTTTCCTCGTTTCGGAGGGGACGTGATATTTTTATATGAAACGATGTCAAAAAATCGTCACGTCCCGTCCGGCACGAGAAAAATTACGTTACGTATGTTTAAAGTCCACTAACAGTTTATGAACGATGCACATCACGCCATCCCGTCCAAGGTTTTTCCCGCTACGTATGCAGAGACCTTTATTCAGATAAATCAAGAATAAAAACATTTCAATATTGGTAATTTTAGAACTCTACGGTGGCTGCAATTCTGACTCCGACGGTACATATCATCTGATCAAACAAAATTATTAAAAACTAAACAATATAGCGCAATGTGCGGTCTTATCGTTAAAAACGATCTCCTCCAGGCACCCTTTGGATGGGGAAAAATTTAAAAAAGGGGGTGGGTGACATCCCCTTCTTTAATTGTCTTGTGTTGAGTGCTTGTCCAAATAATGTTTTTTTTTCTGTGTCCAGTCAGCTCTGTGACCGAACTATTGGCCCCGGATTTACAGATTCACCAGTTTCAAGTAAATATTTTCTTTCTTTCTTGACATACCTGTTTGTTTGCAAAGATGAGGAGTACAGCATCCCGTAGTTCATCTTCACTTAACATCCGCATGAGCTCCTCGCGTGCTTCGCCGATACGCTCCCGATCGTTACTGTCTACTACGAAAATGAGACCCTGAAAGTTACAATATTTTTTAATAAAAAGTTACACTACGCTTAGAAACGCTTTTTTTTAAATATATTTTTTATATACTTCTATTTATTCATTTAAACGTTACACATAAGACAAAATAAAGTCAAAGCTCTCCTACTAATAATACGCTACTTAAGGAAGAGACAGACAGAATTGCATACTTAATATTGTTATTAAATAGCGATCCGCCCCGGCTTCGCAACGGTAAAAGAACTATACCCATATAATTATTTTGACACATTTCAGCTAATATACACTAATCTATACATATAAAATCCTTTGTCCTGACTGACTGACGGATCAACGCACAGCCTAAACCGCTGATTGTAGAGACCTGTAACTTGGAGGGTGTGTTCTTTGATCTTTGTATGACGTAGGCTTCAGATAAGAAATGATTTTCTGAAATTCTACTCCTAAGGGGGTGAAAAAGGGGGGTAAAGTTTGTATGGGACGTGATTCCTTGGTTCAATCTACATCAAATTTTCGACTTGCACGCGGACGCAAAAGTTAGTCACTACATAGTATCAAACAAAGTCGCTTTCTCTGTCCCTATATCCCTACGTATGCATAAATCTTTAAAACTACGTAACGGATTTTGATGCGGTTTTTAATAGATAGAGTGATTCAAGAGGAAGGTTTATATGTATAATACATGCATAATATAGCCGTGCGAAGCCGGGGCGGGTCGCTAGTAACTAATAAACCTAAACCTTCCTCATTAATTACTCCATTAATTGGTGAAACCAATATAACCATTGTATTTTTTACATAATTTATCGCGTTCAGACAGACAGATGCCGTGGAGGGACTTTGTTTTATAATATGTATAGATAGATATATCAAGTTCTAGCAGCGGTCCGCGGTTTTACCCGTGTTAGTTATTTTTTATTATTTTTTTAACCTTATTTGGTAAAAAATATTACTTTCTACTTTTTAAGGGATATGTACCTCAAAAGGTATAAGATCACTATCTTGTCCGTTTGTCTGTAAGTACGTCTGTTTCTGTTTTTGGGTAAACTTGATTTAAACAGAACTTAAACCAAAAAATAACGTGAATAAAAATAAAAAGTAAAAATATTGCTGCGTAAAATAATATTTTAATAGAAATATAATAGGCATAGAATTGACCTCGTTTCATGATTAATTATGATCATACAGCTAGGCAGTTAGCATACAGCTGATCACAATTAATCATAAACACGCAGGGTCGGTTGCATAATTGCAGACCCACCGTAGAGCTCCAAAACGGCTGTTATAAGAATGTTTTCAACATGAGCAAGATTCTAGACTGCTTTAGGTGAAGTTTAAAGTCTTCTAACTCATCAATTAATCAAACAAAAATTATAAGGATGAAAATATTCCCATAATAGTAATTTTCGAACTCTACCGGGGGCTGCAATTATGCAGCTGACTGTACATGGGCATGGATTTATTTTGAGACAACTTTTTAAAGTAAATCATTAATTGATCGTATTTCAACCAAAGGGTAGAAACTGGACCATTTGACTACCACTGTCCGTCTCTGTCTGTATGTCACCAGGCTGTATCTCATGGCTCATGAACAGTGATAGCTAGACAGTTGACATTTTTTTATGGAACAACAGTTTATTTTAGCGTGCAAAAGGTATAGAGGTGCTTTCTGATGTATTGATGTCTCATCAATTTTTAATCACCTAGTCCTTCTATGAAGCTTTATCTTTACGCACAATCGAAAATATTTTGACCTGTCCTTTTGTATGGTAGTGAGGCGTGGCCGGTACTTGAGCGACATAAGCAGGAGCTGCGTGTCACGGAGATGAAGATGTTGCGCTGGATGTGTGGAGTGACGCGAAAGGATCGCGTCAGGAACTCCCGCATCCGGGGCAGCCTTCATGTCCGAGACATTGCAGATAAATTGCAAGAATGTCGCCTACGCTGGTACGGTCACGTCTAGCGAAAACCGGCTAGTTACGTGGGGAACAAATGTCTTGCCATGGCGCCACCGCCGGGGCGTGGCAGACTGGGTAGACCCAAGAAGTGCTGGCTTGACGTCGTAAAGGGTGATATGCGTGCAAATGGCCTTACTAACCAGGATGCCGAAGATCGTGCGAAGTGGAGGCGTAAAAGTAGGAAAGCGGACCCCGGGCTCCCGAGAGGGATGCAACCGGGAACATCGCTCGGATGATGATGACAATCGAAAATATTTTGGTAATTATTGTTCTCACATAATATTTTTGTAAATAGTAAGATTGCGCACAGTATTTTTATATGCTATAACCACTTAAACCAAATTTTTTATCCCTGTCAAAGTCACACATATTATTTTTATTTTCATTCAAGTCAAGACAAATGAAGAAAGCAATTAGCGATAAATACAACTTTAGCAGACATAATAGAGGATTGATAACCTCATATATTTGTAATAAACAGTTTACAAAGGTTAACTCGTAGACGAGAAGGAAAATATATTCATATTTGTGTTCAAAAACCTTTGTTCTACTTAGTTAGGAACCTACTTATTATTATTATTATTTTATTATTAAGAGTCTACAGTGTCCCACTGCAGGGCAAAGGCCTCTCTACCTTCTCGCCACTTAGTTACCTAAAAACTTACACCCACGCCCTTATCCGCGCAGGAGTAGAATTTTCCAAAATGCTTTTTTATCGGGTGCTTATGTCATACAAAGAACACACCCTCCAAGTTTCAGGTCTCTACAATCAGCGGTTTAGACTGTGCATTGATCCGTCAGTCAGTCATTCAGGATAAAGCATTTTATATGTATAGAAGACAGTAACATTATAAGTATAACATTTGGTTGAAACACATGTCTAAGACAATCAAAATATATGCAGCTTTCCAAGCCATCTGATCTGATATAACCATCGAGAACAAATCCAGTAAAGAGTGTCTTATTTTATTTGTTGACAGGCTAGTTTCTGCAATTCGACGTCTGAGCGCCGATTTTGCGTCCGCCTAGGAGTTTATACTACAAGAGGCATCTTAAATCCCAAAGGACAGCTAAAAGACCTTTAATGTTCTTTGTTACCTCAAAAAGACACATCGGCGAGGTCTTATGGGGTAATGTGAGACATAAAATTCCAAAACTAATCAGTGGTTTTTATAGGATTTGCTACTGTTGACTCATACAATCGAGTTTTACATTATTTTATTTGAACTATTTTAAACTACCGGTAAGATAAAAAAAACAATAAGTCAATGTATATTTGCTAGCTCAACTCTAATGTTGGTCATTGGTAATCCAGACAGACAGACATATGGACAAGAGAGTGATTTTATAAGGGTTCCTTTTTCTACATTTTGAGGTACCCTAAAAACAGACACAAGCATTTGAAGGTAACAACATTTTCTCTCTATTGGGTATGTGCTCGATGGATAAGTACAACAATCAATCAGATCCTAATGTACTTCTAAAGTATTACAACAATCCCTCCAAAGAAAAGTGTATGAAAGTTTAGTTGATCCCTTTTTATCCTCAAACAGCTTGACAGATTTAAATGAAAATTTGTTGTTCAATCTTTAGTATTATTATGCCTATGCAACTTTTTGACATAGATAATTGTTCATGTAAATGAATCAGTAGGGTACAGCTAGTATAAAATGATTATGGGCCAATGTGTCCAAATTGGCATAGGTGGACCAAGGATGTAGATCTAAAGTTGATTACTAACCTGTGTGTTCTGGAAATAATGCCTCCACAGAGGTCGGATTTTGTCCTGGCCGCCGACATCCCACACGGTGAAACTGATGTTTTTGTATTCTACTGTTTCAACATTAAATCCTGGAAATGGATAATTAAAACTTTTAGTAATAAGTCAATTAAAATAAAGTATCTCTCTTAAATTTACTCACTACTGGAACTATTAGGACTAAAAAATATTGCCATCATGTTTGTTCAGACAAACATGCTTACATTTATTTTATTTTTGTAGTAGGGCAGTACAGGACTCCTAGCTTAGTTTTTTGGAGTCCTACAGTCAAAATCCTGGGGTAAAAAAGCTAAGGCTGGGTTGATCAGAGTGAATTTATCATTGTGAGTGAACATTATAGGATAATTATTAATAAGGCCCATGTAAAAAATTCACCCTATATACAGACTAAACAAGGAAAATTATTCTGAGCATTGATTTGGAAAATTAAGATCTGCCTATATCCAAAGAAATTTTGCAATTAAACTTGAGATTAAGAACTTCGTGTTTCTTAAAAGTACAAATTATGATTCTGTTCATCCCCGGGATGAGTTATTGTGAGCATTGATTTAGGAATTAAAATTTGCCTATCTAAACCAATTTTGCTGTCAAACTCGAGGTGGACAAAGTTTCCTGTGCGTACAGAGTATGATTCAATTCATCCCCAAGTATGGACAGGACTGGATTGATATGTTCATATCTCATTGGGTTATTGGTATATCATAAATGGGCTAATTTAGCCCATTTGTCAAGTCTTTATATGAAGTACAATATGTTAAATGTTTACATGAGAGGTATGAATACATAAATTACATAGTTTACAAATATTAACTAAAAATTTCATCATTATGATGTTGCACCATTCTTATAGTACCTATAATTTTTTTTAGTATAAGTTTTAACATAATGTATTTTAATTTAAGGAAACTGACATGAATTGAAATAGTAGGAAATATGCTTATATTGTAAAGATAAAATAATCTGCAGATAATATGTATAAAAAGTTGATTTCATCACAATGTCATGTTTGAATGACTCATTCAAAATATACATTGCATTATTTTTTAGAGAAATTCAGACATCTTAATTTTAGGTGAAGAAGATCCTCGAATTCCCAATCCGGAAAGGTATTCCTAAATAGTTTTGAAAAAATATGCATCTATACTAGTATAGATAGAAAATATTTTTTTTTGTTTGTAACAAATAGGCTTATAAACTACTGGAACGATTTTGATGAAACTTGGTATGAGGATACATTGATTCATTGGGAATAACATAGGCTACTTTTTATCCCGATATTCCCACTGAAACAGGTGAAACAGCAGACCGCTGCTAGTATTGTTTAAAGCTAAGTGTAAATTGCAATGTTGAGTGAAAGTTCTCAATTATTGTAGCACAGCTTTTGTTTGTTTGAAGTCAACTTTCCAAATTAAGGAAAGACAAATAGCTATGCTTATGATCATACCTATTTCCTATTTGTTGCATTTAATGATATATAATTGTATGAGTTTGTACTAATCAAAATGTTACTCACCAATAGTGGGAATCGTCGTAACAATTTCACCTAATTTTAGTTTGTACAGGATTGTGGTTTTACCAGCAGCATCCAAACCGACCATCAATATTCTCATTTCCTTTTTGCCAAATAGGCCTTTAAATAAATTTGCAAACATATTCCCCATTTTGAAGCTTTTTCAAGTTGTCTGAAAGAAGAAACACGTAATTACAATAGATCATGGTAGGTGTTCACCGTCTGAGTCACCGCCAGCAGCCTGCACGTTATTTCAATCAATGATAATGACATGGCAGGTCTTCAGAACAAAATGTTACTTAATTCATATGGTGCATTGGTTCACTTTGTAGGGACAGGAAAAGTACAAACGAAGTTAAGGAGGCCATGAATATACAGTAGGACATTACAAAAGCTCCAATCTAACAAAGATTTTCAACACCGCTGTTGGTCTACGCTGCGGTCACCACCCTCGAAACGTAAAAAGTTTACAAACGCTATTACTGCCACTCTTACTTATGAATTAAATAAAATAGACACTGGGATATTCACAGTACTGAATCACTTACATTTTCCGAAGCAAATTACTACACAATTCAGAAAAAAGCCTACACTTGAATAAATTCTTTACAATTCGCTGGATGTCAAAATGGCGGCGAACGTGGAAGTTGATCGTGCGTATGCCACGTATTGAAAAAAAAAGTGGCCAGGTATTATTTATAATACTAAACTAAACGATCGATTTGCTGACCAACAGAATTTTTCCAGCACCTGGGCCCTGTAACTTCTACAATTTTTTGGAAGAGTGGTTCTGAATTAAAGCGACAATTTGTAAATGGCATGGCCAGTTTCGGTTTTGCAAGATATTTGATGCTCTTACCCTTTCAACGGAAACAAATTCTGTTGTCAAAACCATTATATTGTCACTGTCAGAATTAACTCAATTTTTAATGTCAAAAAGATTTGATTTGCGGTATTGCCACTAACCTGTTTTACACCATTTATTTATATTTCTATGTAAACTTTTGTCTAAGCATTTTGTTTGAAAATCTCGTAGACACAGGCTACAAAAAAAACTGTATACCACGCGCAGCGAATGGTGACCTTTGCGGTAAGTGGAAGGGGTATGCGCAGAACTCGATATTTATGAAAATTGAGTTCTGCGCATACCCATTCTACTTTCCATCAGAGGCCAACATTCGCTGCGCTACGTATAAATTCAAACTGTACACTTTTGGAAACTTTTATAATTTAGTATCTGACAACGATTTATTCAATATTTTCATCGTAAGAGTTTTCATCGTGTATAGATAAATTAATTATTTGCAAGCGATAGTAGACAGACAGTAGGTTCTCTAAAGCTTTATTAGTAGTTCATTTCAGCTGCAATCAAAATGAATGAAATTCAGGCCTGGATTGCTGAAGCACCCAAGTATTCTTCTTTCCGAGTAAATACTTTGAAAAACTTCGACACTGATATCCTTAAAAAGTTTTTAGAAAGTGTAAGTTAACTGCCACAATATAAACTGTTAAGTTATGATTGTCCTATTATTATCTAGTTATTATTTTATTGTCTTTCCTTTAGCAAAAAGTTAAGCTGAAATCTGTCCGAATACCAAAGTTCTATTTTCTTAGAAAAGACTGTTTGATTCTGGAACAATGGCCCGAAGAAGTCATAATAGAAAAAACTGGAAATGAAGTGATCGTAGATGCATTTTGTGCAGCTGCCGTTTTGAGAGGAGCCAATGTTTATGCCCCTGGCGTGCTAGGATTTCCAACAAGTGAGTTTGTAAGATACATTGCATCTATTATGACTAGCTATATCCTGGTTTTTACCCAATAAAGTCCCGTGGGAATATTGAGAAAAAAGGTGCCTACCTAGTCTCTGTTTTGTTCCAGGGCTCCATACAAAGTTTCATAGTAATCCGTTCAGTTTTTTTTTTACTTAAAGGGGTATCAAACATAAGTAGGATTATAAGTAGGATAAGTAAGTGTAAATACTCTTTATTATTTGAATGTGCTGTCTGTGAATAATCTATTTATATTTTATACAGGGTTCGCAGTCATATAAATTACTTTATTTTTCGTGCATATCTTGTATGTTTGTTATTTTACAATTTTTTTGCTACTAGTAGAAAAAAACTGATGTTTCATTTGATTTGCAGCGATCATGGTCGGTGTCATTCCACTGTATAGTTAATAGTTACTATCATGTCAAAAACGAGTTTAAAAGGAATAACCTATTTGCTTTGTTAAGCCACCAATGTTACATTAACTTATTATTATAAATTTTTTTAGACTGCAAAATAAATGACAAAATTGATATTTATGGTGACCTAGATGGACAATGCAAAAGGGGTCTTAAAGTGAAATATGAGGGCAGAAAAACTTTTGTTGGAACTGGTATTATAAAAATGTTGAGATATGAACTTTTTGATAATGGTGTTCAGCCTAAGTAAGTAAACAATAATTTTAAAAACTAGCGACCCGCTCCGGCTTCGCACGGCTATTTATGCATGTATTATACATATAAACCTACCTCTTGAATCACTCTATCTATTAAAAAAAACTGCATCAAAATCCGTTGCGTAGTTTTAAAGATCTAAGCATACAAAGGGAATAGGGACATAGGGACGGCGAAAAGTGACTTTATTTTATACTATGTAGTGAAGATAACATACATGTAAACATCTATCTATACCTATACATCATCATCATTGTCATCATATCAGCCGTAGGACTGTTGCCACTGTTGAACATAGACCTCCTCCAAAGACTTCCAGAGCCATCGGTCTCATGTTCTCTGACATCCATTTAGTCGGAGGCCATTTTCCATCTTACTGCTTAATAATATTTGGTTAAATATTTTTTTTTATTTCAGTGGCATAGCAATAGAAACATTACTGCCTTTATCAAGAATACCTGTAGTCAATACCACACTCTACCCTCAAGGAAAAGTGGTACTTCAAAACCTACCCTCGATTGTGTGCGGCTGGGTCATGGACCCTCGACCATCGGAGACCATCCTAGACATGTGTGCAGCACCCGGTAACAAAACTACGCATTTAGCTGAAATGTCTCATGATAAAGTCAGTTGTAGATAAGAGTTTCATGTATTGCTTTTCTACACAAGCTCTTAAGGTGAAAGAGTACCTGCGCGCTCTCCATACAAACGTAGTTGACTGTTTCCATAAGTTTTATGCACCAAAAATATTTGCTCTAGTGTCATTATCTAGGGAGAAAACAGTCGACTACGTTTGTAATAGTTTGTATGGAAAGAGCCCCAGGTACCCTTTCCTCTTAATATTTCTACTATCAGCGCTCCGCGGTTTTGCCTACGTAACTCCCGATCCCGTGGGAACATCGGGATAAAAAATAGCCAATGTGTTGATCCAGGTCCCCAGCTATCTACATACCAAGTTTCATCTAAATCGGTCCAGTACAAACAAAAAAATCTTTCCTCTTTTTAATATTATTGTTTTTTTGTTTCTTTCTAAGCTCCGAAACTACTGGACCGATTTTGATGAAACTTGGTATGAGACTACATTGATCCATTGGAAGTGTCTTAAGCTACTTTTTATCCCGATATTCCCACGGGATCGGGAGTTACGGGGTGAATTCATGGAACGCTGTATTTAATTTACTATATTAAGAGCTTGTGTGTGTGTTTTAGAAGCTTGTTCACAGTAGGATTGAGCATGAAAATTTTGGACTAAGGAAGGAGTGGGGGTACTTATATTTTGTTTCTGCGCAGCGCCATTGCAAAGCCGTTTTAGGGTTCCGTACTCAAAGGGCCCTTCGGGACCCTTTTACTAAGACTACTTTTCTTCTATCTGTCACCAGGCTGTACCCATCTCATGAATCGTGATAGGTAGACATTTTAAATTGTCACAATAACTACAAATACTAAAACGGAACCCTTCGTGCGCGAGTCGGACTTGGCCGTATTTTTGACGTGACAACGTTTTATAAATTGGTTTGCCGGGTGACACTTCAAGAAACTGCGTTACGCTCCGCTGACGTTATGCGCTCACAATGAGAGCGAGTGAGAGGCACGCGGGCATGGTTAGCCCGCCTAAGAGCGAGAGAGACAGACATAAAAAGTGAAAGGCACGCGTCCCTTCCACTCGAGCACAGTTGTTGTCACGTAAAACTTTCGCCCGTATACCGACTTTACAGGCAACCAGTTTTTTTTTTGTTTTTTTTTTATCTAACAACAAACCTATGCAAAATCTAAACCATCAAATTATACCTATTGCAAAAAAAGATTGTCATATAATTTGCTTAGAAACTCAATAACTCAGAATGTATTATTTATTTCAATTCCAGGCGTTTATAACAGCAATAGATAAAACACTACAAAAAGTAGCGAAGATCAAAGATAATTGTTTAACTCAAGGCGTTTCGTGTGTCAATGCATTTGTATTTGACTCAACAAAGTGCTATACGGATACTAATCATGATGGAAACGGTCCACCTTTCCCGGAGAATAATTTTGATAAGGTGCTGTTAGATGCGCCTTGCAGTGGTTTGGGCCAGCGACCTCAATTGGTTAACAAAATGACAGAATCACAAATAAAATCATATAAGTTTGTTCAGAGGAAACTATTTGCAGCTGTAAGTTAATTTTGATAAGTCATAGCTTTGTCTGTCGATTTAATATTGAAAGGCTAGTGGCGATTACATTGAACTAAAGTGTATGCTTACATAGGATAGGAGCGTCTTAAATATTTAGGGGACCCCCTAAAATTTGAGAGTCGTTTGAGTATTCGGGTTATAATCACTACATAGTATAAATAAAACAAAGTCGCTTTCTCTGTCCCTATATCCCTATGTATGCTTAAATCTTTAAAACTACGCAACGGATTTTAATGCGGTTTTTTTTATTAGATAGAGCTGTGAGATAGAGTGATTCAAGAGGAAGGTTTATATGTATAATACATGCATAATATAGCCGTGCGAAGCCGGGGCGGGTCACTATCATATATAAGGTAGAATCAACATAGAATAGGAGGGTGTTGGCCTAGTGGTTGATATTTTGATTTTCATTCTGAAGGTGGATTTTAATTTTTGCTCTTACGGTGAAAGAAAACATCGCGTCGTGATGAAACCCGCTGCTTAGTTGTCTCCAGAGGTATTGACAAGTTCTCTCCTCTGGACATTGTCGACTAAGCTGAGAGGGTGGTGTAAGTTCTGGGCAAGCCTTCTCCATCTAATTAGTACGTCTCCCAGGCATTATAGCGCTTTGAAAACCATAGAGTTCCAAAAACCAAAAATTCGATTCGTTCGGCGCGTATCAATCTGCGTCCACCTTAAACGACTGAACCGATGTGTATGAAATTTTTTGTGTACTTATATTCGCTAGGTCTGAGAATCGAACACTATTCTATTTTTTTGTATATGCCAAAACAACGTTTGCCCGGACAATTAGTAATCTATATAAAAATAATATTCTTATTTACAACATAGAATGTAGTTTATTTCTGAAGGTTCTAAGACGTATAAAAATTCCAGGCAGTAAAAGTACTGAAAGAAAACGGAAAATTAATATACAGCACTTGCACGATAACTGAAGAGGAAAACGAAGGAATGGTTGTGTGGGCTCTTGAGAAGTTCCCTTGTCTAAAGTTAATAGCTGCTGAACCATTACTTGGAGGCCCAGGGCTACCTAACATAGGCTTATCTGATGAACAAAGGTAAGTGATTAGTAGTCACGTTTATATTGATCAGTTTTACTAAAACTGTAATAAATGTGAACTTGGGCCCTAAGGGCTACCTATATCAATATCAATACATAGTATAAAATAAAGTCGCTTTCTCTGTTCCTATTTCCCTTTGTATGCTTATACAGTTGTGGTCATATAATTAAGAACGATTTGAAGTTCTAGAAGTTTTTTATTTAAATCGTCTCATACACAGAAATCTGTACCTTCTGAGAAGCAACTAGTTATGTTATAAAATAGCCGCACATGAATAGAGCAACGTAGCTTAGGAATAAAGAATAAAATCGCTAACTATTTTTTACACATTTTGTATATTTTACCAAAGTAACACATTCAAATAGTACTGAAGCTGGACAAATAATTAAGAACGATTTATTAAACTGCCCGGAAATTGTTTAGTATGACACTTACATTTAAAAAATCACAATAATATGTAGTGAGGAAAATTTTAAAAGAAATTTAATTCATTTTTAACTAAAATTAATAGTCAATAGCATATCCACGGCTTTAAATTACTGCTTTACACCGGCGAGGCATTGACTCTATTAATTTTTGACATTTCGCAAGAGAAATAGATTTCCAATCTTCTAAAAAACGTCGTACAGCTCTTAAATTTCCGCACTTTGTATTTGAAACCTTTTTCTTTACTTCGAACCACAGATTCTCTATTGGGTTTAGATCTGGGCTGTTAGCTGGCCAGTCTGTTCTGTCAGTTAAGACAGAAACTGATTGCGCTGTAAGGAATTCCTAAACGGTGCGTGCAGTGTGCTTTGGATCATTGTCATGCTGTAATGTCCAAATAACCGGTAGAACGTCTTCAGCATAAGGTAACATTGTTTCTTCCAGTATATTTTTGTATTGGAACTGATCCATGTTACCTTCTATCAACTTTACAGGTCCCACACCATATCCAGAAAAGCACCCCCAAATTTTCACATTTCCACCACCGTGCTTTAATGTAATTTTCGTGTACTTAGGGTCAAATGCTGTATTCGGGGGACGTCGTACATATCGTTTTCCATCAGAACATACTCTATTTATTTTCGTCTCGTCAGAAAAAAGTACATTTTTCCACTGTCGCATAGTCCAGTTTTCATACTTTCTCGCAAATGCAAGCAATGCAATGCAATTTTTCTTCTACCAAACTTCTTCAAATAGTGCGTGCTGAGATTGCTGAAGGGTTGTTTTCACCAAAATATTCTTTTCTCGGCTCATTAGACCCTTTAAAAGGATTTTGTTTTGCCATACGAACGATGTTTCGGTCATCTCGAGTAGTCGTTTTTCTCTGTTTAGGTACAACTGGAACATTCGAAGTAGTTTGATACGTAGCATAATGCTTTACAGCGTGGAAAACCATCGTTTTTGAACATTGCAAATGGTCGGCTATCTTTTTATAAGACCAATTCTTCCGGCGAAGTTTTATTATTACTTCCCTTGTAGATTTATCACAACTTTTATTTTTTCACATTGTTTTTTCATAAGAAGCAATCACTTTTAATCTTTCCAGCACTACATGGCGCCAAAATTATACAAACAGTAACAAATCGACTGAGTGTTCTCTATTTAAATTTGAATAAAGGTATACACTATTAGCGTTCTTAATTACGTGACCAGCCAGTAAATAGGAATACTATGTTAGAAGTAGTGTAAAAAGTTTGTCTATTTATTTTTAAGCTAATCATGTGTATCAATAAATACAGTGGTATTATGGAAACGTTTTACAATACCGAGAGAAATAAAAAAAAATATACATGCAATTAGTTTTGCGTCTTAGTTTGAAAAAATCTTCCTTTTATATCAGCGTTCTTAATTATATGACCACCACTGTATCTTTAAAACTACGCAACGGATTTTGATGCGGTTTTTTTTAATAGATAGAGTGATTCAAGAGGAAGGTTTATATGTATTATACATGCATAATATAGCCGTGCGAAGCCGGGACGGGTCGCTAGTCCTAAACTAAAAGAAATGCCGAAAGGAGTTGCGTGCTCGATTTTGACAAAAACTAAAACTGCATTATTAGATTTTTGGAAAACGTGTTAAGTTTGCAAAAGAAATCATCCTATATTTTTATACCAATCAAAGTGGTGCTTGTAGTGTAGATAAATTCTTGTAAACAAACATAGTATGGCAAATCAAAGGAAAAGTTAATTTTTGGAGTCTTCTGTAGCTAAGAATAGAACCTGTTGATTTTACAAAAAATCCCTCTAGCCAAGAATCGAACCTGTTGATTTTGCAAAAGAAATCATCCTATATTTGTATACCAATCGTTAGTGTTGCTAAAGAGATCAATTCTTGTAAACATAGTATGGCAAATCAAAGGAAAAGTTAATTTTTGGAATCTTCTGTAGCCACGAATCTAACCTGTTGATTTTACAAAAAAAAACAGCCTACATCATCTATCAGCAACACTATCGATTGGTATAAAAAAATATTTTTAACATAGGCCGGCTTTTTAAATATCCAGAAATTCCCACGGAATTGGTACAACTGCCTAGCTAAAATTTAAAAGAAAAACAAACTTAAATATTGTGACACTGGTCTCACTTTATTGGCAAGATAAAATATAATCTCTATAAAATATCACATTACAATGGCTATATCAATATTTTGTACTTATTCGTAAAGTTGGTCATAGTTGGCGCACACGCCGCGTAATCCTAATATTATAAAATCGAATAGTTTGTTTATTGATGCGATAAAATCTCTTAATTCGCGACACCGTTACGAGACGCAGCTACAGTGTGTGAATATATGCATTTTTTTATTAAGTTTTCACTCACTCTCGGAGTGTAACTATTTTTTTATTTGTTCCCTCTTCACGGCCAAATGGCTGCACTGATATGGATGAAAATCAGCATTGTGGTAGTTTACAGGATGGAGAAGAACATAGGATACTTATGATCTCTAAATTCCCGCGGAAAAAGGACTTACGCGGGTAAAACCACGGGGCGCAACTAGCGGATAAATGGACACTCCATTCAGCGACCAATTAAGACGCACATTGATACGCGCCGAAGGAATCGAATTTTTGCTATCATAATAGAGATAAGGTACATTTATTCATTTATTTATTTCAGAGTCGGCCGTCTCTGACGATGCGGACGAATCTGATGACGTCATCGGAAATATAAATATATAACCTTATCTCTATTATTATAAGGTACCTTTTAAATCAGCGTCCACCTTTAAATGGCGCCAACCATGCCACTGCTAAAAGTGTTCCGTAACATTTTTTTAATTTGTTACAGAGCCATGGTCCAAAGATTCGGCCCTAAAAACGATCCATTGAGGCCTGTTGAAGACATCTACAGAGGTTCGATAGGTTTCTTCATAGCAACTTTTGTAAAAACACCCTCACCCTTATAATGAATATTAAAATATTATATAAATTATTTGTTGTTTTTTTAAATAAGCAATAATTTAAATTTTAATGCATCGAGATTGGATTTAACTAGTTCATTTGTAACATTGAATTAAAAAAAATTTATATAGAGTACCTACAATTATTCTACTTTTTTCCAGTGATACCTATTTACTTACTAACTAAATCACATAAAAACCATGGCAACACCATAAATGCCATGGGAGTGACATAATCAGATTCTAAATAAATACTGTGATGAGATGCTTAAGGCAACATTTTCACGGTGAAATGCCACAAAATACCAAAAACTGTATTTAAATGGCAGTTTCTGATTGGTACCTTAAATTACCACCCCCTGTGAGTGCCAGTCTGCGACACCCTTTATATTATTAAATAAAATACTTATTAGGTAACCTAAGGGGTTGAAACATTTTGGCATAGTAAAGGTCAGCAATTTTCCTTTTTTGTGTCCGTACCTTAAAAGTTAATTAAATAAAAGCTTTTAATAATAAAAAAAGGAACTATTCACTTTCTTGTCCGCCTGAGGACTTAAATACAAATAAAAAGTGTCATGTAATAGAATCTTGTAAATTGGCTAGTGTAGAAGCCAAGTGATCCAACTGACTTTTTATAAGTTTCGAGATATGAAGCAAAACGCGTTTTGCTTTTTACGTCCATGTTTCTGAATTATTGTAATATTTTTCTGAAAACATTACAATAATTCAGAAACATACGTATAGGATTAAAAAATCATTATTTTATTCTTTAACTAGCAACCCGCCCCGGCTTCGCACGGCTCGGCACGGCTCTTGAATCACTCTATCTATTAAAAAAAACCGCATCAAAATCCGTTGCGTAGTTTAAAGATTTAAGCATACATAGGGACATCGGGACAGAGAAAGCGACTTTGTTTTATACTATGTAGTGATGCGAATACAGTTTTAATGTATTATTAAAACTTTACTTAATTTTGACCAAAATGTCAGTTGGATCACTTGGCTTCTACACTATCCAATTGTAAGGTTTTCCTGCCAATAAAAAAATTATCTTGAATTTTTTTAACATTAAACAACAGGCAAACCTGGCACTGCACGAAATTTTATTACACGCCATTTGTTGTTTGTATTTATGTCCTCCGTACATTGCTATAGGATTAAAAAGTGGCACAAAAAAAAAGATTGTGGTGACTATACTATACTCATAATAATGTCAGTACCCCTTTCTTGGTAACAAAAAAGGCAAGCTAGCATAAGGCTAGATACCGCTGTGTGAAATATCCTACAATATTTATTTAAAAGTACTAAAATAATAAAAAATAATTTAAAATAAAAACACTTACTATTTACGCTTTTAGGGATGATTTAGGTACAGTCGGCTGCATAATTGCAGCCTTCAGTAGAGTTCGGAAATTACTATTATTGGGTTGTTTGCATTCTAATAATTTTTGTTTGATTATTGATGAGTAAGAAGACTTTAAACTTCACCTATAGCAGGTGTCTAGAATCTTGCTTGTGTTGAAAACATTCTTGTAACAGCCGTTATGGAGCTCTAAGCGTCTACGGAAAATTCGTCTAAAACAATTCGTCTAAAACAATTCGACTAAAACAATTCGTCTAAAAAACAATTCGACTAATAACAATTCGTCTAAAACAATTAATCTAAAACAATTCGACTAATAACAATTCGTCTAAAACAATTCGACTAATAACAATTCGTCTAAAAATATTACCATTCCCGATTACACTTGGGTTTCAAAAATGGAGGTATACTGAGTCGCGGGTCTGGTACACTGCCGCGGCGGAGTTAACATTCGATGATGGAGGTAAAATAAAACGTGGGTATGCAGTGGAGTTAAGAGAGAGATATAAAGACCCATCTGGAAAAACTCCTACCCAGAACCGACATGGATAGGTTAGGTTTATGTTAGAACTGCGACCACAACGCACGAGCCGAGCGAGCGAAGCGAGCGGTGCCGCGGTAGCGGCCGGCGAGTGCTAGAAACGAATTCTACCCATTTTACTTGAATATTAACTCCACTGCAGCTGCGTCCTACATATCCGCTACTCAGCATAACTCCATTACCGAATCTTAACTCACTTCGAACTTAATGTTTTAGACGAATTGTTATTAGTCGGATAGTTTTTAGACGAATTTTTTTAGATGAATTGTTTTAGACGAATTGTTATTAGTCGAATTGTTTTTAGACGAATTGTTTTAGACGAATTGTTATTAGTCGAATTGTTTTTTAGACGAATTGTTTTAGACAAATTTTCCGCAAATCGCTCTACGGTGGGTCTGCAATTATGCAACCGACCGTACATTAGACCGACTGGACGGGGCACGAATTTGAAACATTACATACATCTTAAGAATGTATGTTAGAATTAAGGTTAATGGTGATCGCACATTGATACGCGCCGAGCGAATCAAATTTTTGCCGTCCACGGAAAAAGGTACCTTATCCACTCGCTTGCTCTCGATTGCAAAAAAAAAGGTACATTTTTTCATTTATTTATTTCAGAGTCGGCCGCCTCTGACGATGCGGACGACTCTGATGACGTCATCGGAAATATAAATGTAGATACCTTCTCTATATTATTATAAGTACCTTTTTCGGTGGACGGCAAAAATTCGATGCGTTCGGCGCGTATCAATCTGCGTCCACCTTAAGTGTGGTACAATAAAGAGTTTATCTATCTATCTTAAGCGTGCAGCACGGACTGGCTCCGCCGCGTACTCGGCCCGGTCTAATGTAAATCATCCCTTATAGTTACAGTGTATGAATCTTACAATTTTTCAACCCGAACCCACAGTCCAGATTTGGATTTCAACAGTAAAGCTCTCTTGTCAAAACTGACCGGATCCTCCGTTTTAGAGCACGCTGTAAACTTGAAGCTCTTCATTAGCGACACCATCGCTATTTTCGCTGATATCATCGCGAAACGCAAACCTAAAAAAAATTAATTATAGTATTTATTTAAGTATTCCTATAAAAAGACAACAAATAATTGAAATTTGTAACTATTAAATGAGTAAAGCGAAAACACTTTTTTTAGTTATCTCACATCACTCAAACCTAGAGGACGAGAAAGATATCCTCGTCTAGAAAAGCACAAGAAACAATATATGGGACACAGACCAACAAACTGCTTAAAGTTTTAATTAAAAAAAAATTCAAGCTAAAAATTCAACTTTTATATAAAAAACTGTACATATTAAAAAACCTCAAAGATTCCATATAAAACATGTCCCTGGCACTATAGCACCTTAAATAGTATGAATTAACAGTTGCTGGCGCTATCAATATACACGCTCTCTTCAACTTGAAGGTAGTCTCTTCAACTTGAAGGGCTAACAGGAAAAAAACCGGCCAAGTGCGAGTCGGACACGCGCACAAAGCGTTCCTACCATGTTGTATGGGACCCCCACTTAAATATTTTGTGTCTGTTTTTAGTATTTATTGTTATAGCGGCAACAGAAATACTACATCATCTGTGAAAATTTCAACTGTCTAGCTAAGACGGTTCATGAGATACAGCCTGGTGACCGACAGACAGTAAAGTCTAACTAATAGGGTCCCGTTTTCACCTTTTGGGTACGGAACCCATGCCTTTTAATATGACGACTCTGTTGGCACAACGGTCACCATGCCGGACTGCCAAACCCAGGGTTGCGCGTTCGATTCCCGCCTCAGATTTATGCTTAGATATTTGTCAGTGGGCTGGTTGTTTCTATGTATTATAAGTATATATTTACAAAAGAAAAGTACATAAGTAGTATATCCGTTGTCTATCACTCATAACACAAGTCTAGTTACTTAGCTTGAGACTAGATTGGCGATGTGTGGAATGTCCTGCAATATTTATTTATTATTTTTTTATCTGTGAAAATTTCTACTGTCTAGCTATCACGGTTCATGAGATACAACCTGAAGGCCAATTCTCGTAAATAACATTGTTTAAATTACATTTCAATATCATTCCGATTGCATTTCGATTGCAAAAGATACCCTTATAGTCAGTTTTTTTTTACAAAAAGCTAACTTTGAGGGTATTTTGAGCTACTTTGAGGGTTTTATTTGTGATCGAAATGATATTGAAATGTAATTTGAAAAATGTTATTTACGAGAATTGGCCTTCTGGTGACAGACAGACGGGGCTTAGTAAAAGGTACCCATTTTCACCCTTTGGGTACAGAACCCATGCCTTCTAATAACAGCACTCACCTATACAATTCCTAGGACCGGCACCAAATGCCAAGAACAAATGCGACGGCCTATTCTTCTTCTCATCGCCCATGAAACGTTCCGGCCTGAACTCGAGCGGGTCTGGATAGAAGTCCGGGTCCATGTGGATACCGTAAATTGGTATAACGACGACATCGCCAACGTCTAATTGTACTTTACTGTCTGGTAGTGTGTAGGGTTTTGTTACTACACGATCGACGCGACCGACTGGGGGGTACAGGCGAAGCGTTTCTGGAAGAATATAATATAAATATATTTAATCAAAAAATATTTAATTTTTTACTAAGGAATAAACATATAAAAAACAATAAAAACACATAATATGCCTGAACTAGAAGATTCTTGTATCTCAGGCGAATAGAAGTCAGTTAATAAAAAATAATAAACTTAGTGAAGAAAAAAAAAGGAAAAAAATGTAAATTTGCCCCTATCTTTTTATTGCGTTGACCTTGATTTTTATACACCTAATAGGGACTATAGACCTAAGTATCTGGTATAAATTTCAACTTGCTAGGTTCACTCGTTCCTGTGATGACACACGAACAAGAGAGTGATATTATAAAGGTTCCTTTCTTACCTTAAAAATATCTACCTAACAATGAGCGGTGTTGGATACCTCAACTATTATTCTGAAAGTCGTGGCTTCGAATCCGAATGAATTTTTCTTAAGAAATTTTTAAGAATGAATTTTTCTTAAGAAAAATTCATGTTCGCTAATTGACATTGCTCTTACGGTAAAGGAAAACATCGTGATGAAACCCGCGGCTTAGTTGGTTCCAGAAGTATTGACAAGTTCTCTCCTCTGGATATGGGAGGGTATTGGGTGCTGGGCAAGCCTACTCAATCCTCACGCAAATAGGACCAAATTCAAAAGGGTCTAATTGCGGAAAACATCCAGTAATACAAGTACCTACCTAACAAAAACCCGTCCAAATACCCCAACTCAGCAATCAGCTCATAAGTCAACTCCTTGCCCTCAGTCATCTCGACGATATGAGCCCGCAATTTGTCCTGCAGTTCTGGTTTAGTAGCTAACACGTGTATGGCGAACGAGAGCAGAGTGCTTGACGTTTCGTATCCAGCTATCAGGAATAGTAGGCATTGGGCGTCTATTGTGTCGTCGTCCATGTCTGTAATACGAAAAGATTTATAAAAGTTAATTGTTAGATAAACTCTTTATTGTAACCATATCTCTCTCTTTATAACTCTTTTTATTCATAATTCTTTATTGACCCAGTTGGCACAATGTTCACCATGCCAGACTGCCAAACACAGGGTTGCAGGTTCGAGTCCCGCCTCAGACACGTATTTATGCTTAGATGTTTGTCTGTGGTCTGGTTGTTTCTATATATAATGAGTATACAGGGTGTCCGGTGATGAATGGATATGGTGGCTGGTTGATGGATTGCCTATTTCATTGAGATTCTGAAATACTACCTAAAAATCAGATTCGAATAATTCCTTCATTTGCAGTTTTGGCATCAAAAAGCATAGAGAAAGGAGCAATTTTTTTTTATATGGCGGATATCTCGGAAACCTAGAGTCTTTCATAGAACAAAACTTTCATTTTTCTGAACCCGCACAGTGATAGAGGACTATCCGTAGGTGCCCTTATCCATTCATTACCGGACACCCTATAAAGTTACAAAAGAAAAGTATATAAGTAGTATATCCGTTGTCTAGCACCCATAACACAAGTCTAGTTACTTAGCTTAGAAAAGATTCATTTCGGGAAGGAAATATTTTGGGAAAGGGACGTCTTAGAACCGAGAGAGTTTTGAACCTAAAACCACACCCCGAATTTGTTGCTTTGTCTCCAGTAAATCAAGGTATTTCCGTCAATACCATAATCACTACATAGTATAAAACAAAGTCGCTTTTTCTGTCCCTATTTCCCTTTGTATGCTTAAATCTTTAAAACTACGCAACGGATTTTGATGCGGTTTTTATAATAAATAGAGTGATTCAAGAGGAAGGTTTATATGTATAATACATGCATAATATAGCCGTGCGAAGCCAGATTTTGATGCGGTTTTTTTTAATAGATAGAGTGGTTCAAGAGGAAGGTTTATATGTATAATACATGCATAATATAGCCGTGCGAAGCCGGAGCGGGTCGCTAGTAATTTATAAAGCTAAATAAATTGCATTCGAGCAACAAGGTGCAAATCAAATAGCGATAAAAATACCATAAAGACTTATTGTTATCAGTGTAGTGTAACATGATAGCATAAAGACAATACAAATATGGGCATCAATAGTTAGTACATCTACTTGAAGTTGATTTATAATATAATAGTGCATTAGTAACACTAATTTGATAAGGAAAATAGAACAGATTCATATAAACCTACTCCATTTTAAATACGTAGTTAATAATTTAAACAAAGATTGATTGATAAAAAGCTACACAGAAAGAAAAAAGTTCTCCAGTCAAATAAATTTACTTGAGTCAAGATATTTCCTGTTTCCTATATAAGGAAAATAGAAAATACTCGGAGTAAGATATAAAATGTTTCAAAGTATATTGTTTAAATGAACCAATATAGTATTTGAGACAAAAGCGTGTTAACTCTCTTTTTAAAAAAATAATTATTGAATCCAAGAGCGCAACCGTTTTGGTTTAAAAATAATAATATTTGCATTTAATTTGTACCGTTTTCAAGATAAAATTTATTGACTCTTGATCTTACTTATTTTCATTCTTAGCTTGAAAAACTTTAGATAGAGAGAGGTCACATTCTTGCAACAAAACTTCTTATTTCTTGATTAGGAAATGATCTTTCTTGATTTAATGTTTAAGTGTTTATTCTAAGATCTCGATGATTTTGCGACCAAATATACAGTACTTGACAGCATTAATGTCATTTCTTGACTTAAATATGTGGCTAGTTCATTCTAACATTTGGATATTACTTATTTGGATTTTTTTATTATTTAAGCCAAGCTCTTTAAATTCTTTGTATTAAGAGTAATAGTTGCTTGATATAAAAGATTCTGTTATTTCAATTGAAAATTACAATGCTTTGATTGAAATATTTTTTTAATTTAGGGTTAAACGTCACCAGCAGTGGCGCCACTTAAATAAATTCATAGCAAACATAAATTCTTTCATAAATATTCCGTAACCACGTCAAAATGAAACAAACCATTATTTTAGTACCAACAAGGTATATCATTATTTTGTATTGTTTCATATTGCCGTGGTTTAGGAAATATTCATAAAATGATTTATATTTGCATGAATTTATTTCTGAAAATGACACCAACGCTGCTGAAATTTAACCATAAATAAAAAGATATCAAACATACTATTGGTCTATCTGAAAATAGCAACACTTTTCTTAACTAGCATTTGATTCACACAGTACAGTAACCTATAACAATATTATATTACAAAAAGTACATAGAATAAATAAGCAAACGCAGAATCTTTCACTTATCAAGTAACAAATGATTAAAGGTTAATTTCATATTTCTTAGTAAAAAGTCAAAAAGTAGATTCAATTAGTTTTTTATTTTAAATATGCTCACGTTAGATGTTTGACACCATTTTTTTCTTAGCCTAAAGACGAAAACATTACACCATAAATACTATCAGTTACTACTGACTTACTTAGTTACTTACTTAACAAAGAGACATAAAAATAAACATTACAAAGAAAATGAAATTTTGAAAACAAACATTTTCAGTTAAGTACTTACTTATCTACTATAGCAATGAAAATGACAACATAAAAACAAATTTATCAGTCACTACTGACAGTTGCTTAAATAATAATACAAAGAAAACGACACTATAAAAACAAAAAAAAAACAGTTTTTACTGACAGTAACTTTTAAAAAAGTAAATGACACCATAAAAACGCTTTTGCTGCGCTTTGAAATTCGTACTTTGATGGTGCATATCATTGAGACCAGCTACTTTTGTTCTACGACTTTTGGAAATTCGAAAAAAAAAAATCGAAAATTTTGAGGTTATGTTGATTCGAAAATCAGCTGTTACTGACACGGTGAGGTCATTAACCTTATGATTTTACGTATTTTTAAACTTTTATTGATATTTCCAAGTAGTAATGTCATTTATTAAAAAAAAACAGCTGATTTTGTTTCTGGATTACATTGTCAACATCTCCTGCATCCTGAAAAAAAAAATCTATGAATAATTGCAAAAAAATACAACTTACTAAAAATATGAAATTGTTTTTTAAAGAAATATAACTTAAATTAATAATTGTATCAACTTTCGAAAAAACAGATAATTCTACAGGATGTACTGCAAACCAACAACATATGGAAAGGTGCAATGGAAGCAGAATCCTTTCCACTATTTTACTAGAAAGCTATTAATTTCAGAACAGCTGGCTGTTTTTTTTTTAAAACATAGCTAAGAAAACTTGGTTGCTCGTGTCACAAGTGCTTTTGGAGCTACAATAAATAAATAAATATTGCGGGACCATTTACACATCGCCATCTGGCCCCAAGGTAAGCTACTAGGCTTGTGTTATGGTAGCCCGACAACGGATGTAATACTTATATACCTTTTTTTTTTGTAAATAAATATTATACATAGACAAACCACCCAGACCATCACAAACATTTGTTGACGGCGGGAATCGAACCCGCAACCTTCTGTGTCGCCAGGTGTTCGCCGGACGCGCGCCACAGAGGTCGTCTAACAACACTACTATTGTATAGATCGTCTATTTTATACTATTTTATAGAATATATTATCATCTATACAATAGTAGTTTTGTTTACTAAATTGGCAAAAGTATTACTTACATGTGTTTGAACAATTAATCCTTGAATAGCCTCCGAAGATGAAAATTTTATTTTTCTTGATAATCTTTTTTTTTGTGGGGCCAAATATCCGAACAGGGTCACTTGAAGTGGTATTTTTTTTGTCTGAAAAATATAAAAGTATAGCATAACTGCTAGTCTTAAAACACAAACAAAGTCAAATTATACCAGCAGGTGTTCATCCACTGTTTAAATATTATTATCTTACCATTGTCTGTGACAGCATTTAATATTTGTAGTGCATTTTCATTTGATATTTCGGGTTCCTTTAGCCTTAACAGCTTCCCAAAAAAGCGTTGCCAATTTTTGTAAAAGTTTAATGACTGTTGTGTATATAATTTTTCGAAATCCAAATTAATCTGAAAGAACAAAGATAATATTATACTTTTGTCAAAATTCAAATTAGTTTACATCGTAGGCCACAGATTTACTAAATAAACTAACGCATCAGCATGAACCTTATAACAATGGCAAAATACAGCGTCGGCTTGGCTTGATCTATGGGATCCATACAGAAGTAAGCACTTACAGAAGGTCACATCTAAGTTGGGGAATGCATATTATGACGGCTGCGGTTGGGGTGCACTCCAACCGGCAACGTAGGTACCTATCTACCTACAACGTACCTTTTTTGGATAGATCTCTCCAACCTTATTTATATACAAAAAATTAACTTTGTTTAACAAATATCTAGATAAAATAAGCAAATATACATGTCGTTTAGTGGACTTACCGCGAAATTTTTAAATAACTTCTCTGGGAACACACCAAGACTCGAGTAATGTCCACTTGTCCATTGGATTGGAGTTCTTATCCACTCAAGTAACAATGAGAATAATATAATCCTTAGATCAAGGACGTTGTAACATTAAAGAAAATAGGAAAACCACTTGTATAAAACCTTAAAACGCGTGCGCATAGATAAACCATTTATCGCGTGCGACACATTACACAAATCAAGCGGTGGTGATCAGTGTTGCCGCCTTGTGAATAATTTTTTCCCTAAGAAAAATATTAAAATCCCACTCAACCAAAAGATCTTAAAAAGAATTTTACGCAAAGTTTGGCGGTCAGCTTCAGCAGCGAGCGCACCACCCACCGTACTAGTTTATTTATATGATTCAATGATATTACATTATATAAAAATTGAAATGATCAAAGATATGATGTAGTGCTGTCCACGATGTAGTGTAAAACCGACTTTAAACTATTGTGAGTTGACTATTGGTGCTTATTCGATATATTATATGCAATGAACTTAACTATTTTTTGGTCTAGTACCTCTCTTTTTTCAATTTCAATAAGAAAAGGACGGGAACAATCATTTTAGTACCGTTTTAGTTTGACATATCAACCGACTTTGTAAAAAAATACTCCAGGAACGCAACTAAACCTGCGACCCGTGTATTCTTAATTTGGTAGGGTAATATCGTTTAATCTTCTTAAAAAGGCAGAATCTGGCAGAATAGACATAATAGGTACACTGATCGCACGTTTGGCTGCGTTCCTCGCATGATTTTTTATTTATTCGGTAAATACGTCTAACTAAAACGGTGTTAAAAGGATTATACCCGTCCTTTTCTTTTCTTTTCTAATTTTTAAAAATATATTTAGAACTGTTTATGCGACATATTTATTACAAATGTCACTTATAAGTTTGTTAAGGCTGGGCGTCACGCGGCTTTAGCAACACTGGACGGCGTTTCTAGCGTCAAAATTGTTAATAATTACGAAAAAAAAATTTTTATAAATTGTTAATACGGTAATATTATTCATTATTAAATTTACCATAAGTTCAGGGGGAGCTATTATACTGGTAACACTGAAATATTTCAAGATTTATTTTATAAACTTAAATTTCTATTCAAGAGTCATTGAATCTTGATACAAAATATATTTCAGGGTCATATTTAATTGAAAATATAATCACAAAATCAGTTTTAGAACAAGAATGAACAATTCTTGACGCAAAAGACAAGGTTGCATTTAGATTCTAGAATCAAAAAATTTAAATGAAGACTCAAGAATTTTAAATTAAAAATAATGTTTTGGTCAGAGAAACTCAACGTTCTTTATCAAAGACGACAGGTATTTATTAAATTAAATATGCGGTAATGTGTCGTTCAAAATTAAAATTATTTGATTGAAATACGTATTGTTAAGAATGTTCACTTTATTGTTAAGAATTATAGGCAGTAGATTAAAGAAAGTCATTTTCAGTTTAAAACTGTATTTTTTGTACTAAGTGTTTTTGAAATTCCTAAAAAGAAATTAAATTTTTTTAAACAATGCGGATTTGTAATTTGAACCAAGTAAAGTATTTTTGGATAAGATATATAATAATTGCTTTAAAAAATACGCTTCAAGATATATTTACGTTTTAAATAAAGATATAATTTCTATCTGTGTACGCTCTGAAGGCCAATTCCCGTAAATAATATTGTTTAAATTACATTTCAATATCATCCCGATTGCATTTCGATTGCAAAAGTTACCTTCAAAGTCAGTTTTTTTTACAAAAAGCTAACATTGAGGGTGTTTTAAGCTACTTTGAGGGTATTATTTGAGATCGAAATGATATTGAAATGTAATTTGAACAATGTTATTTACTAGAATTGGCCTTCTGAGCAATCATATTGCATGTCTCCATACTCTTCCAAATTAGTATTGCCGATCGATAGTCGACTATCGCTGAATAATCGATAGTCTATCGATAAAGAAGCGATAGTATCGATATCGCCTATCGATGGTATTGTTGCTCGCGATGAATAAACTATCGATAGTCTAAAAAGATTAATCAAAATCGGTTGATAAACAAAGAAGATATGCGTGAAAATCCATAAAAAATATAAAAAATACATACAACCGAATTGAGAACCTCCTCCTTTTTTTGAAATCGGTTAAAAATAATCGGTAGGCCAATCGATAGTATAGGCTTTTTCAGATGATAGTATAATTAATAGTATAGGCTTTTTCAGTTGGCAACACTATACAAAAGAGCGTTTGACTTAGTGGTAGACCTCGATTTGCATTCCGAAGGAATTTCCTACCAATGAATTTTTCTTACAAAATATTTATGTGCCTTATTTTTTTGGAGCTCTACAGTACATACTGGTGTCTAAAAAGATTTCTGACTGTTTTAAACATTCTTTGTTTATTTACTTACTTAATTATTTTTTAAATTGGATCTAGTAACCACAAACTTGCATATTATGGATTAATTTATAATTGAATTGTATTTTAATGTAATTTAATCTGAAATAAATAAATTATTATTATTATAAAATACTTACATTTCCTTATTTTCTTATCGGTCTCAGTTTGCTCCCTCTTCGCAACATCAACAAGTATTTGCAGAAAGTCGCTTTTCCTGCGAAAAATTTATAACAATTAAATTAAGACAGACCTTACCGATCCTGTATAATTATCGGGATAAAAAGTAGCCTATATAAATAAATATTACAGGACATTCCAAACATCGCCATCTAGCCCCAAGCTAAGTAACTAGACTTGTGTTATGGGTGCTAGACAACGGATATACTACTTATATACTTAAATTTATACTTATAATACAAGAAACAACCAGACCACAGACAAATATCTTAGCATAAATACTTGTCTGAGTCGGGAATCGAACCCGCTTGTGTTTGGCAGTCCGGCAGGGTGACCATTGTGCCAACTGGGTCGTTAATATGTTTTTCCAGAACACCAGCTATCTATCTGCATTTTAAAATAAGAAATATTCTAGGACACATAGTCCCAAGCTAAGCATCAAGGCTTTTACCACTAGCTGTTGCCTGCAACTTCGTACGAGTGGTAGTTTTGTTTTATACATATCTTAAAACCTTACTCTTGAATCACTTTATCTATTTAAAAAAACCGCATCGAAATCCCTTTCGTAGTTTTAAAGATCTAAGCGTACATAGGGACAGACAGACAGTGGGAAGCGACTTTGTTTTACACTATATTCCTCTTGAATCACTCTATCTATTAAAAGAAACCGCATCAAAATCCGTTGCGTAGTTTCAAAGATTTAAGCATACATAGGGATATAGGGACAGAGAAAGTGACTTTGTTTTATACTATGTAGTGATGTAGTGAAGCCTAATAAGCAATATACTTAAATAATCAGAACAAACACAAATATCTAGAAACCACAAACTGTGATGTAACAAAATCTAATTTAATAAATAATTTGCCTGGTATTTGATTTAAAAAAAATTATTTAACATATTTTATTCATTTGTCACAACAGGAAAACCTGTCACTTTACGAGATTTTGTTAAATCACATTTGTTAGTATTAATGACCTCTATATATTAGTCATATAAAAAGTTTAGGTTACATACATTACACAATATACCTACAATAGTCATAAGTTTGGTGAAAGGAAAAACCACTATGGAAATACCTCTTTCCTCTCATTTCTATTTTAATGACCTTTGTACATTACTCATAGGTTTGAAAAAGATTAGGTTACGTAAACACATACATTACATATAAGTACATTAGTCATAGGTAATGTGAAAGGAAAAACCTCTTTCCTTCCTCCTAACCTATGGAAATACCTCTTTCCTCTCATTTGTTATTTGTATTTTAATGACCTTTGTACATAAGTCATAGGTTTAAATAAATTAGGTTACGTAAACGCATACATTACATATAAGTACATTAGTCATAGGTAATGTGAAAGGAAAAACCTCTTTCCTTCCTCCTAACCTATGGAAATACCTCTTTCCTCTCATTTGTTATTTGTATTTCAATGACCATTGTACATAAGTCATAGGTTTGAAAAAAATAGGTTACGTAAACACATACATTACATATAAGTACATTAGTCATAGGTAATGTGAAAGGAAAAACCTCTTTCCTTCCTCCTAACTTATGGAAATACCTCTTTCCTCTCATTTGTTATTTGTATTTCAATGACCTTTGTTCATAGGTTTAAAAAAATTAGGTTACGTAAACACATACATTACATATAAGTACATTAGTCATAGGTAATGTGAAAGGAAAAACCTCTTTCCTTCCTCCTAACCTATGGAAATACCTCTATCCTCTCATTTGTTATTTGTATTTTAATGACCTTTGTACATTAGTCATAGGTTTGAAAAAGATTAGGTTACGTAAACACATACATTACATATAAGTACATTAGTCATAGGTAATGTGAAAGGAAAAACCTCTTTCCTTCCTCCTAACCTATGGAAATACCTCTTTCCTCTCATTTGTTATTTGTATTTAATGACCTTTGTACATTAGGTTTCTAATTGATTAGGTTACGTAAACACATACATTAGTCATAAGTTATTAGTCATTAGTAAAAACCTCTTTCCTCTCATTTGTTGTTTGTATTTTAATGACCTTTGTACATCTAGTCATAGGTTTTAAAAAGATTAGGTTACGTAAACACATACATTAGTCATATGTTAGGAGGAAGAAACAACACTTTATACAGAAAGCAAATTAATAGCTAGAAAGTTGCACATATGGGCCGGCCTTATGAAAGGGCCACTGAAAGCCATTTCTTAATAAAAATGGTATACAAATAATCCTGCTATCCTTCCTACTAATATAATAAATGTGAAAGTTTGTGTGTTAGTGTGTGTGTGTATGTTTGTTACTACTTCACGCAAAAACTACTGGACCGATAGCAGTGAAACAAAGTATGTAGATAGCTAGAGACCTGGATTAATATATAGGCTACTTTTTATCCCAATAATCTTACTAATAACTTTTAAATAATATATTAGCTTTTGCCCGCGGTTTCGTCCGCGTAGATGTCGAAAATAAAATTTTTGCCCCCACCCTATCGGATGCCTACGTCATACAAAGAAGACACCCTCCAAGTTTCAGGTCTCTACGATCAGCGGTTTAGGCTGTGCGTTGATCCGTCAGTCAGTCATTCAGGACAAAGCATTTTATATGTATAGACCCACGACCCAGTTGGTACAATGGTCACCATGCCAGACTGCCAAACACAGGGTTGCGGGTTCGATTCCCGCCTCAGGCAAGTATTTATGCTTAGATATTTGTCTGTGGTCTGGTTGTTTCCATATATTATAAGTATATTTTACAAAAGAAAAGTATATAAGTAGTATATACGTTGTCTAGCACCCATAACACAAGTCTAGTTACTTAGCTTGGGACTACATGGCGATGTGTGGAATGTCCTGCTATATTTATTTATTTATAGAAAGAGGATTAGTGGCCTTTAGTTTCCAATTTGTATCTAAACTAGCAACCCGCTCCGGCTTCGCACGGCTATATTATGCATGTATTATACATATAAACCTTCCTCTTGAATCACTCTATTTATTTAAAAAACTGCATCAAAATCCGTTGCGTAGTTTTAAAGATTTAAGCGTACATAGGGATATAGGGACAGAGAAAGCGACTTTGTTTTTTACTATGTAGTGATAGTGATGATGATATTTGTATTGATATATTCCTTACTTTGAATCAGTCAATCTCCTCTCCGCCTTAGCCGCTTGCAGTATCCTCATTAGTTCGTCAGTCGAATCCAAATTCAAGAAGGAAAAGTTCAGACGTCTAAGCAATTTGGGCATGAATACCAACATTATAAACACCATGATCCGTTTAGATGTTGACATGTAATCGAATTTCTCTGCCACCTGAAAATACAGGTCAGAATGTCAATTCTCAAAAAAAAAACAACTAAATCAAAATCAGTTCACCCGTTCAGGAGCTACGATGCCACAGACAGACACACACACACACACACACTAACACACACACACAGACACGTCAAACACCCCGTCGTTTTTGCGTCGGGGGTTAAAAATAACATTGTTTAAATTACATTTCGATTACAAAAACATCCTCTAACCCCTGAATAATGAAAGTACTTAATATTAAGGGGCCTTTAAATTGACTTTAAGTGTATGCTTTCTATTGAAGCCTATCAATAAATTTTAATTTAAACGCCACTTAAGATTAAGTAGTTTTTCAGTATTTGGGGGTTAGTAGCTCAAAATATTTGATACTAGCGACCCGCCCCGGCTTGGCACGGCTGTATTATGCAAGTATTATATCTTAAAACCTTCCTCTTGAATCACTCTATCTATTAAAAAAAACCGCATCAAAATCCGTTGCGTAATTTTAAAGATTTAAGCATACATAGGGATATAGGGACAGAGAAAGCAACTTTATTTTATACTATGTAGTGATAGTGATTCTCATGATTACCAAAACCTGACTTTATGGGTATTTTTTGAAATGCTATGGCAATGTAATTTAAAAATCATTTTATTTAAGAGAATTGGCCTTCAGTTTGAACCCCGTAATTAAAAGAACGAGGGTATTTTAGGCCGAAAGGTGTTTGCCTAGATTCTAGGCCCTAGAATCTAGGCGAATAATTTTCGGTTTACGACTTTTAAAGATTTGAAAGGTTTTCTGAAAATTATGAGGTTCCCAGAAAAAAAGGTTTCGTTGAAAAGAACCTAAAAGGTCAATGACCCCTCTCCAAAAAGCAGTTTTTCGAAGAAAGATTACAAAACTTTTAAAAACAAACGAATTTTCTTATAAGTCAATAAGTATGATACAATGACTCAATCAGCATGGAACCCATTAAGGTGAAAGGGTACCTGCGCGCTCTCCATACAAACTTAGTCGACTGTTTCCTCCCTGACACTAGCACAAATATTTTTGTGCCATAAAACCCATAACTGCCATGACTATGCCCCTATGTTTTGGTTATTTTTTTTCATTTTCTAATTATCATAGAAATTAAGATTTAAAAATTAAAAAAAAAAAAAAAATAAGGGCATGGTCATGGCAGTTATAAGTTTTATGCACCAAAGATATTTGCTCTAGTGTCATTATCTAGGGAGAAAACAGTCGACTACGTTTGTAATACTTTGTATGGAAAGAGCCACAGATACCCTTTCCTCTTAAGGGTGCGTTTCTAATGACGCGGAGTGGAGAGGTGCTCAGCTCACTGATGCGGAGTGTGGGAATTTCGACCACTGTGATTGGCCAATTCATGGCCCACTCCTCTTCACTCGGCCCAGCTCCGCGTCAGTGGTCACGCACCCTAAAAGCACCATAACGTACCATTTTGGTAGCTCTAATGGAGGAACAAACCCTAGGTTTTTTCTTACCTTGATGAAATGGGAGTCTTTTTCGCTCAGAGCGTCGCACTTGATACCGAATGCGCAAGCGCCTATCACCTCCAGGGTATAATGACCCATTGTTTCTTTTAATTCCACTTCTTTTTGATCTGATAACAATTTAAACTGATACAGTAAGACCATGTTAAAGTGACGTTATTTGATGCTGCCTCCACACAAACGACGACGGCCCATTCCATAATGGAAACGACCAAAACCGTGGTGGGTATAATCGCTAGTCTATACTTGATTTGATTGTTTCTTTGCATTGAATATCAGAAACTACTGAACCGATTTAGATGAAACTTAGTATGAGGATACATTGATTCATTGACAGTAACATAGGCTACTTTTTATTCCGATGTTCGTACGGGTTTGAAAGTTACGCGGGTGAAACCGTGGAGTATAATTAAGGCTGCTTAGCTCACCTACAATTCCAGCTCAGCACTTTTGAGAAAAACAAAACACACTCGTATCATAAATTTTCACCAACGAAGACGACCGGTGCCAGTAGTAACTATTTAGTAGGCTGTGTACCAAGGTCGTTGGCGTATGGAGACTCTTAAGACTCATAACTGAGCGTAATCTCCAATGATGGCCATTTTAAACTGTAGTCGACCATCATTGCTAAGCAATTAGGCTTGTGATATGGTGACCAGACAACGTATAGAATACTTTCATGCAACCATATACTTTTCATAAATCCCTATATATATAAAATTCTCATGTCACGGGGTTCGAAGTTGAACTCCTCCGAAACGGCTCGACCGATTCTCATGAAATTTTGTGAGCATATTCAGTAGGTCTGAGAATCGGCCAACATCTATTTTTTATTTTGTTTCTTTCAGTTTTTTTTTTTTTTTGTAAATGGCAAAACAACGTTTGCCGGGACAGCTAGTATACCTATATACAGTAACAAATATCTGCAGAGTGCAGACTGTCTGTATGCATGTATGACTAGCGCACGTAAGATGTAAATAAAGCTTTTATTGTGGCGAAAGAGTAGGTATCTACATTAAACAATACGCAAATTGTGACGAGATTAAAATTAAATGAACGATAGCGGATGTATGTCATAAAGTTATATTAAAATCTATAAGGTATATTGTAATTAGCTATATCTATACTATATTATAGAGAGGAAAAAATGTTTGTAACGAATATGCGCTGAAACTCCTGGACCGATTATGATAAAACTTGGTTGACTTGGTATGAAGATACGTTGAATAACTGGGGGTAACTTGAGCTACTTTTTATCCGCATATTCCAACGGGAACAAGACTTACGCGGACCATTCGCGCGCTAGTAGTAATTAGGACCAATAAACAAGATTATGTGCGTATTTTATTTACATTATGCTTTAGGTAAGTAATTAAGATAATACCAACTTACCATATTGTTTAAGATATTCGACCATTTGTGAAGAACATAATTCTAACAATGGCAGCATATTCTTGAGGCGAGCGGAACTGAACACCGGCGTCATTGTGCTGCGTACTCCTTTCCATTCTGGACCCTAAAACAAACAATTTGTCAAATATATATTTTTGTTTTACTTAAGTATTTCATTAAGTACATTTAAGAAAATCTAATTCATTTCTAGAAGAAATCGATCAACACACGATAGTCACCAAATTATTTATTTATTTATTTAAGTACTAGCGACCCGCCCCGGCTTCGCACTGCTATATTATGCATGTATTATAGATTATAAGCCTTTCCTCTTAAAACACTCTGTTAATTAAAAAAACCGCATCAAAATCCCTTGCGTAGTTTTAAAGATTTAAGCATACATAGGGACAGACAGCAGAAAGTGACTTTGTTTTATACTCAGTAATGATAATGATTTTTAGGAGGACCAACAGGTATAACTAAAAAAATAACATAAAATAATAGAAACAGAGAGCCAATTATAATAACTTGCCGTAAGTTTTTTCTAACTGCCAATTGTTTAGTTAAAGTAATCAAAACGGTTGCTCTTTCAACCCGTTTTGTTTATAAATTGATAAAAATTTAATTCCTAAAGAACAAATAAATAATTTTTTGTACATTTTTGACAAGATGATGTAAGAAAGAAAATAAATGAAATCTACACTAATATTATAAAGAGGAAAACTTTGTTTGTATGTTTGTTTGTTTGTACTGAATAGGCTCAAAAACTACTGGACCGATTTTAAAAATTCTTTCACCATTCGAAAGTTACATTATCCACGAGTAACATAGGCTATATTTTATTTTGGAAAAAAATAGGGTTCCGTAAGATATTTGGGTTTTTCGGACACAAGGTGTAAAAAATCAACCAGAAAAGTTACTTATTTTGCGTACGCTGCCTAAACTATAAAAGATAGAACCATAAAATGTTCTAATTAATTGTAGATCTTATAAATATCTACAAAAAGTCCGCGACACACTATACCCATCTATGTCGAGTGAGGCACAGCAACCATTTTTTTATTTAAAAATCTTGAATTTTTTTTGGACTACATTTAAACGCGTTTATTTTACTCATGCTATTATTCCTTATCAAAATAAATGATTTCATCACTAAGAACAGTTTATGGAGATAATATTTGGTCTTTGAATGATTAAAATTGGACGTTTGGTTTTGAAGTTATGGCGAAATTAAAATATTACGATTTCTGCTGCACGGCCCGTTGCGAAGTGGGCGTCACCAAGGGGGGGTGCGCGTACGGGAGGGGAGTTTAGATCTATGAGCTATGAGTAAGGTACCCGCGCGGCTCAGTCGCGAGGTCGGCTCCCTACGCAGCGGTCGTGCGCGAAGTCTAATAATTTTCGTGCGACCAATTTGGCCAATTCTCTTTTTGTTGTGTTTGTTATTGTCAGGAGAAGGTTCTTATGAAAGAAAATATTAAGAAAATTGCGTAGAACATTATTACGCGGGTGAAACCGCGGGGCGCAGCTAGTAGAAAATATATACTTAACTATTATCAAAACTTAATGAGTAGTACAGTTTTTCATGACATGCTTCTAAAAACAATTTTTGAAGAAAATATGCATCTAAATTATAAATTTACCACCACCCATGGCGAGTTTTGATTTCACATAATTATTATATCTATTTGAGATGCATTTTTCCTTGAAAATAAGTATCCAGACATGCCTAGTGCTGGCTGACGCACTAAATCATTGATACTTGAAAAAAAAGATCGGTATCTCCGTTGGTAATTATTTAGGTCTAGTCTAGATGATTTGAGATAATTATTCTCGTTTTGAGCTGCAATCTCTTAGAACACATAACCTTGGGCGCAAGGGCGGATCCAGCTTTGGCGCCAGGGGGGGGTCACATATAGTTGTGGTCAAGTCAAGAACTTATAATTTAGTTTTGATAGCAATAGATACAAGTAAAAAGTAGGTATTTATTAATGTACGTACGTACTGTACTTAAAAATATTTATTCTTTATTGTACATTTGAAGAACTTAACACATTATAATAACTTGTACATACAAGGTGTCCGGTAATGAATGGCCAAGCGGGCAACCTTCGGATAGAGGACACTGTGCTGGATCAGAAAAAACAAAAGTTATGTTCTATGAAAGTCTCTCGGTTTCCGAGATATCTGCCATTTAAAAAAAAATCACTCCGTTCTCTATGTTTTTTGATGCCAAAACTGCAAATGAAGGAATTATCCCAATCTGTTTTTGGGATAGTATTTCAGGATAAATCGCGGTATAAGAACCAAATGAACGTAAATACATTTTTTAAATTTTACAGGAGAGTTAAAAAACAGTGATTTTTACGTCATATTGAACTTTGAAGTACAGAATAACAATTGTTTTATTCTTCACTAAAAAAACAAGTATGGAGAAATATTTATATGCTATTAGAGAATGAAAAGAACAAAAAATAAATTGTTAATAGATATTAATATAGATAATATAAATATTTTTTTAAAATTTGTTTGACATACGTTCTCCTGGCTCTTACTTTTTCGAACTATTTATACAAATATTGCTTAGAACCAAAGTGAAGTAAAAGCTTATACGTTGTAATGGCTCATTTAAAAATGCAAAAAAACACGTTGGTCTAGGATTTAAATGAAGCATTTTTGTCAATACGTTGTTTTGGAAGGACCTGAAATAGAATCTATTAGAAACCATTTTAATGGTACTCAAGTTAGGTTGTTTTGGCTATACATTATATTTTATTTAAATCGTTACGTTATTATCGAACTAGTTAAATATTGATTTTATGGTTACGTTCTTTTGCCACAACGTGTAGGACCACGGGTAGAACTTATTTCTAAAAAAAAACGATTTTCGATATTTTTGTAGATACGTTCATCTGTTTCTTAACCCGCGAAATGTGCTATCAAAAATGCAAACAATATTTTTTATGACACATTGAACGTTTTTTTAAAACTAAGATTTAACTCAAACTTCATGGTTTTTTAATTTCTTAACCTAAACTTTAACCAATCCTGGTGTAAAAAAATGTATGGTCACCCTGGTGCCACCCTGGTAACAAATAAAAAACTTGCCTATTTCATTGAGATTCTGAAAAGGTATAATATATGGTATTACCAGTATTTAATACCAAATTAATTTCTAATAAAATGAGCAAGAGCATGCTTTTTGTGAAGTAAAAGTAGTAGGTACCAAATTTACTTTATTGTACTTAAAATATACAAGAAATTTTGGTTCTGAAATTCCCCGAATTTACTATGAAAAAAAGGAAGAAAGACAGCTCTGGCCGACCTGAATAGGCATTAATTTTGTATTGAATGCTGGCAATACCACATATTATACCATTTCAGAATCTTAGTGAAATAGTAAACTTTTTTATTTATTTAGCACTTTATGATTTTTTAATTTTTTAACCTGAACTTTAAGCTTTCCCGGTGTAAAAAAAATGTACCCTGGTGCCAAATATAAAAAAACGTTGCCTATTTCATTGAGATTCTAAAATGGTATAATACGACCGTGATATTGCCAGCATTTAATACCTAATGGTTCCAAATTAAAAATAATTTTTAATATGAAACCAGGGTTAAAAATAATTTTTAATTTGGAACCAGGGTGACTAAACATTTTTTTACACCGGGAAAAGTTAAAATTCAGGTTAAAAAATTAAAAAATCATGAAGTAAGAGTTCAGTCTTAGTTTAAAAAAAACTTTTAATGTGTCATAAAAATTATTGTTTTTATCCTGGAATATTATCCAAAAAAGAGATTTGAATAATTCCTTCATTTGCAACTTTGGCATCAAAAAACATAGAGAAAGAAGTGAATTTTATTTTAAATGGCGGATATCTCGGAAACCGGAAGACTTTCATGGAACATAACTTTCATTTTTCTGAACCGGCACAGTGTCCTCTATCCGTAGGTGCCCGCTTATCCATTAATTACCGGACACCCTGTATATTGCCATCTCGTTGAAGTTAAGTCGTTCCGATACCGATTGAGGTTAGGTCTAGCTAGACGTTATATGGCGCGGTAAAATTCAAATTTTCGATGCGTTCCCAAATGTTGGCCATCATACAAAGTTATTATATTAAATTAAGTAATTAAATATTGAAGGTATGTAGTTACATAAAATCTGTATGGTGACAAAATATAAAATATAATCATTATGTTCAATTAGTGGTCCACCTAAGTCCTGGAACCAGCTCAGGGGGGGGTCATGACCCCCATGACCCCCCCCCTGGATCCGCCCTTGCTTGGGCGGTCGATGAACATTAAAGCGCTGAGCACACTGAGGCATTACCGGGAGTTTTTTGTAATGTTCGAGTTTATATGCACCATGCTACATAGAGATTAGAGACCGACCGGTGTCTATATGGCATGATGAATAGAACATTATAAAAATCTCGCTCTTCAGATCTGAGCACACTGTGGCGGTACCGGAAGCATTCCTGGGGCGGGAAGTTTTATAATTCACGAGTTTTAGACAGCATGCGACATAGAGATTGGCTGGTATCTATATGGTATGATGAATAGAATCCCGAACATTTCAAAAATCCCGCCTACGGAACGCTCCCGGTCTCAGTTTATTTAACTCTTACATAAATTTCCGGCCCTAGAACTCTTCCGGTACCTACCACCTCAGTGTATATAGCGCTTTAGATACAATAAAATTATACATCGCAATGCAAGTAGGTAATTAAGTTAGGTAATACAAAGATGTGTTTTTTGCACAATTAAAACAGCATGTATTCTCACACTCACCTTTAAATTAAGCAGCGATTGTCTCAAATACCTAGGCTCCCTTGTATTCAAAGTATTTCTGTCTACAAAGTGATCAAAGTCCCTTATAGTAATAGCCTTTATTAGGTCGGAATCTAGTATGTATAAGAGAGGTCGTCTGCCTTCAAACATGCCTGAAACAAATTTTATATTATTATAATGTTTATGACGCCTTCTGTTGTGTAAACAAACTTATATTTGCATTTGCAAAAGGCAGCAGTTTGCTACGGGTTTTAGAAATAAAGCGAATTTGAGTGAAATCGAACTACATGACTGACTAAATAATTAAGTTAAGACAAATTAAAAAAAAATGTTTATTCACAATGAAATATGCTGCTGAACCGATTTTCCTGAAACATACAAACACTCAAGAAAGTTCAACTTTAAGTCAAAGAAATCTAAATCCGTTTATTAATTTCGGGTATTAGACATATGTACCTACATACATTAAAGTTAATCGACCCAGTTGGCACAATGGTCACCATGCCGACTGCCAAACAGAGGGTTGCGGGTTCGATTCCCGCCTCAGACAAGTATTTATGCTTAGATATTTGTCTGGGGTCTGGTTGTTTCTATGTATTATAAGTTTATATTTACAAAAGAAAAAGTAGGTATATAAGTAGTAAATCCGTTGTCTAGCACCCATAACACAAATCTAGTTACTTAGCTTAAGGCTAGATGGCGATGTTTGGAATGTCCAGTAATTTTTTTTTATAATTATTATGAAATAATAATGGTGGATTTTGTTTAATTTGTAGATTATAAATAGAAAAGATAGATTATAAATTAGGATTTGTCTACTGTAATACTGTAAACTGTTCTGACTAAAGTTAAGTTTTTTTATAGTAGGTATGTACTAAAGTTATTTAGAAAAATTAATAATGCTAAATGACCATGAACTTTGGACAGTCACGTAATAGACTACCATCAGCTAATTTCCAAAAAACTAGAAACACCTTACACTTTTGACTGGAAATTACTTACCATGACTATACAAAACCTAAGTCCAGAGTTCAATTTAAAAATAGTGGATGGAACATTCATAAAATATGACTGTTAGTAAATCTGTAAACAATATTTAGTAATTCCTAAAGTTAGGGGTTTTTTAAGTAGGTAAGTACTAAAGTTATATAAAAAGTTTAATGATGTTATGACCATGAACTTTGGACAGTCGCGTAATAGACTACCATAAGCTAATTTCCAAATAACTGGACACACCTTACACTTTGGACTGTGAATAAACTATTTACCATGACTGTACAAAACCTAGGTCCAGAGTTCAATTTAAAAATAGTGTATGAAACATTTATAAAATACTAGCTGCGCCCCGCAGTTTCACCCGCGTAAGTCCCGATCCCGTGAGAATTTCGGGATGAAAAGTAGCCTATGTGTTAATCCAGGTTTCTAGCTATCTACGTACCAAGTTTCATCGCAATCGGTCCAGTAGTTTTTGCGTGAAGGAGTAACAAACATACATACACACACACACACACACACAAACTTTCACATTTATAATATTAGTAGGATGACTTTTAGTAAATCTGTAAACAGTTTTAGTAGGTACTAAAGTTAAGTTTTTTTTTATAGTAGTTACTAAAACTATTTAGAAAAATTAATAATGCTAAATGACCATTTATAAACTTTGGACAGCCACGTAATAGACTACCATAAACTAATTTCCAAATAACTGGACACACCTTACACTTTGGACTGTGAATAAACTAGTTACCATGACTGTACAAAATCTAGGTTTAGAGTTCAATTTACAAATTCTAATTTTGGAACTATGGATAAAATATTTATTAAATACTAGCTGTCCCGGCAAACGTTGTTTTGCCATATAAAAAAAAACTAAATCAAAAGCCGTTCGGGAGCTACGATGCCACAGACAGACACACACACACAGACACGTCAAACTTATAACACCCCGTCGTTTTGCGTCGGGGGTTAAAAATCATACAAATCGGTTCAGCCGTTTAGGTGTAGTTTGGCAACTAACACCGCGACACGATTGACATCAATATTTATACGTCACTCAATTGTTTTGCCTCCCCGGCACCTCTCCATTAAAACTTGAACTTTATGTTATGGTATTAAAGTTCTTATTGACTTGTATTATTACGAATCGTTTGTATGGTATGGAGTATAGAAAAGTGTTGTTTTTAGACATTTTCAGGCAATTTTTTAATTTTTCTCTCCGTAAGAACCATCCTCGTACCTTATGGAATATTCTAAAAAAAGAATTGGCCAAATTGGTCCAGGCGTTGTTGAGTTATGCGCTTACCAACACATTTTGCGATTCATTTTTATATATAAAGATGACCTTTATTAAATATGTTTCGTCTACTCTTCTACATCTACAATAGGTAAATAAATATTTAAACATATAGCAGGACATTTCACACAGCTCCATCTAGGCCCAAGTTAAGCAACTAGGCTTGTGTTATGGTGGCATAACAACATTTAGAATCATGTTTTGTAAATAAATACAAAAATTTGTAACTATTAATTTGTATTAAGTAGGTACAAATTGTAATTAATATATGGTCCATCATTTTCTCATCATTTTATTTATATATTTTTCAGTAATTGTTGATGAAGCCCCATAAGTGATTCCAAATTATCAGGTTTAGTTCTACATTAAATATAGATTCCAATAGGTATATTATAGGTATATTATAAATATTATTCAGACTGCGGATAGTTGTCTTTATCCGATTAATTTAAATTAAATAATCAGACAAAAGAGGTACGCTCTTGCAGTAGTTTTAAGACAATGGAGATATCCTCTAGCACATTACCAAGTAATAATAATAAAAAAAATTGTTCAGATAACAATATAAGCCAATTATTGATTTCATTATCTAACGAGTCAAATAATAATGATTGCTGGAATAAATGCCCTAAAATAAATAAAGTAAATAAAAATTATGAAAAAAATATTACCCTGGTGCATCAAAATATCAGAGGGATGACAGAGGGCAAAATACTAACACTGGAATTGTACATGAACGCTGAGGATATTGACATTGTATGCATAACCGAACATCATCTCCGGGCTCACCAGCTCATGTTCAATTTCAGCAACCACCGGGTTGGCAGCGCATTCTGCAGGGTAAACACGGCAAAGGGGGGGTCTCTTATAATACTGAACAATAAATTAAAATATAAAGAAAGAAAAGATGTCGTGTCTATGTCTGTGGAATGTGTAACGGAAATATCTTGTGTAGAACTGGAGCAATTAATAGTAGTATGTGTATATAGACGACCTGTTTTTGAAAATTTTAAAGAATTTATTGAGATATTGGATGAAATGCTAACAAAATTATCTAAATCAAAAAAACAATTACTTGTATGTGGGGATTTTAACGTAGATTTACTGAAAATAAGCACCTTTTCCACGAAACTTCTGAATTTGTATAAATCACACAATTTATCTAACGTGTTTCTGGAGCCTACTAGAACCACTGACACTACTGCGACATGTATTGATAATATTTATATTACCGATAATATATCCACGATTAGCAAATCTATCATTAATAAATTAGAATCAGACCATAGTGGTCAGTTTGTCAAATTTGCTATTGTCATAAAATCGATACCAAAAAGGAAAATAAAGTACGTACCGGTGACTGCTGCTCGTCTGGAGGAACTTAGATTGAATTTAGCTAACGTTTTACCGTTTCTGCCTTGTGATACGGATCCAAATGTATTATATAATAACTTTTTTTCGGTTCTTAATAACCAATTTCAGTCTATCTTTACATCCAGATCTATGGTAGTCTCCGACAAACGCGAGTTTAGTGACTGGGCAACGGTTGGTATTCACCGCAGTAGACATAAACTATATGAGTTATACGCGGAAAGACAGAGTAATACATCAGAGGAGTTTGGAGCCTACGTTAGAAACTATTCAAGGATATTTAAAAGAGTGTGTATTTTGGCAAAATCTCTCTTCATTAAATCTGTGATTAAAACTAGTGATGATAAAATAAAAGCTACATGGAAAGTAATTAACGCTGAAACAGGGAGAGTCGCAGCCAAAAACACCGAGTTTAAATTGAGTATTAATGGAAATATAACTAATAATGATCAAGATATCGCAAACGAATTTGAGATTTTTTTCGGTAATGTAGCTATTACTTTGACGAAGGCTTTAAATTCTTCTACCCCCATTGCAGAAGCTTTGCTAAAAACGAATGTACCAAATTGTAATAAAACATTTAAATTCCAATATGTTAAAAATCATGACATTATTGTAGTGCTTAAGCAAATAAATCTCAAGAAAACTAAAGATCTATGGGGGATGTCTGTCCCGATTGTTAAATCAATTATTGAACTGATTATACCAGAACTAGTCATTATATTTAATCGATGTATAGATTGTGGTGTGTTTCCTGATTTAATGAAATTGAGTAAAGTAGTTCCACTGTTTAAATCTGGTAGTACCTCAGACCCCTCCAATTTTAGACCAATATCAGTACTACCCACGTTAAGTAAAATTTTTGAAAAACTTATTTTAAAGCAACTACTGAAACATTTCCATGATAATAATATCTTACATAATAAACAGTTCGGGTTTAGTAAGGGGCGCTCGACTACTGATGCGGGTATAGCGTTAATTAAAAACATATTTGATGCTTGGGAGGAGTCACATGATGCGTATGGCATATTCTGTGACTTATCCAAGGCATTTGATTGCGTTCAACATAATACATTGATCATGAAACTACACCACTACGGTATTAGGGACGGCGCCCTGGATCTTATCTCTTCTTATTTGAGCGGTAGGATCCAGAGTGTTGATGTTAACGGGAAACGATCCCCCGGATCTGCGATAGCAATGGGGGTTCCTCAAGGATCCATATTAGGACCTTTCCTGTTTTTAGTTTATATAAATGACTTACCTTACCTTGTAAGGGACAACCATGGGATAGTGTTGTTCGCAGATGACACCTCCTTGGTGTTCAAGGTTAAAAGGCGTCAGTCCAACGTTGACGATGTGAACAATGCTCTCTCTAGAATAGTTGATTGGTTCAATTCCAATAATTTATTACTGAATGGATCCAAAACTAAATTAATTCGGTTCACACTTCCAAATGTAAAACAAGTAAAAACTGTTGTAAAAATTAATGATGAGGAAGTCGAATTAGTCAGTAAGGCTGTCTTTCTAGGTATAACTTTAGATCCTAAGCTTCAGTGGGGCCCACATGTGGAAGCATTGTCCAATAGACTTAGTTCTGCCGCTTACGCCGTTAAGAAAATTCGCGAATACACGGACATTGAGACTGCTCGCCTAGTCTATTTCGGCTACTTCCACAGTGTCATGTCGTACGGCATCCTACTGTGGGGGTGTGCTGCAGATATTGATGCTATTTTCATATTGCAAAAGAGAGCTGTCCGAGCTATCTACAAAATGGGCCCCAGGGAATCACTTAGAGAAAAATTTAAAGAGATAAATATATTAACGCTCTATTCACAATATATCTACGAAAACTTGCTCTACGTTCACAAAAATCCTGATATTTTCCGTAAAAACAGCGATATTCATAATTTCAATTTAAGAAATAAGGGTGAACTTACCGTGCCCGGTAGCAGGCTCCGGAAAATAAACAGGTCGTTTAATAGTACATGTGTGCTCTATTATAATAAATTACCTAAAGATGTATATGACATGTCCATTAACAGGTTCAAAACTTTTATAAAGCATAGATTGTGCAGTAAGGCATACTATGATACTTCGTCTTATCTTAATGATAAGAACCCATGGACATGACTTTAGTTGCTCCATTTCAAATAATACTTTCAAATACTGTAATATTGACCATTGTGAGCGTGACCACATGAAAAAAAAAACCCCATGAGTTTCTTGTGCCTTCTTCTCATTGGTGGGCGCGTTCCGAAGGCACACATCCTAACTTAGTTTTTAAGACGTTTTTATGTGGTTCTGTATACTTTTAAGTATTAAGTATCCAAAGAAAATAAAGATATTTGATTTGATTTGATTTGTACAGTCGGCTGCATAATTGCAGCCCTCGGTAGAGTTAAAAAAATACTATTATTGGCATGTTTTCATTCTAATATTTTTATTTGATAAATTCATGTGACTTTAAACTTTAACCAAAGTAGGTGCCTAGAATTATGCTTGTGTTGAAAACATTATTTTAACAGCCGTTTTGGAGCTCTACGGTGGGTCTGCAATTATGCAGCCGACCATACTTAGATCTTGATGTGACGGAGACTGGCCAAACCTAGCCTAAGATTGAACTGCTTGGAAAGATGAAAGGAAGGTCCTGGGGACCATATGGGACAATATACGCTAACAAAAATAAATAACAGACAAGCAATTAACTCTTTAACTTGATATCAATTTTGACCTAAAACTTTGGTATTGAAACTTATATTTTGTAATCCTGGCAAAGGATATTTAAATTTAAACCCAAATTTTGCCACGGCACACACTGGTCCGGATTCCGAAAATCAGGGACTTAGGGGTCGAAGTCCGAATTAGGGTCTCAAATTTTAAAATCAAGGTCTTTAAATGATTCTAAACCACTTTTATAGAATAGCTTTTTCTTATATCGGGGCCCGTTTCCAAGAAAAATAATGTTGTTAAAAATTTTGTATGGAAAAATTTAGTTTTTAGTACTTATTTTGTAAGCGGGCGGAGATGTTAAAACCAAACTTACTAGGGATCATAGAGGGTATATTACTGCACATTATTGTCTGAGACACTTGCTTCATATCTCTGCCCGTTCAAAAACGGCAGGCGTTCGAAACTCATATTTTTATTTCGCGATTTATAAGGTACCTAATGTAATTTTTGACCCTGCAATTATAATATTTAAATGAAATTACCTAATTGTATTAAAAAAATGGAAAAATACGCTTTAATTCCATTTAAATGTATCTTATAAATAGCGAAATAAAAAAATGAGTTAAGAACGCCTGCCGTTTTTGAACGGGCAGAGATATGAAGCAAGTGTTTTAGACAATAATGTGCAGTAATATACCCTCTATAATCCCTAGTAAGTTTGGTTTTAACATCTCTGCCCGCTTACAAAATAATTAGGAAAAACTAAATTTTTCCATACAAAAAAATTTTATAACATTATTTTCTTGGAGACGGACCCCGATATAAGTATCTTTTGTAATTAATTAAGATAAGACGTATTGAAAGTACAAAACGTAACAATCGAATGATGATTTTAACGAATGATGCTTAAACAGTGACTTGGTATATTGGTATGGAAGGAAGGGATATTACAGATAAGAGTTAAAAACAAGTGTCAAACGCTTACTACCCGCCAAGGTATGTAATGAGTGCCATTGTCTAAGAACAATAGTAGGTATAAGGTGAAATGATCAATATGTATGCATCACGTACTTAGGTAGTATGACACCTAATGTGCGACTTTTTTCCATTTTTTTAAATAGAATTAGGTAATTCCATTTAAATATTATAATTGTATTGTCAAAAAAAACATAAGGTACCCTATAAATCGCGAAATAAAAAAATTTGTTTCGAACGCTTGCCGTTTTTGAACGGGCAAAGATATGAAGCAAGTGTCTTAGAAAATAATGTGCAGCATTATACCTTCTATAATCCCTAGTAAGTTTGTTTTTAACATCTCTGCCCGCTTACAAAATAATTAGTAAAAAAATTAAATTTTCCATAGAAAAAAATTTAATAACATTATTTTCTTGAAAACGGACTCCGATATAAGTATCCTTTGTAATTAATTAAGATAAGACGTATTGAAAGCACAAAACGTAACAATCGAATGAAGATTTTAACGAATGCTGCTTAAACAGTGACTTGGTATATTGGTATGGAAGGAAGGGATATTACAGATAAGGGTTAAAAACAAGTGTCAAACGCTTACTACCCGCCAAGGTATGTAATGAGTGCCATTGTCTAAGAACAATAGCAGGTCTATGGTAAAATAATCAATATGTATGCATCAGGTACTTAGGTAGTATGACACCTCATCATGTCAGCCCATACACGTCCACTGCTGGACATAGGCCTCCCCCATACGACGGACGCCACAAACAGCGGTCCTGAGCCGCCTCCATCCACCGACTACCCGCGACCGCCACAATGTCGTCGGTCCACCGGGCAGCTGGTCTCCCAACACTCCGTTTCGCGTTGCATCGTGGCCGCCACTCGAGAACCTTTACTCCCCAGCGGTTGTCAGTTCTGCGAGCTATATGACCTGCCCATTGCCACTTCAGCTTACCAATCCTGAGAGCTATGTCGGTGACTTTGGTTCTTCAACGGATTTCCGTATTTCGGATTCTATCACGTAGAGAAACTCCGAGCATAGCTCTCTCCATAGCCCGCTGAGCGACTCTGAGCTTATGAACGAGGCCTATAGTCAGCGACCACGTCTCGGATCCGTATGTCATCACTGGTAACACACATTGGTTGAAAACTTTCGTCTTGAGGCTCTGTGGTATTTGTGAGTATGACACCTAATGTGCGACTTTTTTCCATGTTTTTAAATAGAATTAGGTAATTCCATTGAAATATTATAATTGTATTGTCAAAAAAGACATAAGGTACCCTATAAATCCCAAAATAAAAAAAAATGTTTCGAACGCCTGCCGTTTTTGAACGGGCAGAGATATGAAGCAAGTGTCTCAGTCAATAATGTGCAGTAATATACCCTCAATAATCCCTAGTAAGTTTGGTTTTAACATCTCCGCCCGCTTACAAAATAAGTACTAAAAACTAAATTTTTCCATACAAAAAAATTAACAACATTATTTTTCTTGGAAACGGGCCCCGCTATAAGAAAAAGCTATTCTATAAAAGTGGTTTAGAATCATCTAAAGACCTTGAAATGAGACCCTAATTCTGGCTTCAACCCCTAAGTCCCTGATTTTCGGAATCCGGACCAGTGTGCGGCATAGTAGTTCATCTAGAAATGTTTGGAACTTTGGAATGTCTAAAATCTAGAATGTTTAGAAGGAACATACTTACCACCAAATCGTTTTCCTTTAAAATGATTGTAGATGTCCATCTGGTAATCGTGAAATGATCTTGTAGCCTTTAACCTTGGTCCCAGATTACCCAACAATATCACAGGTTTCATATAAGAAATACCTTTCTTCTTGAAAAAATCGAAAGTTGCAGTGTAATAATAGTACAAAGCAAAAACTGTCGTCAAAATTAGAATTAACTTCCAATCTTTACTCAGAATTGAAAGGAATTTGTCCAATAAATGTTGTGAATCCATTTTTATAACTTTTCATTCAAAATTAATTAATTTTTTCGTAAAAATATTTTGTTTGTTGTTGTATTTTCTAATATTGACAGTGAAATATCAGTCTAGTAAATTCCGAATTTTACAGGATTCTAAACCAAAAAATAATTGGAGTATTGTTAGTTTTATTTTAAAATTTAAATTTGAAATATAAAAATACACTAACACAATTCACGATTATTTTTCTCACAATAAATGAATAGCAAAGTATAAAGCCTGCCACAGACTATTATAGATGGAGCCTGCCGCCTGGTTAAATATGACGGAGTGGGGTGGGGACGGAAGCGATTTTGATAATGTGGCCACTTCGATGAACTAAATTTGACCAAATAAACCAAAAGAAAAATTAGAGGAAAATAGCAACTAAAAGTCGTTAATTATGAACTATGTTACATTTTCTAATCAAAGAGAACTTCTGTGAACAACATGTTGCTATAATTATTTATTTATTTAATTTTATTTTACAGCTATTTTTTTCTGCTGCTGTACTATTGTAATATTTTCAGCTATTGCTATCGCTGCCAAGTTTAAATTAGGCCTGATAACTTATAATTGTTACACGTTTTGGCGATTTGAAGCTCAACTGGCAACATCAATGAGATCTAAATGTGACATTGACAATGATGTTTTGTGACTTTGACAGCCAACTTAATAATGCTGCGTTTACACGTAAACGTGGGTTTCGGGTAAACAAGTGTAAATGACAGACGGATTAAAAAAAACAAGGTAAAGCTGGGGACACATTGCTCGGACGCGTCCAACAGCCGCGACTTATAGGCACGTCCGATAATATGTCCCTAGCTTTAGGTTTTATTTTCGTTACGGAATTTCTTGATTCGGTCGCCGCGTTCAAAGCCCGCGATAAAAGCTATGCAATAGCTTAAAAATTTAGAACAAATTTCCACTTGTTTTATGTTGAACTTTTCAGGAACTTGATAGAAACTTGTCGCTTCTCGGGGGCTCTTGGTGGGATATACCCATAGAGGTATCATAAATGGGCGAAGGACACACTTAACACAGACCGTCACGTCACCACATGAGAATTCTTACTCATGTGCCGTCACTGTGTTTTTTGCGAGCTTGTTTAAGGTGAGCGCACACCCAGCCGCACCTCATATGCCGCAGTCGCCCGCCCGCGCCGCAGCGAAGGAAATTCCCAAGGCCGATAGGCCGATGCTGATGACGTCACCTGCCAGCGGGCGCTGCGCGCATGCAAACAGAGACTGCGGTGCGTGCGGCTAGGTGTGCGCTCACCAATAAAGGGACAAAACATGATGATTATATTTTTTTTGATACTATCAACGTCCCCATCAAATTTAGAACGGGACGTGTAAACGTACCATAACCTGACAAATTGACAACCGGAAAAAAACCTCATAACCAAAAAAAATCAGGAAATTCTGTTTTAGTTCTTCAAATAAAAGTAAAACGAGCCCAATAATGGGTAAAACATCAAAAGATAAACGCGACGTTTACTACAGGCTAGCCAAAGAAGAAGGATGGCGAGCAAGAAGCGCCTTTAAATTATTACAAATAAACGAAGAGTTTAACATATTCGATGGAGTGAAGAAAGTTGTTGATCTGTGTGCGGCCCCAGGAAGCTGGAGTCAGGTTTTGACGAAGAAATTATACCAACCTCCGTACATTGATTCCGATGTTAAAATTGTTGCTGTTGACTTGCAAGCTATGGCTCCATTGCCTGGAGTAATACAAATACAAGGTGATATCACGAAGGTGTCGACTGCTAACGCTATTATGAAGGAATTCGAAGGTCAGAAAGCTGATCTGGTTGTCTGCGACGGAGCTCCAGACGTAACAGGCTTACATGACATTGATGAATACGTCCAATCTCAGTTATTACTTGCAGCTTTGAATATAACAACACATGTGTTAAAAACCGGAGGAAATTTCGTCGCAAAGATATTTAGAGGGAAGGATGTGTCGTTACTCTACTCACAATTAAGGCAGTTCTTCGAATTTGTAACTGTAACAAAGCCAAAAAGTTCGAGAAACTCTAGTATCGAGTCTTTCGTTGTCTGTCAGAATTATCGGCCACCAGAAGGGTATACTCCGAACATGATAAACCCATTACTGGATAATACTTATTGTGATTTTAACCAGTTCACTGGTATAAACAGATTTATAGTACCGTTTAATGCTTGCGGTGATCTCAGTGCATATGATTCTGATACTTCTTACCCATTACTACTGGAGGGACAAACATCATATGAGTATAAAGAACCAGTTCAGAGCCCTATCAATCCACCATACAAAGATGTTATAGATAAAACTAAGAATTTACAAATATAGCTACTTTTTTAATAAAATAAATTTGTTTTAATTAATAATTATGTAAGAACTTAGCTTTCTTCCATAACTTCGTCTGCATTATGGGTTGACTTTTCCAAACATTTTCCAAAATTATTATTCATAGATGATGCATACTGAATACTGGACTCTACTTAAAACTTATAAGCATAGACTAACAGAAAGGTCCATGCTTCTAAGTAAAAGTTTTCTGTGATATACCAACTGCATGGACTGTAGTACTCTGTGATGCACTGCATCATCACTGCATGTGTTTGATCCTCTGAAAAAGGATTCCTTTTTCAGAGGTTTGATCCATTTTATATTTTTTCTCAATATTTATCTATGCTATGCCAGATAGATCCATAGAAATGATAGATCTGGCAAAGAAGAAAGCATGCTTTCTTCTTTAATTGATATTGAAACTTCTTTAATAATCTACTCCACTAAGAATATGTCAAAATTAAAAATCTAAATTAAATTAAGTAATGGCATTTGTTTGATAAACATCTTCAAATTTTTATCAAAATTTTTGTACCCCCTTAAAATTACAGTGCAGTGAAATTAAATTCTAAAATCTTAGTATCTATTTGTTTATCAAAATGGGCAAGAAATTTAAAATGCCAACTGTTAGAGAATTTCTTCAAAAAAGGGTAAGAGACCTTTGACCATATCTTGACTATGTCTTGACCTTAGAATTATTATAATACAGGGTCATAGATATAAAACAAACTTATATCGCAAGTTGTAGGGAGATCAGTATACAGGGTGTTTGGAAGATGGTAGACCAATTTGACATGTGTGACTAATGGTGAGCGCACACCTACCCGCACCGCACGCGCCTCAGTCACCGTTTGAACGCGCGCGGCTCCGGCTCAGCATCGGCCTTGGGGATTTCCTTCGCTGTGGCGACTGCGGTGCGGCTAGATGTGCCCTCACCCTAATTAAAGGTCAGCAGGTAGGAGGAAAACTGCTATCCTGTCACACAATGACACACAACACATTAAATTGGGCCACCACCTATTAAACATCCTTTATAAGCGCCTATTAGCTTAATCTTGACCTTAGCCAGTGGCGGATCGTGAATTCTGTCGTACCTAATTCCCTCTCCTAGTATGATGTTTCCTGAAGTGAAAGAGGGGGGCTACATCATCGATACTCCAACATCGACGTTTTTTTATGAACGATGTTGCATCTCTACTTCCTGGGCTGCCAACCACGGGGCCCTGGATTCGCCCCTGACCTTTTCCTATCTGATAAATTATTAACATTCCCTCAACCCATTTCAGACAATTTACGGTCCCAAAAAAGATCCGGTATGGGTCTATTTAGAGAGAGAAATGAGGGAGAACATTGAAACAAAGCCATACAATGAAACAGTGGGTGAATGGCTCAAGTTTCTCAAAGATTTAAGATTTTATTTTTACTGTGAAGGTAAAATAATTTTTATTATGTAGATATCTACTTGCTTATAATTATACCATTGGTTTTGTTGTGTTTTTGTTGGGGTTTTAATACGATATTAGAACCCCTTCGCTGAACGCTGACGTCTAGAACAACCGTTCTAGACAACTTGCAACTTTTGTTCTACGACTTTTGGAAATTCGAAAAAAAAAATCGATAATTCTGAGGGAAATTTACTTGAAAATCAGCTGTTACATACAAAAACTTCGAACGAAATGTTCGAATTTCCAAAAGTCGTAGAACAAAAATTGTTCGCCTACACATTTAGAACAACTCAACCCCTTCGCTAAAACACATTGTAAGTATTTATTTCTATATTTCTCATTGATTTTAATAAATAAGTAGGTACCTACTTAAATATTGCACGACATTAAACACAGCACCATCTAGCGCCAAACTAAGCAACTAGGCTTATGTTATGGTGACCAGAAACGGATAGGAATACCTAGGTACTAATATACTTACTGTTTTTTTGTAAAAACATACAGAAATACCCAAACCACAACTTAAATTGGTTTACAGAAATATTATTAAGCCAACTGCCCCTACCTACCAATAATGGAAATCACGATAACATAATATTAAGTATTTTTATGAAACCCGTCCGCATGTGACGCAAAAGTTTGCGGGTTCGATTCCCGCCTCACATGATATTTGTATCTGGTTTGGGTGTTTCTGTATGTTTATGTATTTATTTACAAAAGTAAAGTAGGTATAAAATTTAGAGAATTGTAGGTATCCGTTGTCTGGGATCTTTATCACAAGCCTGGTTTCTTAGCTTGGGGCTAGATGGCCCTGTGTGAAATGTCCTATACCTACTTACAATATAATTTATCTATAGGTACCTACTTCTATACTAATATTTTAAAGAGGAAAGATTTACTTGTTTGAATTGAGTATGCTCCGAACTACTGGACCGATTTTGAAGAAACTTAGTATGAGGATACATTGATTAATTGGGAATGCTACAGGCTAGTTTTTTCCCGACATTCTCACGGGATCGTGAGTTACCTACGCGGTGAAACCGCGGAGCCCTGCTAGATAGAACCTATAAATATTTGTGTCAAGGAATCATACATTATTTTTCTGGTTCAATCGCCAGGAAGACGCAAAGAAAGAAGATTACAAAAGGAAGTTGGACCTTTATGGTACATTGAATTGTCCAGCGTACAGAGAGAAGTTCTCCGCGAACTAAGGCATGATATCCATAAGGATTTGTTAGAAGATTTACCGATACGCACACGTAAAGCCTTGAACGATCTGGGTTTGACTTTGAAGATAGACAGTGAAATACTTATGGCGGCAATGGCCACCTGTGTCGATGATCCTGGGATTTTTATTTGGGACCTGTATATGGCTATTTATAAAAAATCACCAAGCGAGCTTAGATCAAGTTAGTATAGGAATTAAATTAATTAACTTATATTTTTAGGGTTTTGTACCCAAAGGCTGAAAGGATTAAATGCTGGAAATAAGTACTACATATTATACCTTTCCAGAATCTCAATGAAATAGGCAACTTTTTTTTTATTTGGCACTACGGTGACCATAAATCTTTTTTACACCGAGAAAGATTAAAGTTGGCTAATTCACAAACCATCGGAAGGCTACCGAAACGAATAAAACTGAAAAGACAAGGATGGCAACACGTAAAAAGTCGCGGGAGTGAAAGAGCAGCAATATTTTCTTTCGTTTCGGTTGCCTTCCGACGGTTTTTGAATCAGGGGGGCAGGTTAAAAAATTCAAAAATCATGTTGTTTTAATTAGGTCTTAGTTAAAAAAAAAACTTTCAATGTGTCATAAAAATAATTGTTTGTATTCGATAGCACATTTATCCTGGAATACTATCCAAAAAACAGATTGTTATAATTCCTTCATTTGCAGTTTTGGCATCAAAAAACATAGAGAAGGGAGAGAAGATTTTAAAATTTAAAAAATGGCGGATCTCGGAAACCAAAAGACTTTCATAGAACATAACTTTCATTTTTCTGAACCGGCACAGTGTCCTGTATCCGTAGGTGCCCGCATGTCCATTCATTACAGGACACCCTGTATAAATAAAAATGACTTGTATAATGTTAATGTTTCAGGATACGATATGAATTCAATGTTATTAATGTCAAGTCTTGTGTTTATTGATTTGGAGGAGTGCATCAAGGAATTAGAAAAGTTGACACATTACGATGAACAGCCACAAACGCCTAAGAAAAAAAGTTAGTGCTATCAAATCAAATGACATTCTTAGGCGCAAGACACACAGAAGAGGCGAGGTGCGGGTGCGGCGCGGGCTCGTACAGACGATTAAAAACCGTAAGTTTATTGTGATAGAGTCTATATTTGTATACTGCGCAAGCGGTACCCGAGCCTCGCTCGCGCCGCTTCATACAAAATGTGGCGTATACAAATATAGACTCTATTACAATCCACTTACGGTTTTTAATCGTCTGTACGAGCCTACGCCGCACCCGAACCTCACCTCTTCTATTTGTCCCGCGCCTTAGATATCTTTATTAATTTGGAATTAAGCGGGAAGTGATTGGACGAAGAAGGCATGCGACCGATCGCACTGGAAGTATTTGGGGGAGACCTATGGACGTCCTGTGGCTGATATGATGATGATGAATTTGGAATCATACAATTAGCATGACATCACTTTGAAACGTCTTCAAAATTAAGTTAGGATGGGTGCCTTCGGAACGCGCACTCACCAATGAGAACACGGCACAAGAAACTCATGGGGAAATACTGACTGAGCTGAGCCCAACGAAATTGGAGACTGGTCACTGTAGAGATTATTATAGAGGTCCTTAACTTAAGCAAAACTTCAAAGCTTGAGTTGGAAACATTACCTAAAAAGGAATTATGGATCTCTATGGTAGGTCTCCACATTTGTTGCAGGTTGTAGGAACCCACTTATTGATGTTCATGACAAAATGAAGAAAGTATGCAGCAAGTTTTGATGAAACTTTGAGCATTTCTATTTCACAATTAAAGGTAGAATTGATTATGTAGAGTCAAACCCTAGGTCCTCTAGGTCGGCCAACGTTCGTACAGCTGTTAGGGCTGGAGAGAGACAGGTCAAACGATGCAGCATAGTTAAATTTGCTCGGGAGCCGCACAGTCGCACTGGATTTGACTTTGATCGATCATTTAAAGTTACACCTTTTTAAGGGTTCCTGCAAAGATAAAAATGGAACCCGTATAAGATCACTTTCTTGTCCGTCTGTCTGTCCGTATGTCACCACTGATTTTTTCAGGAACGGGTGGATCTAGCAAGTTGAAATTCATACCAGATGCTAAGGTATATAGTCCCTATTAGGTGTATAAAAATCAAGGTCCTGAGTCAACACTATAAAAAGATATGGGCAAATTTACATTTTCGCGAAAACTTGTAAGTACCTACCAAAATTTACCTTAATTATTAAATTTTTTTACAGGAGTTCGCAGAAATTCCCAGCCCAACGTGCGTTATGGGGAATATCTCCAACAAAATTTTGCCCCTTGCTATTTGGCTCATAATGACGGTGTAAAGAAGGAAAAAATACTACCATTGGGATATAAATTCAGATTAAGAGCGGATACGGTGAGATCTTTTAACATATCTTCTACCAATTTCTACACGACTAAGACTAAAAACTCTCCGGTGACCCTTCTCAGTGCAGCTTGGAGGCCCGGGGTCTCATTCGAACTCTCTGGAGCTTCCATGCACCGCGTTCTTTCCGTGAAACAATTCTCCCACTCCCGCCACTTTTGACGTGTTGCCATCCTTGTCTTTTTAGTTTTATTCGTTTCGGTAGCCTTCCGATGGATTGTGAATCAGCCTGCAGATCCCCTTTTGATCGCCTTTTACGACGGGCGGGGGTTACCGTAGCCTTATTCTTTTTCACCCAGACTACAGGGTCCAACCTGTGGCTCGCGAGCCACATTCGGCTCTTTGGATGTGAAGCTATGGCTTTTTTGTTCCAGAAAAGCAAATATAGGTACATATAATAGCCGTCCCGGCAAACGTTGTTTTGCCATATACAAAAAAATATATAGGTAAACGAAAAAAAAAAGAAAAGATGTTGTTCGATTCTCAGACCTACGAATATACACAAAAAATTTCATACAAATCGGCTCAGCCGTTTAGGTGGAGTTTGGCAACTAACACACGAGAATTTTATTATTTAAAGTAATTTTAAATCGACAGATTTTAATTAAGGATCCCGTGGGAATATCGACCTATGTGTTAATCCTGGTCTCGAGCTATCTATGCCAAGTTTCATCGCAATCGGTCCAGCCGTTCTTTAGTTATAAATTATAACATATGGGTGATTCTACAAAATAGGATTCTACGGTTTATTCCCTTGGCAGTTTTTATTTTATGGAATTTTATAAATATAATAATGAAACATGAAATTTAACTTAATTTTATACAGATTAATCGAATAGGCATCAGTTTTGGTCCATCACCATATAGCATATATAAAAAAATTGTAGACAGGGGAATCAAAAATGGTGACAGGGTAATCAAAATTTATTTTAAACTGGTGTTTGCTTGACTACATAGTATAAATCTGAAATTTCAATTGAATTAATGAACTCATTTATTTTCAGAGTTATGAAAAACTATGCATAGACCCAACATTCGTAAGTACTAAACTCGTAATTAGATTCAGGTGACCTGCTACTTTTGCCAATGACTTCATTGCCATCCAGACAGACAATGCTGCTAGCCTTTTGGACACCCTACCTAGGGAATTTTTTTTTTAATACAAGGGCCACCTGTCACCTTAATTAAAAACTAAATATTTCGTAAAAATAGTAAATCTACTTTAAGGCTGCTTATGCTGCCAAACGCAACGCGCCAGAAATACCCGTCGCTTACAACTAATATTGTTGATTGTAACGAATGTGTTTTATTTTTCTCAAAAGTGTTTACAAAATTTTTTTCCGATATTTTGGGGTAATTTTGAGGCGAAAATTCTTTGTCATTTCAAAGCTAGACTAGTTTTAATTCTTAATTTTAGGATAGCTTCAAAACTATAGGAAATGTTTGGCTCAAAATCACACCAAAATGTCGGTAAAAATCTCACCTACAATTCCATCTCAGCACTTTTGAGAAAAACAAAACACGATCGTAACAATCAACAATTTTCACCAACGAAGGCGACCGGTGCCAGTAGTAACTATAGTACGCTGTGTGGCAAGGTCGTTGGCGTATGGACCCCCCTTAAAACATAAATATTTGCTTTATTGACAATCTGAAAAACATTTAATTTATTTTTTCGTTATTTTTTGTCACTAATAATAAGGTTTTTAAAAACCTTTTAGTGGCCCTAATTACCCACAGGTACTTTATTATTACTTGTAACTTTAATTGTGTTTTCTAATTATTCAGTTGGAAAAGCGTAAGGATAGAAATAGGAAGGAGAAACAGGTTGAAAGAGTGTGTAACTATAGATTTTGGGAACCGCCCAGTACATTACGTAAGTACCTACCTATTACTTCTATATAAATAAATATTGCAGGACATTCAAAATATCATCGCTATCTAGCCCCAAGCTAAGTAACTAGGCTTGTGTTATAGGTGCTAGACAACGGGTATACTACTTAAATACCTTTGTACATACTTACAATATATAGAGACAACCAGACCACAGACAAATATCTGTGCCAACTGTGTCGTCGTATAAATATAAATAAATAATTAATTATAAAAAAATAAATGGACATTCACATCATCGCCATCTAGCCCCAAGCTAAGTAACTAGGCTTGCGTTATGGGTGCTAGACAACGGATATACTACTATACTTTTCTTTTGTAAATATATACTTACAATACATAGAGACAACCAGACCACGGACAAATATCTAAGTATAAATACTTGTCTGAGGCGGGAATCGAACCCGCAACCCTGTGTTTGGGCAATCCGGCATGGTGACCATTGTGCCAACTGTGTCGTCGTATACATGTAACATAGACGAATAATGGTAAATAAACCGTATTAATGTTCAGGAAGACCAATTCTCGTAAATAACTTTGTTTAAATTACATTTCAATATCATCCCGATTGCATTTCGATTGCAAAAGATACCTTCAAAGTCAGTTTTTTTTTACAAAAAGCTAACTTTGAGGGTATTTTGAGCTACTTTGAGGGTGTTATTTGTGATCGAAATGCAATCGAAATGATATTGAAATGTAATTTAAACAATGTTATTTACGAGAATTGGCTTTCAGCTCCTGTTAAAAACATGTAAAGTAAAGATAGATAAAGACTTTATTGCACCATAACCATTATAATATAAGAAATGCACAACAAATGACATAAAATACGAACTAAAACACGTAAAATGTTAAATTTGAATAGCAAAAAGACGTTTCTTATTTGTTATTGAAATAAAAAATTCTTTATTGCGATCTTTAATACCTGAATGTGCAAACTATTATTAAAACATAGGTACGTCATAAAAAGAAATAAGTCATTATGAGGATCATGAGTTTTTCGTAACTATTTTACCCCCTTTATCCTTCACAAAATGAAATAAATTTGGTCTCATTTAATTCACTGCATCTTATTCTAACATACATTGTGACACGAGAATTTTATATAAGTACTAGCTGCCCTACGCGGTTTCACCCGCGTAACTCCCGATCCCGTGGGAATATCGGGATGTAAGCTATCCTATCTCTCAAGTTGGATCGAACTGCACATGGTGTGCGAATTTTATTATAATCGGTTAAGTGGTTTAGGAGTCCATTGAGGACAAACATTGTGACACGAGATTTATATATATTAAGAAGACTAGCTGCCCTACGCGGTTTCACCCGCGTAACTCCCGATCCCGTGGGAATATCGGGATGTAAGCTATCCTATCTCTCAAGTTAGATCGAACTGCACATGGTGTGCGAATTTTATTATAATCGGTTAAGTGGTTTAGGAGTCCATTGAGGACAAACATTGTGACACGAGATTTATATATATTAAGAAGTTATATTTTTTTACAGGAAACACCGATCCGAAAATGGCCGCTTATGTGAATAAACTGAAGATGATAAAGAAGAAGGCTAAAATGCGTCACAAGGCTCCTTACAAAAACGTACAGTATCTTGTTCAAGGCGTTTCGTATACCGGCGGACGTCCCCATTATATATTACAAAGTAAGTTTATACGACCTTTTTGGTGGCCAAACCATTCTAGATATTTGAAACAAATATGCCCAATATTTATTAGGTACAATCCACGGTCAAAAGTCTCTGCCCACCGTAACGTTTACAATCGTGTGCAGCACTATTTGAACATTATATAACAACGTTACTTGTGGATCGAACCCACGTCGGTTGGTGTAGCGGGTGGCGGCTTATACCACTCACACAACTAAACACATAGCTAACATTTTGAAAATAACAATCACACTGAGTACCTACTTTTAATTCAAGTATTTAAGTTTGTGTGTAACGTCTATTAGAAGAAGATCGTAGCTCCAATACTTGTTGATAGTATTATTTTAGCAAACTGAAGGCCAATTCTCGTAAATAACATTGTTCAAATTACATTTCAATATCATTTCGATTGCAAAAAATACCCTCAAAGTCAGTTTTATTTGCAAAAAGGTGACTTTAAGGTTGTTTGAGCTACTTTGAGGGTATTATTTGTGATCTAAATGCAATCGAAATGATATTGAAATGTACCTTCTGATCATTTACTTATGACCCATACCGTACCTATTTGTTGCTACTTGCTACCTTTAAAAAAAATTGATACAAATCGGTTCAGCCGTTACGGCGTTCAGCCGTTTAGGCGTTTAGACTTTATAGGGATAGCAATATAGAAAGATAGATTGCTAAAAGACGTTCGTGTTCACGTAACTATTTGACGTAAAGAGAATATACCACCACGTTTAGATGCCACATATGTATTAAGTTCAAATATAAAGGCAATAAATTGTACGAATATGTTCTTTATCCGTTTTATACAGCTGTTGGATTACTACCGACTGGATATATTCCAATCAATGGAGGAACAGCGTTCATTAAAGGCACTTACGTTACAAATATTATCGGCTTTTGGAAGTATCCACGACGAATCAGAGAGAAATGTGAAGACAAATGTGAATGTTTGGTCAAATGGTTGGTACCTACTTTGTTATTAATCTGGCTGTGACCATGGTTTTCCCCGACGCGCGACGCAAAAATAGGAGAGTTATAAGTGGGTTTGTACATTTATTGTGATCTGAAATAAAGCATTATTATTATATTATTATAAGGCCAATCCTTTTTAGGGTTCCGTACCCAAAGGGTAAAAAGTGAACCCTTTCACTAAGACTCTACTGTCCGTCCGTCCATCTGTCTGTCACCAGGCTATATCTCATGAAGCTTGATAGCAAGACAGTTGAAAATTTCACAGATGATGTAGGTACATTTGTTGCCGTTATAAGAACAATATAAATGTACTAGTGACCCGCCCCGGCTTCGCACGGCTATATTATGCATGTATTATACATATAAACCTTCCTCTTGAATCACTGTATCTATTAAAAAAAAACCGCATTAAAATCCGTTGCGTAGTTTAAAAGATTTAAGCATACATGGGGATATAGGGACATAGGGACAGAGAAAGCGACTTTGTTTTATACTATGTAGTGATGATGATAGTGATATGTATATTTGTTTTCTTTTTTAATTTTTGAAACCTGAGTTGTAATTTTTTCCTAATTCTTCTACCAAATGACATTATCCGCTCAGATATTTAACATTTTGATTCATAATCCGTGTTTAGGGAAGATAAAGTGATGGATTACGTGTCACAGTCCAAATGTAAATGTGGTCACCTATACGATTTCTACCACGAAGGCAAATCCAAAGATAAATACTTCTATCCGCCGAATAGACACGGCGGTTATTGGATGGACAACGCTAAAGTTTACCAATTGGACCCCGTCGAGGACTTTGTTAAAGATACCATTAGAGACGCTTTGTTGTCTAAGGATCCGACGGTTATTTGATTATTTTTTTGACCTGATTTTAGGATCTTCATACGTATTAGGTATCCACCTTCTTGTAAAGGTGGGTACTGACTGACTGACGTTACGAGGTGTAATGCAACATGTTACGTTGAACATTCATGCATTCACATAGTGTTACGGGGAAACCAGCGAGCAGCGAGCCGCTCGATGCTCGCTTTGAGTACTTCACCCGGCTTTTGGTTTTTTTACGAATCGTACGGTACTCTCCACACGTCGTCGTTCCATATTGACTGAGACCAGCTGGTGTAAATGGAGAGTTACATCGATTTTAGAAGTTGGCGTAACATGCTACGCTCCGCAACACCAGTCAGTACCCACCTTTAGATTGCTCGTTATGTCTCTTCCTGCTACATTATAGGTACCTATCAATTAAAATTATTAAGAGGTATTTTCGTCCTTAATAATGCCTTAATCATTGTTTTATACGCGAACACGGGATGATTTTTTAAACATTCTATCGCCCGAATGCTGAAAGGCGAATCTCGAATTAACATTTATATGTCACTATAGCGACCCGCTCCGGCTTCGCACGGCTATATTATGCATGTATTATACATATAAACCTTCCTCTTGAATCACTCTATCTATTAAAAAAACCGCATCGAAATCCGTTGCGTAGTTTTAAAGATCTAAGCATACAAAGGGATATAGGGACGGCGAAAAGTGACTTTATTTTATACTAAGTACCTACATGTAGTGATATTTTAATAGGATAGGAGCGTCTTACAAATTAAGAGGACTCCTAAATGTTTGAGTATTCGGGGGTAAAGTTGTTTATTTATATAAAAAATAGGTCTGCTGGCTGTGTACATACTCCTCTGCTTTCTAAACTGGGTTAATGTCAGTAAATAAATTTTTATTTTTATGCGATTTCAGCCAGAACCATCGGATCCGACAATATCAGCTTCTGGGTTAAAAGCAAAGGAATTGCTTGCTGTAAGTTTTTTTTTACTAATTTACGAATATTTTGTAGTATTTGATGGTAGGTACTTAATTTGTTTTTTTGGTGTGAAACATCTATAGCCGCACACAAAACCGATTCCTGGCGTGGCGACGCATGCCGTGGCGACGCGTCGCCACGCTATATGATGGTATATATATACAGTCTATATGCAGTAGTGTGTACGATGTGGCGACGCGTCGCCATGCGCAATCGACTGTGCGATTCTATCACAATCTGTTCTTTTCTGCATATTACTTTTACAAAATAATGTCGATGTTTCACATCTGTTTTTCATAAATGTAGGTATACCTACTTACCAATATTTTTCGTATTCGGTTTGAGTCGTTTAAGCCTCAAATAGTCCCAATCCCGTGTGGGTTTTCAAAACTCCGTTCTTGAATCAGTGTGTTTGATATATTAAAGCCACCTGCGTCCCACAGATTTGCCAGATTTCGTTTCTTTTTTAATTTTGTTTTAAAGTAGGTAAGTATACTACAACCTTCCTGGAAAAAAGAGATCCCATAGGACATCTCTTTTTTTTTATTCGTTTGTTTTTTTGAATCGAATAGGCTCCGAACTACTCGACCGATTTTGATAAAACTTGGTATGAGGATACATTGATTTATTGGGAGTAACATACTTTTATCCCGATACTCCCACGGGATCGGGAGTTACGCGGGTGAAACCGCGGAGAGCAGCTAGTATGAATTAAAAACAAAACCATAAATTCGTGTTTACTGAAGATTTAGCAGATTTTTATCTATTTTTTTCATCTACAGATGGTTTTCCGTTCTTCTTTTATCATAAGTAGATAGATGTGTTTTTTAATTATTTCAGGCTTTGCTAGCAGACTTATCGGATACGCCATTGTTAATACCACACTTACCTCAAGCATGCCTTCTTAATAATCTTCAAGAATGGGTTAGGAAACGAGTCAGGGGAAAACTTTCGAGAAAGGAACATCGTATGTCACCTTTGTTTTTATCAAACGTAGGGTGTTTTCTTGGTAAATGTACGGTTGCTGCATAATTGTAGACCCACCGTAGAGCTCCAAAACGGTGGTTTTAGAAGTGTTTTCAACACAAGCAAGATTCTAGGTAGCGGCTTTAGTTCGAAAATATTCTTATAACAGAAGCTTTTGAGCTTTACGGTAGGTCTGCAAATATGCAGCCGTACATACAATAGTAGGTACAATAAATAAAAACTACTTACTGATTTTAGACGTTTACATATCAAATTGAAGGGATTAAAATATTATAATGTTCCATTTATTTCAATACATCAAAATTAATAATTAATGAATTTATTTGTCCACACACAAAAATAGAAAAAATAAAATAACCATAATAACAATTACCCAACCCTAATCAAAAAGACCCCTCCCCAACGTTCCCGGTGCAAAGCTGGACAATATGCAGGCAGCGTTACCCCGCTGAACCGCTATCGACAGCCTTTGCACCAGGAACGCCCCGGAACGCGGATCGAACCCCCTGTCTCGGAGGCGACGGCCAATCTCCTTCACAAAAGCCAAACCCTCGGCCCCCCAACTCCCAGACGTTTCGACCGCCAATGGCACAAAAATATAGTTCTGTGCAAGCGGAGCATACTTCGAGTGCTTACTCCCTGCAGCAGTTTCGGCAGCCGCACCGGCCACTCTTGCCGTGAGAGGCAGATGACTCACCGCGAACGTATTGACGCAAGTTGCGTCCCATATGAGACATCTGCCCCTACGCCATGGAACGAGGGTCAACCCATCGGGACGCTTGCCATCCGTGCGACTGAGGCCTGGGGGCTCCAGGACACAAGGAACATTAGCTGACACCAGGGCTCGGCGAATAATGTCGTTCAGAGCGTGGTGCCGCGGAAACCTTCCCAGGCAACGACAACAACTCAACGCATGGTGACCACCGGCCCCCACCATGGAACCGCAAATGCATGTGTGAGGTTCAAATACATTGCAGCCCAGGCGGAGAGCCACAGCCACCCGCAAAGAGTCCCCGTCCAAGAGGGTGCCCAAGTTCGGGGAAGGCAACGCCTGCAACCACGCACCGGACTCTGAACTGGCAACGCTCTTGAGCCTTGCCAAGTCCGCTCCCTGAGCCTGCCCCACAAGCCGCTCCTGCAATGCCTTCACCCCCGCCTCATCCCACATCCTCTGCAGACACGGTGAAGACGGAAGATCTACACCCGGGTTAAGAGCCCGCCAAGCGTCAATAGCGCCCGCAACATAGGGAATGCAAATCCGGCCACCATTCAATGACAAAATGTTAGTAACCAGACCTACAACCCCATGAGCAGACGCCAAAAATGCTGGCAGACCCACGTCCCGGACCCGCCTCACCCCCAAACCCCCCAAACGAATGGGTAGGGATGCCTGATCCCACTGAGTCTCGTCAAGGTTAACATTTAAAATCTCCTCGACCGAGGCCTTGAGGGTCTCGTCGAAATCAGCCACCTCCCTCGGACAAAGCCATATTGGCGCCGTTCGAAGGAGATAGGTAACCTTAGGGACAGCAAAGCACGTCCGCAGAAGAACCAATGCGACATGGGGAGATATCTCCTTTAAACGACCCCGAGCAAAGAGAAGCATGGCCTTCCTAATCTCAAAGGCCTGAGGCAAACCGTCCAAAAACATGGGGGAACCTAATAAAGAAAAAGAGGAAGTGGTTAGAGATTTTAGACCGGGAAGAATACCATTGAAAAGGGAAAAAGAAGAAGAACCGCCTGTCCCACAAGGGAAAAACTCACACTTAGAGGAGTTCACCTCAAGCCCCAACTCAGCCAAACGAGGGATCAAAGCCAACAAATCATCCCTCACCCGCTCCGGCTCTCCACCAATGGTCCCGTCATCTAAGTACCACACATTCAGAGGAGATTTCATGTCAGTAATAACCTTCTGAATGCACAAACTAAAAACCAGTGGCCCCAGAGGGTCCCCCTGCTGAACTCCTACCTGCGACGGGATTAAATGATTGTCGTAAAATAGATGTGAAGGCATGCGGTATACCTGATAGAGGAACGGGTAAAGAGACGGTGTGCTCTCTCTCACCTCCCTAAGCAGCACGTCTCGCTCAAGTGTGTTGAAAGCATTCTTAATATCAAGCTTAACAATCACCTTTCCCGAATTGTCAGAGGAGGTTGCAAAGGCACGGGTGGCGTGGATAGCAGCCTCGCAACCAAGGCGGGTCCCAAACCCTACTTGATGCGGGCACAGATATACCGCCATACTCTCTCTGACGGACGCGCAAGCGACCTTCGCAACCAGCCTCCTGAGCGTACTACCCACAGCAATTGGACGCACACCACCATCCTTCTTATTGAAGGCGCACAGTGAAGCACCGTACAGGTACGGACAGATCTCTGCGTTAACCTCCCCACTGAGGATGAAGTTCACCAGACCAGTAAGACTGGTTAACAGGCGGGATCCATTGTCCCCAGCGGCACCAGAAGTCAACTCCTTCAGATGGCCCGGCCTCAAACCATCCAAACCCGCCGCGGACCCAGAATGAAATGAACCCAAAGCCTGGGACACCAAATCCAGGCCCACAGTAGGAGGGGTAAAAGAGTCATCAGGCGGATCCGGGAAAACCAATAACCGAGATGGCGCTGGATGCTTCGACTGGAGCGACGCTAAAGTTTCAGCACCAGCCTCGGCCACAGCATCATCGGACACCAACAAACGAACCGCGCCCCTCAAGTCGCCCTCCCCCACCTTGGACTCAATCAAATTAGGCAATGAACGACCCCTAGAACTCATCCGCAGGGTCAGGTCGTCAGGGAAAGAGGTGTCCGAGGACATGATGTTTTCCTTCACCTTCTGGGTCAAATTACCTACCTAGGGATTAAATAAAAAACATTATGTTAAGCTGCGTATAAATTGTTTTTTACAGATCAAATGCTTCTCCAATCTCAACGAAGATGGCTTGATTTGAAGCACATGGATTTTAGAGCTCGCGCTTTTAGAATACCCTTTACTTTGAAACAACTGGAGCACATGAATTGGAGTCAAAGATATAACGTCCAGAAACTGGTGAGTGTTGCCTTTACAGGCATTTGCTTACATCCCCTGGGATGGTTTTGTTTTGCCATTTAGTACCTCATAAAAGAAAACTTAAAAAACATTTAGTAGGTACCTACCTACTTAATCTAAGATAGTTGATTAAATCCGGCGTTACTTTTCGGAACTCCATATCCGTAATGGAAGTATTAATATTTAGTTTTTAGTTCCGAGCCTAGTGCCAAAACACAAAATGCAATGTGCACCGCCCTCTCGCCCTCCCATATTAATACGTCCATTACCTACTTAACCTAGCTTGTTCCTTGTGCACCACATGTGGGTCATTCTGAGGTCACTCTGACAAGTGCGCGAACTACATGTGGGCCACGACTCCAGACTTTGAAGCCCTTTCATAGTAGATACGTGTGTTTTTTTTAATACACGTGTGTACAATAAACTTTAAAATAAAAAGTTTTCCCAAAAACCGGGCAACATTACTAAATATTGAAAACGTGCAAACACGTGAGGGGATCTCCTTACATTTATTAACTCCACTGTTAATGTGCTAGCACAGCGAAACCAAAGGTTTATGATTGTTAAGCAGACTTAAATTTACGTCTATCGAGATCGAGTATTTTAATGTAACAAAATTACGGGTAGGTATTTTTATAATTCTATAGGTACCTATGTGAAGTTTTTTTTTTCTTTCAGTTTGAAATACTTCTAAACAATTTTGTTACAAGAAATAGATTGAATCAAGTACAGCAGACTCGATTGTGGTGGTCGACGACAAAATATGATCAATATCCCAGTAAAGCTTTCTTGTGAGTTTTTATGAAAATTTAAAAATTTTGTAGGTACCATCAGCCAGAGCTGTGCGGTCTCACCTTAAGATTGAGTATCCTGTGCTGGGCCCTATTGCTTCTCCAGCCTCTTAATTTTTGTTGACCAAATATGGGAAAGACGCATTGTTGTTTTTCAAACGTCGTCGTCGTCGTCTTTAAAGCGTTTTTTGTATACTTACTTTTTATGCCAAATGTGTACCTACCTACATCACACATATTATAGCGCGGTGAGAGGATTATTATTAAGCTCTGCGCAAACGGACCACCGACCACAGCCACCGGTAGCCAGCCACTAGCAGTTCACACGATTTTCCATACATTTTGTTGTGGCCACCACCGACCATAATATGTGTGCGTCGCGTTTTATCAAGATGTATGAAAAATCGTGTGAACTGCTAGTGCCTGGTCGGTGGCCAGTTTGGGCAGAGCCTAAGTATTTACTTAAATACAAAATACAGGATGGTGCAGTAAAAAACAAAACCATAAATATTCTGTTACTAGCTGCGCTCCGCGGTTTCACCCGCGTAACTCCCGGTCCCGTGGGAATATCGGGATAAAAAGTAGCCTATAACCTTCCTCGATAAATGGACTATCCAAAACAAAAAGAATTTTTTAATTCGAACCAGCAGTTCCTGAGATTAGCGCGTTCAAACAAACAAACAAACTCTTCAGCTTTATAATATTAGTATAGATAATAGGTAGGTACTACAATACCTAAGTACCCCTTAAGATACTTAAGTACCCTTTTGCCTTAAGTATTAGGTACACGTAAGGAACTGAAAGGAACAGAGTGGACGTAAATGGGATTTTGTACAAGCATGACATTTCGACAGATTCTGGCTGCTGCTGATACTGTTTATATGCCCATCTTATCAATAGCTACATAGGGTTATACCGACCTAACTAAACTCGACTCTACTACTGGCATAGTATCTAGTAGTATTTTGACTAATAATCGGGTTACCGAATTATGTAAGTACTGCAACTTTTCAGTGTCAATGGTTCGGTAACAGCCAAACAACAAACACAAATACAAATCAAAGACGATATCCCTATAATATATATAAAATTCTCGTGGTAGTTAAATATGTCCATCTTAACGGCTGCACCAATTTGTATGACATTTTTAGTGTAGGTATATTCGTTAGGTCTGAGAATCGAACAACGTCTATTTTTTTCCTTTTTTTTGTAAATGGCAGACCAATGTTTGCTAGTAAACAATAATATTTAGATCGTTTTGTTTCCTAAGCAAGATCTCTCCTAAGTTAGATCGTTTTTATCGAATTGATAACCACCTCCTTTTTTAGCCGACTGCGCGTATAGTAAAGGAGGGTAATGTCTATGTCTGTTTAAAAATGTTGTATGTTCCAGGGATATATTCTTCACGTACATGCCCGGACGAATGAAGGACACATTCCTTATAAACCCATACAGTTCAGAACGTACTCCGAAGTATGGAGCCAAAACTTGCCCTTTGGGTTACTAATTCCCGCGGCGACTATACGATGAATTTTCTGTGTCTTACCCTATCTCGTTTGTGAATTAATTAAGTTTCGTCTCTTTTGTATCTAGATTTAATAAAAAGTGAAAGTGTCTTTGTCTTTGATCGGATCACAAAAGTAATTTAATTTTTTGTCTTAAAAAATAATAAAAAACTGGTAAAACTTATGTACCTAATAAGTAGGTTATTATTATTTATTATATTATTGAAATAAAATAAAAAATACTATCAAAAGTGTTTTATTTCATTATTTGTATGTATTTATGTATCTTCGTCCTACATGTTATACTTACGTCATTCTATGTGAAGGTAAGGTACCTACTGAAATAACCACTATGCTATGTTGAATTCCTATCATGTATAGTGTGTACCAATGTGTCTGAAGGCGTTGAAAGCAATATGTTAAATTCGTAAAAAGTTGAATTTCATTAAATTCCTAAAATGTTGAATTTCATAAATGTCTAATCTTGTGCTCGGGTGGATCCCACTATTTCCAATAATGAGTTTCCATTTATGGAAATACTGGGACAGGTTCTCCCATTTTTTCCATTGCTGGCGGTGTCGACAAAAAAAACCGCACCCATCCCCTTATTTAATTCTTGTCCATCCAAAGGTTGCCTGGAAGAGATCGCTATCGGCGATAAGGACTCCTCGCTTTAAATCCGTCCTTTATTCACTAGTTGCATAATGTACTATTTTCAAATTTCGCGGTCATAGACTTCACTCGCGGTTTAGTATTTTTTCTACTTAAAGCTTCGCACGGTTTGTGCATATAGCCAGTATCAAGAAGTAAAGCGGTGGCTAAGAGCGGTGGCTACTTTACTATCTTCGATTTACTATCCATACTGTTTGACACTGTTTTTTTGACGTGACAACGTTTTATAAATTGGTTTGCCGGGTGACACTTCAAGAAACTGCGTTACGCTCCGCTGACGTTATGCGCTCACAATGAGAGCGAGTGAGAGGCACGCGGGCATGGTTAGCCCGCCTAAGAGCGAGAGAGACAGACATAAAAAGTGAAAGGCACGCGTCCCTTCCACTCGAGCACAGTTGTTGTCACGTAAAACTTTCGCCCGTATACCGACTTTACAGGCAACCAGTTTTTTTTTTACTTTCACTGCACTTGTGCACTTTCACGGAACTAAATTGGATAACATTCCACCAGAATTCGATTTACAAAGCTGTGGACATATTGTTCGGACGCGTCCGACTGCTGCGACTGATAAGTGTGCATGGTCGTTTGGCATCTCGGTCCAGGATCGCTCTAGGACGTCCGCGGTCGTCCGAACGCTCAAGGGCGTCTCAAGGTTACGCCCGCGACTTACGTCCGATAGTGATACATTTACATTACGCAGACGCCGCCGCCGTCGCGGCTGTCGGACGCGTCCGTAAGCCGCGTCCGAGCAATGTGTCCCCAGCTTAAGTTTCGTTTTTAATCTCTGAATAAGGAATTTTTTTATTAAACTGCAGCACGACATCGACATGTTCTTGCCTCGTTCCCGCCAAAAACCACTTGAATTGAATCTCTGACCAATGATAATTTATATTGACATTGACATTTTACGTAGTTAGTTGTCAATGTCATGTTTATGTCGTATTGTTCGTTATGTCAAATTCGGAAAAGTATTATGGTTTGGTGAAGTTGCTGTGCCTCGACTGAAACATACATTTTCCACGATGTCTGCTAAACAAGCCTTACAAATTGGCACTAAAACTGTAAGGCCAGTTCTTTCTTTGAACAAAGCTGAAGCTAAAAGGAGAGTTCTAAACCTCTACAAGGCGTGGTATCGCCAAGTCCCATACCTTGGTAAGCAACCTGTTATGTCATAGATATTAAACTTTAGGCCTGATTTCGGCGCATTATCAGCGTGTTTATTAGTTAGTTAGATTATTTAAAGATACTTTTTTCTGCAATGCTTGTTAATGCACTTCATACAGTCCGAGCAATCTGTCAAATCTCGATTACATTAGAATATCGGGATGGGCTCAATCTACACGGTTATCTATATACAAATTTCATTTCAATCGATTTAGTAGATTTTGTATGAAGAAGCAACAATCATTGCTCAGAAACAAAAAAAAAATCAGTTAAAAAATAATAAGTCTACCTTTATTAGTTTATGGTCCTTCTCAATTGAATGAAATTGTTTTCTTTCTTTTTTTAATACCTATCTACTCAAATACCTACTATTTACTTCATACTAATCCTTTCCTTTGGTGTATGTTCATAACTTCTTCACATAAAAACTTCTAGACTGATTGAAATGAAATTCTGAAAGAATGAGGTATGTAGATAGATAGCTGGAGATCTGAAATAACTTATATGCTTTTGATCCTGGTATTCATACAGGATTGTTACATCCATTTGAATATTTCTACTAATCCGCAAAACACCACAAAATATCGAATTGGTATTTCGCATATATGGTGTTCTGCAACTAAAGGTTTGATTTTGCTGGGTGTGCATTATGTTTTTCTTATAATGCTAATGTTTCTATTGCAGTAAAAGACTATGATATCCCTAAATCAGAAGAGCAATGTCGTGCCAAACTTCGGGAGTTTTTTGAGAACAACAAAGGTGTCACCGATGTGAGAGTTATTGACTTGCTTGTTATTAAGGTGAGTTTCAATCACTGCTACATACAAACAATAATACATCCTAATGCAGGATTAGGACCTCAGAGATTTTGACTAACATATAGGTATAAGTATAGGATGGTAGATGCAGTTCTTTGATTAGTCAAACCTATCTTAGGACAGAAATGCTGGCCAAAATAAGGAACCTATGATACCCAGCTTGTAGTAAAAATGTATCAGTTTATTTTGATACTGCATGGCAAGTAGAAATGCATTAGAAATGTCACAAGTTGAAATCTTGTTGCTGTCAATTTTCATTGACGCATTTTTCTTATAAAATATTTCTAGGAATCAAATGTAGAGTGCAGGCTTACTAAATTTTTTTTTTTTTTTTTTTTTTTTTTTTTGTCTTCTCATACTGCAATCTGTGTCCATCTTCGGGACATTAAGCTGTAGGTGTGGCATCTTTGATAAATTTATTTAGTACTAGCAGCAATCCGCGGTTTCACTCACACGTAACTCCCGATCCCATGGGACTATCGGGATAAAAAGTGGCCAACTTTACTTCCAATGACTTAATGTATGCACACAAAGTTACATCTAAATCCTATAATTGGTAGACTAAGTATGGTAAATAAATAAATAAATAAAAATAAATCGGTCCAGGAGTTTCAGAGCCAAAAAAAATCTTTCTTTAATATTTTTGTATCCCTACAAAAGAGTGCTTCAGTAAAAAATAATTTCCATCTTTCAGGGTCAAATGGAATTGCAAGAATCAGTAAAAATGTGGAAACAAAAAGGTCATATCATGCATTACTTTAAACCAACTGAGGAACCAAAACCAAAAGATTTTCTCTCGAAGTTCTTCTCTGGAGTTGAATGAATATAGAATCATAACAAGTGTAAATAGATTTGATTTAAGTTATAAATGAATAGAGAATTTTGTTGATTATATTGTTTTGTTTAATATTAGAAAATAGGCGGAAGGAACATAATAATAGCATGTAAGTAATGTAAGCAAACTGGAGTAATAGAGTCAGTTGTATCTTCGCTAATTTACAGTCAGTAAGTACCTACCTCAAAATAAATTGCTAATTCGCTAAATAGTAAGTAGATACTTAAGCATCAAATCAACACTGTCTGTTAGTATTTGGCCTAAACATTTAGGTAAGTGCATTTGCAAAATGTTACTTAAAAAATGTTGAATCATCTCTAAGTAAAAATGCAGTATAAATAAGTATTGGTATTGCAGTATCTTTTATACAGCGTGCCAACTAGCCCTAAGCTAATCAACTAGGCTTGTGTTGTGGGTGGCCAAATATCAAATAGAGAATAGAGAAATACTAGGATCATAGACATAGAGAAAAGTTTAGGATGTCTTTAATCACAGGTCTTTATCCTATAGAATACCTATAGGTTTTAGACCATAGTTGAATGGTCTAAGGCTTAGAGTCTAAGCTATAGGCATGGATGTAGAAAAAAATATAAGATGGCTATAGGTCGCTCATCTCATGACATTTAAACTTTTTTAAACAATACAATTCCACCTTTGTACTAAAATACTCTTTGTCTGTATGACATAATTTGACAAAACTGACAGGAACACAAAATCATTGTAAAAAATTACTGTGCTTTGTTTACTAAGTTTGTTTACGATCTACTAACTAAAAGGAAATTAATAAAACCCTTACTTATTTGTAAAGTTTTTATAAGCTTAAAAATCAGGAAAAATGGCTTCAATGAAAGCGACCACTAAGATGGCGAAACCAATGTTGTCTAAGGACTTTTGCCAGGCTCGGAGACGAGCTATCGGCTTGTATAGAGCGGCCTATCGTTACCTTCCTTACGTTGGTAAGTATACAAAAAACTAATTTATCCAATGACTAGCAGAGCAGCTCCCGGTTTCACCGCTAAGTCCCGATCGCGTGGGAATAAGAAGTAGCTTATGTTACTCATAATGAATTAATATATTCTCATACCAAGTTTTGACGACCCAGTTGGCACAGTGGTCACCATGCCGGACTGTCAAGCACAGGGTCGCGGGTTCGATTCCCGCCTCAGGCAAGTATTTATGCTTAAATATTTGTCTGTGGTCTGGTTGTTTCTATGTATTATAAGTATATATTTACAAAAGAAAAGTAATATAAGTAGTATATCCGTTGTCTAGCACCCATAACACAAATCTAGTTACTTAACTTGGGGCTAGATGGCGATGTGTGGAATGTCCTGTAATATTTATATTTATTTATTTATTGAAATCAGTGCAGGAGTTTCGGAGGCTATTCGTTACAAACAAACATAATAATTATAGATATACCTACTTACATATAATATTGTAGAGGATAAAGATCGATTAATGTCGAAGTGTTTAGATATATTGTACTAATATAAAAATATAGGTACTTAAATAGGGAGAGTCACTATTACTAGGCAGAACAGAGAGTTGAAGTCAAACTTAGTAGCGGGAATGAAGTTAGGCCCAAGGTATTGCGCAACATCCAATTACGAGTATGAATAGCCTTGTATCTTTGGTGTGAGTAGGTAACATCAGAGCCACCCATATAGTTTGACATATTATACCTACTTGATGTTTTCTATTTTTACAGCTATAAAACGTAATACTTATAAGTAGCTCTATATTTTTTACCTATTTAATTAGGTAGGTACTTTGTCATATAAGTATTTTAATTACTTTATCATTATCATTTCCAGTTAAATTTTTCGACATACCGAAGTCAGAAGAGCAATGCCGCTTAAAGCTCAGGGAACTCTTCTATAAGAATGCTAGCGTCGTTGATATCAGGGTCATCGATCTGCTAGTCCTCAAGGTAAGGTCCTTGCTCATATTATCTGCTGGTGATCTTATGGGAACTTATAATTAGGTGTGTAGTGTAGGTACTAGGTACCAATAAGTACCTTTTATTTACCTATCATTGTGTATCTAATAATTAGGTACTTACCTACATAATTACCTACGCAATATTTTATAAATATCCGTTATCTAGTCATATTTTTTTATAATACTAGATGGCTGTTGGAGAAATATTTTAAATTATCCCTATATACAGGCTGAATTTTTTACGTGGGCCGTCAGGGCTATACCTATCCTAAACTATAAGAAATAGCGAAAAAGGCTGAATGAATGCCAGGACAGCTAGTTCACTTATGAAAAAAAAAGAAAGAAAGAAAACAGGTTTATTTGTAACCAAAAAAATACACAGTGTGGTTACAAAAAAAATAAAGACTCAGACTAACAAGTGTCTAGTTCGCATATTTTAGTCGCATTCCTGAAAATAATAGAAACATAAAAAAAAATGGAAAATTAGTATGAAAACTAGAATAGTTAAGTCGCGAAATTGAGAAACAAAACAAGTTTATTTTAATAAAAAATCTATAGACACATAATTTTAAAAAATATATATAATCTCAATAACTTTTTAGCCATCTGTTGGTTCACCTACCAGCATTAGCGACGGCTCGTGGTATACCAAATATGGGGGATATCAATCGTTATCTAAGGAATAATTTTCTATACTCTAAAAAGGTGTAAAAAAGTTATTTCTAATGCCCTACCAGAAAATTTAAAAGTAGTTCCTATTAATAAGTTTAAAAATTTACGTCAAGAATATTTATTATTAAATTGTTTTTATTCAGTACAAGAATATTTAGTTTATAATAAAGTTATAATCTAATGTTATTAAATTTATAGTTTAGTTAGATATTTACTATAGCACTTAATATAGAGAAATAACATTACTAGTTATACCTAGTCAGTTTAGTTCTCTAGCTCTAGCTATTAATATTTGAACGCCATTTGTATGGCAGAGTTCGCTTGTACTTATATTACTATTAAGACCCATTGTAATTACCGAATTCTTGGACAAATAAATACTTACTTACTTACTTTTTTTATAAAATTTTAATGTGTCAATAGATTTTTTATTAAAATAAACTTGTTTTATGTATGTATAATATTCCGCTTCTACCGACATACGACACTCAAGACAAAAAACCCAAATAAATACTATTTTTACCCGTGTCCTAGACTTTGTTGATGTGTGTGTTTGTAGGCACTCCTAACATAAATACCTTCCTAAGTATATTGTACTTAATCAATTGTTACCAGGGCTACATGGAGTTAAAGGAGGTAACTCATAGCTGGCAGCAGAAAGGCCACGTCATGGCCAATTGGAATCCTACACTTGAGCCCAAATCTAATAGTTTCATCTGCAAGTTCTTAAGAGGACCTGATTAAAGGATGCTCTTAAATTCAAACTAAATTTTAACAACTTCATTTATTTATTGATCACGTTCATTACACATCACATGCCTTTCGAAGGCTATACAAAAATATCCAGCATTTTACATAAAACTTCTATTAAATAATGACTTACCTACTTATGTATAATCATAAATAATTCGACTTAGTATCTATTACATTCAATTATTACGAATTTACCATTTTGTGTTTTTTTTTCTTGTAGGCCAGTTATGTAAACTATAAGTTATTTATGAATATATAAGGGACAACACTCTATCGATTCCCAGTAAGCAGAAAAATATGTCTTAAATTTTAAACTGCCATGGCTATTTTCACTACTAAAGTTATTTAAATCGATTATTATTTTTTGGATCTCGATATTTCGGTGTTGTTTCAAGCACCATTTTCACGTGAGTAAGACATTGTAAATATCCCATCTTATATATAACTTAAGTAGTGAAAAATCTGTCTGAGCCATCTGAAAATCAGCCTTGATTAGACACTGGTCAGTAGATATTTGACTGGCCTAATATGGTATTTTGATTTTTACATTTACGTTTTTTTGTCACTAAGAAAGTAGGTAAGCCTTTCATACATCGCAAAGCAAAATATTTAATAGAACTTCACTATGTTCCTCTGTTAGGCAAGCAATATACAAGGTAATGATAGAAAAATTAATAAATTACAATAAATAAACGTTTGTTTTTTGTTAACTAGATATTTACTCACAACCTTGTTTTATCTAGCAGGAAGAAAATTAATTGTACTTTCTTAAAACAATAAGGCATTACATAGCACTGCGAAGGCGAATTTAGATAACATACGAGCATCATCTCGCAGAAAAAACAGCCGTTTTCAAAAAACGATCTCTCGATATCTAAAGCCTGGTCTGGTCGTGCTAGGAAGTAAGTATAATACCTATCAGCATGACCATCATATCTCCAAAATGGCAATAAGTTTTTAAAATAGTACAAATCTAAAGTAATTTTGTACCTACCAAAAGTTAAAAAAAAACAAAACAGCGCACTCCGGGAGTGCAGGCAGAGGTGAAAACTGTATATCTGTGTAAAATCTCATCTGTCGCGAGAACATACGCAAAAAGAGTTTTAGATGAAAAAAAAAAAAATAGTCGGACGACTATTTGTCGTCCGTCAATAGTCGTCCGTTAAAAATACCATATGTACGTCTTAATACACTCACAGCCAAATTAAAAACTGTATATCTGTGTAAAATCTCATCTGTCGCGAGGAAATCTGTCGTCTGTCGCGAGAACGGCTGAAAATGCTCACCCACAAAAGTGCCCAACGCGCCATAAGAAGTTTTCACTTCAAAAATGTCGTGTCAGGAAGAACAACACTGATAACTTGTTAATCAGTAATTAATTACAAACGCATTCCAACTTTTAATCGAATTAAAAAAAGGAGGAGTTTCTCTATTCGTCACGTTTTTTTGTATGTTTGTTCATCCAATACTCATATAGGTACGGCTCAACCGATTAAGATAATTCTTTTTTTTTGCTATGGCAATGATGGTCCGACGTTCTCTATCCATAGTTAGATTTATCAAAGATCAAATTATTGATAACGGCTGTCAAAACAGTGCTTCGCAGTTAATGTCTCAACAGACACCAATAAATAGATGGTAATAGTATCTCGAACAATAGAAACACCAATTTACACAACTTAACTCGGTAATAAAGGGCTCATAATGACTGGATATAAAATAGTCGTAAAGATAGTTGCACGATGAGTAATAAATGAACGATGAGTTCTCGTTTTATACCCGACCATTTTGGGGTTGGAAAGTGAATTGAAACCTTTCTTTCCTTTCAACCTTCTTCTTCCATAGAAATATGATATGATTTGCGCATACAAGACTCTACAGACTTTTTATGAGAATCCCTCAGAATAATCGCCCAATAAGTCTAGTAGTTAGCGACCATGCAGATTGTAAGAAAACCGTTGTACATTTAAAGAAATTGTAATGATTACATGATCTTACCAACAATATTAAACGAGGTCAAGTTATTTTTACAAATGGTCTATTTATAAACTATGACGTAGATAAAACATTAAATTTAAAAACATAATTGTTAGGTAACTTCTATGCTAGGTTTAAACTTATTTCTAAAAGTATACTTGTAGGTAAATAAAATCTAGACAATATAGTGCTGGATAAAGAATTAGTTACACAGTATTACCGAATTAAACTTATATTTCTATTTCTCCGTCCAACACTTTATATATACACCTACCTTATGACTAAAATTGGATAGTAACTAAACTATTCTAACAGATAAATTGCGTTTATTATGTTTCTCTGCCTATGACCATGAAATAACAACAAAATAAACGCCATTTATCCGTTAAAATCGTTTTACTATGAGTTCGAGTCGCGAAAACCTAAATTAAATTGAATTCTATGTTATAGTATTCGGAGGATTGAAAAAATAACAAATTGTTTTAACCATTTTTTATCTACACTACTTAGGTAAATTATCTAACACTATGCATGTTGTTATTTTTACAAAAAATACTTTTTCTAAGATATTTACAAACACTCTTTCTTATCTATAGTTAATTAATCTTTCATTGATAGCCTTATAGACGCATTTCAATCATTAAAATAAAGAGACATATTTAGGCATCCAATATAATATTTTCCTAACATTTAAAATCTTCTAATAGTTTAATATTTATATCGCAAACAATTTTGAGACTACACTTTACGCTTTTACGTTAAAAACCGAATCATCTACAAACATATTTTATTTATCAAAATATTAGATAAGTACCTTTATTATATTATATTCCAATCGCAGTTTTTGTTTCTTGGACAATGTTACCTTACCTATAATTTATTTAAGCGATAGTATTGGTTATATTGTGAGACTTACTCAATATAGCTGCCTCGAAGATTACAACGTTTAGACTTAGCTTGATTCAGTTTAATTTATTCAAACAGTTTTTACCTGATTACTAACATTTTTTCTCAGTTGAATACTGACAATAAACCTTTTTAGGGTTCCGTAGTTCCGTACCTCAAAAGGTAAAAAAGAAACCCTTATAAGATCACTTTCTTGTTTAAAATAAAGCTCTCAATAATTTTGCCTTCATTAATTTATGAAAACTAAGATTAGAGAAATTATTTTATCAAAATCGAATTTGTGTGACAGTTTGTATAGTTCAAGCTGAATAAAACCGAATGTTGGCTATATTGAGGAAGACTCAATATTATCTAGCGATGATAAGTACATTGTCTTTAATTTCAATTACGTTGGTTACATTTACAATATTAACTCTAATGAGGTCCTTAAAGAAGCGTGTTACAGCAACATTTTCACAAATTCTGAAAGGAAATTAAAAGATTAATATCAGAAGAATAATTAACACATAAGAATCACTCCGCAGTTTGATGGTTCCTACTAGTTTATAATTATTTTTGTTTTAGTCTTGGAATGTACCGTATCGTTGTCATTTCCGGTTGGCACTGAATATTAATTTGCCTGAAAATCTGCCAATATATTTATCACACGCTTGAAGAAAATAGGTATAGGTACCTATCTATTTAATGATTTTATTGATATAAGTGTCGTGGGCATAAAATATTTATATTTGGTTTATGAAAGATATCACCTTCAAATCTATCTTATGTTATGTTAGATATTATATTTGTGGCATAAAAATAGTTCACGAAGTTCTTTTAGTTTCTTGTTTTGAAAAGGGAAACGTTTTCTAAAGGCAGCAAGTAAATAAAGTCGCGGGCAAAGTTCTAAAGATAGACACCTGAGCAAATAAGACCTTACGTTGAGATGACAGGATACGCAGCATTCATTTAAAAATAAACTTAATTTATAATTTTGCTTTGTTGATACCATTTTGTTTGAGTACCCAGTACACATGAAAAGCAGTCGCTTTTTCGTTGAAGCAGCTTTTCATGTTATATCTTAAAGAGTTGGGGCGTTTAGCTTAAAAAATATGCAATCTTATTTTATGCAAATCGAATGTTTGTGACTTGTCTTATGTACAGTACGGGTCATAAGTAAATGATCAGTTTGCTACAATAATACTATCAACAAGTATTGGAGTTACGACCTTCTTCTAATAGACGTTACACACAAACTTAAATACTTGAATTAAAAGTAAGTACTCAGGGTGGTTATTATTTTCAACATGTTAGCTATGTCTTTAGTTGGCGGAGAGGTATAAGACACCACCCGCTACACCAACCGACGTGGGTTGGATCCACCGGTTACGTTGTTATAATGTTCAAATAGTGCTGCACAGGATTGTAAACGTTATGGTGAGCAGAGAGTTTTGACCGTGTATTGTACCTTCATAATCGATTCTGCCGTCATGATCGATGTCGCCCAGCTCTAAGACTTGTGTGAGCTGAGCGTCCGTCACCGGCTCGCCGATCATCTCGAGGGCAGATCTGAGCTCGTCTCGTGTTATATAACCGTTGTCGTCACGATCAAATACTCTGTAAATTGTAGGGAAATCCTTGAATACCAATGAAGCTGAAAATTTGTAGAACACACGTAAAATCTTAGTCTCATAATGCGTGGCACTGCCTATCAGGTGTCGCCACGAACCTTACGTGTGCTTATACAAATTTACCGAATGCCATATGCGTTCGAGGCGTGACTTGTGCGCCCTAAAAATGTCGGTTTGGGATGGATAATCACTATATAGTATTAAATAAAGTCACTTTTCGCCGTCCCTATGTCCCTATTTCCCTTTGTATGCTTAGATCTTTAAAACTACGCAGCGGTTTTTTTTAATAGATAGAGTGATTCAAGAAGAAGGTTTATATGTATAATACATGCACAATATAGCCGTGCGAAGCCGGGGCGGGTCGCTAGTAAGTAATAAATGCTAATTACAAAAAAAAAACAACGATATTTTTATTTCTTCGTAAGAGCAAAGAATACATCACAATAAGAGTTTAATTCAGTGAAGTAGGGTAAGTAATCCATCTACCCAGAGCTATCTTTCCTATGAATCTACCCTCGGGGGTAAATTAGCCTTTTACAAGCTACAGCAAGTTCAAACGATTTGCGTGATGATAGTACTGTTTACGTCAAAGAAAATCAATGTTGTGTTCATTGTACCCAACCTACTGAAGTGTTACAGTAGGCACTGGTCAATTAAGTAGCTACAAGTAGCTGCCTACACGCACATTCTTACTTCGTAAAAGCTATTTATGCAAAACTTATAATGGTTCCCAACCTTTTCAAAGTCACCCCGTATGACTTAGTCATTGAAAATTATTTAAACCATCAAATCTTTCCTATCTATTCTCAACTTATTTCCTCTGCATATTAGCAGGTTTGCTCTGCCCCTGCCTTGTTAGGAACCAAGGGTTCATAGAGCTCGTTGAGTGAAATTGAAGTAGTTACATAAATGTACTTTTTCTTTTACTTACACAATTTTAAGTAGGTATAATATTGAATTGAAATGCTATAAAAATAGCTAATTTAATAAAAGTGTGAATAACGTGCTATTGAGATATTAAGTAGATTGTACATACTTGAAGGCTGCTAGAAGATCTCTCGTGATTTCTTCTTCTGAGTCGCCTCCACTATTACTGACGTCCAACCCTTGTAGAGCTTGTATTTTTGTTACCCACTGCATGAAATCATTCTCGTCGATTAGACCGTTACCTGTAAAAATTAAAGAACGTCATACATTTTTTTAAATGGCTATAACTGAGGCGCAGGTGGAGTGACGGATTGGTTTCATACACGAACAACTGGCCCACCCTTTTTTTCACAAGTGAAAACGTTTGAGCATTATTATGATGCTGTCGATCATAGTAGCAGTTTTAGTCGTTTACCCAGGATATACCTGTTTACCTACCAGTGACTTGAAGATCCCCAAATTAAACACTTTAAGAAAGACAGACCCGGCAACCAATTCCATTATATTGCAGTGTGAATAAGAAATAACGAAACAAAAAGTCTATAGCGTGTGGAGTTCCATAATGAATATCAGTTTGCCTGATTGTACTTATGACAAAAGAATGGAGATAATTGTAGATTGCAAATTAAGACGAGTTGATGTTGAATGAAAAAAGATGGAATAGAGGCCCCTGCCTTTATCCTGCAGGGGGATAAACCTGGCTAATTAAAAAATACCGTGCCATTGGTCGAGCCGCGTGACCGCGAGGAACGAACAAATAGACTTTCCTATCGCATTCATATTAATAGCAATCAGAAATACTTAAGCAACATGCTGCCAGCAATATGTATAAACTAAAATAGGTACTGACTCAGGCGTAACTAACAGTGTGACATTATTACTCAGTTTATAGTTCCTTATTTTATGCTCTTTAATATTGTAGAGTCACAAACTGCCAACTGGTAATACAAAGCTTTAGTTGTTAAATAATTATTAGTAAAATTCCCGTTAATTTATGTATTATTTAATACGCAATGTTAAAAAAATGTAGATTTTTGTAATTGTGATCTACGACTCTCAAACATGATTTTTCAATTAATTAGGCACCATAAATTAAACTGTGAAAGTAGGTAGATATAAATTCAAATGAAGATGCAATTGGCGGTTAAATAATGTTACATTTAAAATTGATAAATTCCTTTTCATTACTCATACTCCGAAAGTAGGTCTAAATATGCCTGAAGAGCGTGTAGAAAATAAAATTTCCAGCCCTAGGGCTTTTCACTTTCACTGACAGCTGTCATGTCAAATTATGGCTTAGCACGACTTGTGCAATCTGCATGTAGCCAGTATCAGTATCATACGCATTAGGAACTTCAAAAACCTAACCTCCTTGCTTTTTTTTTACACCAAAGAATAATAATTATGGCTTGGCACGGCTCATGCATACTGCCAGAGTTTAGTACTAAGTCCCTATTTTTTCTTATTTTATTATGTTTTTGTGTTAAGTTTAATCTGGTTTTTCATTTATGATTGTGTATTTTTTGTAAATAACATTTTCTAGACAAACCGTGTTACAAAAACTGTAAGTTAAATCTACGGACTTCGCGTCATTTCCCAATGTTGGATTAACTCATTAATAAAAACTTCTTCGGTAAGTACCGCCGTATTTAAGTATTGAATACAAATAGCAGAAACCTAAAAAACACTACATAATGTATTACCTCTTTGGTCCCAACCTTGTAAGAGGATCAGGTAGTACGTACCTACTCATGTGGTATGGAGTCTCATAGTCTCATTCACTCTCGTTGTTATGAAGAATTTTATGTATTATTCGTAATGAAAAGCACAGTGTTTACCTCGGGTGAAAGACTCATTAAGTCCCGAGACGGAGTTTGGCGCCCGAGCGTAGCGAGGGCGCTAATAGTTCGAGTGACTTTCACACCTAGGATAACAATGTACTATTCTTGAAGTCGGTTAAACAAAACTTGCACTTTTCGAAGGTGCTTTATTAAATTACGAATAATTATGAATCAGTAATGTGGTGGGTGAGCTTGAATATACCACAAATAATATCGCGTGTTCGTGCTAACCCCATTAACTCTTGAGCAACATAAACTGATTGGATCAACAGATTAGCGGCTCGATGTAGCTCGGTAGCAAGAGGTAGCCACGAGTAGATACGAGGGCGGAGCCCTGCCATTGAAATTGGTTGCGTGCAATGTTATAATTAATCCTCTACATTCCTTTTTAGTGCTTAGTTTTGCTATGCTTATCGGAGGGTTGGCTTTACAAGGTTGATTGGCTTATTTTCATCATAATTTCAATATTAATTACCTTTATGTTAATTAGATAATAATTTGCCGATATCCTTAAAAAAAGAAAATGGAATTTGGTATGGACATGTGAGGAGGAGAGAATTAAATAAATAAATAAATAAATATTGCAGGACATTCCACACATCGCCATCTAGCCCCAAGCTAAGTAACTACACTTGTGTTATGGGTGCTAGACAACGGATATACTACTTACTATATACTTTTCTTTTGTAAATATATACTTATAATACATAGAAACAACCAGACCACAGACAAATATCTAAGCATAAATACATGTCTGAGGCGGGAATCGAACCCGCAACCCTGTGTTTGGCAGTCCGGCATGGTGACCATTGTGCCAACTGGGTCGTCAATGAGTGATGAGTATGAATGTAGAGGGATGCAGAGAGACCTAAGAAAGGATGGATGGACTGCGTGAGACAAGACATGAAAGAGATGAATGTGAACGATGAGATGACGACTAACAGAAGTGAATGGGAAAAGACATACTTCGCCGACTCCAAATAAATTTTGATAAGGGCAGGAAGAAGAAGAATTAAACCACGGATATCCAATGTCGCACACAAAGAGAACTCAATACTAACTATTGTCTCAATTTTTTTAATTTTTAGAGTACAAAGATGATTCTTACTAAGCTAAAAGCCTATAAAACTATACGTTTCTAATTCCATTTTAATTAATTAATCCGAACTGTACCTACCTATCTCTTATAATTCCAAGTATAAAGGAATGGTCGGCAACAATGAAAGATGTTTTTCATTACGGTCAACAATGAAAACAACAGTTATTCTTAATTATTTAAAAGTCTGCAATGAAATCGTATCGTACTTTGCCCATTTTACGAGGGTCGTAAGAAACGTGAATGGTGTAACCGGGGTGGTTTTTCTGTGACAATTTTGGTATTCCTTCACATATTGATTTCAGACGTACAACTTAGTAGGGAGAATAGTTTGAACCAGCACAATGCTATCAATTTGACGTGCGAAGTTAACTAATAATCAATCTACGGGTATTGTTAAATTGGTTCTCTGCTCCGTTCAAGTAAGACATTCTTAAGTAAACTTGCTGAATATTTAGTTTAATAGGAAACTAGCAGCGCTCTGCGGTTTCACGCGCGTAACTCCCGATTCCGTGGGAATATCGGGATAAAAAGTAACCTATGTTACTGTCAATGAATCAATGTATCCTCATACCAAGTTTCATCCAAATCGGTTCAGTAGTTTTGAAGCCTATTCAATGCAAACAAACAAATCTTCCCACTTTAATATAATATTATAGTATAGACTTGCAGCGGTCCGCGGTTTGACCGGCATATGGGGATAGAAGCCCATGTTGCTCCGAAGTATTCAATGTATCTTTAAACCTAGTTTTATATTTATACTTTATACCTAGTTTCATCAAAATTAAAAGTTTCGGAGCCTATTCGTTACAAACAAAAGAATATTTCCTGTTTATAATATTGAAAATATTACGATAAAGAAAAGAATCGCTGAATAGTAGAGAATAAAGGGCAGGGTCGGGTGTAACCTTGCAGGGTCGCACCGGAACCGGGCAGCGGACGTCTTGCACGCCATTTTACAATAATATCGCACAACAAACTTAAACATGATTTCATCGTACCGATTTGAGGTTTTATGATGGGCTTTAGTAGCAAAAGCTGCGATAATTTTCTCATTTGCTAAGTAGCCATTGCTAATTTTAGTGTTTAGTTTAAAACATATATTTTGGCGTTGTCCCAATAGATCGGTTGGGGGAGACAACCGAACTGTTAAGACTATTTTGTTCATAGTTATTGGCAACTATAGAGTTGCCAATAGATACTTTTTTCAGCAATTAAATTGAACAATTATATTTCCGATCATTTCGTATTAGCCAGTTTCACGTTGGTTTCACAGAAATTAGCGCGAGGTAAATAGCTGTTCGTTTTTATTACAACAGGTTGATAAAAGCGTGTGTTATTTTCATAATGTATTTTAGGCATTAAAGTTTATTTATAACGGCATTGTTCCAAAGCTTGTAAAATTTAAAAATATAGGTTGGTCTTACGAAAACGTAGGTCAACGTAAACAAATATTAATTTTAACTTGCTGATGAGTTCTGGTTTCCGCTCTCCGTTGTAACCTTTTTTGAAATGCCTAATTTAAAATCACGCAATATATTTTTACTCCGTATGAACTACTTAAGCGTGTGAACTGAATATTATCGTAATTAATACTTGCTGCTTTTGGCATGAATTCAAACCCAAGTGAGAAGGGATCGGACGCAAATCGACCCATTCCCATTCAATGGCGTTCAACAAATTAGGTAGGTACCTACCTAACAAATTATGACCGTAGGTATATTAGTTACATGATGATGTAACTAATATACGGATGACATGACCTATTAATTGTAAAAGTAACAGAGAAACAAACAGACAGACATGACATTTTTGTGCTTCAACTTTTTCTAAGACCCCTAGACAATTTTTTTTTAAATTTGCTTGCGTACAAGTACAGACTTTGTGTCGTCTCTTCCTTAATTAGTAAAGATTTTTTTTGTCTAATTAAATTATGAACATGTTTGAAAATTTTGAAGAAAAAAAAAATTAAAACCCAATTCAGGATTTCATGAAATGTACAGCCCAATCTGCACCTTTCCAGATTTATCTGTACCTTTTGAAATTGATCTCAATAGACAAGTTGCTTATTATACAAGAGTCCAATATAATATCAATCTACGGACCAAAAATGTCAAATTATATTTTAAATCAAAGCCCATATCATTGGTCATATGGCCTTCAAGTATCCCACGTACAAGAAAACAAAGCACATTTTCGTGGCAAGATTGACAGAGACAAATAACAAATCATTTCGTTTCACGGGTAACGTACATCGTCGACCTCTAGATATCCCTAGACGCGTGCCAACCCTGCCTTATTGAGACATTACGTGCCGCGGAGACTCCATAAATACCAGTGAATACCTTCTTGGCCACCGATATTAGGTATTACTATATATACCTAGTTATGAGCTAGGGCATATTCTTTATGTTTTATCGACCGAAAATTATCCATAACAAAACAATATACAGTTTTGCAGACTGAGAATTTTAAACCTTGCACAAAAACTCTACTTTGGTAGTAAAAAAATTACAAGGTGGTGTTTTGCGTTTGTGGAATTGTGCGTTGTTGGTATTTTACGTAATTACTTTTACTAATCCGCAAAACACCACTTTTTCGTTTCGCGTATGCGTGGTGTGCGTCTAAAGGATTAAGATGACTCCTTAACTCTGAACCATCTAATCTAATAAAGGTGTTTCTAAAGTTCATATCACTTATTCACAAACTGAATCTGAAATCAGCAAACTGCAGAATCTTGCACTGGTGGATTCTGCAGTTTGCTGATTTCAGGTTCAATTTTCAATTTAGAGTGCTAAATTGTAAATCCAGTGAACCATTCTTTCACTTTCATTTTTCCCAAACGTATTGTGTAGAACTTACCTGTTTTACTAGCGTCTTTTATGAGGTCCGAGATGAGGTCATCGCTGACCTGGATCCCGAGGTTCCTCAGCATGAATTGGAGCTCCGCCGGGGTCACGTGACCGTCACTATCCCGGTCCAGTAGCCCGAACGCCGTCCGGAGATCTGGAATAAATAGTTGGACCCTATTAGATACATGTTAAAGTCTAAACTTTAGAACTCTTATAATAGCGGCAAAGGTCGCCTTTCGTCGGTTCCTTATTATAACTTCACTCTACAGCTTTTTATCTGCTATTTACTTCGATGCGTCTCTTCGAATTTAGAGTTATAAGGCGTATTTTGGTTGATTCTTGACAGAATATTAACTAAATAATATCTTTGCTATATGTGGCTACGGTGATTGTGCATATAATTGTATTTGAAAATCAAAACCTTTTCCCCCTTATTCCAAAACGAGGTGAGTAAATCTAAAGTTTTAATCCACATCTCGGACTAGGTATGTTTAAACCTCGTTTTGGAATAAGGGAGTTGGGCTTTGCCGTTGTCGTTTAATTATTACCTAACCAAATCATGAAAATATTTTTAAGGAAAAATACGTCTTCAAAAAGCTTAGGCTTAAAAAAAAAAAACATTGAGATAACCACATCATTTTTATTAAGTTTAATTAGTTAACTGATTGAATTTTGCACTTCAGATCAAACTTTTAAAACATACATAAAGTACACTGAAATCACTAATAATTCACCGAGATAGAATGCAAGAAAAATGAATCAAAACATTCCCGAGAATTTCATCAAACGACTTGGCATTTGGCACGCGACGTGAAACCCTATATTACTCTACTGAAATTACTCGTATACTTACCTACAATAATTCTGTTTTGACTCAATCTAGCTAGCTAGACAGACAGTGAACATTTGTCGCGCCAAAATGTATTGGACTTAACTTTCTATTCTAAATATTAAAAACTTACAAAATTCGTTATCTTTTTTAGGAGGCATTTTCTTACAGCACTATTTCACTATGTGCAGCACTCGCATGTGTGGCTTTTTAATTAATTTTTTCACTATGATTGTATCGCTATCGCCTATGTTTATGAAATGTGATGCTGTAAACACCTCGACGTTGTATACCCGGACTATATTTGACAATAGATTACCTAGGTATACGATATCGTGTCTTTCTTATCTTTTTGAGTCATTGGCATCATAAATTTTTAGAAACTCTTCATTTTCCATGTAGTTTAAACATAGAATATTAAAATAGATAAGTATAGGTTTGTAGTTAATGCAATGTTGATATTAACTTATAAATCTTTTAATTTTTTACATTAGACACAATACATTAGAGTTTAAAAACTGTAATTTCGACAAATCGTTTTTAATAGAGTTTTAACCGAAAGACAATAATAAGTATGTATGTTTAAAGACTAAACACGGAACTGCGCGTAAGAGTAGGTAAACACATAACCTATGGCTATTAGAAATATCGATAATTGCAACAATTAGCCATCTACTTCACTATCTATTAACTCTACTTCATTGAAAATTTAGCTAGTTATGCAAAATCAACATAGTTAGTAGTTGTATTACTTAAATAAAATCAATACACGCATTTCATTATACGAGTAGCGCCTACGTCGCGTCGTCATTATACGGTCTTAGGTACATATTTGGGTGGGTAGTACTTATATGATACGATATATTTCTGAAGAAAGTTCCAGTGAAATATCACTAATTCACTAACATTACGATGTTTTGATATTACAGAACGGGGTTAGTGTCGGTACAAACAAATTATTTCGAGCTATTTAGCGATAATGATCAGTTTAATGTTGCTATTATTTAACATTTTATTGCTCTCCCGAAATAACCGTAGCAGTGTGGACGACCGACTTCGGCACAATAAATATTACAAATGTTCTTTTATTTTTTATTATTCTCTGATAATTTACTGATTTTCGTTAAGTTACCTACCATTTACCTAATATTTGCATATTAAAATTACGTACCTGCTTCAGAATTATCTACACAAAGTACATCGATTTATCTTTAAGACACATTTAAATGGCTCGTCTACTGAAAATGTGTGACGGATGCGTTTAGAGACAGGTTGTTTGATGAGCAAACAAACTCAATGCAATTCCTTATAATAGATAATAATTATAAATATTGGCCTTTAGCATGTTATTTAGATGATTTATACAGCGCTAGCAATTTTAATTCATGATATTCAGGACGCTGTTGTAGGCCTTGGAGGTATTAGATGGAGTAGGTTTTCCCAGAACCTGGAGCCCTATTTTTGAAACGCTCGTCCCGCGTCGAGCGCGCTATTTCTACTGATATTCGTTCGACATCGGAAATTCGCTATTTTGAATCGCTCGATCGTAAAGAGTGGTCTCTACCACTCGTCGCCGACAGGCGAGTGGTGGAATAAACGAATAAACAATCATATAGTCAAACATTTGGAAACGATATTTTAAAATATTTACTTATATCTTTTGCATTGATCTTTTAGGATTCTTTCGGATGTTCGTGCGTAATTACCGGTTTTCGATTTTCTGCGTAAAACGAATAATAATTGACATTTAAAAATTCGATTCAAAAATACAGAAAATTGGTGTGTTGCGACTTGAAAGCGTGTACGACGAAGCTATGTCACACGAGCGATTCAAAAATAGAGCCCCTGTACCGACCGCCCTCTCAGTTTAGTCGACCGCGTCCAGAGAAACTAACTCGTCAATACGTCTGGAGCCAACAGAGCCGCGGGTTTTATCAAGATGTTTTCCTTCACCGTAAGAGCAATCTTAATAACGCACGTAAATTTGTCGTCAGGAAAATCCATAATTTCGAAGATCGTAGGTTACGAATCACAGCTGGCCGTGAACCATTGGATATTTCTTATAATAGACAGATGGACTTTTAGAAGGTTCACTACAAACACTATAAGTTCACTAAGTGGTAAGTAATCTGCAAAATGGATACCGAGAAACGAGGAGTTAATTAAAACCCAACCTAGGTACATTAGCAGCTTGACCTTTGGCAATTTGTGAAAATGTACTTACTGTAGATATAGATTACATAGTAATGGATGTTCATAGAATTGAGTACGATAGTGTTGATGGATGTCAAACAAACGTAAACAATATCCAATGCCAAACATCCACCCACTGATTGGGGTCGATGGAGTGAGAAGGCATGGACTTTATGGACATAGCCAAGGACGTCTTTACCTTTAAGAGAAAAGGGTACCGGCGCTCCCTCCATACAAACGTAGTCGACTGTTTCCTCCCTGGATAATGACTCTAGCACAAAGTAGTTTCATCATGGAACTGATAATGGTAGGTACTAGTGACAACGAACCAAATATTTTTGTTGCATAAAACCTATAACTGCCATGACTATGCCCCTATGTTTTGGTTTTTTTTATTTTATTTCCTAATTATCATAGAAGTTTAGATTTAAAAAACAAAACCAAAAAAAAAACAGAACATGGGTATTGGTCATGGCAGTTATAAGTTTTATGCAACAAAAATATTTGCTATCAAAAATATAGTGTCATTCATTATCCAGGGAGGAAACAGTCGACTACGTTTGTAGAGCGTCGAGAGAGCGTCGGTACCCTTTCCTCTTAATTTTAGGTGTAAATGGGTGCAAAATGAACTTCGTTAACATTATCATCACAACAAATCTTGAGTCCTTCAAAACTTTGGACAAAGAGGTTTGGCACTTGCAACTTATTGATTGATGAGATCATTCGTTTTAAAGTGAAAATATTTATCCAAAGTCCATAAATAGGAAACATTGCATAGGTCAATCACATTTGTCCAATCTCAAGGTCTTTCGAATGCAGGTGTCCACACGTGTCATCACATCTCGCGCCAAAACTATCTTTACTTTAACGCCTGATTAATGTGATGCATCCAAAGCTGTATTAACCTACGCCGGCTTAAATTAATTAACATAATATTAGCCGGCTTGAAACTTTTCCAAAGACGTACTTACATTGTACTAAACGTTACTGATTTGTTGTAATGACTAATGATTATTAATGAGGCGTGCCATTAGTCATAGAGAACATACCCAGTAGAGGCGTAATGCGGGCCATAAAATTCCGAACTTAATAATTGGTTTTCAATTCAACTGATGTGCTAATGTTGCAATTATGCAATCAATCCAATTCGAATTTTACTTTGTTTGATTTGAGTGAGATTGAACTCGCTCTAGCTTTTTAGGTTTTATACGTGTTTTAATCCGTTTTTGTCGTTGATAATTTAATTGATGGATGTCAATAGAATCGTGTTCTACTTTTTCTAAGACTCATCTAGACTCCATTTATTTAATTTGTTTATTTTGTGATCTTTTTTCCCTTGTGATCTGTATCCCATAGATTGATTCATTTCAAATTTAAAATTACTTACTGCTGATAGGTATAATTATTTCCATAAAATAACTTGTTATGACACCAAACATTAGATAATTCATATTTGTTAATCCAACTGTAGTGTTAAGTTGACAATCGGAATTGAAATCGTTGATCAGACAATCGGAACGCAGCGATCGCCGCATTGAGCTGGCGGAATTTTTGCTAAATTAAATAAACGACATTTAGTCTCTACTCTAACTGCTGTTCAAACCTAACGGATTTTTATAAATTCAAAACATTTAATGTTAGGCCAGCAACCCCTCTTGTTAAATTTTAAAAGATTTTGCAGTTCTTATAGTGTAGAATATGCTGAGTTCCTAGGAAACGATTTTTTTTCCTTAATTCTCACTGGATATCGGAACTCTCGATAAACAGCATCTTTACCTACATCACAGAAAATATAAAACTAAAAAATGTCTTTAACCAGCGCTAACTTTGATGTAGAGGACAACTTACTAGGACTTATTCCCACAATTATTTTTTTGTTTAATTAACCTTTTATAGGTTCCCAGTTTGGAAACTCAAATTCCCACTTATTATATTCACTTATCCCATTTTTTTCTAACTTGACCTGGTAACACTAGTAGGTACTTACTAACGCAAACGAAAACGCGTAAATATTTTGCATCACTACATATCACTACATAGTATAAAACAAAGTCGCTTTTTCTGTCCCTATTTCCCTTTGTATGCTTAAATCTTTAAAACTACGCAACGGATTTTGATGCGGTTTTTTTAATAGATAGAGTGATTCAAGAGGAAGGTATGAATGTATAATACATGCATAATATAGCCGTGCGAAGCCGGGACGGGTCGCTAGTTTAATATAAAATAATAAGTGGTAAGAATTTAAAGTAAACTCACTATTCAGCATCGCTTCGCTGGGTGCAGGGACGGAAGGCCTCTCGTCAACCGGCGACTGCTTCTTCTTATTCTTCTTGTCATCATCTTGCTGCAACGAACAAGAAGTATCAGTTAAACAACAACTCATTTATAATATATGTATCGCTAATGCGATGCTATCACGCCAAATACGATTGTAAGACACGGTGCTATGGCTTTGTTCGAAATGTTTTTTTTTATCAATTTGCTGCTGTTATCAATCTTGCTTGTCACATGTGTTATCTGGAGTTTTGTCTGATCAATATAGTGTTTATTTACCTACTGAATGTACTTGTTTAAGTGGACGTGAATGAATAATAGACTGAGCTATTTGGTGGGTACTTAAAATTATCAACACAGAAAAAAAAAAATTTTTTTAAAGCACGAAATAATCCTCTCCCTAAAGACGCTACACAATAATTCCTTGGTTAAGTAAAACATAGTATTCTTAATTTAAACTTAAATAAAGAATACTGCTTATTATTTTTAAGCCCACCTATTTTTAATTTTTAGTTATAACATCGATTTGGTTTTAAACTGTTATGGTGTTATAATTTAGTGTTAATAAATAAATAATAAATAAATAAATAAGAATATATATTTACAAAAAAAAAGTATATAAGTAGTTTATCCGTTATCTGGCACCCATAACACAAGCATTAAGTTGCTTAGCTTGGGGCTGGATGGCGATGTGTAATATGTCCTGAAATATTTATTTATTTTATTTTTTATTTAAGAACATTTAGATAACTAAGAATACGAAATTATTTTCTATGGGGAGAGGATTATTTATTCTTGCTTCAAGAAACCATTTTTTCTGTGTATGTGGATCGATCCGTATTTTTGAATTCTATATATCCCCATAACTAATAAGTCTTCTAAAGAGAAGTTATCTGTACATGTTACACATATTATAGACGAACAAGTATCTACTGATTCTGGGCCTGTAATTAACCCTATCTGAAATGTTATGCTTTCACAAAGCTTAGTTGCGTTGCGAGTGGCGTTTTAATCTAAGCAAGCCTTAAGCTAATGAGCTCGGGCTGACAATTAAACATTGCAGCTGAAACCTACGCAGTCTGAAATGAAGAACGTAGGTCGGTACTTAGGCAATAAACTGAAAGGGGCTTAAATTTTAATGCTCCTTATGCGCCACTGGGTCCCGGAAAACGGAAGTAATTCCCGCCGACTGCTAGCTTCACCTTGAAATACCTACAGCTGTGTCTGATGCATAAAAAGTCAAGAGATGCAGTCATACATTGTATACCTACCTACCTATTTTCCTTAGTTTTAGATATAGAACTTCAACTTTGTTTCTTTATAACGTGTTTAGAAGGTAGGTACAATCTTTTTTTTTTTTGCCTACCTTATGTAAGGTTTAGTCATTTTTTTAAAGTTGGCGTTAAAAGGGATAAGAATGTGCAAAATATTATAGTTGTTGGTATTATGGTAATATCTACTGTATTATTTATGCAAATAAATATCTATTTGCTAATATCGTATATTTCAACGATCTCTACAATCTTTCCTACGAGAATGGCACTTTGTAGGTAAATATCACAAAAATCGAATAAATAATAATTTAAATCAACTAAAATCTTTGAGTTTTTGTGTGAGACCTTGACATAACTACGGTATGATTGCCTCCCTATGTCCGCTGCCAATTTCTTGTGATGTAGAACTACCTATTGGCCGATAAGCATGCCAAATCTAATAAGTAGGCGAATCTACTACGACGACCCAATTAAACTATTCTTAAACTTCTAAAACATTGTTACTTCTAATACACAACGATTCTTTGGGTACTAACTTACTGTAGCAATAAAGTTAAGAACCTAACACCTAATTGAACCAAACAGTTTTGTAAAATCTACATAAAATAGCTAAAATATTGTTCCTAATTGTCACACATTTTGTCAAGGTGTTTCCTAACCAGCATCAACAGCATGTCATCGAAGGGAGTAGTCCAAATAATGAGGTACAAATGTGACTGGATGAAGTTGCATAGAAATAGCTCGTGTTCCCCGATTTTGGCACCGCATCAACTTCGAACGTGGCCGCAGTAAACACCGTGGCTTTGTAAAAAAGTGACATGCCGTTCTTATTTCAATTTCAATTTCAATTTTTCAATTTCAATTTATTTATTGTTTGTCACAGGTAATAGGCTCTTAAAAATAGCAATATAACATAGTTCCTTTGTAACAATACCACTAGGTGTACAATAATTTTAGTATTAGTTTAAAGAAATACAAATAAAGAAAACAAGAAAAATATTAAAGCATAACAAAATAAAATAAAAAAATAAAGTGATTGAAATTAAAATCATGTAAGTAAAATAGTTAGGTATGTCAAAAGGTATCTATTTTGTCCAATTCTCAATATTATCATTTAAAAAATCTCTTAAGTCATAATATGCTTTTTCCGCAAGAAAGCCATTGAGTGCGGTTTTAAATCTTTTATTATCTTTTATAGACCTGATCGACAATGGAATTTTATTATAAATACTGGGTGCCATGCACCCTATACTCATTCTGCGAAGAAGGGTTTTACACCTATGAGTTGTTTTTAAGGAACCCGCAAGGCGACTCTCAGTGGGATATTCTTCAAAGTATTGAGAGTTGCTTCTGACGAAATTTGAAATCTTAGAAATATAAATTGACGGTAATGTGAGAATCTTATGTTGACGAAAATATGGTTCACAGGATACATCTGGTTTTAAGCCAAAAATCGACCTAAGACATCTCTTTTGAGCCTTAAAAACACTTTGCTTGTCTGTCGTATTGCCCCAAAACATTATACCGTATCGAAGGATAGATGCAACATATCCATGATAGGCTGCCAGGAGTGTTTTGTAATTAGCAAACATTCGTAGTTTATTAAGCGCATAGGAAAATTGATGTAGTTTTCTAACTAGATCATTTATATGAGGTTTCCAAGACAGTTTATTGTCTATGGTAAGGCCCAAAAATTTAGTTATGTCAATTTCATTCACAGTAGTTCCTAAATGATTAATGTCAAAATTTAATGGAGTATTATTTCTTTGCATAAAATGTAATAAAAATGTCTTAGTCAAATTAATTGTCAAATTATTCGATGTCAACCAGTTAATTAAAGATTGCAATGCATGGTTAATGTCATTTTCTATATTAATTAGATCCTCATTATTATATGTAAATAAAACAGTACAGTCATCTGCAAATATCGTCATAAAATGATTCATTATATTAGAAAGATCGTTTATATATATTATAAATAACAGTGGGCCCAGCACACTGCCCTGCGGCACACCACTGCACACTGACCGCTCATTCGAGGCATAGCAAGTGTTCACACCAGATACCGCATCAATCCTATGTATATGGGTGACTTGTCTTCTGTTACTCAAATATGATTCAATAAGCTTGTTGGCACTACCCCTTACACCGTAACTTTCAAGCTTATTTAATAAAGTTTTGTGATGGACATTGTCAAATGCCTTTGTCATATCCATGAATAACGCCATCGTTGGCTTACGCTTGTCTACATTTGCGATAACTTTTTCGAAAAACTCATGTAGTGCCATATTTATGGACTTATTTTTCCGAAAACCAAATTGTTTCTCTGTAAATATATTATTGGTTTCAAAATAATTGTTAAGGCTCTGATGGATAACACTTTCAAAAAATCTTTGAAAAAATTGGTATTAATGCAATGGGACGATAATTTTTTATGAGTTTCCTATCTTCTTTTTTGAACAGTGGCATAACAATAGTCATTTTTAATCGATCAGGGAAAATACCTTGTTCCAAACACATATTTATAATATGGCACAGTATAGGGGCTATAATATCCGCTACTTTTTTAATAATTCTAGTAGATATTTCATCGTAGCCTACACTATTCGTATTTTTTAATGAGTTAATAATTTTTACTATGTCATGTGGTGTAGTAGGTAAAAGAAAAAGTGAATGGAAATGTTTGATATTAATATGATTTTTAGAACTAATATTATTAGATGTCACAGATTCAATAAAAAAATCATTAAATTTATTTGCAATGTCAATTGGGTCAGTTATCACTTCGTCATTACAAGAAATACTGGAGATATTTTCTCTGGGTAAATTATTATTGTTGTTGTATTTATTAATTACTTTCCATGTCGCTTGTGACTTATTATGGGACTGGCTTATATAGAAATCGTTTTGTGCCTTCTGTGTGAGATTCATTACCTTTCTACATCTACTACTATATGATTTAAATGCAGTTTTATTTGCTGCCGTTGGTGACATGCGATATTTCCATAATAATTGACGTTTCTTCTTGCAACATATTTTGATACCTTTTGAAATCCATTTAGGTTTTCTCCTTGTAGGTATTTTTACTTTAGCCTTAGGAAAGCATAGATTATAGAAGAGCAAAAAATAATCATGAAAGACGTTGAAAGCAGCATCAGGATTATTCGATTCATAGACTTCATTGAAACTCAGGCCAGCAATGCAGTTAATAAACTTCCTGATATTATCAACAGAGAAATGGCGCTTGACGGTATACCAATACTTTAATCGACTTGTCGTTCTGACGGGTACTTTCAAAGTCTGAGCCGTGTGGTCAGATAGTGCCATTTCTAATATCTCACCTTGGGCACCTCTTGCATTGTGTATAATATTATCAATGCAGGTTTTACTTATTAATCTAGTCGGCTTATGAAAGTGAAATTTTGTGTTATACTTGTATAATAACTGTTGAAAGTCAATCGTTATCCTATTATCTTTTAAAATGTCTATGTTGAAGTCACCACAGATAATTATCTTAAAGTTGTTGAAGCTACTTAGCAAATTTAGAATATTGTCAAGTATTTTTAAAAATAAATTTATTAATTCTACCTTGTATCGAGAGGGTCTATAAATACATACAATGAACATTTTGTGTTGTGGCAGTTTAATTGCTGAACATTCAATCACGTCATGAATTGATTTTTTTATTAAGTCGTTACAATTTTCATATTCATGTGTGTTATTGATAAGTATACGACTTAGCGAGTAAATAAACCGTATAGTGATTAATGTAGCTACAAAGAACCCGCAATTCGGTCTTCAAAGACACACTTGAATCTAAATCATTATACATTGTAAACAAGAACTAACCACAGCCGGTTTCGTTAAAAATAATTTTAACTAGAACCCTTTTATTATAGAGGTAGTTAGATAATTGCATAAAAGCAAAGACGCGGAGCTAGTGACACCACAAATAAGTCAGCTATGCAAAGATCAAGTTTTAATGCCTTCGATAGGCCTGAAAACTCCAACAATAGGTGAACCACTTCACTATACGAATTGAAGTTACAATTTTTAGTTTAACTGTTTAATTCCTAATTATACTGATTCTCAATTGACTTTATGAGTGTTTTTCTCAGTAAATTAGCCCATTTTCTTTGTTTACATAATTTTGAAACATAATTAATTTGGCAATAAATTTCGTCAGTTTATAGAACAATCATTAATCATTCTAAAAAAAGTTAAGTCGAAATTTGTTTTTCTTTTATGATGCCGATAAAATTCGATAATATTTGGTATCTTATCAATGTTTTCCCACTTCCGCGCTAGCACGTTATCTTCTAAGAGATGCTTTTGGTAATCTTATTTTTTGAGATTATAATTATGTAGGTAACTTATGAATAATTTATTTATTTTGGATGACAATTTAAGATGGTCACAAAAAATTGGTACGTTCCTGTTGATCAAACTTTCAAACTAGTTTGTCCAAAAGGAAAAAAAACCTCGTGGTCAAACTATCTAATAGTTTGATTTTACAAAGAGGAAGATTTTTTTTGTAACTAACAGACCCCGAAACTATTGGAATGATTTTGATGAAACATGGTATGATACATTGAATTCTTGGGAGTAACTTATAGGCTTTCTTCATCCCCGTATTCCCACGGGAACAGGATCTACAGATGAAACTGCAAACCGCTGCTAGAATTAAATAAATGAATACAGAATAAGTAGATTTCTGAGATTGAGAGAGACCAAGCCATTTGGTCATAAAAGTTTCAAATAAGGTTTAAGTAATTTATGGATTGTGCTTCCAGTTTTGATTACTATTTTAAACTAATTTCCTTTTAAGCTTCAATTAGCTCATTTTTTCAGGGCAAAAATAGTTTCCCTGAAAAAAATGGGCCCTCGTTTTATGCACATAGTTGATCAAAACACTTAACAATAAAGCTCTCCAAAGACCATCATACAAATACCTTACATGTCGTAAATTTCCAAACAATTTGACAAACAATTCTTGATAAAACCAAAGGATAACAAAGCGAATGTTTCAAATGACATTATTGCGAATGCTCTAAAGTCTGCATACGCTACATATTTCACTACTTCAGGGTAACCGGGCAAACGTCTCTAGCCTTTGAAAGATTCCAAACATTTCAACTTAGAGAAATGAAAGCGACAGCTATGTCCAACTAGATTTGAATTTCATGTTACGAGTAATAAATCCTTTTGCTTTACAGCTAGCTGTATTTTTTGAAGTGAATGGTGAAATAATAATAAAAATAGTTATTTTTTGTAAAAATGACCCAGCAAGAATGAATTAACAAGTTACTACTACGAAAGTGCATATTTACGTTTTGATGTGGATGGTGAAATAATAATAAAAATAGTTATTTTTTGTTAAATTAATTAACAAGTTACTACTACGAAAGTACATATTTACGACTATTTCAAGCTTTTAAATCCAACATCCTATAGGTCTAGAAATGAGCTATATACAAAAAAGAAAACATTGATGGTAACCATGGCAACGATAAAACGTTGCTATAATTACCTTGTCAATAACATGAGGCGTTCCAGTAACGACGCGTGACGTCACACTTTTTTGAGATTGCAGGTGTTCACCAATTTATAAAACGTTATCACGTCAAAAATATAAGTAGATAGGTATGTTTGAGTAATTGAGAACCTCCTCCTTTTTTAAATCGGATCAATAATAAATCTATGAAATAACGGTATTTTTAATAGGTACCTAAGTAAGTAGTAAGTACCTATATTTGTTTTTGGGACACAGTTTAAATATTGTAGAGTAGAGGATTACTATGCCACAGGGAAAATCCTAGTTGATAAAAGCAATCTTCGTCATGATAAGGACCTAGATAATATTGAAACAATATATTGTTGCCAAACAATCCAACTCAGTGAGTTGAGGCGCGATTGCATTAGGCAAGTCTTCCATGCAAGTATTACGTCACATTTGAGTACAAGTTGCTTGCATTGGAAATATGTTTTTGAGGGGTGCGCAATAATTGTTTGCATGTTTTTCTTGCATACAAGTGGAGATGTTCAACAATTGAGTAGGACATCATGGGTGAAAGACATGATGCCGTGGTCGGTGCTGCTTGCCATACAAGTTCAAACTACCTCAACAACTTGTAGCTTGTTTGCAGGTTTGTTCAATTTGCATACAACTTGCAACTTATATACTAGTAATTTGCCTAAGGAATCGCGTCTTTAAAGGCGTTGTATGCAAAATGAACAAACCTACATACAAGCTATAAGTTGTAGGTATGAAGTAGTTTAAACTTGTAAGTACAGTTTTTTATTCCACCCATGATGTCCTACTCAATTGTTGAACATCTCCACTCGTATGCAAGAAAACCTGCATGCAATTTGCGCACTTTTAAAAACATGTTTCCAATGCAAGCCACTTGTACGCAAATGTGACATCATACTTGCATGCAAGACTTGCCTAATGGAATCGCGCCTTAAGTGAGTTTTATGATTTATACTTACCTACCTACAAAATAAGGATGTGGATGCCTTCCTGCCTCTTTGGCACGGTATAGTCTCTAATGTTTTGATTTCTTATGGCAGTGTAAATATAAACAAAATAAATTGGTATTTACTTAATGTATACTAACGTGTTTATGGCACTTCACTTCATTAAAATAGTTCTAAAATAGTGTCTAAGTGCATTTATGTGCCAAATAATTTTAATTTTTTGGAATCTCTCCCAGTTTTCCTGCCTTATTAACATTAATAATAGCAGTTTATAGTTCGCTATTTATGATTTCTAAGGTAAACTATCTACAGTTTTAAGTTTATAAGAGAACTAATAGATATTATTATATTAACTTTTCCCAAAAGAACAGTATAAAATAATAACAAAATTTTCAAAAATGATACTTATGTTTGCAAAATATTTTTTGCTTTGAAAATAACAAATGTTTTACCTACCTACCTAAAAATATTACTCTATAATAAATTCTAGAGTTTAGTTTATAAGGTATGTGTTAAGTACAGTACCTACTACCTACCTATACCTATAATCAAAGTAAGTATAGTAAAATATTGTAAACTTACTTTTCTCCTACTCCTCGATGTGGTCGCCATTCCCTGAAAGAAAAATTAGTTTTAAAATTCCGTTACAAACTTTCGACACAATTTAGGTAAGTATTTGGAGGAAAGCTCTTGGAAAATAATATCCTCGATTTTCTCTGACATTGAGAAAACCCAATAGCCCATTATTGAAAATGTCTTGCGCTTTGAACGCGTTTTCGTGTAATTTTCGGAGCAATATCGGTAGGTACTTTAGCAGTGTTGGGTTAGGAAGAGCGGGTATCATAAAAATTAAAACACAAATTATTTTTACAGTGCATATTAAAATTTCGTAAAGTATTCCTATTTTAAAAAGTAACTACTTAGTTATAGATGTAAGATTAATCTGTTTTTTTGCAAGGTTCTTGATTTTTTAGTTTCCCTTTAACTAGTTTTCCTCCATCTTACGTAGGTACTACATATACTAAAATATTTACCCCATTTCCTTAATGCTCATTCTTAAGATTTTCTTAATAGCTCTAACAACTTTTCCGGCTAGATTAATGCGTTTCAACCCCTAAATATTTCGCGAACTCTTTGGTGATTTATCTTAATTCTTACTTGATTTAGTTGAAGGGAAGGAATGAATATTAGATTTGCATTAGGTATTTTGAAGCAATGTAAAGAGTAGGTACCAATAGAGGAAACTATATAAAAGATAATACGAGTAGCTATTCACGACTACGCTTTTCTACTTATAGACTGTCGTTTCGGCAATGAAATGGACTATTTGTGGTCCAATATGAGCAAATTTTGTATGAAAACTTCACAGACAGATACATTAAGGCAGGTTTATACGTATGCAAATCTAGAAAGATACTGAGTACATTAGTGTATGGGGAGGTAGTTAATTATGTAATTTTTACCGTTATTTGCAAAGATTTATAATTAACTAGCGACCCGCCCCGGTTTCGCACGGCTATAAATTATGCATGTATTATACATATAAACCTTCCTCTTGAATCACTCTATCTGTTAAAAAAAAAATGTGAGAAGTTATACTTCTTTGGCATTATTAAAAAAAAAAAAAAAAAAAAAAAAAAACTCGTCCGACAAAAAGTTCGTCTGACAAAATACTCGTCCGACAAAATACTCGTCCGACAAAAAACTCGTCCGGCAAAAAACTCGTCCGACAAAAAACTCGTCCGACAAAAAACTCGTCCGACAAAAGACTCGTCCGACAAAAAACTCGTCCGACAAAAAACTCGTCCGACAAAAACTCGTCCGGCAAAAAACTGGTCCGACAAAAAACTCGTCCGACAAAAAACTCGTCCGGCAAAAAAAAAAAAAAAAAAAAAAAAAACTCGTCCGACAAAATACTCGTCCGACAAAAAACTCGTCCGGCAAAAAACTCGTCCGACAAAAAACTCGTCCGACAAAAAACTCGTCCGACAAAAGACTCGTCCGACAAAAAACTCGTCCGACAAAAAACTCGTCCGACAAAAAACTCGTCCGGCAAAAAACTGGTCCGACAAAAAACTCGTCCGACAAAAAACTCGTCCGACAAAAAACTCGTCCGACAAAATACTCGTCCGACAAAAAACTCTGGACTGGAAAAGGATTGTCAACACAATCAATAAAGTTCAATTTAGATTTAAACAACTTCTCCCGTGAGAATTTTGTGTGACGTGAGAATTTTGTGTGACGTGAGAATTTTGTGTGACGCTTTTGTAAAATTTCACTCTCATCATTTTTTCATAACGCGCCTAAAGAAGTATAACTTCAAAACTGCATCAAAATCGTTGCGTAGTTTTAAAGATTTAAGCATACATAGGGATATAGGGACATAGGGACAGAGAAAGCGACTTTGTTTTATACTATGTAGTGATAAGTATGCACAAAGGGGTATTGAATGGCTCGGACATCTCATTATAACGCCCACCGTGGTCGTTAATGGAAAACAACGTTTTTTTCTTCTTCAGCAGCTTTTCATTTAAAACGTTTTTGCTGAAAACGATTTTGTTACATACAAGCGCATACCACACACTTTGTGGCAAATAGACTTTTAAAAGGTGTAGGTATACCTTCTACTCAAATAGGTAAATAAACGAAATGAAATTGACGGATATAGGTTTCGTAAAAATGGAAATAAATGAGATCAATAGGGTAAAAGCTTTTTCTTTTTTCTCATTCCCTTGAAATCAATTCAATTCTCTTCGTCTTATGCAAATGAACTACACATTTATAAGTAGGTAAATTCTATTTGATTATATTTTTTAAAATCTTCTTCTATGTAATTTGAAAGATTAGTAGATTCTTTTCTTGTCTTTAAATAAGAAATTACTACCCAGAGATATATCTATTAATACCTATGCTAATTATATAGATATGTTTGTAATGGGTAATCTTTGAAATTACTAAAGCAATTTTTTTTAAACTTGCTATTAACGATAGGTACGGTCAGCTGCATAATTGCAAACCCACCGTAGAGCTCTAAAACGGCTGTTATAAGAATGTTTTCAACACAAGCAAGATTCTAGACACCTGCTTTAGTTGAAGTTTAAAGTCTTCTAACTCATCAATTTATCAAACAAAAATTATTAGAATGAAAACATTCCAATAATAGTAATTTTAGAACTCTACCGGGGGCTGCAATTATGCAGCCAACTGTACAATGTATCCTGGGAAACTGGAAACTGGGAACCTGGGAGACTTAACATAGGATAATTTACCCCGACATTTCTACGGAATCGGTACCTACGCACGGGAAACTTCGAACGCCGCTATTTAAAACGAAAAACTTTATTTAAGTCACCATTTGCTAAGCCTTAACTACCTATTAGCTTTAGCTTTAGCTTCAACCCAAAGCAAAGTTGAAAGAAATTATTCAAATTGTCAGCCTTCATAATAACAAGACAGAGTCAGTGTTGTTAATTTTAATGATTTATTACTTTTGCTATCACGATGAGGTATAATATAGCATGATAGATTACCGAAGGTAGTTATTATCAAAATCTTCGTGACAAAATCGGGAATCTAAATTTTTTATGATATTTTATTAAATGTGGTTTAAAATTGATTTGTTTAATATTTTCATCAAAATCTTTTGAGTTCGAGAGAGGCCGCTAAAGTCCTCGTTAATTCAATGATCCATCCAATCAACTGAATTTCAGCCTTATACAATGTGACAAAACATTAGTAGGTATATTTTTTGTCACATTTAGGAAGGTTTGTTTGCTAGAAATACATAATAATTAGCTACTGTCGACTGCCGTCTTCGTGCCTTCACTCGTGTCCCTCGAAGGCCCCCGTTTAGTTGGAGGTCCTTGAGTCACGAGCTTAAAGGATCTTCTTGGAAAGCGTGTTACATCTTATACCAGATCGTCACTTACCATTGTGTGAGATGGTAGTCAAACGCTGATTTATTTATTATTTTTAAAAAATTCTAGTCAATTCAATTTACGGAAAACATAAAGTTAAATTATATTTCAATAACCGCAAGGTATTAATTAATCACAGGTTGCGTTTGACACTTTGACAGTTGGTTAATCATGAAATTATTTACTGTGGTGCAAGCGAACCTTAAAATAATCCTTGTCAAGCTGTATCTATAGTCTAGATCAGCCTTTCCCAATGTGGGCGATAACACCCCCTTTTGGACGCTGCAGGCCTAAAGGGTATGAGACCCAAAAAAAATTGGGTGCGTTGTGTACTATACCTACTGCGCTTATGTTTTAAGTTAAGGCCAGTGTGAGGCTGTCAATCTTCATACAAAAAGCGGTAACGTTTCCCACCCATAAACGAAGTCCGATTTTGATAATTTTTGAAAATGTTCTAGTTTTGAAAATGTTCTAGTTCTGAAGTGTGAGGCTGTCAATCTTCATACAAAAAGCGGTAACGTTTCCCCCCCATAAACGAAGTCCGATTTTGATAATTTTTGAAAATGTTCTAGATCTAATGGAAAAATAGGTTTAACCGTTTTTATTTTAAAGAAATATTGCCTAAGATAAAAGTTTTTAGTATCTGAATATCTATATTTTTGACTTAAAAACTTCATCGAGCGTTTCAATTGTTTTTTAATAGACTAAACTCTATAGACTATTACCAAAAATTAAAAACGTATAAACCTCAAAGAGGGCAGTAAACAAAATAAGTTTAGGAACCCCTGGTCTAGGTACATACACAATTGATGAAAGATTGACTAGAAATAAATAAATAACAGGTGAGTACTTATTAATTTTACATATTACAATAGATCTAATTTATTTATATGGAGTATAAGATAGGATGAAGTGAATGACCGCATTAACTAGGTCAAAGTCACTGAGGAGCTAGATCGAGGATGATAGGAGAGAATAGAGTAGGTAGGAGTACGTGCTTGAATCCTGAGATAACGTGACCCACAAGACTCTTGATTAAGAGACGTAGGTACGTAGCTGTCTATCTACATAAGACACGATAAAATTGGTAACAGATCTGAAGGTGGATATTTTATAAATTACTAGCTGTCCCGGCAAAAGTTGTTTTGCCATAAACAAAGATATATACATATAAAGGAAAATAAAATAGCACAGTAGGTATTCGATTCTCAGACCTAACGAATATACACAAAAAAAATTATACAAATCGATTCAGCCGTTAAGGTGGAGTTTGTCAACTAACACCGCGACACGAGAATTATTATATAGGTATATATGGATTTTCATGACTTAAAAACTTGTTTGGTGGTCATGAATCCCAAAAACCGAAGAACTGGTTTCAAATCCGACGTTAGCGATAACCGATCGATGTTGTATACAAACATCGTATGGATTGCACAAACGACCTTTGCGATGCCATCGATGCTACTGTCGTTGTTACAAAATATTTGTCAGATAACATTTAGTTAATTAAACCTCTGACACGGTAGGAATATTGTGTGGATTTAGGGACGGTCAACATAATTATTTGGGATCATGTTAAGAGGAAAGGGTACCGGGGGCTTTCTCCATACAAATTATTACAAACGTAGTCGACTGTTTTCTCCCTGGATAATGACACTAAAGCGAATATTTTTGGCGCATTAAACTTATAACTCCAATGACCATGCCCATGCATATTTTTTTTTATTTTTCTTTAATCTTAATTTCTATGATAATTAGAAAATTAAAAAGAAAAACAAAAAATAGGGACATAGTCATGGCGGTTATAGGTTTTATATCACAAAAATATTTGTGCTAGTGTCATTATCCAGGTAGGAAACAGTCGACTACGTTTGTATGGAGAGAGCGCAGGTACCCCTTCACCTTAATTTTGATAACAAGGGGTCCGGTAGAAAATCTACTTACTTATAACAAAAGAAATCTAGCTCTAAATTGTGCTTGCTAGCTATAAAGATCGAGCGTTCCGCAATTCGAAAGCTTTCAAACCAAAACACAAAAACTTACAAAACTCTTCAGTCTATCGCGTAATGCCGTAAATAATTGACCCCGATGACAGTGCGTGTTCATCGTGACTTCCCGTTAACCTGGCCTCTAGACGTGTTCTTGATTTCTGGACAAGTTAGCTCGGAAATAGCAGGAGCAGTGGCCGAGTCCCCGATTTCTGTCTATCTCTTCTAATAATAACGCTACATTTTCTATTACACACGTGCACACTCTGTCTAATAACCGCCCCCGAAATATTCGCAAATTATTACTAATTTCATTCTAAGAGTTGGCGCTAACTACTTTAGTGGGTTACATGGTGTTTTAATCTATCGGCCTGCCAACACAGATTTCACTCTCTGATTAATCTACTATCAACAAATCGAAATCAACGAAATGATTTAAAGCAGAACTAACTTTGATTTAATATCAAAGATGAGTTAAAAGCTGCATGCAAAAGCTTCTTTCAAAACGAAACGCTTAGACGCTTTTTTATAAGGCGTTTATACTATTTATCTTTTATATCGTTTATAATTCTTAAACTACCTATAACATGTCAACTCTGCCTTACGAAATAAACTATTTATATACGTATTTCACTCTACCATTCAAAAACGGGTTTTTTCAAAACAATTTAGAATCATCTTCTTCTTCTTTCTTAATATATATAAATCTCGTGTCACAATGTTTGTCCTCAATGGACTCCTAAACCACTTAACCGATTATAATAAAATTCGCACACCATGTGCAGTTCGATCCAACTTGAGAGATAGGATAGCTTACATCCCGATATTCCCACGGGATCGGGAGTTACGCGGGTGAAACCGCGGAGCGCAGTAAATTTATAAAACTTAAAAAAATTAAATTATTTTGTTAAGTAGGAAGTAATTTTTTTTGTCGTAAAAGACGTTAACATTAGTATTATGGCATATAGACACTAGGTAAATATGTAGATGATAATGTAATTCAGGTCGAAGCGTAGCGTAGGTATAGTTACGGGATTTATTGGATGCATTGTATAGAATCAAAGGAATAGGTTAAAGTCAGGGTCATACGTCCGATCGATGCGGTCAAACGTAGACCTTGCCTTGCAAACACTCTTATTAAATACCTATAATTACTTATAATAAGTTTGCTGATTAAATACGTTTTCCGGTAAACCTAACAAATTGAACAATCAAAAATATCAATAACTGTTAAAAAAGACTCCAGGATTAAGCCAATCCGAATTTTAGCTTAGCAGTAATTAGTAAGTGGTTTATTTTAAATACTCCTCTTTCATATTTAAATTTTAAATTAAATTCGTTTTATTCTTTCAGGCTAAAATTTCGAAAATTGTAATTTCTGTTTAGTAAAATTAGTTATATTTAACGGATGTGCTATTTCCGGCTAGCAGCTGTCCGGATTGTGGCCTTTTCATTCACTATTTTCATAAACACAAGCGCTGTGTAAATGACACTCTTCAACGTTTCGAAATATTTATAAACACTGCCATTGAAAACACTGTTGCTTACCTAGCCTGGAATTAATTTTCTTTGCGTACAGATTAATTAATCTTTATTACCGCGAAATACGAATAATAAACCAATAGAATCGCTTTGATTAAGTAGGTAGATATAGGTACCTAATATTGGAAATCCAGCAGTAGTTGAGGAGGAAGTGCAACGGCAACAGTGGGCGGCTCGATGAAGGAGGTGACCGACGGACCAGGACGTCGCGAACGGACGACGGTTTGGAGACGGGTCGCGTATTGTTGTGCCGGCTACGAGTTGTTGTGATGATGTGAGGAGAGAAGCGGTCGCACCGTGAGCCACTCGTGGTGGCCGGCTTGGGGAGTTAACACGAGTGCGGTGTCGCGCCCGCCTTTAGTGCGTCGTCGCTTGTTTAATGCGCGGGATATTTCGGTAGATCACACACAACCATCGGACAAATCACGACCATGCGACCCGGCCTCGACGAGCACTCTAATAATAACTTGTTTATATTTTTTATTCCCTCCATGACTTTTATTCTGTTTCGACTGTTCGGGACCGCTCGCCGCTCGGGGCCTCGTCTGTCGACCTCGAAGACCACGTGCTCCTCTAAATAGCACAACGGCACACGAGTCATCATTTATCGCGATTGTAAAGTAACGGATAATATGCGGATTCGGCGCCAAAATTCGGTTTGGGCGGTATCAGAGCGATAAAGTGGAGAGGCGCGAGCGAAGTGGGAGGAGCAGCGTAGACGGTAGCGGGCGTATGGCATGGATACGTACCGAGATCGTGTCGGAAATGGCGCTGCAGAAGGCCCCGAAGCCCGAGTGCTGCGCGGAAGTGGATGACGCGGGCGGGCTGCCGCTGGGCGGCTCCATGGCGCGGTGTGGCCCGGCGGTCGGCGGAACACTGCCGTCGTCGGACGCGGAACGATCGCGCCCTCGCGTTACATAAACCTCTACGCTTGCCCGCTGCTCGCTCCCACCTGTCTGTTGTTGCTACGTTTTGGCATCATATGCATCCAACGTACAACAATAACACTGAATAATTATAGAAAGTTATTTAAAGATCTCTCAACGACACTTCGACTAATTTGTGGGCACTTCATCTTATCCAAACGTTTACGTTAAATATATACCTACCATATTAAAATTTATGAGTTATTATCACTTTTGTGGGCATTAAACTTGGTTGTTGTTTTGACTGTTTGATTTTCTTAGCATTCTTCGCTAAAGCAAAAAATAATATGTACCTACCTATGGTGGTTCCTCGATCATTGCCTTCAAAGTACCTATCTAACCTTCGAAACATAACAATACATATTTTACAGTAGGTACCTACATGTTTTCATAGTTGACCTTACGAAAATTGTTACAATGACTTGCGTCTTCGAAAGTCACATTCTATTAAGAATTAAGTGTCGGCGACCCCGGGCTAGGAAACCCTTTTACGCGTACAGAATATCAGGCACATTACGTAACTACAATATTAGGCACTATTTATTTATTATGTACAGTAAACGTTCAAAAGTATACTGCCACCGTAACGTTTATAATCCTCTGCAGCACTATTTGAACAACGACGTAACCTGTAGATCGAACCGTTCATTGGTGTAGCGGGTGGCAGCTTATACCACTCGGCCAACTAAAGACATAGCTAACACGTTGAAAATAATAATCACACTGAGTACTTTTAATTCAAGTATTTATGTTTGAGTGTAACGTCTATTAGAAGAAGGTCGTCCAATGCTTGGTTATAGTATTATTGTAGCAAACTGATAGTGTACTTATGACGCATACTGTACGTAAAAAAAAGAGATACAAACGACTACAAACCAATTCAAAGACAGCATCCGCTGTGTCCGCAGTCAACGTGGTAGTACCTCTGTAGTTGTTTTCTTCTGAAAACGCTGTTTGATCTCGAGTCCTCGGATGTGGTCGGATGTTTTCCTACCTTTTGTTTTAGGATTCGGGTTTGTTTAGTTTGTGAAAACAAAGCTATCTACATACTAACTTGCTTACATCCTACTTAAGCGAATGTTTGTGTGTCAGTTTGTTTGTATGTTTGTTACTCCTTCACGCTAAAACTTCTGAACCGATTGCAATGAAACTTGGGGTGTAGATAGCTAGTATCGTATCCTATTAATCCTACTAATATTATAAATGTGAAAGTTTGTGTGTGTGTGTGTATGTTTGTTACTCCTTCACGCAAAAACTACTGAACCGATTGCGAGGATATTTGTTAAACATGAATAGCTGAAGACCTGCCCCCTGATTCATAAACCGTCGGAAGGCAACCGAAACGAATAAAAAATTTGCTGTTCTTTTACTCCCGCGACTTTTGTCGTGTTGCCATTCTTGTTTTTTTTTTTCAGTTTTATTCGTTTCGGTAGCCTTCCGTGGTCTGTGAATGAACCTGCTGGATTAACTGGATCGGGACTTACGCGAGTGAGACGCGGGGCGGCGCTAGTAGATTATATTTATATCTATACATAGAAATAAACCTACCAGAGTACTTCTAAGTACCACAAAATAGAAAAATATCAAAGTTACATTTTTTCTTTTATACTCTTCCAAGCGTCCTGCATGGGCTAGGTAGACTCTGTCAAATGCATAAGCAACATAATAAAATTAGATATTTCGTCATTCGTCACGTTTTACGAGTATGTACATAATAAAAAAAACAGCTAAGTGCGAGTTGGATTAGAGCACCAATGGTTCCGTACCATTATATTCTGTTTTTAGTATTTGTTGTTATAGCGGCAACAGAAATACAATATCTGTGAAAATTTCAACTGTCTAGCTATCACGGTTGATGAAATACAGCCTGGTGACAGACAAACGGACACTGAAGTCTTGGTAAAAGGGTCCCGTTTTTACCCTTTTCGTACGGAACCCTAAAAAGAAGGCGAGTAATTAAAGACAGAAAGGTATTTATAACGAAGGCAAATAGTGGATAGGAATTTTCGCAATACGATTAGCTCTAGTAACACAAAATGTTAGGTAAAAAAATTATGTGCGCTCTTGCTTTTATAGTGTTTTTGTGTTCTATACAAATGGCTAGAATTAAGAGAGTTATTGGTGGTAAAAAAGTTTTATGTGGTACGTACAATTTTCAATCTAACTAAGTAGGTACCGGCTTAATAAATATCTATCCAATAATAAAAAATATGAAATATTGCAGGACATTCCACACATCGCCATCTAGCCCCAAGCTAAGTAACTAGACTGTGTTATGGGTGCTAGACAACGGATATACTACATATATACTTTTCTTTTGTAAATATATACTTATAATACATAGAAACTACCAGACTACAGACAAAATATCTAAGCATAATTACTTGTCTGTGCTCGGCAATCCAGCATGGGACCATGTGCGCAACTGGGTCGTCAAAACAGTATCAGTAAGCTTAGTAGGAATGGTAGTACCCCAGTCAAAATAACTTTTAAGCTTACAATAATTCCCAGGTCGATGAAAATTTGTACGAATGTTCGGAACACCATTATGAATGAACTGTCAAAAGTCCCCATCGATCCGACATCGGCTAAAAAAGTTATACGAGGTCAAAGGTCGAAAATATGGGTTTTTTGCCTTTTTCAGCCAAACGGTAATTTTTATCATAAAATTATGTTAGACACGATTGTATATCATGTAATTATCTATAAATATTGTCTAAACTTTTTCTCCTCGGAGTCACCGCTCCTGAGATATAATGGTTCAAACTGTTCGAAAAAGTTGTGTTCTTAAAATAAGCCGCGTATGCAGGTAGTTTGATAAATGCTTAGCCAATTCGACGTTTGTGACAAAGGAGTCTTCCTCCTACCTGTTGACTTTTGTTTGGTTAGAATCCGACTCCTGGCTGCGGAGCTGTGCCATGTATAATGTTTTCTTTCACGACAAAAACGCAAAGTCGAATAAAACAAAAACGAATCGTTCTTTCAGCAATATTCCTTTGGATATCTGATCATGGATGTTCTCTACACCTAATAGTTTTAAAAGATTGACACTTTTACTTATTAGTCTTGAATAAAATTGAGGTCATACAAAGTTTCAAAAACTGGAAAAAGCATTCACACTTGCTTTTTGCACTAAAAACTGAAAATGCCAAGGATGTGGTATACCACATCCTTGGCACTTCTTATTTTTCCTTAGTATATTTGGTCAGTGTTTGATTATGTAAATATATTTTATAGGTTTTGTTGGGATTTTTTGCTTGTTTTTAGTCAAAAAGCATCAGAATGCTTCCGGTTGACTAGAATCATGAAAAGAAAAGTCTTTAAGTTTCGATGTATGTATGGGGACCCCCTTAAATTTTCAACTTCTTTTTTATGTTCGGAACTTTTTCTTTAAGTACTTAAATGCCGTAAGACTGTCCTATTCACCAAAATTCATGATTCTAGTTCAAACGAAAGTATTTTGTTGGTTTTTGACCCAAAGCAAGCCAAAAATCCCAACAAAACCTATAAAATATGTCTTACTGATGGTCCTAAAAAACCTACCTTAGCGAACACTCTGACCGAATATGTTAAGAAAATGTAAGGAGTTGCGGGCATGTGGTATACCATAAAAAGGTCTTGAACTGAAGATGTTTTTTAAGTTAATTAGAAGTTTCCGTTCGTCTTTTGTTTCCTTTAATTTTCAGTCCAAAATGCAACTGTGAATATATTTTTCCAGTTTTTAAAACTTTGAATGACCCTAATTTTTTTAGAGCGCGTAATGTGCCAATCTTTTAAAATAATTAGATGTAGAAAACATCCATGATCAGATATCCAAAGGAATATTGCTAAAAGAACGATGCGTTTTTGTTTTATTCGACTTTGCGTTTTTGTCCTGAAAGAAAACATTCTACATGGCACAGCTCCGCAGCCAGGAGTCGGATTCTAACTAAACAAAAGTCAACAGGTAGAAGGAAGACTCCTTTGTCACAAACATCGAATTGGCTAAGCATTTATCAAACTACCTGCATACGCGGCTTATTTTAAGAACACAACTTTTTCGAACAGTTTGAACCATTATATCTCAGGAGCGGTGACTCCGAGGAGAAAAAGTTTAGACAATATTTATAGATAATTACATGATATACAATCGTGTCTAACATAATTTTATGATAAACCTTACCGTTTGGCTGAAAAAGGCAAAAAACCCATATTTTCGACCTTTGACCTCGTATAACTTTTTTAGCCGATGTCGGATCGATGGGGACTTTTGACAGTTCATTTATAATGGTGTTCCGAACACTCGTACAAATTTTCAGCGACCTGTGAATTATAGTAAGCTTACCCTTAAAATCCTGCTATTTTAACTGGGCTAGTAGCCTCTAGCATAAAATTAGAATTGGGCCTGTCATATTAACCGCAATTATCTGGCATGCCAGATACTTTGGGCTGAAATAACAACACTTTTAACCCCTAACGGAAGACGACTACCCGGTGGCAGACCCTGCCGAAGGTGGCGAGATGGCCTGGAGAAAACTCTGGCAGATTAGAATTTTTAAATACAAGATCGCGAACAGTATAGATAGAGAGGCTATTTCCCCTGCAGTGAGACACCATAGGCTCAAAATAATAATAATAATTTATTAAACAAGAGATATAAAAGAGAAAATGACTCATCACAAAATCTTTGAAACTACAACCCCCTTATTCCAAAACGAGGTTTGGATAGTCCGAGATTTGGATTTAAACCTTACATTTAGACAGATTTACTCGTGAACTATAGTCTAAACACCATGCCTATAGATTAAATAGGGAACTATAGTCTAAACACTATCCCTATAGATTATATAAGGATGGTGTTTAGACTATAGTTCACGAGTAAATCAGTATCTAAATCTAAGGTTTAAATCCACATCTCGGACTATCCTTAAACCTCGTTTTGGAATAAGGGGGCAAGAGTTTGAAACTTCGCATGGATAACCTTTTAAGATGTACCGCACAAAGAAGGTTTTTTTGGAAACTGCTGAAACTTCGCATGGATAACCTTTTATTTTTTGGATTTTTTGGAAATTTGACTGCAAAAAAAGGCTGATGTTTGTATTACATATTATTAGCTATTCTCATGAATTATTCTGTTAGTCTATGGTTATTCTATGTTTGTTGAAAATTAATATCACTTTTAAAGAGAGACAGCTATATAAATATAACGGAATCAAACAGCCTTATTATTAAGTTTTAGTCTAAAATTTACTTTAGATATAGGTAGGTATTTAAACTACAATTTAATTTACATAGTTTTTTCATAAGTAATCAGTGAGGCACTTAGCTAAATACCTAGTGTTATTAAACTTTGAACCTACAACCGAAGCTTACTGATATGATTATTACCAATATCAAGAGAGCATTAAGGCAAGGGTAACATACCTAGATATATCTACAAAACTGTATAAGTATGTGTTTACGTTTACGGCTGTCGTAAAACCTTTACCCCACGACGAGTGAATGTTCACGATCTTCTGCTCGCGTATGATATTGGATATCAAACACTGCCCTAACTTTGTTTACAGGTAGTATGTTTAATATTCAGTCAGGTTTCTATGAGACAGGCAATTTTATTACAAACTAGCTGTGCTCCGCGGTTTCACCCGCATATGTACCGATCAAAAAAAAAATTTTTTTTTTCTATCCATTACTTTTTTGGACTCCCACAGATATCAAAACCAAATGTACCCAAATCGGACCAACCGTTCTCAAGTTATGAAATACTAGGGACCCGTCCCGGCTTCGCACGGCTATATTATGCATGTATTATACATATAAACCTTCCTCTTGAATCACTCTATCTAATTAAAAAAACCGCATCAAAATCCGTTGCGTAGTTTTAAAGATTTAAGCATACATAGGGACATAGGGACAGCGAAAAGTGACTTTATTTTATACTATGTAGTGATGACATGAAAAAAATTCAGGCTTTGTCTATGCTACGCATGTGGAACCGGTGCGGGTTCGAATTCCTTTTTCCTTGTCTCATATCTTTAGATTTTTATCATCTGCAAAGTTTATGTTGAAATCCAAACGTCAAACTTCTGCATACAATAGTAGACCGTAACCACTAGTATTTAAGCTCAAAGTCAAGTGGAGAGAGTGTTGCGACCGGGCACCGGTCGGGGTTTGACGGTGTGGCGCCATATTAAAATGGTATATGTACAGTCGGAATACCAAATACCTGAACCCCACGTGACCCAGAGCTTACTCGCAAATCTGTAAGGTTCTAAAGTAAGATTACCTGATTCTGTTTTTTTAAACAACTAGCTGTCCCGGCAAACGTTGTTTTGCCATATAAAAAAAATGTGATAAATGAAGAACCGCTCAACCGATTTTGTGCAAACTTCACATAAACCATCTACTAAATAGTCCGAACAAAGCTTAAACATTTGGTTTGGATAGGTGAGCCCGTTGAGAAAACCCCCCGGTCGAACGCCTTACAACAAAGACGAACGTCACAGAATACATAATAGTGTATATCCCGATATTCCCACGGGTTCGGGACTTATGCGGGTTTGAATATGGAATAATTCGTATATTTAATTTCACCCGCGTAAGTCCCGATCTCGTTTGAATATCGAAAAAAAAAAAGGATGTTTCGTCTATTATATTTCACCCGCGTAAAGCCCGAAAAAAAAAAAAAGAAAAAAAGTAAGTATCTTCTCCTGGTTCTAAGCTACCTCTCCATCAATTTTCAGCCAAATCGGTTCAGCCGTTCTCGAGTTATAAATAGTGTAACTAACACGACTTTCTTTTATATATATAGAAGATATACTATCCGATACAATATAAAAAAATAACAAAAAGGAAAAAAAATACAACATTTTTACAGATGTGCGAATGAGCTCTAGGGTTTAGCTCATTGGTATTCCGACTGTACATGCATATATGCACACACTGTAGCTGCGTCTCGAAACGGTGCGTGTCGTGATTTTATCTCATCTAAAAATATGCGTACCGCGCTAAAAAGAAGTTTTCACTTTTATTGCTTGCATACGCGGGTGAGACCGCGTGTCCCAGCTAGTTATAATAATTAATTCGATATTTCAACCCCACAATTTAACATGTTTGATAAATCAGGTACGCAACCCAGAATCGGCTCATTAAGAGACGCAGTAACCTCCCAGCATCTTTGTGGAGCGACCATTGTATCTCCAAACTTTGCCCTCACAGCCGCCCACTGTGTGCACCAAACCGCTGAGTCTTCATCTAGAGAGTGTTCGTCTAAATACTGGATAGCTATGAACAATTACTGTGAAGAAAATTATCCTAGAGTCGATGTTCTGGAGATTTTTATACATGACTTGTATGATAGGTGAGTGAAGTTCCTATTATGAGTAAATGAACTATGTAGGTACTCGTAATCACTATCACTATGTCCCTATGTATGCTTAGATCTTTAAAAGGTTTTTTTAATAGATAGAGTGATTAAAGAGGAAGGTTTTTAGGTAAATATAATATATGCATAATACAGCCGTGCGAAGCCGGTGCGGGTTATTTAGTTTATTTATAATTTAAATTTTGGTATTGTTATTTTAATATTGTTGTTACTTACTTTTTATCCTATTGTTATTTTATATGAAGTTCAAACGAGAAGTCATTAAAAAAAAAACAGCGCACTCCGGGAGTGCAGGCAGAAGTGAAAACTGTATATCTATGTAAAATCTCATCTGTCGCGAGAACATACGCAAAAAGAGTTTTAGATGAAAAAAAAAATAGTCGGACGACTATTTATCGTCCGACATTTGTCGTCCAACAAATAGTCGTCCGACATTTGTCGTCCGTCAATAGTCGTCCGACAAATAGTCGTCCGACATTTGTCGTCCGTCAATAGTCGTCCGTTAAAAAATACCATATGTACGTCTTAATACACTCACAGCCAAATTAAAAAACTGTATATCTGTGTAAAATCTCATCTGTCGCGAGAAAATCTGTCGTCTGTCGCGAGAACGGCTGAAAATGCTCACCCACAAAAGTGCCCAACGCGCCATAAGAAGTTTTCACTTCAATAAGCGTTTATTTTCGTCGACGAGATAATGCCAAAAAGTTGGTAACAGGATTAACACGGGTAAAACCGCGCGGCGGAACTAGTAGAATGATAAATATAAATAAATATTGCAAGCCATTCCACACATCGCCATCTAGCCCCAAGCTAAGTAACTACACTTGTGTTATGGGTGCTATATAGACAACGGATATACTACTTATATACTTTTTTTTTTAAACGGTTTTTTAAACGGTTTTATTTAGCTCACCCCGTTTGTTTTATTCTTGGGTCAAATTTAGTAATTCAAATTTCACCCTCTTCCTGTCAACCGATTAATCTGAAATTTTGTATACACTTTGGATTTTGGTGACAATACAATTATGTTTATTCATTATCATTATAAATTCAAGATGGCCGCCGCTACAAAATGGCGGATAATTTAGGTTTTATTAATCCCATCAATATGGGTATCAAATGAAAGGGCTCAACAAGCAGAATACAATATACTATAAAAAATTGAAATCCAAGATGGCGGCCGCTACAAAATGGCGGATAACGTAGGTTTTATCAATCCCATCAATATGGGTATCAAATGAAAGTGCTCAACTAGTAGAATACAATGTACCTACTAGATAAAATTAAAATCCAAGATGGCGGCCTCTACAAAATGGCGAATAACTTAGGTTTTATCAATCCCATCAACATGGGTATCAAATGAAAGGTCTCAACAAGTAGAATACAATTTATTATGCAAAATTGAAATCTAAGATGGTTATGCATGATGGACGCTCGATTAAGGCAAATTAAGAACTGTGAAAATGAGTTTTTTGGAGGAGTAAACGTATTACTTTTCGGTGATCTTTTACAACTGCCTCCTATAAAACGATCAGGAACACCTGTTTTCAAACAGTCAGAACATCTCCAACCAGCTACACATCTCTGGCGTTTATTCACGCTGTGTGAATTAACTGAAAATATGCGTCAGCAAGGTGACCAGACTTATATTGATATTTTGAATGCTTTGAGAGTCGGTGAGCTAACAACCCAACATTTTAGTAAGTATTTTAATGGGAAGACTTCTTCAAGACACGAGTGATGAGTTTGCAATAGACAAAGCGTTAAGGGTATACCCCACAAATCAACAAGTTAACGACCACAACTCTGCTGTATTGAATTTGTACAGAAATAATGGTGCTCGCATTTACAAAATAAAAGCGCAGGATCAGCTAGTACACGCCACACGAAATGCAGACAATGTGGATATAGCTACTATAATACCAGCTGATATCAACAAAACTGGGGGTTTACCAACGGAACTGGAAATATTTGTGGGGGCAAAAGTCATGCTACGGTCCAATATTGACGTTTCAAAAGGACTAGTAAATGGCGCTATAGGCTACATCAACGAAATCGTTTGGCCTCAATTTCGTCGAACACAGATGTATGCAACAGATGTACCTTCCATCCGAATTGATTTCGCAAGAGACGGAGTACATCTTATACACCCGAAAGCCATACAGTTTCCAGCTAAGTACAATTACGGGACGGCTGAAAGAAGAATGTTGCCTTTAATACTATCATGGGCTTCTACAATACATAAAATGCAGGGCAGCACTGTGGATCACGCAGTCGTATACTTAGGTGCGAAACTGTTTGAAGAAGGTCAAGCCTACGTGGCTCTTAGTAGAGTAAGATCTTTGCAGGGACTACGTATAGAGGAGTTGGACTGCAATAAACTAACGGGCAAGAAACCTTGCAATAATGAAGCACTAAATGAATTAAACAGAATACGAAATAAAAACTAAAAACTAGAAAATAAAAATAGGTAAAAAAACTTTTTAAGTTAAACGGTTTTATGATAAACATACATTGCAATGTTTAAGATAAATGTACTAAAAACCAAAAAATAATAAAATAGATACAGTCGTGGGAATTATAAACATATGCATAGACTAGACTAAAATAAAACCGTGGGGCACGTCAATTGTCTACAAATTATCGACTTAATGTGCGATAGAAGAATCGTTTAATTCGTCGTTAGGCAGTTGGCCCGCAGACGATGAGGAAATTACTTACTATTTTCTTGCTCATGGAAATTCCAATAGTTATACACTCCATGTAAATAAAAGAGATGTTTCAACTAGTTTATCGTTGGACATTCACACTGCTGGCTGGCGAGAAATCGTTTCACTGCTCGTAGTTTGTCTTTAATCGACAAAACATATGATAAAAGTACTACTCGCTCAACACTATGAAACCCTAAAACTCGCTTATAATCGAGCTTGCTAGCTTGTTTCCACATTCTAGCCCTACTTATCACACGTCCATCGTTGTCGGTTGACGACCTAACGACGAATTAAACGATTCTTCTATCGCACATTAAGTCGATAATTTGTAGACAATTGACGTGCCCCACGGTTTTATTTTAGTCTAGTCTATGCATATGTTTATAATTCCCACGACTGTATCTATTTTATTATTTTTTGGTTTTTAGTACATTTATCTTAAACATTGCAATGTATGTTTATCATAAAACCGTTTAACTTAAAAAGTTTTTTTACCTATTTTTATTGTAAATATATACTTATAATACATAGAAACAACCAGACCACAGACAAATATCTAAGCGTAAATACTTGTCTGAGGCGGGAATCGAAACCGCAACCCTGTGTTTGGCAGTCCGGCATGGTGACCATTGTGCCAACTGGGTCGTTATAGTAAGGTTTCTTTCAGTAATACACAAGCGCACGACATTGCCTTGCTCAGGATAAGTCCCAGCAATGCTACAACATTGTTACAAACCGATCTGCTTCCTCGTTCATCGTTTGGATTAACAGGTAAGGTCGCTTTAGTTTATCTATCACAGAAAAAAAGATTACTTGTATTAAGAAAAATGGTTGCGTGTACATTTATGTACGTGCGTGAAAAGTTAGGGCGTGTTCAGATGACACGCGTTGACCACGCGTTGAAAGTTGTTCTATATATAATTTGAGTCTTATGACACATTCATAGATCTGAAATTGCATTTTTGCAAGAGGGCGCGGGGAGGGCGCGTGGCGGGCGCGGGGCGTGCGTGTGGCCGACGCGGGGCGGGCGCGTGGCGCCCGTGGCGGGTGGACTTGCATAAATGCAGTTTGAGATCTATTGGTATGTCATAAGACTCAAATTATATGTATATAGAACAACTTTCAAAGCGTGTTCAACGCGAGTGATGCGCGTGGCGAGCGTGTGGTCGACGCGTGTCATCAGAACACGCCCTATACGTCCGTCTGTCTATCTGTCTCTCCGTCCGTCCGTCCGTTTGATATTTATTTTGCGGGCAGCTTCAACCTGTTACTTTAGTGTTACGCAGCTTCAACCTGTGACTTTTGTGTTACAGTGATGCGCGCTTATCTTAAAATTTCAACACACTCATAATTTTTTCAATAAAAATCAGTTTTTCATAAAAAACGAAGTGTGCTATCGTTTTTCATCATCGTAAGAGCATTGTCAATTACCGCACATATTTTTTTCGAAAAAAAAATTATATGATGAGCCGTCCAATAATCATGTGAGGCTCAAAAGGGGTTGGAGGGGTTCATGAAAATCACGAAATACCACAAGGGGGGAGGGGGGATGTAGTAATATATCACGAGTATTTATTTTTTAAAAATAAATACACGCAAACGCGCGATCCTCAACCGAAAAGCAGCGTTATGTGTATTTATTTTTTCGTCAAACGGTCTTTAATTTTCTATAATAAAAGATGATAACCTGTATTTTAAAATATAAAAAAAAATAAGATTCTTAGTAGGTGTGATAGGTAATATAGGGGGGGGTAGTCTTAAACCTAACCGTGTATCACCAAGGGGGGTTAAATAATACCGAAAATAAACATCACGCCCCTTTGCGCACGATGCAAATAGCATTGTATGTACTATACTTTTATCTCGTAGCCAAGTAGCGTAGTCCTTGTAGCCAAGGTTCGTAGCTCGTAGCATCAATCATCTACATTCGTAGCTCGTAGTTCAGGGTCACTTACGTACAGGCTGCTACGATACCTACTGAATTCTCGTAGCCGAGGCTACGTAGATTGTAGCAAAAGAAGCGATGTATTTATTATTATTGCAGTCTGCAATAATTATACGGGTGTTATCTGTATTCAATTCAAAAATTATATAATTTTGGTAGCTACTTTTTTTTAAATTCTACCTACAATAAAACTTATTAAAAAGCAAGAAATAAAACAAAGTTAATAATCTAAATAAGTCTCCCTAGGTAGGGTGCCCAAAAGGCTCGCTGCATTGCCTCTTTGGATGGATAATCTTCTTATATTTTTGTTTCAATCGATAGTATTGTTGCTAAAGATCAATTCGTGGTAACACACATAGTATGGTAAATCAAAAGAAATAGTTCATTTTAGTTGCCAATATGACTTTTTATCACAGTTGCTTATATAAAGTGGATCATAATACACCGCTTTTTGGCTCATAATCCAACGTATTACGCACTAGTGCTGTGTAAAGCTATCCCGATAAGTAAAATTCGTATTTTACTGCTAATTACATGTTAAGTAGATGAAACATTCTTAATTTAAGTGGGTTATACTGTTTTGAAGTATAAAAAAAGGTAGGTACCAACAAAGAGTTTCTAAGGCCAGCAAAAACAGTTCGAATTTTAAAAAGACGTGAAGCAAATGGCATTATAAATAAACTTGACAAAGACCACTAAAAAAGATTGCCGCCCTAAACACAATTATTTTGTTAATTTTTCATTATTTTAACAATTAGGTAGTCTTTTCTTTTACTCGTAACTGTGATAAAAAACGTCGTACGATACGCAAGTGGATTATTGATCATTGCTTAGGCGGTTTATAACGTGCGAGCGGAAAAGCCGAGATCAATTTACCACACTTGTATGGTTATGTACCTACTATTAAAGACACTAGCGTGGGCAGCTAGTTATATAAATGACGACCCAGTTGGCACAATGGTCACCATGCCGGACTGCCAAACACAGGGTTGCGGGTTCGATTCCCGCCTCAGACAATTATTTATGCTTAGATATTTGTCTGTGGTCTGGGTGTCTGTATGTATATTAAGTATATAAGTATATATTTACAAAAGAAAAAGTATATAAGTAGTATATCCGTAGTCTAGCACTCATAACACAAGTCTAGTTACTTAGCTTGGGGCTAGATGGCGATGTGTGGAATGTCCTGCAATATTTATTTTATTATTATTACTAGCGACCCGCCCCGGCTTCGCACGGCTATATTATGCATATATTATACATATAAACCTTCCTCTTGAATCACTCTATCTATTTTAAAAAAACCGCATCAAAATCAGTTGCGTAGTTTTAAAGATTTAAGCATACATAGGGATATAGGGACAGGGAAAGCGACTTTGTTTTATACTATGTAGCGATTATAATGTATCATGTTATTTCTCAGGTGACTGTACAATATACGGTTATGGTTACAGAGAGAGTTATTTGAAGGAAGTTTCTCAAGAATTGTTCGGTGGACCTTTGCGAATAGTTTCTCTAGACCTGTGCATAGAAAGGCTCGGGCCGTACGTCACTCCTAAACCTAACGATGGCATGTTGTGCGCGCTTGGTGATGAGGTGGATTCCTGTCAGGTAACTTGTGTACATAGTTACTTGTACAGGATTATTGGTAATCATATTAACCAGTAAATATGTACTTTTGTAATAGTAACTTGTTATAAATAATTCTTGCAGGGTCATTTTTACAAAAAATAACTATATTTTTATTATTATTTCACCATCCACTTCAAAACGTATACAGGGTTATTGGAAATTATACTAGCAAGCCGTTGAGGGCTACTTCTGTGCACTTAGACAAACAACTTTTGTTCTACGACTTTTGGAAATTCAAACTTTTTTTAAATATTTTGAGGTTATGTTTACCTGAAAATAAGCTGTTCCAGGGAGAGGTCATTAACCTTAAAATTTTACTTATTTTTTAAGTTTTCTAATACTGTCCTGAGACTGTATGACCTTTGTTTCAAAAAATCTGCTGTTTTTCGAATTTACATAACCTCAAAATGTTCATATTTTTTTTCCAATTTCCATAGGTCGTAGAACAAAAGTTGTTTGTTAACGTGCACAAAAGTAGCCCTCAACGGCTTGCTAGTCTATTTACAATAACCCTGTATAGGTATAAAACTAGGAATAGTTCCTTTACCTTACATTTTCACTTTCACCGCCGCGTTATCAACAAGTCAAGGCCTTTATTTTTGAATCGCTCGTGTGATAAAGCATCGTCGTATACGCCTACAAGTCATGCTCGATTTCCAAGTCGCATGACACCAATTTTTTGTATTTTTGATTCGTTAGTCGTCAAAATTTAAAATGTCAATTTTTATTCGTTTTACGCAGATAATTGAAAACCGGTTATTACCGGCGAACATCCGAAATAATCCCAAAAGATATAAATATTTTTCAAAGATCGTTTCTGAATGTTTGACTATGGTTGTTTGATGTTTATTCTATAACTCGCCTAACGGCGACGAGTGGTGGAGACCACTCGTTACGATCGAGCGATTCAAAAATAGCGAATTTCCGATATCGAACGAATATCGGTAGAAATCGAGCGCTCGACGCGGGGCGCTATTTATCAATAGATTTTTATTTGTATTACATGATCAGGAAGGATATTTTTCCATTATTTAGGGCGACTCCGGCGGTCCATTAATATGCGACGGAATAATCCAAGGCGTAAGCAGTTATGGCTCAAGCTGTGGCGTACGGAACCTACCCGGCGTTTATACAAGCGTGGGTCAACATATTGACTGGGTATACGATGTTATTAATAAAATATGATACCGAACTCTCACTGAAATTTTCCTATATTATTTTGTCGTGATAACATCTAATAAATTGATGAATACCTGCATTCACTAAAAAGTGTCACGTTCCGTGTGACGTCATGATTGCGTCCCGTTCCCGTTGTGTGACGTCATGCATCATGGTAACATAACCATGACGCGTCCGTTCCCGTTAGGAAACAGAGTATTTGGGCTTGTATTATGGTGACGAGTGACGAAGAGAAGACATAATATATGAAGGATTATTTTTTTTTTAAAGTTGAGTTGCCATCCTACTAATATTATAAATGTGAAAGTTTGTGTGTGCGTTTGTGTGTGTATGTATGTTTGTTACTCCTTCACGCAAAAACTACTGGACCGATTGTGATGAAAGTTGGTATCTAGATAGCTGGATACCCGGATTAACACATAGGCTACTTTTTATCCCGATATTCCCACGGGACCGGGACTTCCGCGGGTGAAACCGCGGGGCGCAGCTAGTAACTACATATATCGATTCCAAGTTATAAGAATCGATTAAAACGCAATTGAAACGAAATCGATTCTTCTACCTATACTAATATTATAAAAAGGTAAAGTTTGTGTATTTGTTAGGTTATCGGAACCACTGGTTCCAACAAATAGGTCCTGGTTCCGAACCAGTTGATCTATTTGGATGAAATTATGCATAGAGATAGTAAGCTGATAGACTGATAGATAGCTGAGTGTTCTAAGCAATAGTTAATCCTGGAATTCGCACGGGATCTGGAAACCGCGGGGAGTAGATAGTAGGTAAATATGAGTAGAACCTTACCGAGTAGGACCTTAGACTAAAGCTCATGTAAGTATCCTGGCACTACAATATTTTGCTATTATGATCCTTGCTGTAAAGTTATTAAATCCAAATTATTACTTACGTTTTAAAAAATGTTTGAGTGCCAGCCATATTTTCTATGTAACGCCCGAAGTAGGTATACTTCAACACTAGGTGCCTACATGTGGGTACGCGGTACGCGGGTCTCATGGTTAGGTTAGTGCGTCCAAGGTGCAAATATTTGACGACCCAGTTGGCACAATGGTCGCCATGCCGGACTGCCAAACACTGGGTTGGTGGTTCGAATCTCGTCTCAAACAAGTATTTATGCCACTTTATGCTTAGATATTTGTCTGTGGTCGGGTTGTTTCTATGTATTATAAGTATATATTTACAAAAGAAAAGTATACAAGTAGTTATCCGATGTCTAACACCCATAACACAAGTCTAGTTACTTAGCTTGGGGCTAGATGGCGATGTGTGGAATGTCCTGCAATATTTATTTATTATTATTATTTACTAGCGACCCGCTCCGGCTTCGCACAGCTATATTATGCATGAATTGTTACATATGAACCTTCCTCTTGCATCACTCTATACATTGAAAAAAACGCATCAAAATCCGTTCCGTAGTTTTAAAGATCTAAGCATACATAGGGACAGACAGCGGAAAGCGACTTTGTTTTATACTATGTAATGATTTCTTAGCAAATCTTGGTGCAGGACGTGGAAATCGACATTGTCCTTTGCTTTCCTTTATAAGTATGTATGTATGTTGATACTCTACCGTATTTTACAACCGATCTGGACGAAACTTGGTATACGACAGGTTTTACGATTTTATAGTGTAAGCAGTTTTATACGAGTGTCCGTATACATTATTGACCGGATTTATACGTTGTTATGAATACATTATGATACTGAACTTTAGTTTGGTAGGTTGTTTCCCATAAGTAGGTAGGTAGCTATAGAGGCATTTTAGGTAGGAGACGAAGAGACGAATATGTTCACAATTAGTAAGTAGGTACTGTAGGTAGATACTAGATAGGTGCTAGGAGAACCTATTGCTTTAAGGAGAAATGTTCTTTTTTACTCAAAATAGGTTTGCATTTTGGTATGAAGTGTTAGAGATGTGTTTTTCAGACAAAAAATATTTGTTTTCAACTCTACCTACTCTCGATTAGTAGATATTATCCCGTTATTTATTTATCCTTGTATACGATTTATTTTAAAAACTTAACTTGCTCATATTTTTTCGAATCGTAACACTTTTTGTATTTCCTCTACGCAAATATTTTAGGTCCTATCCAGCGACAAGAAATTGAAAAATACATCAAGATTGTGCCGAATGATTATGTCAAAGAATACAATGATTACCAATGTTCTTCACTACATAGTATAAAACAAAGTCGCTTTCTCTGTCCCTATATCCCTATGTATGCTTAAATCTTTAAAACTACGCAACGGATTTTGATGCGGGTTTTTTAATAGATAGAGTGATTCAAGAGGAAGGTTTATATGTACCTATAATACATGCATAATATAGCCGTGCGAAGCCGGAGCGGGTCGCTAGTTTAATATAAAAATTGTCACATAATGCCCACTCTATGAATAGGTTTATCTTTTTTCTATTTGTAGGATTTTTTTTATTTCATTTAATTTTGTAATCGATAAAAATTACTTCTTGCTTAAGCTTGCTCAGAACCTATATTATAGGTACCAGCTTAGTCAGTGGTTTTGGCTGTGCGTTAATATATTAGTCAGTCATCGGGAATTTTATAAATATTATGGTGTTTGAAGTGGTTTTATGAAAATCACTATAACTACCTACATAGTATAAAATAAAGTCACTTTTCGCCGTCCCGAAAAGGGATCCCTATGTCCCTTTGTATGCTTAGATCTTTAAAACTACGCAACGGATTTTGATGCGGTTTTTTTTAAATAGATAGAGTGATTCAAGAGGAAGGTTTATACATACAAAAATACATACATATTGCAGGACATTCTACACGTCGCCATCTAGCCCCAAGCTAAGTAACTAGACTTGTGTTATGGGTGCTAGACAACGGATATACTACTTATATACTTTTCTTTTGTAAATATATACTTATAATACATAGAAACAACCAGACCACAGAATATCTAAGCATAAATACTTGTCTGTGGCGGGAATCGAACCCGCAACCCTGTGTTTGGCAGTCCGGCGTGGTAACCATTGTGCCAACTGGGTCGTGGGTTATACTCGTATGTATAATACATGCATGATATATCCGTGTGAAGCCGGAGCGGGTCGCTAGTAAATACTAAACAAAACATACATTTTTGATACTTATTTTATTAATAATAACTTCATTGGTAACATACAAGCAATGACTTTGAAACATACTTGAAACAATAGTTTTATTCAACTTGTACACAAAATCACATCAACACTACAAGTTTCTTATAGCTAAGTACTGTCGAAGCTAGAATTGCAGACCCACCGTAGAGTTCTTAAATTACTATTCTATACTTATATTATAAAGTTGCAGAGTTTGTTTGTTTGTTTGATCGCGCTAATCTCAGGAACTACTGGTTCGAATTAAAAAAATCTTTTTGTATTGGATAGTCAATTTATCGAGGAAGGCTATAGCCTTCCTCGATAAATGTAAAATGTAATGTAATGTGTAAAAGTAGCCTATAGGCTACTTTTTATCCCGATATTGCCACGGGATCGGGAGTTACGCGGGTGAAACCGCAGAGCACTGCTAGTATTTGAATATATTTATTCTGATACCGATCCAGTTTGACGACCCAGTTGGCACAATGGTCACTATGCCGGACTGCCAAACACAGGGTTGCGGGTTCGATATATATTTACAAAAGAAAAGTATATAAGTAGTATATCCGTTGTCTAGCACCCATAACACAAGTCTAGTTACTTAGCTTGGGGTTAGATGGCGATGTGTGGAATGTCTTGCGATATTTATTATTTATTTATTAATAATATTTATCTAATAAATTCTTAAGTTGAAAACATTCTAATAAAAGCAGTTTTGGAGCTCTACGGTGGGGCTGCAATTCTAACCCCGATCGTACCTTACATTTAATAGGTTGGTAGATATACAGGAAAGTATTTTTGTAGTACACACATTTCGGTATGTTTTAAGCACATTAAAATAAAAAAGACTGTTTTTTTTATTTTGGTGCTAACTCAAAAACTCTTAGAGCTATAACCATTTAAGTGTTTCTAACAAACCGACGAAGTTCATGGACACAATACTAGCGCCAGCGAAATTAATAGCGCGCTCTATATGAAGGTAGGTACCTACGTGTCACTGTGTGTATCAATACTGAGATACCCAATAATTTAGAAATTGCAGGACGTTTTTCACATTAAGTTTTGGTTTTTTTTTTTTGCGTAAATGTACTCCACTGCCGACATATATTCAGCAGAAAAAAAATGTGCACTACAAAAATACTTTTCCTGTATGTAGGTACTTAGATTAAAATATCAATTTAATGAGGAACATGTATAAATTGTATAGATATACATAGTAATTTGTATAAGTACAATAGGTATTAACAATTAATTTTATACATAAGTACTAACATCTAAAGAAATCAGACAATTTAAAAAACCCCCGACTGATAATTCATCAACTGGCAAACCGATGGAGCCATATTGAAAATGTATGAATCGGCCTCATACGTCTTTGCATATAACTTTAGAACGGCACAACCGATTTTGAACAAACATAGCTAAAAACACTCCCGACTAATTTAGATAGATAGAACGCTTTATTGCACACACAAGTTACAGAAAAAACCAAACTAATTTACCTTTTAAACAAAAAAAACAACAATCAAAATCGGTTCATCCGTTAGGAAGCTATGATGCCACAGACAGACACTTTTGCCCCCACCCTTTTATTTGCGTCGGGGGTTTAAAATTCACATTTACTTTTGATTTTAACTTTAGAAGCTCTTTAGATGCTTTAAGTGACTGTTTTGGTACCGTTTGCTTGTTGTTCATTGGTTCCTAAAGTATAATTAGGCTATTTGGAGTTTGGAAATGATTTTCTTTACAAATTATTCTATCTCTTATTCTGTTCCCGCCAAAATTATGTTCTGGGCAGCCTTAAAATTAACTAAATATTATACAGGGTGATCGGTAATCATGTAAGCAAAAGATGAGGAGCTAATCAAACAACTTTCATTCTTAAACTTTTGGAAATTCGTATTATTTTTATTTTGAGTTAATGTTTACCCCGATTATTTTGGGGTAAACACGTAGAGGTCATTAACCTTAAGGTAAAAGGCTTTTTAAGTTTTACCGACTAATTTATAATTTAATATATATAATTTAAACAATCGGCTAGTTTTTCAATCGAAGACTGCTTAAAAATTCTAAAAATTCTAAAAGATTATCGAATTACCAAAAGTAGTAGAACAAAAGTTGATTGTAAACGTTTAGAAATAGCCCTTAAGGTGAAAGGGTACCTGCGCGCTCTCCATACAAACGTAGTCGACTGTTTCCTCTCTGGATAATAACACTAGCACAAATATTTTTGTGCCATAAAACCTATAACTGCCATGACTATGCCCCTATGTTTTGGTTTTTTTAATTTTCTAATTATCATAAAAATTAAAATTAAAAAAATTAAAAAAAAACAAAAAATAGGGGCATGGTCATGGCAGTTCTACATTTTATGCACCAAAAATATTTGCTCTAGTGTCATTATCCAGGGAGAAAACAGTCGACTACGTTTGTAATAGTTTGTATGGAGAAAGCCCCCGGTACCCTTTCCTCTTATCCGCCTTCTTATTATAATTTCCAATAACCCTATACATTATTCGTAATATCATGTATAACACTCATTAAATTCCCTATTAAATTAAATTGCAAAAACAACACCTATTTTAAATAAAATATATAGGTATCTATATCTTATATATTTCACTATATTTTTTTATATTTCGCAATTTTTTGTTCGCACAATCACATATTAAATAATTTAACAAATTGCAACATGCTTACTTAATACTTTTTAACATTCAATAACAAACATAGTTTTTTCATTTACTTCTAATAAGTTTTTACAATTCAAACAATAAATCATTTATAAGTTCTTGCATTTTTACTTGTGGAAATGATTTTCTAATTACAACTATACCTACAGTGTGTAAAGAAACCCCGATAGTCTCACTTAGGCATATTATATAGCCTCTAAACTTAAGGTGAAAGGGTACCGGCGCTCTCTCCATACAAACGTAGTCGACTGTTTCCTCCCTGGATAATGACACTAGAGCAAATATTTTTGTTGTGTAAAACCTATAACTGCCATGACTATGCCCCTATGTCTTGGTTTTTTTCATTTTCTAATTATCATAGAAATTAAGATTAAAAAAAAAACAAAAAAAAAACGTAGGGGCATGGTCTTGGTCATGGCAGTTACAAGTTTTATGCACCAAAAATATTTTTCTCTAGTGTCCAGGGAGGAAACAGTTGGCTACGTTTGTATGGAGAGAGCGCCCAGAAGGTCAATTCTCGTAATTATAGCAAAATGCAATCTTAAATTGATCGAAGTGAAATGATATTGAAATTTAACTGTCAATTGGTATTCTGCTAACCATAATCATAATAACATTTCAGTTACATTTCGATTACATTTCAATTGCATTTCACTAACATTGCGATATAAAATCATTCAGTCATTCATTCATTTTGCTTTGTTAGGTTGGCTATGTCACAAAATTTAAAATAATTTCATTTGGCGCCTGTTTTATTTTGGAGTGTGTTTGAAGAAACTTTGTGATATGAAGGTCCATGAGATAAATCGCGCTAACGCTCTAGATAGCAATTATGAAAGCGATCGGTAGGAAGGAAGGAAGCGAGCAATTGGTGTCGATAGCAATCAATAGCAATAGATAGCGATTTTTTACATATAAAGTAAATAATGTGGGCCATTTCACATAACGCCATAAGCCCTAAGCTAAACAACTAGGCTTGTATACTTAAATACTTGTTTGGGGCGAGAATCGAACCTGTCACCTTCTATATCGAAATACAAGTAAAGTAAACTCCAGTCGCGCTTCGGAGATGACACGCATTATTTTTTTTATTAGATTTACACACCAACCCAACTAAGTTAACCTTAAAAATTCACTAAATTCGTTGTTTCATGTCGATTACATTTCAATCAACTCTCGATCTCAAATTTGACGTTTCTTATGCGACGAGAATACGGTCTCATATCATTTGTATTTGGAGAATACCGTTTTACGTACATTTTAGTTTCGATTGCATTTCAATTAAATTAACATTTCATTCGGATTTCATTCGGATATCATTTTGAAATCTTAGTTTATGAGAATACCAAAAGATGACGTTTAGTATATTTTTTGCAATCGAAATGCAATCGAAATGATATTGAGATGTAATTTTAACAATTTTATTTATGGGAATTGGCCTTCTGAAGGCCAATTCCCATAAATAAAATTGGGAAGGCCAATTCTCGTAAATAACATTGTTCAAATTACATTTCAATATCATTTCAATTGCATTTCGATCACAAATAATATCCTCAAAGTAGCTCAAAACACCCTCAAAGTTTGCTTTTTGTAAAAAAAAACTGACTTTGAAGGTATCTTTTGCAATCGAAATGCAATCGGGATGATATTGAAATGTAATTAAAAAATTATGTTTACGAGAATAGACCTTCTGTACCATTTTCTTTTAACCGAAAAAAAAATTGAACTAAAGTTTTTTTTTAGTTTGGGCAATGTTCAAGATTCGATAAGAACATTATTTACCAAAGAGTCAGCTGCTGATGACAGTGTTATCGCATACTTATTGAAAATTTCTAAATAATGGTATCCTGATAACTATACTGAACTTTTTTTTGATGTGAAACATCTATAGCCGCACGTAAAACCGATTTCTGGCGTGGCGACGCGTCGCCACGCTGCGGTGCATTGCGGTGTGTACGGTGTACACACCGCAATCGACTGTGCGATTCTATCACAATCTGTTCTTTTCTGCATATTTCTTTTACAAAATAATGTAGATGTTTCACATCTGCCAGGCGTCCCGTGACGGCTCACATTTTTTTTTATTAAAATAAGTTAGTGTTTGACCACTAACTATCTCACACGATGGTAAGTGACGATGCGATCTAAAATCCTAGAAGATACCTATACGCTCGTGACACAAATAAACGGGGGCCCATCGAGAGACGCGAGTGAACGCAGGAAAACACCAGTGGAACAAAAACTTTTCCGACTTGTCTTCCTCCTTTTGTGACTGCACCTATCAATCTTTAATCTACCTACCAATCTTTAATTTCCATGCAATCCTTTTTATAAATGTTTTTTTTAGTAGGTACCTAATATCTTAGGTGTACCTACCTAAGAGGTATTACAGGGTTTTCTTTACACATTGCATTTTAATCATATTTATTTTTAAAAATCCTTCTATACGTTTTGGAACCTAAATAACAGACTTATTGAAAATTTAAATAACTTTCACTTTTTAATAAAGTAACTATTCTTTCCTAAAAAAATACGAAAGAATAATTTAATTTTTTAAAAAGATATTTAATAATGTTTCTATTCTTTCCTAAAAAAAATCGACGAATATTTGTTTTTTTATTAAAAGATTTTTAAAACACCATTTATAAACGCACTCTTTTGTGTCTACAAAACCTCAAGGAATGTTGGCCATTTTTAGGCTTAGATAAAGACGAACAAGGATCGTTTAACCACACAAAGTATTAACTTCTTTTTATCTAAGTAATAATTTTAAATTAGAGTTCATTTCAAAATTAACATTCATTTTGCTAATGTCCCTGCCACTACAGCGCCCTAAATAGCACATTAAGGTGAAAGGGTACCTGCGCCCTCTCCATACAAACGTAGTCGACTGTTTCCTCTCTGGATAATGACACTAGCACAAATATTTTAGTGCCATAAAACCTTTAACTGCCATGACTATGCCTCTATGTTTTGGTTTTTTTCATTTTCTAAATATCATAGAAATTAAGATGAAAAAAGTAAAAAATAATAAAAAACAAAAAATAGGGGCATGGTCATGGCAGTTATAAGTTTTATGCACTAAAAATATTTGCTCTAGTGTCATTATCCAGGGAGAAAATAGTCGACTACGTTTGTAATAGTTTGTATGGAAAGAGCCACTTTAAGAGGAAAGGGTACCGTTACCCTTTCCTCTTAAAGTTGCGCAAAATGTAAAAGGCAATAATATTATTATTAGATAGAATCCCTATATACAGAGTTACTGGTAATTATACTAGCAAGCCGTTGAGGGCTACTTCTGTGCACCTTAACAAAACAACTTTTGTTCTACGACTTTTGGAAACTCGAACATTATTTAAAAATTGCCTGAAACCTGAATATCAGCTGTTACTTACACGTAGAGGTCATTACCCTTAAAATTTTATTCATTTTTTTATTTTTATCTATTGTTCTTAGTCTGAATGACCTTTGTTTTGCAAAAACAACTGTTTTTCGAATTAACATAAACTCAAATTTTTCATTTTTTTTTTTTTTTCGAATTTCCAAAAGTCGTAGAACAAAAGTTGTTTGTTAAGGTGCACAGAAGTAGCCCTCAACGGCTTGCTAGTATAATTACCAACAACCCTGTATATAATATTCTCGTGTCGCGGTATTACTTACCAAACTCCACCTAAACGGCTGAAGATCGTACAACAATTTTTTCTTCTTTTTTTTGTATAAGGCTAAAAAACTCTTGCCGGGACATCCCATTTTATAAAATTAATTCCAAATCGAAGATAAATGAAACAACGAAATGATAAGCGAGCGAAGGCATCAAGGTGATGAATGTGAACACACGGGAAAATTAACTTTATAACTATTAGGAATGAAGTTCAAGACCAATTGAACCACGATTTGCCTTCAGTCGGCGTGCTTGATGAACTCTTCGGTGTTTTAGGACTCTTTGGTGTCTGTGGGACAGAAGACTCGGGCTTCTTCTCGCCTTCCTCTTGTGGGTTTTCAGCGTTCTCGATTGTTGCCTTTAACTAGAACCATATTAGTTAGTTAGTGGTAGTTTGACAGCATTAAACACATTTTTTGTAAGACGAATTTGTCATTTCAGTCTGCTTGTAAAGATAGGAACTGTAAAGTTCTCGAAACGTCAGGTTTTAACAAAATAAGATAAATAACACGATTATTTTAAATTCATTCAATTATGAGTTCAAATCGCGAAAACCCTAGAAAATACTAGATCCATATTCACAATTTCAATATTAACATTACTTGGACGCTAAGATAAATAAATAAATGTTGTAGGACACTGCAACTGGCAACTGGGCTTGTGTTATGGTGACCAGAAGGCCAATTCTCGTAAATAACATTGTGTAAATTACATTTCAATATCATTTCGATTGCAAAAGACACCCTCAAAATCAGTTCTTTTCTACAAACAGCTAACTTTGGGGGTATTTTGAGCTACTTTGAGGGTATTATCTGTGATCGAAATGCAATCAAAATTAAGTATATTGAAATGTAATTTGAATAATGTTTTTTTACGAGAATTGGCCTTCAGAACACGGGTAGAATCCTACTAATATTATAAGAATGTGAAAGTTTGGTGTGTTTGTTACTCCTTCACGCAATAACTACTGGACCAATTGCGATGAAATTTGGTGTTAAGCAGCTAGAGTCCTGGACATAGGCTAATACTAAACAACAGGGAGAAGCTACATAGTTAAGTATTATCAAACCCTAAATAAAAATGTATATCTATCTCATTCGTACCTTATTATTAGTTTTGTCTTGCATCTCCCTCTCGTATTCCCTAACGTCGTCTATGGTCATGTTGTACCACTCATCCATCCACGCGAACGCTTGCCGGTGACCGAGTAGCAATATCTCGCGGATCGCCTGTTTACAAATACAATTCTAATAAGTACATAAAACAGGTCAATTTTAGATCTTGATCATAGTCCAATCACAGTTCCATGCCTGAAATAAAATTATTTTGAAACATTAAGAAACTAGAGAGGTTGTTTATTTTAAACCTACTAGGTATAGCAATTTTAATAATAAAAATAAATGAAATTAAATATATTTAATTCAGGCATGTAACCATATTACAGTAGTATTAATTAATAATTAAAGACTAAGATAAAAATAAAATCAAGATTATCCACAATCAAGATTAATAAACTATGATAGAACTAATACAGACTACAAACTCGCATATCCGCATATTTCAAAAGTCTGCGATAGTTTTAATATTGCACCTTTATTTCAGAAAAAAAGGTCCAAACGCCGCCTATAGGAATTTAAGTTCTTTCAGGGATATTTTGTGCTGAACAAGCATTCGTTCGTTGCGCCGCGCCTTAAGCATGGAGGTAGAAAGGGCCGTAAGGGATTCCTAGGTCTTTGATTTAGCAGTTCTTTCTCTGAATACCACTTTTGACTGGCCTTATGGAATGAAGTCCGCCTTTATTATGTTAGGGCATCACTTCACTATCAGTACATAGTATAAAACAAAGTCGCTTCCTTGTGTCTGTCCCTATGTATGCTTAGATCTTCAAAACTACGCAACGGATTTTGATGCGGTTTTTTAAATAGATAGAGTCATTCAAGAGAAAGGTTTTAGAATATTAAATAAAACTACCCGCGTCCGAAGTCGCAGGCAACAGCTAGTTAAGTATCAATAACTAACAAACTCCTTACGCTCTGTGTATACTCTTCAACTTTGGTCTGTAGCCCCCACACTTCAAACTTGACACTGACAGCTTTATAACAACACATGATAGGCTTCTGCGTCTCCCGCCATCCTTCAACCAGCGGCCCACGGCCTGTCTTCTCAGATTTGAAGTACTTTGGATCCTCTGCTTCTTTATAATGGTGTGGCTTTATTTCATCATAAGCTATGTCTAGGAAGTCTACTTCTCGTTGTTCAAGCTCTTCTGGCGTCATTGCTAGGCACTGGAATAACAAAAAGTCATAATACATTGCAGCCCTAAACCATGGTAAACCGTGACTTCCTTTCGCCAAATCTCGCTGTGCCGTAAATTGAATTTGAGAAAGAAATGGACGGCCAGTGAGATGCTTCATCGAGCTCTCGTGCGCCGGGCATATAGCCTAGCATAGTCAAATCAAATCATTTTTTTGCATATTTATTTAGTCGGCGGCAACTTGGGTACTGCAATAAAAAATGGTTGTCTGTGAAGTCGGTTTACGGACGATATTTTTTCGTGATAACGTCTTATGAAAACATTGATGGTAACCATAGCAACGATAATACGTTGGTTACCTTGTCAATAACATAACGCGCGTTCCCGGAACTTGACGCATGACTTCACACTTTTTTGAGAGTGCAGATGTTATCACGTCAAAAAACCGATCGGTAAGAAAGAAAGAATGCATAAAGTTTTCTTACATTTTCAGTAGTTCCATTGTTGTCTTCATATCTTGTTTGTATTGAAATAGAAAACTTTGGTAGGAATGAACACTGAAAGGGAAAAAAACAAACCATAATTAATTTAAATAAAAAAAATGAGAGTCATTAAGGATAGGTCCATAATTATGGTATTTTATGAAACTTACTGTGTATTCTGCAACCGGTCAGCACATGTAAAGAGAAATAATTATTTTTAGTTAAACTTATATTTGAATATTGATTTATCTGTACAAGGAAGGGCTAAAAACTTACCAGTTATAGTATAAGGATAATAATTCCACGCTTTCTCTGTTATGTAGAAAATTTTTGGTATTAGAGCCTGGAGCCAGTAGGGTAAATGACTGGAAGACAAAATAAATAACATTATTATTAAGAAAATTGTTTCCCTATTTGTACTTGCATATGAGCTGATTTGCACAACCAGACCTTTCTGGATCCTTTTTGCGCGAGAATGGAGTTTCATTCTCACGCAAAAAGGACCCTCTCAGCTTTGTCGACAATGTTCCGAGGAAAGAACTTATAAATACATCTGGGGCCCTACCTCGGTAACTGCGTCGGCTTCAAGCCGAGACGTCGATATCCCAAACTGCGTCTCACAATGGGCGGAAATTTGAGATTGCCTTTCATAGGAATTTTGAAACAATTATGTAGTTTTTTTCGTGTGTTTTAAGTATGCAGGATAACCGGGGACATCAAAACATTCAAAAATAAGTGATTATGGATATATTATTTAAAAAAAAACAAAGTGTTATTTTGTGGTGTTTTTTAAAAATAACATAACCAGAAACTTATTTTTAAATTTTTTAATGTTTCCAACAATCCTGCATACTTAAAACACACGAAAAAAAACACTTAATTTTTTAAAACTCCTATGAAAGGCAGGCTCAAAATTTCGCCGTGTGGGGCGCGGGTCGGCATAATCCGACGCGTCGGCTTGAAGCCGACGCACTTACCGCGGTAGGGCCCCTGGAGCCAACTAAGCCGCGGGATTCATCACAATGTTTTCCTTCACCGTAAGAGCAATGATAAGAAGCGCACATCATTTTTTCCTAAGAAAATTGGTACAGCGGGGATTCGAACCCAGAACCTTCAGAATGAAAGTCGAGGTATCTACCACTATGCCAACACCACTCTATTAGTTACCTAAAACCTACAATATTAGCAGTTTCTGTGCTCTTCATGATAATAATGATAATTAACTAAGTAATTAGAATTCATCAGATAAAACATAAACGAATGTTTCAGCTGTGTGTAAACAGTACATTAATATGTTATTATTACACTTCAATGCCATTAAATAAAACATACAGATAGTAGACTGAGGAAAATCTTATTTGTAACTTATTTGTTTAATAAACATACAGAAATGCTAGACACATGAGAAACACAGTTCTATCAAAGTAAGCAAAGCTTGCAAAGCACAGATTAAATGACATAAAAATCTCAATCAACATAAAAATACTTTTTTTTTTTTTAGAATAATAATTTATTAAAGTTTAATTTTTACTCAATCATAAAAAACTGCTAATATTATTTTTGTTATGGAGATATCTGGGATCCTTGAAAATCTATACATCTATACATATAACTAGCTGCGTCCCGCGGTTTCACCCGCGTAACTCCCGATCCCGTGGGAATATCGGGATGTAAGCTATCCTATCTCTCAAGTTGGATCGAACTGCACATGGTGTGCGAATTTTATTGGTTCGGTGGTCGGTTCGGTTAAGTGTATCGGTTAAGTTTATATATATTATAATAAATATAAGAAGATAAATCTGTAGACATAAAAAAATCTGTAATTGTAAAATATCCAGAAAAAAAATACACAGGTCGTCTTAGAATCGTTAGCTGAACACGATAGGGTAGTTTTTAGAATTTTTGTTTGTCTGTTTGTCTGTTTGTTTGAACCAGGTAATCTCATAAACTAGAGAACAGATTTCAACGAGGTCCACACCAATATGTTCAGAAAATACCAGATTAACATTTAGGGTATTTTTCAATTTAACTTTAATACAATAATTTTGATATTTGATAAAAAAACATTTAAAAAATGTGAAATCGAAATATTTTTCCGTGTAAAACGTAATCAAACGTCAAAAAGGAACAGTACGCTTAGCACTACTTTTTAACGTATTCGATCAAACATACTATATTGCGTATTTACTATGAAACTTCCTAAAAATCAACTTACTAGATCCATCCGTCTCTGAGAATATCGGTAGTGACACACCGACAGACAGACGGACAAGAGAGTGACCTTATAAGGGTTCCTTATTTTCGAGTGCTTCAACAAGTCATACTAGGCGTACAGGTACATGCCTCCGCTCAAGATGACAGTTGTCATAAAACCAAATAGTTTGCATATACATATCTACTACCTACGTGAAACTGAAAATGAGGTTAGTACAAAGAGGTACTACTACATAAAATTATGGATCTCCTTCTCGATGTTGCACTTATATCGCGCTCAACTAATTTATTTAAATAGTTTGAATTATGAGTTCAAGTCGCGGACACCTTAGAAAATAAAAACAAAATAAAAAAAACCGGCCAAGTGCGAGTCGTACTCGCGCGCCGAGGGTTCCGTACATTAGTTTATATACACCTTGATTTTTATACACCTAATAGGGACCATAGACTTCAGTAATTTCAATTCAACTTGCTAAGTCCGACCGTTCCTGAGATAATCGGTGGTGACACACGGACAGACAGACAGACAGACAAGAAAGTGATATTATAAGGGTTCCTTTGTTACCTTTTGAGGCACGAAACCCTAAAAAGAATTTTCCAAATCGGTTCAAGCGTTTTCGAGTAAGTAATCGGCAAAAATACATAAAAAAATATACGCGACGATTAATAATTGAGAACCTCCTCCTTTTTTGAAGTTTTTGAAGTGAATAATAGATAAGGTATGTTTGTAAAAATCAATTTTTAGGGTTCCGTAGCCAAATGGCAAAAAACGGAACCCTTATAGATTCGTCATGTCTGTCTGTCTGCCGTATGTCACAGCTACTTTTTTATTTTGTTTTCCCCAAAATTACTTAGCCCTAGCTACCTAATAAAGAAAATCTGGGCAATTTGGTCTAGAATTCAGAAAATTGCAAAAAGGGTCCGGACATTCAGTATGGGAGCGTGGCAGTGTTATGTTTTTTGCGCTGTGATTTTAGACCCGATGGATAAATAATGCCCTTACGCTTTATAGGTATTGTATGAGGGCATTTTTTGTTCATTTAGGTGGGTATGGGTCTCAAAGTGAACCGTACACTTTTGAAAAATCATAGGACATCATTTTTCTTTAAATATTCAATTTCCCAGACGCTTTAGTAGTTGGAGGTTAACTTAGAGGTTTTAGATGGGAACCACACTTTTGGCATAAACAAAATGTCCTTTTGTAGTTTGGCATAAACGTTCTAGCATAATAAAATAACCCTAGGCATACCGTAATTTTACACAATTATTATTGGCATAAAGTCACCGCGCACTTTTGGAAAATCATGGAACATCACGTTTCTTCAAAAACCCTGTATCCAATACGCTTTAGAAGTTTGGTGTGAAGGCATTATTTGTTTTCTTCGATGTCTTCTATCCATAGGTATAGGTCTCTAAGGGCATCGTGCACTTTTGTAAAATCATAGGACATCACGTTCCTTCAAATACCCCGTTTCCGAGACGTTTTAGATGTTTGGTGTGAAAGCATTTTTTGTTCAACGTAATGCCCGCTATCAATAGGTAAGGACGTTATTTTATGTATAAGTATCTATTCTGTCCAATGGCCTTTCATATTTAATCATTAATAATATTTGAAAATAAAAAACAAAATTTTATTTGCACCAAAATAGATTATTATTTGCATGATGTTGGTGTTTATAAATACTATAACCCCTTATATTATGAATACAAAAATATGGATAGAGGGACAACGGTAGTTAATAATTCTTTTTTACTTTATTTTACAAAAAACCAAAGATGAGATGATGAGGAAGACTAAGATGTTGAAAGTTTTGTGCGAATATGAATTGGACTTAATTTTAGCTTATTATATTGTTGCGTATTATGTTCTATTTGAGTGAAATAAATAAATATAAATATTACTTACCTACATAAGTGCCTTTGCCAAATCAATCAAAAAATATAGCTTAAAAACAATGTATCTATTTTGTTATTATATCTTACACCGAACGTTAAATAGTATCTATGCGGGAAAATGCTAGGCATTCTATATAAACCAAAACCACATCGCGAACGAAGTCGCGGGCAACAGCTAGTAATATAATAAAATCGTCGTGAGTGAACTCTGTACATTGAAGATATTTTTTAAATTTCTACTGGAGGGCAGTTTATTATCGTATAAATATAAAATTCGAAATCTTTACTGACTGACTATTAACGCCTAGCTCAAGCTAATAAATGGATCAGGCTAAAACTTGGCATACATATATATCTATTATGACATATTTATTAGATAAGAAAGGATTTTGAAAAATTAAACCCTGACGCGGACGAAGTTGCAGGTGAATACATAATAATCTCTATATATATAAAATTCTCGTGTCACGGGGTTCGAACTTGAACACCTCCGAAACGGCTCGACCGATTCTCATGAAATTTTGTGAGCATATTCAGTAGGTCTGAGAATCGGCCAACATCTTTTTTTTTTGTTTTTTTTTTTTTTGTAAATAGTAAAACAACGTTTGCCGGAACAGCTAGTAATGAATAAAATTGTGTAAGCTTAAAAAGTTTATAGATGCCAGTAGGCTGTCTGTCTATGGAAGACTAGCTTTAGCCTGCAAGTTTGTCCATGTAGGGTATAAAGTTTTCTTTCTTATCAGATTCTTACATCATACAATGAACACACCCTTCAAGTTTCAGGTCTCTACGATCAGCGGTTTAGGCTGTGCGTTGATCTGTCAGTAATTCAGGACAAAGCATTTTACATGTATAGATTCCGTGAATCTTATTACTCGAACCTACAAGGAAAAGAAAAGACATCCTGGGCTAGAAAAGCTCCAACTACAAAAGGGTAGCTGCCTTCATTGGAAGGCACACTCGCAATGTTACGACCCCACACAAAAAGTTGCTTAAAGTGTTAATGCAACTGATTGATTGCTGATAAAACTATTTTTTTAAAAAATCCATACCTAGATAAATGTATCCTCTTTTCAGTAAACTGTCCCTGACCATTGACTTCGTCGGTGACCTGGTCATTGGCTACAACTTCCACACCTTCACCATTGCTAGATTGTTCGAAGCTGTGTCGAGCTATCATGTACAACTGGCCGATTCGATACTGGGAATAAAAATATTAATAGTTATTTAAACAGTCCAATTTAATGTGGATTAACGATTGATAACTACGAAATGCAGTTGTTGAGAGCTATAAATGGAAATGCAGTTTGCTATGTGTACAAACTCATTGGTACTTATGGTTTACTAGCTGCGCTCCGCGGTTTCACCCGCGTAACTCCCGATACCGTGGGAATATTAAGATGTAAGCCATCCTATCTTTCAAGTTGGATTAAACTGCACACGGTGTGTAAATTTGATTAAAATCGGTAAAGTAGTTTAGGAGTCCATCGTGCACAAACAATGTGACACTTAATTTATATTTAAGATATATTGTAGCGACCCGCTCCGGCTTCGCACGGCTATATTATGCATGTATTATACATATAAACCTTGCTATTGAATCACTCTATTAAAAACACCGAATCAAATCCGTTGCGTAGTTTTTAAGATCTAAGCATACATAGGGACAGACAGCGGATAGTGACTTTGTTTTATACTATGTAATGATTTTATAGAAAACTAGCTGAAGCTTGAAGCAACTTTGTTTTATACTATGTAGTGACATGGGTAAAATTAACTATAGTAACTGAATAATTTGTTGAATAAGGTAGAAACATAATAGTCTTGTAAGGTACTCATAAATTATTCCATACAAAGCCACCCTCACATAAAGTAACTACAGTCTATTTATAGCCTGACCTTCAGTTCTAAGCAATCAGTTTCAGTCATATTTGGCGCTCAATCAATACAGGAACACAAGCACAAGGTTGTTAATGTCATTAAGTTACCACACCTAACCAGGATTTATGAGGAAGTTTAAATAATAACCTATTAGCTAATTACGGTATCGTTTCGGGAAATTACATGCAGCACGGACTAATTAACAATTTACTGAACGTTTAAAAATATAAATGAAAGAAGAAGGGTGAAAATATAGCGCTAAATTACATTATAAAAACAAATACTTGTAAGTATTACCTCTTCTACCGTCATCGGCATACAAATCCTAAATTCTTTGGTTAGTACCATTGTTGTTTTGTGAAGTTACACTACAAAGAATCTAAGTTTATTTGATACCTTTACTGCAAATTCTGGAAAGAAAGCTCACACGTATTATAATGTTTTTCAGAATTTTTTAACTGGCTCACGTACCGCACGTCGCTCACGAAACGAAAACGAAATTTTTCTATGACAGTGACACTGACACAACTAACAAACATTTGAAATTGACTTTGACATTGGTTAAGTTAGAGAGGCTGCGTTTTGTTCTAAATAAATTGGTAAATTAGTTCAAACGTAGGTAAACATACCGTCGAAATTATTGTTATTAATTTTATCCTTTTTGCCATAAGCCTCTGCAGGACAAACATGGTTATCTGGAGAAATCAATCCTTTTATCGAAATAAGAAGATTTTAAAAGAAAGCATGGAAAGAAAGGATAAAGAAGTGGATGAAAGAAAGTAGAAATCAAATCTTAGATGAGGCTGTATGGGCTAAAAGTTTTTTGCTTGCCCTGGATTGCGGTATAAAGAAAAATAGCTGACAAATGACAGATGTTTTTAATATTTTTTGGGTTTTTGATTCATATTGGTCGAATCGAAATTAATCGAATGCTCATTGTGTTTAAAGTACCTACTATTAATTATTATTCTATTTAACGCATACTAAATATAGTTCGTCGGATAGAGAGTAAGGTGAAACGTACTTTGCACTGTAGTTGGTACATCAGCAGTGTCAGAAAAATGGATTCTAAAGAAGTTGTGGAGCACCTCGTCGCTTTGAAAGTCATGAGACTAACCAAACCGGCTTTAATTAGTCCTAAAATCGTAACATGTGACTCTAAAGATTTACCAGGAAACATATTGAACAACTATTTGAAGGACGATGCTACAGCAGTTACGCAAATGGAAACCCTTGCTGCCGGCCAGTTTTTGTTACTCCCACAAAGTTTCGGAAACATCTATTTGGGTGAAACATTCTCTTGTTACGTCTGCGTACACAATGAAACTAATCAACCTGTTCAAAGTGTCTCCATTAAGGCTGATCTACAGACAAATTCTCAAAGAATCGTGTTAACAACTCAGCAAAGTCAGAATCCAAGCATGTTAGATGTTGATGAGACATTGAGCGATGTAATACATCATGAGGTAAAAGACCTTGGCACCCACATACTAGTCTGCGAGGTCACTTACATGTCTAACTACAACACTCTCGCTTCATTCAGAAAATTCTTTAAATTCGAAGTTATGAAGCCATTAGATGTAAAAACAAAGTTCTACAATGCTGAATCTGATGATGTCTACCTTGAAGCTCAAGTACAGAACATCACATCTGGCCCTATTATTCTGGAACAGGTCTCTCTAGAAAGCTCTCAACAGTTCAACGTGACATCTTTGAATGAAATAGACAATGAAATATCTGTATTTGGGAATGTTACACTTTTACAATCTCAAGAAAGCTGTCAGTATCTCTATTGCCTATCCCCAAAGGAACATATTTCCAAGGAGATCAAATTGTTGGCGGCTGCTAAAAATATTGGCAAATTAGATATTGTTTGGAGATCTAATTTAGGAGAAAAGGGGCGTTTACAAACCAGTCAACTCCAACGAAAGACACCAGACTATGGAGATATTAGAGTCACATTTGAAAACTTACCGAGCAAAGTACCTGTTGATGAACCTTTTAACTTTATTTGTAAAATAGTAAATGCTAGCGAAAGGACTTTGGATTTAATACTGAAATTGAGACCCTTACATGATGCAAGTTTGCTATGGTGTGGTATTTCTAATAGGAAGTTGGGACCGTTAGAACCTGGGAAAAATATAAATGTAAAATTAACTGCTTTGCCAATCAATACTGGTCTAAACAGCATAGCAGGTGTATCATTAGTTGATTTATTTTTAAAGAGAACATATGATTATGATGATTTAGCATCTGTTTTTGTAATATAATTAAGGCAGCTCTATTTAAACTCATAGAATGTTCTGGACTTCATCATAATATTATTTAGTTAATTTATACCTAGTTTATACTACAATAAATATGTATAAATGTCTTTATGTATGTAAGTATAGTTCTCTTTCATGAATAAACTAAATAGATAATTTGTGTGCAGTTGTTTCTAATTCAACAGTATTCACTAAAGTTAAGATATGGCAGTTGGTACAATCTATTTGATATGGTAAAGTCCTAAACATTTATTCGTTGACTCGTAAAAATCTTCTCGCCCGCGCCGCCGTTAAAATTGAACAAGTAGAAAATGTGAACCTCCTTTTATTAAGTCGGCTAAATATACTTCGTCAGACGCGGCTGTATGGGCCTAAAGTTTTTTGCTTATCCCCGAGGTTTTATCAAGAAAAAAGTTTATTGACAGCAATATAACTTGACTGACATTTGACGTTTAAACGTTCATTCATACTCAGCTGTCAGTTGTGTGTTGAAAAGTTTGATTTCCCCTCCTTCCTATTTTCTTTCGTTCTAATGGTATTAATCCCTCGAAAAGTATTTAAATAAGTGTATTTATTCGTTCTAATAGGATTCTAAGTGGTATCTTTAAGTAATGGCTACACTTAATTTCTAACATGAATATTTTCAGCGAGCTATCATCACATCTCTGATGTGGCCCAATCATGTTGTAGTGAGGTGTCGTTATCTTGCTTATTTGTTTCTTTTTATTCGGAAGCAGCTTTTATATTAGTCAGAAATGGCGTACCAAACGTTACTCCAAGAATACATGCTCGTACCGCCCGTAACAAGGGCTTACACAACGGCTTGTGTTGTGACTACACTGGCTGTGGTAAGGAACATGTATTTCTCTTTATTATGCCCTCTTTTAGGAAATTCTGATTCTATCTTATGTAAGAAAGCAGTTTCAACTTCAACAATTTGCATAGAATATTCCCAACAACTCTTGAAAGTTGAAGTTTGAATTCATAAGTAGCTCTGAAGTGTTTAGGTACCTACGGAAGCGACCCTGTGCAAGAAACAGTCTATAATCTTAATATTAGGGTTCTGTACCTAAACAGTAAAACTGGGACTCTTTTCCAAAGACTCCACATTCCGTCTGTCTTATCTGTCACCAGGCTGTATCTCATGAACCATGATAGCTTTAAAATTTTCACAAATGTATTTCTGTTGCCGCTATAACAACAAATGCTATAAAACAGAATATAATGGTACGGTAAACCCTTTGTGGGCAAGTCCAACTCCACTTGCCTATTCTTTCACATCTCACCTGCTTAGATGAAATAAGGTGTTAATTCATCAACTGGCAGATAGATGGCGCCATATAAAAATGTATGAAGAAACCCCCGAGCGGTTTTTCTGCCAGTTGACAGTTAAATATCTCAATTGACTATTTTTTTGTTTCAGCAACTAGATCTAGTCTCACCATTTCAACTGTACTTCAACCCAATTTTGATACTAAAGAAGTTCCAATTATGGAGGCTCATCACCACATTCCTGTTCTTTGGAAACCTAGGATTTAATTTCTTCTTTAACATGATATTCACGTACAGATACTGTAGAATGCTAGAAGAGGGGTCTTTTAGAGGGAGAACAGCTGATTTCGTGGTCATGTTTATGTTTGGAGGAATTCTGATGATTGTATCCTTTTTAAATATATATTAATAGTAATATTGTCTCATGGTTTTGTCCATTTAAAACTAATCCAGTTGCATATTGGCAAAAATTGGCCTATGTAATAAATGTATCTTCATACCAAGTTTTATCATAATATTATATTATATAATATCAATAAATATTCTTGATTCTTGATTCTTGATTATCAAAATGGTTACAGTTACTTGTACTTGTATTGTATACGGGCTGTTTTCCGCAATTAGACCCTTTTTAATTGGGTCCTGTTTGCGTGACGATGGAGTAGGCTTGCCCAGCACCTACTACCCTCTCAGCTTAGTCGACCATGTCCAGAGGAGAGAACTTGTCAATACTTCTGGAGCCAACTAAGCCGCGGGTTTCATCACGATGTTTTCCTTCACCGTAAGAGCAATGTCAATTAGCGCACATACATTTTTCTTATGAAAAATACATTGGTGAACGGCCGGCCTGGATTCGAACCCACGACCTTCAGAATGAAAGTCGAGGTATCTACCACTAAGCCAACACCGCTGCTCCCGCTCCGCTGGTTACAGTTAATGAACCTATTTATTACAAATGAAATCTTTTATCTTTATGACGTTAGAGTAGATTAGCTGTCCTGCAACTTCACAATGCTTTTTAACAACACAATGGAACCATTATGTACATGTTTCTGCTATACTTTGTCTGTTTATCGGCTGAGCTGACTTACTTTATTTAATTTTAGGTCACGTTAGAGTATGTTTGGGATGATAGTACAACTACTATTACTGCTACTACTGTCCAACTAGTTGGCCCATTGGACTCTGCAAATTAGGCCTGTGGACCAACTATAAAAACAGTTAAACCACAATGTCTTGATAAAGAACTGCAGCCAGTTTTTTTGCATATGGCAAAACAATGTTTGCCGGGACAGCTAGTAATAATATACTATTTAGTAGTGACACAGGCAGAAAAAACTCTAGTGACATAGGATTTTTTTCTGCCCATGTCACTCCTAATAGTGCTACAAGCAATTCCATTACTGAATTCACAGAACAGAAAAACGGAGCTTCCTTTTTTCCGTGACTGAATTAGAAACTGCTAACACATTTTAACTTTAATTTAAATATTTTAGTCTGCGTCTCATGATATGCTTATAAAATCTATAAAATGATCCTTAACTCATTGACAGCTTTGTGCGTTTTTTGTGAATCTACTATTCTTAGGCCAAGCATTCACCATAATGATTGTATATGTATGGTCCAGAAGAAACATATTTATAAGGATGAACTTTTTTGGATTGATCAATTTCCAGGTAATGAATAAACAATATCGTAAGACATTACACACAGCGCGATCTAGCCGCAAGATAAGCAACTAGGGTCGTATTATATTGGCAAGACAATAGAATACTTTATACTTTTGTAAATCTACATGCTTACAGAAACATCCAGACGAGATACAAATATCTGATTTATTTAAAAAAAAAAATTATAGGACAATCTTTTGAGTATCTATAATTTATACGAAAAATAAAGGAACACATAATTAACAGCTTTACTTCCATGACAGCAAATAAAAAAATGAGGCGGACTGGGGGGTGTTTGGTTTTATTTTCGTTACGGAATTTCTTGATTCGGTCGCCGCCGCGCTCAAAGCCCGCGATAAAAGCTATGCAATAGCTTAAAAATTAGAAGCCCTTACTATTTTTTTTTATCTAGTTATTGGATAACTCTATTTTCAACAAGAAGAGGTTCTCAGCTGAATGTGAGCGCGCGGTACGAGAATGCGCTCTGCGGCAACTATTTGTACTTACAGAAAATAAGATGCAGCTATTATCAAATAATTTAATTTTGTTCCCTCTCCAGGCTCCATACCTCCCATGGGTGTTGCTAGGTTTTTCCGTACTACTTGGCAATGCAATATCAGTGGACCTTGTCGGAATGGCTATTGGACACATCTACTTCTTTCTTGAAGATGTTCTACCGAGGCAAAGGGGAGGTCACAAAATACTAGCCACACCAAAGTTCTTGTAAGTTAACTATATTTAAACCAAAACAGGCAAGAGCCTTTAAACTAAAAAAAATAAGCCCTCTGTGCAAAAAAGGGGAATTGCAAGGCATTGTAGCTCTTCAACAGGTGAACCAATTAAAATATGGTGTTTATTTGATAAAAAATTGGTTCTGTTTTTATTTACGAAAATAGTAGGTAGGTATTTATTATTCTACTTACATACTATCGTGATTTTTATGAAAACATGCTGATATTGTTGATTAATTGAGATACTAAACATGTGCTAATAGATTAACATACTTATTCCCTTTCAGAAAAAAAATATTTGATCCTACACCAGAGCCAGATTACGGACCACTTCCCGAAGACCTAGCAGACGTAAGACCTGGAGGCTACAATTGGCGAGGTGATGAAGCCGGTGACGGAGACAGATAAACTATGTACAAATCAATGTGATGTTTCAAGCCAAAATACTTTATTTAATGCTTATGTTTTACGACCTGCATGGACGAGGGATATACTTACATCACAAAGGCCTATTCATTCAAACAAAAACTAAAGAACAGTCTCACAAAGTTATAAATATTGATATGCATATAAGAGAAAGTCCTAAATAAATATATTACAAACCAGTTGCTGAGAAAAATGTCTAAATACAACTTAAATTCAACAGTGGCAACACTAGTATAAGTCCTTATGAGGTTCTCGAACTGTCTATGCCTTGCTAATTATATCCCTCCTTCACAAAGGTCTATGGTTTACGGATTACCAATGGAAAGAAATGGATGTGTATAATTTGAATACAATGTACAACTATATTTTTAGATAGGCACCTACAGAAATCTCTATTTATTATGTTATTTCTAAAGTTTAAATCAATTTGAGGTAATGGAGCCATTTCTAAAATAATAATTGTGATCTGTTTGGAGTGATGAAATTTTTTAATAATTTTTAGTGTTTTCCTTTTCCTCTTGGTTAAAGTATTGCAGTATTTTCACATTATACTTACCCACTTAATAACCAGGAAATTTTATAGAAAAACCTTTGTATACCGAATGTTTTCCTGAATGAAATGTCGAAAATTATTTCAAGTAGACGCAAGGGTTTTGTGTTTTTTCTCTAAAATCAAATCATCATATTTTATTTTGGTTATTAAGTCTATAAAATAGAATAGCCTTCTAACTGAATTCATAAGTCGGTAGGTGTACGTGAAAAAACTATTATTGATAAGGTAGTTTTTTTCGTGTATAAAGTCTATGATAAGGGTCTTGTACTTTGTGAATATATAGTTTAAAACAAATTTAGTTTTATTGAAGGCAGATCACTAACTCTACAGGCCAAGGGACGATTGAATATATTTGAAGGCAAACCTCTACCTTTATTACCAATTAGCGACCCGCCCCGGCTTCGCACGGCTGTATAAACCTTCCTCTTGAATCACTCTATTAAAAAAAACCGCATCAAAATCCGTTGCGTAGTTTTAAAGATTTAAGCATACATAGGGATATAGGAACAGAGAAAGTGACTTTATTTTATACTATGTAGTGATAGTAATCATTATAGGTATTTCAAGTATTTAGATTGAGTATGAAGGTAGTAGCAAAAATGTGTGTATGATAATAGTATGGAAATTCCTTGAAAATACCAAAAAATAGGGTAACAAAATAATCAAGCATAAAATAGGACCTTTCGTAGGTAATGCTAAATAATCAAAAGAAAGCAAATAATTCAGAATCGTTTATTCTAATTTTCACGCAAGATGTTATAGCGAAATTAAATGAAATATATTCTCAAATCTCAACCTGCCAAATAAATGGTGTACAAAATACTTAGTTTAAAATCACAATGCCATTTTCTCAGAAAATAATGGAGATTATAGGAACCGTTTCCACGCATTCATAGAATGGCGCCGGAAGGAAACTGATAAGGCACTGTTTACCGGAAGTATTGTGCGCGCCATCTTGTTGACGATTGGAAACCATTATTATTTTAAATAAAATTACCCATTTAGTTAGAAGTTTATAACTGCACAGCCTTTATTGAAGCAGGTATAAATTTACATCAGCTAAACAAGCCGAGTCAAAATGATAATAACAATATACAGCACAATCATTAATTTACAATACAGTCAGCTATATGATTAGAATTATATTATTTACAAGTTATATTCATAGATATTTGTAGATAGCAATGGAGTAGGGAACAAAAATTATCATTATATCCACATGTGACATTATATTCCCTACCAAAAAACGGCAAATTAAAACTAGTGTTTTTTTTCTTTATTTTTTGACGTGAAAAATGGCTTAGGTAAATGAATATCCCAAAACGTTTAGAGAAAATTGCAATTACTGTTTGCCATAATTTCTATGTTGATCTGTTAGCTTTTCTGATTTCTCCCTCACTCCTCCTTGTGATTAAGAAATATAATAGTTACATAATGTAGCTGACTGGTATTGTTACCAAACACATTACAATAATTACAATTCAAAACCCACAAACAATGTACTCGATTCAGAATGAAAATTAAAAATGTAAGTAATCAGAATACTTAATTTAATAGAAATTGTACAAAAAAGCAATTAAAAAATGTAACAATAAGAAAAATATTAGGTTCTGAATCTGTTCCTGTAACATTAAATCTAACAACAAGAATAAAACTAATATCAGTCTTCATTCAAACGGAAATACATTCATACATTCCAAAAATGATTTTAATTGACTGATCTAAAGATACTCTATCAGGTTAATAAGTATTATCTGGTCACAATGGTGCAGACTTAGTCCAAAATAATACTAGAGGAGACAAGCCTAAACGTTGCAACCAACCACCCAATAAAATCTATTTTTATTCCAAAATGCCAATTGCAATAATTACGTGCAAAAATAGCAGTGAAGCAATTACTTATATCACAAAAAACTAGTAAATAAGACTACAAGTTCCAATTTAAAAGCTATTTATGTATTCGGCTAAAGACAAACTTGGCAGCAAGTCTTATCTGGCCATATCTTCAGTGTTGAATAGTTCAATTTTCTTTGATGAATCTATTCTGTTTAACATTTTGCAAATAGGACCAGTTACCACCTAGTATTTAGGTAGTCTCGACCAGTGTGATCAGTTAATACCTATACCTATAGAAGGGCCTTCGAACTCGAAATACAGGTCAAATCGAACCACATTTTTTTGTCTTTAACAAAAAATATTGTATTCCTTTATATAGGCCCGACATTAGAAAAAAAGCGTTCAATAATTACAATGAACGAGTTTATGATTGCAATAACCTAGAATCGAAAAAAAATCACAACAATTTATTCCTACAGGACAAATGATAGCGTCACTGCGTGATATTTGCTCGTGTAAACAATTCTATGTTGAAGATATTCGAAATGAAATATGTAGCAAGTGATTCCCCATTTCAATAATGATTAATCTCTGTTCAACACTTACAATCTGGACGAATTAACTTTGTACAAGCGTCTACCAAATAATTTCTGTAGAATTAAATGTTTATAAAATTACCTCCAACGATTGTAAAAAGTCATATCGTTTACTTTGTGTATAAATCTAACTATACATACATCCACCAGTCAAAAATTAGGACCAAAATGATTCTTTACAACAAATAGTATCTGTAAGTAGGTAAGTATAGTTTTAGAAATATACTAAATATTGAAATCTAAATTTTCTTATTACAACATCAGAGATAGTTTTTTATTATTTCTGCTTGAGATGTTGTTTTAAAATACACTAGAACATTTTACCTACGCATAAAATTATGTCAACTAACAGTGTATGTATTCCAATAAATAGTTTATCTATTAGTCCTACATTTTATCTCTATTTTAACTAATAGTTATAGAATTCTAATTTTGTAGCTATCGAATTAAGTAAATTGCTTTCAAATGCATCATCTGAAACACAAATCAATAACCTATTTCGAAAAATAAAATGTATGTCAACTGGAAATGGGGTAATCTAATTTGTAAACTAAATTCGACTACACGCGCGTTTTAAGGTGAGCCGTCTGAAGTTGCAGCGAATTGCGTCGTAGATTGCTTTTATACATGTTTGATAGCTTATTATTTCTTCTAACGAGAGCTCCAGCTAAAATCTGTCAGCCAATCACAGCGCGTTGCGTACCGAGAATGTCGTAGCGCGCACCGCGATTGGCTGAAACTCTGTCAGCCAATCACAGCGCGTTGCGTACCGAGAATAACGTAGCGCGCACCGCGATTGGCTGAAACTCTATCAGCCAATCACAGCACGTACCGAGAATAACGTAGCGCGCACAACGATTGGCTGACTTCGTCCAACCAAGCCCTTGCTAGTAGAAATAAAAAGCACCTTGGTATCACTTTCGTTTCTCATTACTTAAAGTGCCTACTTCAAAAAGTTCCAATTTTGATTACGCGCAGACTGTTATGGGGCATCTAGTAAACACATATTTCTCCCTCTTTTTGTAGCAACTTAAGGCGGTTCCACTTAAAACGCGAGAATTATAAGTAACAGTATTTCAACTTTTTGGTGTCGTTGTACATTAAACTACTCATTTTGTTAAACGATGAACAAAAATGTGACTAAAATCTACCTAAATAAATCACAAGGTGACATTTTCATAGCGCTACAATCGCGAGTAGCACCGTTATGTCGTCAGGTTTTCCTCCTGCAAACAAAAATATACAATCACTAAGTAACTTAAGTCACAGCGGTACCTTTGCCCAGGATAACTAGATAACAGATAGAACATACAGAATAATTTTCTTTAAAACTTACTTACTATTATTATCACTAGCAGAGCCTCGTATAAAACCCAATACAGTGGGATTATAGGAAAAGGTAGCCTATGTTACTCTTAAAATAGGTCCAGTAGTTTCAGAGCATAGGTAATAAAAATAAATAGTGCGTGCACTTGAGACGTCTGTCTGTCCGTCCGTCCGACTGATATTTATTTTGCTTCAACCTGTTACTTAAGTGTTACAGTGAAGCGCGCGCATCTTGAAATTTCACTCTCATTTTAATATAACGCGCCTAAAGAAGCATAACTTCAATTAGAATACCAACAGAATAGTTTACAAAGACTTTACAGGACAAGCGCTTGTGGAGCGGAGGGAATCGAATTCGCTAACTACTGCGCTAAATTATACTAATACTAGCGACCCGCCCCGGCTTCGCACGGCTATATTATGCATGTATTATACATATAAACCTTCCTTTTGAATCACTCTACCTAATAAAAAAACCGCATCAAAATCCGTTGCGTAGTTTAAAAGATTTAAGCATACATAGGGATATAGGGACAGAGAAAGCGACTTTGTTTTATACTATGTAGTGATTAGCTTACTACCGGCCTGTAACCTATTAGCTAAACTAGAAATCAAGCACAAATACTAACCAATAGCATCGATCCCATTTTGCCTAGCGCTCTTCGCGAATGGGGACATGTAGCAACCATCGAAGGACAGATTCCTCGCCATCCACGCGATGGAGTTGGCGACTGCCTGAAGCCGAGGCGAGTCTCCGGCCGCGTCTTGCGCGCGTCGCATCTCAGCTACCAACACTGGCTCGGGGACGTTATCAAACACACCGTCTGTTGCTACGAGGATCACATCGCCGCATTCCACTGTGAACTCTGACGTTTCAGCTGATTCTGGCCTGGAAATAATGAATAAATAAATATTGCAGGACATTCCACACATCGCCATCTAGCCCCAAGCTAAGTAACTTGACTTGTGTTATGGGTGCTAGACAACGGATATACTACTTATATACTTTTCTTTTGTAAATATATACTTATAATACATAGAAACAACCAGACCACAGACAAATATCTAAGCATAAATACTTGTCTGAGGCGGGAATCGAACCCGCAACCCTGTGTTTGGCAGTCCGGCATGGTGACCATCGTGCCAACTGGGTATAAACATGAATTAAAAAAACGGTTGTCTGTAAATTCGGATTACGGACGATAATTTTACGTGATAACGTCTTAAGAAAACATTGATGAAAATACGTTGCTGTGGTTACCTTGTCAATAACGTGATACTTTTTTGTGAGTGCAGTACGATGTTCATCGATTTATAAGGCGTTATCACATCAGAAAAAGTCAACTTATGACGGTACGGGTGGTGTAATTGCTAAGCGCAGTTGAACGATATTCTTGGTATGCAAGTTCGAGTCTCGTCTCAGTTTCAATTTTTTTCCCTAAAAAATATTTTCATATAGACCAGTGGTAACATGAATTTATTAAGGCTGCTCATGCTGCCAAACGCAACGCGCCAGAAATACCCGTCGCTTACAACTAATATTGTTGATTGTAACGAATGTGTTTTGTTTTTCTCAAAAGTGCTGAGATGGCGAAAATTCTTTGTCATTTCAAAGCTAGTTTTAATTCTTAATTTTAGGATCGCTTCTAAACTATAGGAAATGTTTGGCTCAAAATCACACCAAAATGTCGGTAAAAATCTCACCTATAATTCCATCTCAGCACTTTTGATAAAAACAAAACACATTCGTAACAATCAACAATTTTCACCAACGAAGGCGACCGGTGCCAATAGTAACTATTTAGTAGGCTGTGTACCAAGGTCGTTGGCGTATGGACCCCCCTTAAGAATGGTATTTGAAACCGTATCTAAATTGTTTAAAAAGATTAGCACTACAGACATAGACGACCTCTATGGCGCGATGGGGCTACGACACAGAAGGTTCAATTCCCGCCGTGTTTTTCTATGCATAATATAAACTATTTACACAAGAAAAATGTATATAGTATTCTATCCGTTGTCTTTCACCCATATTAAAAACCTATAGTGACTAAGGTTGGGGCTAGATGGCGTTGTGTATTATGTCTGACAATATTTATTACAAACCCATCAGTGAAATTTAATGTTTTGAGATTTTTTATTGTACCATAGTACACCTTATTTTTAGTAAGTTTACTTTTACAAAACGATGTATTTGAAGTCTATATCCTTATTATCAATCCTTCTTTCTATTTATCAAAGGGCTGACAACTTAAACACGAATTTGATTGAGTGCAAATCTATAGAACATAATTACCTAGGTACTTAAATAGATAATAAATAATGGTTATCAATAATGGATGGATGCGGGGGTTACCCTTTATACGTGTTGTTTTTAGAGAGTTTAAAAAAACTATAAATTATAGTTACTTATTTATTGTATGTCATGAAAATGAGGGCTCCTGGTAAACTTCCAATGACAATAAATATTCAGATAGCAAATATAAAATGGACGGACTTTTATTTATTTAAACAGCGAGACAAAAATTAATAGGAAAATTTCGATAATAGCATACTCGTGTTTTTACGATTACGATCAGCGTTTGCCTACGCTTTTTATCTAAATATTTATGAACTTTATTTTTAGATTATTCCAGATTCTCGAGTTTAGGTGCGATTTCTGCTGCCTGTGATTATCCCCAGCCAGTGTTACGTAAGATCAAATAATTGAAGTTGCTAAGACAAGCCATAAGGTGGGTAGGTATAGACTATAGACCATTTACTAATAACAGAACATCGATCGTGCATTCGCTGTTTTTAAATTTACTCGAACCACACTTCGAACATTTGCATGTAATGTACAGTCGGAATACCAATTAGCTGAACCCAACGTGACCCAGAGCTCACTCGTAATCTGTAAGGTTGTAAAGTAATGTAAGTACTTGATTCTGTATGCTATTAAATACTACATTTTTATAGATGTGCGAGTGAGTTCTGGGTCACGTGGGGTTCAGCTAATTGGTATTCCGACTGTATCATTAGTAAAAACGTTACATTACATTGAAATGCTCCAGTCTTAACTCACTCTTAGAAATAGGTTAATGAAATCAAATCTTTATCCTTTCTCCGACTAAATTAGCTTTATGATTATTAGATTATCATAACATTTTATTTATAAACCAATTATTATTAACAATATATGGAACTCATCACGTGAAGGTATTGGCAAATATCCAATGAGCTAAAAAGTCTAATATTAGTGTATACAGAAATATCGCAGAGTTGCGGAGAATCAGCACATGACTAGTCCCGTGGTAGACTGCGATTTTATAAATTACCACATCACTGTAATTACGGTGAAGGAAAACATTGTGATAAAATCCGCGGCTTAGTTGGCTCTAGACGTATTGAGAAGTTCTTTCTTTTGGACACAGTCTACCTTATTAATTTATTATGACACTAGCGACCCGCCCCGGCTTCGCACGGCTATATTATGCATGTATAAACCTTCCTCTTGAATTACTCTATCTATTAAAAAAACCGCATCAAAATTCGTTGCGTAGTTTTAAAGATTAAAGCATACATTCCCTATGTATGCTATAGGGACATAGGGACAGAGAAAGCGACTTTGTTTTATACTATGTAGTGATTTGCTAGTGTTTACAAACTACTTACTAAAATCTTGGTTATACGTTCATAAAATACAAAAAAAAACCATAATAAATATTGTATGTCAGACGAGGCTGTATAGGTTAAAAGTCTTTTGACTGCCCTTTTGGTAGTATTAACAAAATTTTTACAAACAAAATTAACAAAAAAAATTACCTAAAAAATACATAACCTAAAATTCTTAAAAACAAACTCAAAAAATTGTAACTTTTTTCTGTTTTAAGTATTTGTTGTTATAGCGGCAACAGAAATACATCATCTGTAAAAATTTTAACTCTCTAGCTATCATGGTTCATGAGATGCAGCCTATTGACAGACAGACAGATGGACGGACGGACAGCAAAGTCTTAGTAATAGGGTTCCGTTTTTACCCTTTAGGTACGGAACCCTAAAAAACTAATTAGTAATTAAATAATAGTAACTTTATCTCTTTAATTAGTTGATAAAAAATCTAATCGAAGTTATTATATCTGATAGATATTTTATCTGCACTAGATCAGGGGCCTTATTCTGCTATTTGGCCAACCATTGTCATTATATCGAGACTATTGATATTATATCGAGATTGTGCCTTTATTTGGTATTCTGCTAAAGTTTTAATAACATCGCAATATAATCACTATGGAGTCTCAATGGTATGGTAATATTTACCTTGCAGGTGTTGCCTATAACAATATACCGTTTTGACAACTATCGAGATTCTATTAAGCCACAATTGTAGAGCAGAACACAAAAGTGAGTCAGTGGTGTGTCAGTGGTGTTTCGATAGAATAGTCAACGTTAGGAGAATACTAATTTGACATGTAATGTCATATTTTTGACATTAAATTTCTATTACGATTATATCGACACACTATTGAAACACAATTGTGTTAGCAGACTTAGGCCCCTGCCTGGCGTCGCGTCGCATTACTTACTATCGAAAACAACAACTCCAAATATAGGATCTAAAAATTGACAGAATCAGTGGGATGGGATCATTTAAAATGCGGTCTAACTTTTACCGACACGAAGAAAAACAAAATCACGAGACTTGGCAAAAACAAACCAATTTTTTTTTCTTAAGTAATAAACGTATTAAATGATCTATAAGACAAAAGTAGAAGCATGCGGGAACTAATTATAAATTCGTATAGGTATAAGAAGTTAGGCAAATTAATTCAAACAAAAGGCACTTAAGCCCAAAGAAAAGACTGATCTATAAACTGTATGCATGAGAAAGGATACGAAAAGAAACGGGGTTAATGACTAAGACACTGATAAACGGGGAGAAAGAAGAAGAAGACAGCAGACTCACGAAACGCCTTTTGAACTTAAACCGATCGCAAATGCGCTTGGTTACAATCGCTTTGACCGGTCACGGCGCTTTCAACAAACACTTTCACAACCTGAACATAACGGACAGCCCACTATGCAGAGCGTGCATGGAGGCCGAGGAGACGACCGCGCATGTGCTGCTGGACTGCACGGTACTAACGGAGATTAGACTCAGGACTTTAGGTGACATCAAAAGCCTTCCAAAGATTTTTGAAAAACCACATCTTGTGGCAAAATTTATGGAAGAGCTGGGCTGGTTCTCCCCCTGACAAGTAGAACCTTACGCAAAGGGGACCCAACTAAAGAGGTCTGATTGCGGAAAACAGCCCGTATACAAGTACAAGTACAAGAAGAAGAAGACAGCGCTATAATACCAAACGAATTGTAAGAAGAACCTAAGAAAAAGTATAACAAATAAATCCACACCATAAATTATTATAACGTGATAAGTATAAACCTCTAGCTAATATACAAAGAAACTGATATGGCAAAACAACACCTATAGATATTGGCTATAGGTACCTATAATTAATTCCGATGAGTTTCAAACCCCCGTCAATTAGTCTCGTGATGCGATGACTTCATAATAACATAACGTACTTATCTAACCCGACTCACAAAGGAAATGCAAATAAATACTCGGAACCGGCTTTTAAATTGAAGCCGCTACATTGTACTGTTTAATCTAGGTTTATTTCGGACTACTTCTGCTTATAAAAATGACCCTGGCGGTTGTCCAAAATGAAAAGAGTCAACAAAACCGACATTGTATTGAGTTCGTGACTTGGACCAAGAATATTTACTCGAATAATTTGAATAGGTACCCTATGTTGGCATTCCCCAAAAGATCTCTATCCATCATTGATACCTTATCATTTATCAAGTTGATAAGTGAATGCATTTTAAAATAGCTTAGTGGCTTAGTGATATCAAGATTAAATGCAATGTCGAATATTTTTCTCAATTGGAAGCCATACTTTCTTCACAGAAAATACAAAAAAAAATGGTTGATAATTTTACTTGACAAACGTCATAAAAAAATAAAACCATGAAAACTTGAGATTAAAAAAAAACCTTTAAATAAGTCTTCTATTCGACACTTGTCACCATAACACAAGCCCAGATGAGCTATATTATTATTAAACAATATAATAATTTTACGAAATATTGGTTGCTATGGAACGTGAGCGTTTCGGGAACGCGATGACGACAAACTTTTTTGTGATTGCTGCCGGTGTCCATCAATTTAATAGACGTTATCACGTCAAAAACTAACGATTAGAAACTGCTTTTTGTCAGTTTTACAACTTGCCCAATTATAACCAATCTTGCAAAACAACAAGTTGTGAAAGCATTGAAAATTGCAAAAATATTTCGTCTCTATTCTAAGAGAGTTGAATGCCATAGTCATAGGGCAAAGTGCAAAATTATTTCAATATGCATTAGGTATTTTGGGAATTTTGGCAACAGTGTATCGCTTTATTCTTATGTAATAAAGAGACTGCCTGTAGCCAGCTAAGAGTTGGCTAGAAATCTCTTCAATACGCAAGCTAAGGTAGACAATCTTGGTGAATATGAAAAGGAATTTCTTTTCTGAAAACTAAAGTTTGTCACGCAAGGTTACAACTCAAATAAGCACCTATAAAACATTAGAATAAGATGTTCGTTCGTGACTAGAAAACCTTAGTCATTAATTATTTTTATCTACTAACTAGCGACCCGCCCCGGCTTCGCACGGCTGTATTATACATGTATTATATTATCTAAAAACCTTCCTCTTTATCACTCTATCTATTAAAAAAACCGCATCAAAATCCGTTGCGTAGTTTTAAAGATCTAAGCATACAAAGGGACATAGGGACGGCGAAAAGTGACTTTATTTTATACTATGTAGTGATAGTGATGTCTAGCTGTTCTATAGGTACTTGTACAATACGTAACGTTTATCAAAATTTTTATCTTAACCTTCTTCAAAACACAGGTAAGTATACTAATATCACGAAAAAGTTATGTAAAAATGTTTGTAATAGGTAATCTCCGAAACTAATTAACCGATTCCAACAAAACTTGGTATTTGAATTCTGATAATTGACATAGGCTAGTTTTATCCCCATTTTTCCCACGGCATCGGGACATACGCGGGTGATACTGCGGGGCGGGGCCAGTACGTAAATAAGCGCATCAATATACGCGTTTGACATAGATACCCGTTAATTCATTAAGCCTTGAAATGTTATGTTTACAGAATTATCTTTATTGAAATGACCTTTCACTTGTTTCTAAACATCACACAGATAAATAGAGTTTCATCAAAATTTTTAGGGTTCCGCACCCAAAGGGACTCTAATATTACTAAGACTTCACTGTCTGTCTGTCACCAGGCTATATCTCATATTAACCCTGATAGCTAGATTAGCTAGACAGTTGAAATTTTCACAAATGATGCATTTCTGTTGCCGCTATAACAATAAACTAGCTGCGCCCCGCGGTATCATCCGTGTAAGTCCCGATCCTGTGGGAATATCAAAATAAAAAGTAGCCTATAAGCCTTCCTTGATAAATGGACTATCGAACACAAAAATATTTTTTCCATTCGAACGAGTAGTTTCTGAGTGTGCGCGTTCAAACAAACTCTTCAGCTTTATAATATTAGTATTGACACTAAAAACATAATATAATCGTACGGAACCCTTAGTGCGCAAGTCCGGCTCGCACTTGGCCCGTTTTATACGGCTATCGTGTCACCTCAATGTCATACAAAAACATCTTGATAAGTTATTCAGAGATATTCAGTCTGGATGTTTTCCAGTTACAATGGATTAATGTTTGTTTTCGTTTATATTTAGTTTTATGCGACACGTTTAAGTGGGTAGGTGATACGACGATACGAGCACGAGAAATGGAGTTAATGTGTCTTAAACGACGCCGTAACTTCGGTTTATCACTTACATATATAAATAGTTTTTTTTTGTTTAATGTAATGTATGATACATATGGGTCACCGTTATCTAAATTTAATGTTTTTTTTGCACAAATTTTCTCAAATGAAATTTTATAAAAAAACTTAAATAGATATCGCTTTAAGCGATAAGGACGTTTATTTGTACAACTTTTTAAAAGCTTTTATTTAATTATTTAATAAGCTTTTCAATATGTAGCCGTTTTAATCCTTTGAGTACGGAACCATAAAAAATATTGTCTACTTGACCCGGATCGACAGCAATTTACTATAATTTCAAAACAGATATTTGCGCAAATCATTTATTATTTGTGAATGAATATTTGTATTTGTTTACATATTTTCAAAATTACTTATAGTGAAAGATTTTGTTATGTAGATAATTCAATATTAAGCCTTGGATTGTGGAATTATATAGGTAAAAATAATAAGTTGTTACCTTGTGTTATGATGACCAGACAACTCGAAAATTTTTTTGTTGTAAATATATACTTTATAGTACAGTCATTTGGTAATTTTATAGATTTTGACGTGCTCTTACCGAATTTTAACTTTGCCACCTCGTATCTTTGCCGCTCGCGCCGCCATATTGCAAAAATGGCGCCTAAAAGCAGTTTTTTGATAATAACTCCTTTCCGACGCATTTTACAAGAAAAACATATCTATACAAAATAATAGAAGAGAAAATTTCCTACAATTTATGTCATAACCATTTTTTTCCTAAAACCAATAGTTTCGGCGTACGAGCGCCGTAAAGTGTAGTTCAACACACGTTTCGGCAGAAATACTCATTTCCACACCACCATGAGGTAGAGATAGCGGCGCGTTTTTTTTATCGTGGTGTCCCCAGTAGGCCTAATCCACATCTGACTCACTATTTCAAAATGTAGTTTTGCTTTAATCGTTCAATGTTTTGGTCGGAAGCAATAGCACTTTTAGGTGTTATACAATGAATGCCACCCATAGCATGAAAAGTATTATGCCCATCTAATGTTTGGGTGTTGAAATCGGCGTTGTCGAAAACAAACTGTGAAAACGACTGATCAAAGATATTCAATGGTGAGCGCATTATAGCTGAAACTTCGAACAGCATTGCTTGACAAATGGAAGAAAAAAAGCATTGCTCTTGCACATTCTATTATTGCCGCAGCAAGGCCGAAATCTTTTATATCATCAGTTCAGGTCGGAGTAGCAGTATTTTTATTTCAAAAATATAGATCTCGACGATTGATAGATACTTTATCATCTCTCGGATTTTGCTCTTCGTACACCGAAGCAATGCTGTTCGAAGTTTCAGCTATAATGCGCTCACCATTAATAAATAATAAATAAATAATAAATATTGCAGGACATTCCACACATCGCCATCTAGTCCCAAGCTAAGTAACTAGACTTGTGTTATGGGTGCTAGACAACGGATATACTACTTATATACTTTTCTTTTGTAAATACATACTTATAATACATAGAAACAACCAGACCTCAGAGAAATATCTAAGCATAAATACTTGTCTGAGGCGGGAATCGAACCCGCAACCCTGTGTTGGCAGTCCGGCGTGGTGACCATTGTGCCAACTGGGTCGTCAAAATATCTTTGATCAGTCGTTTTCACAGATTGTTTTCGACAACGCCTATTTCAACACGCAAACATTAGATGGGCATAATACTTTTCATGCTATGGGTGGCATTCATTGTATAACACCTAAAAGTGCTATTGCTTCCGACCAAAACATTGAACGATTAAAGCAAAACTAAATTTTGAAATAGTGAGTCAGATGTGGATTAGGCCTACTGGGGATACCACGATAAAAAAAACGCGCCGCTTTCTCTACCTCATGGTGGTGTGGAAATGAGTATTTCTGCCGAAACGTGTGTTGAACTACACTTTACGGCGCTCGTACGCCGAAACTATTGGTTTTAGGAAAAAAATGGTTATGACATAAATTGTAGGAAATTTTCTCTTGTATTATTTTGTATAGATATGTTTTTCTTGTAAAATGCGTCGGAAAGGAGTTATTATTAAAAAACTGCTTTTAGGCGCCATTTTTGCAATATGGCGGCGCGAGCGGCAAAGATACGAGGTGGCAAAGTTAAAATTCGGTAAGAGCACGTCAAAATCTATAAAATTACCAATTTTCAAAACTCCCGGAAAACTTTCCAGGTAACCTCTATTTTTTCGACCAAATGACTGTATGTACTATTATTATATATAATTTAAAATATTTGATTGAGGCGGGAATCGAACCTGCAACCTTCTACATCGCAGCGATCGTCTCGGACTTGTATGAATTATTCTACATGGGCTTAATTCCAACATGTTTATTGTCTGTCTATCTATCACTATCACTACATACATATATGTATAGTATAAAATAAAGTCACTTTTCGCCGTCCCTATTTCCCTATGTCCCTATGTATGCTTAGATCTTTAAAACTACGCAACGGATTTTGATGCGGTTTTCATAGATAGAGTGATTCAAGAGGAAGGTTTATATGTATAATACATGCATAATATAGCCGTGCGAAGCCGGGGCGGGTCGCTAGTTATAATATAATGGTGACTATATCAATACAGGTGCAAACAAATAATAAACATTGTTTTTGTATTATATACACTGTGGAATATTCTAATACAAGCATATTTATGCTTAAAAAAATATTCCAGCAACGAATACTGTTATTAAAAATTTATTATCTACTAGCATCACTATGTGGTTTTACCTGCGTTAGTCCCGATCCCGTGGGAGTATCGGAATAAAAAGTAGCCTATGTTACTTCCATTAATCAATGTATAATCTTACCAAGTTTTATCAAAATCGGTCCAGTAGTTTCGGAGCCTACTACACCTAAACCCGGCCAAGAGCGAGTCGGACACAAAGGGTTCCGATCATATTCTGTTTTTAGTATTTGTTGTTATAGCGGCAACAGAAATACATTATCTGCGAAAATTTCAATCGACAGACATATGGACAGTGGAGTCTTTGTGAAAGGGTGCCGTTTTGGTCCCTTTGGGTACGAAACAAACGTGACCCTTAGTTTAGTTTTACGGGGCTATTTCCGCACTTAAGCCTCTTCATTGGGGCCATTATGCATGTGAGAATATCCTACTTGTCACTCCAACCATCCCAGGTCCTCCCAGAAAGCTAGCAGCATTTTCAGGCTACTGCAGGCCTCCGGCAGAGCGATTGAAGAGACCGAGCCCAAAAACGTGACGCTTATTTAATGAAACTGACCTGTCACTAAGCACGTTCCTGTCGTGTCCAGGGGGCGGTAAGCTCAGCTGGTATGGAGTATTGAAGTAGTGTTGCTGTTCGTGTGAGCGGTGCACCACTCGCCCGGCTCGGACCACCATGTAGCCGCTGTCGCCGATGTTGGCGGCCCGCATTACGCTCTCGTTGCGATCTAGGATCATCACGCAAGCTGTGCTGCTACCTGGTGGATGGAAACAGTAACTAATAGAATCCTGATATCTATTGCTCCTGTATGGGCTGTTTTTCCATAACTAAACCAGTTGGGTTATTTTTGCAGCTTGCTCAGCATCATTCAGCACATATTCTATATACTCGTCAGCTTAATAGGTCTTTTGCTCTTTTTGAGAATTAGTAGCTAAAAAAACGGGTAAATGACAGGCGTAAATAACTGGCGTGATCATCTCGATGAACGTGGCACAGACTGTATAAACCTAGCCCAAGACCAAACTACTTGGAAAGACGTTAGGGAGGCATTTGCCCAGTAGTGGGATAGTATAGGCTAAGCTAACAAACACAAACTACTATCTACAAAGTACAATATTAATATATCTTTAAATCTCTGATTGGTAGATGCCAAGAGTATTGAGATAAAAGTAATTTTGTTATAAAGAGAGGCTACTGTTAGCTGGCAGCTTGGCTGGCTGCTTGTCAAGAAAATACTTACCTAATATAGGTTTCTTATGTTCCAAAAGCTCATAATATGATTTGGCCAGCAGATCGCTTGGCTCTGACAGCTTGAAGTGGCCCATCTGGACCAGCCTTTCGCATGTCTTCATGAGGTACGAAGAAAACTCGCCCGGGTCGATGCCGTATGCTCTCCATCCTCCAACACCGTCTGCGACTCCTGGTTGTTCCAATTTTAAATTATAATTAAAGATAAAAAAATAAAATACTTTGGTGTCTCAGCACTTCTGTTCGACTTGCACTTCTGTTTTACCTGTACTAGTCCTGTGGGACTATTAAGATGCAAAGTCACCTATGTTAATGATTTTTTATTTTTTTAAAGTGGCCTGGCACTGGGCTATCTGAAAATATTTTTTAAGGAAAAATGCGTCTTCAAAAATTGCGACTAAGACGAGACTCGAACTCGCATCCCTTGAATACCGTTCAAGTGCGCTGCCAATTACGTAACTTAGTCAAGTACCGTCATAGTCGAATTTAAGAATCGCATTAACATTCATACTAACAGATGCGCTAACGAAACTTAATTCGAAAAGAGGTTAATGCGATTCATAAATTTTTGACCTATGTTAATTTACAGAATTCAATTTATTTTTATTTGGTTCACTAGTTTTAGAGATTATTTATCAACAAGCTTCTGGCCGCATGGTCTAACCTACAGTGAATGGAATTTCGAAAAAACCTTTCTTAGTGGATAATAGATAGATTCCTACCCTTCACAAACACACCCTCCAAATTTAATGTCTGTGGGACCAGCAGTTTAAGCTGTGCATTAATATAAATAAATATTGCAGGACATTCAACACATCGCCACCTAGCCCCAAGCTAAGTAACTAGACTTTTTTTAGGTTACGGTTTTAGGTGCTAGACAACGGATATACTACTTATATACTTTTCTTTTGTAAATAGGTACATACTTATAATACATAGAAACAACCAGACCACAGACAAATATCTAAGCATAAACACTTGTCTGAGGCGGGAATTGAACCTGCAACCCAGTGTTTGGCAGTACAGCGTGGTGACTATTGTGCCAACAGGGTCGTCAAAATTAAATAAATATATCAATCAAGACTTTAGATTTCATACTCATCACTACATAGTATAAAACAAAGTCTCTTTCTCTGTCCCTATATCCCTATGTATGCTTAAATCTTTAAAACTACGCAACAGAACATGCATAATATAACCGTGCGAAGCCGGGGCGGGTCGCTAGTTTGATTCACAAACACAAGTATCTACATTAAAACTTTAACCTCTATATAATTTAATCTTATTACTGTAGATTTGATAATTTGGTATATAATTTTACAAGCTGCTGTAAAATGTATATTTAACTTAAAAAAACAACAATGAGGTAGGTATACGTAAACAAACATGACATAGAGATTTCTTATCAGTAAAAACCTAATGTGTGCTAGAAAACATTGTTTACAGCTATTTGTCTTACTAACATACATAGTAATTTATAATGTAGCAAATAAAAATGTATCATTATACATTAGTGGTATCACCAGGTGACATAATTAAACATATTTAGTAGCGTTTTTTAACCTTATTCATTATCCCATAAATGCCTAGGACTATTTTTTTCTCTGATTTGCATGGTTCTTAGATAATTTATTTAAGGCTGCTTATGCTGCCAAACGCAACGCGCCAAAAATACCCGTCGCTTACAACTAATATTGTTGATTGTAAGGAATGTGTTTTGTATTTCTCAAAAGTGCCGAGATAGAATAATAATAATTGTAGGTAAACTTTTTACCAATATTTTGGGGTAATATTGAGGCGAAATTCCTTGTCATTTCAAAGCTAGACTAGTTTTAATTCTTAATTTTAGGATAGCTTCAAAACTATATGAAATCTTTGGCTCAAAATTACACCAAAATATCGGTAAAAATCTCACCTACAATTCCATCTCAGCTTTTTTGAGAAAAACAAACCACATTTGTTACAATCAACAATGTTCACCAACGAAGGCGACCGGTGCTAGTAGTAACTATTTAAAATAGGCTGTGTACCAAGGTCGTTGGCGTATGGACCCCCCTTAAGAAGAAGAAAGAAGAGAAGGGTCAATATTGACCCCCTGGGCATTTATGGGTTAAATTGCCCAGTTGAACCATTGCAACTTTTTTATTACAAACATTGTGGACTTTAATCACCTAGAAATGGCTAAAATGAGATGGATATTTGAGGATCTCGGTATGTAACATCAAAAAGGAACCTAATTAATTTCTTTGAGATTTCAATAATGTTTTTTAGCAGTTTCCTTGTTTTTCCAAGGACTTTTATGTTATTGTTTTTTTAAGTAAGGTCATGGACAGAATATTCTTTCCTGTGTATAGGTATATTTATGTTGCTTATCATGTTAATAATAGATGATTTGAAACAAATAGTTACCAATAACGTCTGCATTGTTGAAATTGGTGGAAAACCAAGCGTCGTCACCAAACTGTCCTTTATTTGTCCTACCATTTGCAATGTCTTTAGGGAAACCACACACAACAGAAACTAAGTAAGGATACTTTTTGTTCGTAACATTTAGTTCAGCAGCACTTGAGAAACTCGATAATCCATTTCTTATAGCACGTGATAACAGCCTCCCAGTCCAGAAAATAGACTGCATCATTCATTAGTTGCTCCGCACTTTGACACCAGCTTTACGCACGCGGTTATCTCATAATTTCGAACAACTCATGGTTTGTGAAAATATTCGTGTACACCATAGCACAGAGTTATAACCACAATGAAAACGTCCGCGTCCTACTGCCAAACTGAAATTATTTTCTGAATTTTACTGCATTTGATTTTTGCCTTGTGACTTTATTTTTTCCACATGTCCACAGGATAAAACAAACTGTAAATGACAAAAAAAAAACTCATTCACCCCACAGATAAGAAATCGTAGGCCGGCCTCACACCATGCGAATTCAATCTTTGCTTTTTTTGAATACTAGTTACACGAATCCTTCACGAACCGCAATATCCTAAGTTTTGTAGTCTTATTATTCTTATACTGAATAGTATTTGCAATTATCATGAAAAAAACACCACTTTTTATTGCCAAACTGAAACATGGCTACTCATTTGCGGTTATTATGGGTTATTAGTTTCTGCCTTTCTCAAGTCTTTCTCGGACATCTGATTTTTGAAGAAGGCAAAATCAGAGAAAAAAATATCACCCACTGCTGTCATTCCATTTAGATGGCGTTTTCTTGTAATTTGTTGAAGGAAAAATAACTTTATTTTTATGCTGTGAAAGTCGATTACTGCTTATCGTGGTTGGTTCATGATATCGATCCATAAACAATGATTTCATTCATTTCATTTGACATTTACAAATCTATGGAAAAAGGAAGGCGTTGTAGAATTTGGAGGAAGGGAAGAAAGCTCATCTATTTTTTCGGTAAAGTGATGACGGCTACTGCTGATTGATTCCAACGCCGATTTCCCGTTTTATACTCCGTAGAATAGTACCAGTGACCAAGATCAGTTATTTTTATTGTAAACGTAAAGAAACGGCATAAAACTGGTGTTCGATAAGTCACTTGGCAATATGCCTGCCGTCAGAGGAGATGGAATGCGAGGACTCGCAGTCTTCATATCTGATATACGGAACTGTAAAAGTAAGGAGGCAGAAATAAAAAGAATCAATAAAGAGCTCGCCAACATACGAAGCAAGTTCAAAGGTGACAAGACACTTGATGGATACCAGAAGAAAAAGTATGTATGCAAACTCCTGTTTATCTTTCTATTGGGTCATGATATCGACTTCGGGCACATGGAAGCGGTTAACCTGCTCTCTTCCAACAAGTACTCTGAGAAACAGATAGGATACTTGTTCATATCTGTCTTGGTCAACACCAACAGTGACCTCATTAAACTTATCATCCAGAGCATAAAGAATGACTTGCAATCGCGGAACCCTATCCACGTCAACTTGGCTCTGCAATGCATCGCTAATATTGGCAGCAAAGACATGGCCGAGGCATTTGGTACTGAAATACCTAAACTGCTTGTATCCGGTGACACAATGGATGTCGTGAAGCAGTCTGCAGCTCTCTGCCTCCTAAGACTATTCCGCAAATCACCTGAAATCATCCCTGGAGGAGAATGGACCTCACGCATAATCCATCTGCTGAATGATCCCCATATGGGTGTGGTGACAGCAGCTACATCTCTCATCGATGCTCTGGTTAAGAAAAATCCTGATGAATATAAAGGGTGTGTTACTCTGGCGGTAGCCAGATTGAGCAGAATCGTAACAGCCAGTTACACAGATTTACAAGATTATACATACTACTTTGTGCCAGCACCTTGGCTTTCAGTGAAGTTGCTGAGATTGCTCCAGAATTATACCCCACCATCTGAAGAACCCGGCGTGAGGGGGCGTCTCTCTGAATGTTTAGAGACAATATTTAACAAGGCGCAAGAACCTCCAAAGTCAAAGAAAGTACAACACTCCAATGCAAAGAATGCTGTCCTATTTGAAGCTATCAGTCTCATCATCCACAATGACAGTGAACCTAATTTGTTGGTCCGAGCCTGTAACCAGCTGGGACAATTCCTTAGTAACAGAGAAACTAATCTGCGTTACTTAGCTTTGGAATCAATGTGTCATCTTGCTACTTCTGAGTTCTCTCATGAAGCTGTCAAAAAGCATCAAGAAGTAGTGATACTCTCAATGAAGATGGAGAAGGATGTGTCTGTGAGACAACAAGCCGTTGATCTACTATATGCTATGTGCGATAAAACAAATGCAGAAGAAATTGTACAAGAAATGTTGGCATACTTAGAAACAGCAGATTATTCAATCAGAGAAGAGATGGTGCTAAAGGTTGCTATATTAGCGGAGAAGTATGCCACTGACTTCACATGGTATGTTGATGTTATTCTTAATCTTATTAGAATTGCAGGTGACTATGTTTCAGAAGAAGTGTGGTACAGAGTTATTCAAATAGTAATCAACAGAGAAGAAGTACAAGGCTATGCAGCAAAAACTGTTTTTGAGGCATTACAGGCTCCTACTTGTCACGAAAACATGGTCAAAGTGGGAGGATACATTCTTGGTGAATTTGGTAACCTGATAGCTGGTGACACACGCTCCTCTCCTCAAGTGCAGTTTGAACTCCTGCACTCCAAATACCATCTGTGTTCAGCTGCAACTAGAGCTTTGCTATTATCTACCTACATCAAACTTGTAAATCTGTTTCCTGAGATTAAAAATAGAGTACAAGAAGTTTTCCGTGCTGATTCTAATTTGCGTTCAGCTGATGTTGAGTTACAACAAAGGGCATCAGAATATCTGCAGCTGAGTATTGTCGCCAGCTCAGATGTATTGGCTACAGTGTTAGAAGAGATGCCAGCTTTCCCTGAAAGGGAATCTTCCATACTGGCAGTTTTAAAGAAAAAGAAACCTGGTCGAATCCCTGATGAGGTGAGAGATTCAAAGAGCCCACAACCCACTGCGATTCCAGCACCTATACTCAATACTACCAACAATACAAACAGTTCCAGTGCTGATCTGCTCGGACTGTCCACTCCCCCAGGTACAGCAGCCCCGGCTACAGGTAATGGATTACTTGATGTTCTTGGAGATCTTTACACTACCCCTAAAATTAGCCCTACCACAGTCCAGCAGAATAATATTAAGAAGTTCTTATTCAAAAACAATGGAGTCCTATTTGAAAATGACCTAATTCAAATTGGAGTCAAAAGTGAATTTAGACAAAATCTTGGCAGAATTGGTCTGTTTTATGGCAACAAAACACAATTCGCTATCCAAAACGTCCGTCCTGATTTACATTGGAGTGATCTTCATAAGTTGAATGTGCAAATGAAATCAATGGAGCCGGTCCTGGAAGCCGGTGCACAGATACAACAGATGTTGACTGCTGAATGTATTGAAGATTTTGCAGATGGGCCTAGCATGTCAGTTTCATTTGTATACAACAATGTACCCCAGAAAATCACAATGAAATTACCACTGACACTAAATAAATTCTTTGAACCCACTGAAATGAATGGCGAATCGTTTTTCGCTAGGTGGAAAAATTTGGGAGGAGAGCAACAAATTGCACAAAAAATATTTAAAGCTCAAGGATCCATCGACATCGCGGCGACACGCACTAAATTGGCTGGTTTCGGTATGCAGCTGCTTGATGGTATTGATCCAAATCCGGATAACTTTGTATGTGCAGGCATAGTACACACCAGAGTCCAGCAAGTAGGATGCCTCATGAGATTAGAACCGAACAAGCAGGCTCAAATGTTCAGACTGACTGTAAGATCGAGTAAAGAAACCGTATCTCAGGAAGTTTGCAATTTGTTAGGGGATCAGTTTTAGGCTACCAGGACCACAATATTGGAGCAACGTTGTTAGGTAACATTGATGTTATAGTTTCGTAGATGTTTACAGTCACATGTCATATTTGTTATGGTGATATACATTTGAAATGAAATTTAGCAACATTAATGAACTTTACACTAATTCATAAAGTGATGAAATCTCTTGTGTACAATGATCGAGTTTTTATATAAGTTAAAGAAAGTATATTTTGTAATTTATTTATAGGTACAGGTTTAAGTTATATGGAGATATGTTTGATTGAATTTGTTGATAAATATAAAAGACAAAAGTTGTTCCCAGCATCTATAATAATATCATCAGCAGATCACCATTTAACATGAGTTTATGTTATTTATATTTGCTAAATAAGTCCACCATTTTGCAGTACCTACCTATAGGCAAATATTGTTTTTAACAATCAGCTTTTGATTTGATACTATGATAGAGATTGTTCATGTACCTTACCTATTTTATTATTTTTGTAAATTTTTTTAGAAACTTTTAGGGTACGATTCCATTACATTGTTAGAAACTGTTTGCTGTAACTCTATTTAAGTTATATTTTGTAAATGTGATGTTATTGAGAACATGGTATAACAAATATACCAAAAAATATATTTTATTTGTATATAGCTGAATGCAAAAGATAATCTTGTATGTATTTTGTTTGCTACTCACTTAAGAATTTGATAACATAAAGCTTTTCATTGCAATGAGGTTTAAAATAAACTTTGTCTAGTTATAGCATATGAAATTAATTAATAAATTGGACAAATTATATTATACCAAAGTACATAAGTATTTGGCTGTTAATCATGTATTAAAATTTATCTCCACATGTTAGTTCAATGGTAGGTGTTATGCTGCATAATTTGTAAATTCATTATCATATGAAACCCTAGATTACTATTGTAATGTGTGGGTGAACATTAGTACCTATTAGTTTTGACATACTATACTATCCTAAAATGATATAATATAGGTACCACCATCAAACAATATTAAGTTGATATTTAAATCAACTATGTACGTACTTATGTAATGAATATAGTTGAATTGTTATATGATACTAAAAATTAATTGTTTGTTCACAAACATTCCTATACCTTCCTACTTAATATTGTTTCATTTTCTTGTGTAGGTAAGTATGTATTTTGCTGCAAATGTTCTCATTACAGCGAAGCTCATATTGTTATTAAATGTACTCATGAATATTATCATAATTATATGTTTTAGGTAATTATTGTAAGAAAATGATGTGTGCTCTTTTTTTAGGAATCTCACATCCTTAGATGAATCTTATCTTAATTATGTAACTACATAAAATCAGGGTCTACACTACACAAGTGCACTAGTATAAGTTCATTGATATAGTGTGAACCCTGCTTTAATATTATGAACATACAATGTTATTAATATCAGTAGTATAATAGAGCATGCCATTTTTTTGCATGGTAGTTATAATAGTAATAAATTAATATATACATGATGTTTCAAACATAATACGAAAGTATATACCTACTTGTTAAGAATGGGGTTCATAACACTTATGTATCACTATAATATATTATGCTTATTGGTACATGATACACTTCGTATGTGTGTGCGTATGTTGTATAAAAAATGCGAAGTGTGATTCTGCAATAGCTATAAAACATTGTTCTTCTTAGGCTTCGAAAAAAAGCATTGTATCTGTCTAAAATAAAATATTTATCCAACACATACAATTTCTGTTTCATTTTACTTAAGGGAGTTTAAAGGTGAACGCACACGTAGCCGCACCGCAGTCTCCGCATTTGTTTTCTTTATATTATGAAGTTGTATGCGCGCCGCGCCGGGGTTGGTGACGCCATCAGCAGCGGCTTGGGGAATTCCGTCGCTGCGGCGACTACGGTGCGGCTGGGTGTGCCTTAATTGAAAATTCAATATTTGATAGAAATATTTTATTCTATGTTAATTTTACAAATTATAACTTACACTACATAGGTTAATAATTAGCATTATTTAATCAAACCATTCTTCCACATTAGGAGAATTTTCCAATACATCATTTGACTCACTGAAAAAAAAATAAAAAAACTACCTACATGGGAAAATATTAAGGTGTGCCGCACGCGCCACAGTCAATAGCTATTATAGGAGTGTAGTGTTAAGTGGAACTATGAACACAGATTACTTTTACACGTGGATAAAAACGCGGGACCCAGCTAGTTTCATTTATGACTGAGGCGCGTGCGACGCGTCAAGGTATGCGTTTAAAAAAAATAAAGGGAAAAAAGGTCCTAATGTGCTGCTATTGGCAAAGGGTTCGAGTAGCGCTACCACCCCCGTTTATTGAAGACGCTAGCGCTACCCTCCCCCTTTATAAGGAATACTAGCGCTACCCTCCCCATCTATTAAGGACACTAGCGCTACCCTCCCCGTTTATTAAGATCCTTGTGTACAGTGTACTCAAAAAAATAAAATCACCTGTCTAAAGAAGGGTCATTGCTGAACATTTCAGTGGGCACCGTCGGTGGCGCCCTCTCCGGTAGAAGCTCGAGGTACGATTGCCGAGACTGTAGGTGACGTTCAACTTCTTCTGGCGTCATGTGGCCATCAGTCGAGAGCCCGAAACCGAGCGCAGGCGACACTTTAGACATCATCGCTGCGTTTGCAGGGTGCTGGAAATAATGATTATTTAAGGTGGATTAGGTGTTCATCATATGCAAACCTAAATGGCTCTGTACATGAAAACTTGTTGGCGACATATAAGGCTAAACAAACCCACTGACATTAGATAGATGTGGCTACAAGATCTATTTTATTCTGATTTCCATTACATACACAAAGTAAATTAGAATAATACATACAAATAACTGTGCAGAATTAGGAGGTTTTTTAGGAGCTGGTCTCTTTCTCTTGACTGGGTTAGCATTTTTATTGTTCACAGCTGCAGCTGCAGGTGGCGCGCTTTGTTGGGCACTTTCTGCTTTCTTTCTGAAAAAAGCCAAACTAATCTTTGCAGTTTTGAAAAAATGAAATACCTTTGAGATGCCTTTGCTCTGCATGTAATGAGCTTATAAGCAAATTTTTCAAAGTCAAATTTTATGACAAGTTACTTTATAGTCTTAATTCCCAAAAGGGAATTAAGAATTAACTTAAAAACTTTACACTTAAAACTTTTGGGAATTAACATAATTACTTAAAGGAATATGAATTAGTTATAGAACATTTACAAAGGTCCTTTATACCTTTTCAGAGTCTCCATCCTATTATAATCAGTAGTGTCATCTGAGGACTCTGTGTCTTCACTCTCAGAGGTGGTGCTCTCTTGCTTCTCATAATGCAGTAAACGGTCAAGCAAGAAGCTGCGATCTCGGGACACTTTTAGCAATCTCTTCTGGCTGCATCTGAGCGCATCTTGGAAGCATTCATTTTCCTGCAAAATTTCAGTAAATTGTTTTAGTTTTATGAGATGGTAGAATCTTGAATTTAGACTACACATGAATTTTTAGAAAAAAACAATTTGAAGTACCTATGCAATAATGTCACCCTAAACCCTCTCTAGAAGGGAGGATTCTCCCCTTTAGCTTGTAGTGAAACATCTAAACTGCGCAACCATATGCTGCACTAACCATATTATTAGCAAGATGTATAATTATTTAAAAGTGAAAGGAAACATAAAATACAATGCATACCTGGCAGGCATTTCAAGAATTCTCAAGATTTTTTTTAGAGTTTCTCTTTTTTCCTTGTACTTACATAGATCAGATACTTGAGCTTTTTCTTCAGGTTCAGGTATTGAGCTCTATAGTTAGGCTCCGGCTCGGGCTCACTGCTGCTGTCACTAGAATAGTCTTTGGAATCACGCGCTCCAGGTGGCTCGCTGGCTGCGCTACTGTTGGCGGTTGCTGCCTCATTGGCCTGCATATTAGCCATTGAGCGACAGTACCACCCGTCGAGCATTTTCTAAACAAAAAGTCATGGTAATTAGATCACTATTGTTTACTAAAAAAAGTTACTATGTTCTTTTGAAGAGTTTATAGTTACCTAGGTACCAACCTTGGTGTAGTGTTTCGAGAACGCCAGTATTAATAGAAAGTTGAAGCAAGATTCAAATACGTATTTCAATTTGTGCGAAAACAAGGGTAGAAGTAGTTCGTATTAGAATTAATAAAATTAAAAACCAAACCAAGCAATCCGCCCGCTCTCAATCTGTTTACAAATGTCATTGTAGCATAACCATCAATGTCGTTGGATTTGACACTGACAGCAGTATTGTAAAAGAAGAAAAAAACGTCATGTAGGGCTGTATATGCTAAATGCCTTTTGCCTGCTCTTTTAGGAACACAACAAAAAAAAAACAAATATGAGTGTTTGGCAATATTTCCTGTCCACGGCGGTTTTTACCAGTATAATTCCACTCCGTCGGAGTCAAAACCAGCAATGGTTATCTGATAAGAAATATTGCAATCGGATTTGTTATCAGTGATGATGAAATAGCATTTCCATTTAAACCAACAATGTTGTGTTGGTGCTCATGTTAAGAATTTTGCTAGGACTTTGCTTGGTATTCAAATTGATAGGATTATATATCACTTCCTACTTTTGTCAGTCAATTTGGAACCTTATGTCAACCGCATGTGTTCTTTCAGCTGAGTGTTGAGCCGTGTTCGTCGCGGTCAATCTGAATTGGATTGATTCCTCGTGTTGTGCTTGTGATGGCTCTCGGGAGTGAAGTGAATGAAAACTCTTCGAAAAATGCATCTCAGAAAGTGAAAAAATGTCCAGCGAACAATGTGAACGATAAATGTGCCTCTGACAATGTTAACAAGGGTAAGTTATTAGTAGTCATGCCCTCAGTTATGTAACTTAGAACTGCTGTTTTTATTAGTTACGTTTTTTAAATTCGGGAGTAATATAAGTGATAAGATTTGTCGAAGGTATTTACGTCATGTGACCAGTTAAAATCATGTGATAACCGTTCTGATGTTGCATACATACCTCTTGTCGATTTTGCATTTATCAGGTAATAGAACGATAAACGCATAGAGAATAAGCTTTTTGTCACTCAAATAAAACGCTAGTAGGTACACATAAAATTACTTCACAGTTGATGCGGTTACTTATTACACAACTTCTTCCCAGATTACAAATCTACACATGTATAAGTATGATAGTATCTCTCTACAGATGTGCCAAGTAACAAGAGTTCAAGGTACTCTACACGTTCAACTCCATTCAATTCATTGAATACTGAACTACATCTAAACTGTAAATGTATGGGGATACCTACTAATATGGGAATAATAATAAAAATTACAATATTACTCACACCAGAATAGTACCTACCTATTGCTATCTAAAAATTCTAAATGCCTACCAAATAGATAAACGCTCATCAAATTGTATTCCCAAAATATTGGCAAATTGTAACCATTTTAATTTGTATTACCAAAACTGATAAATTGGACACCAAATCAGATAAATAGACACCAAATTCTGTTGCCAAAACATCAAAAAACTGTGTATAATCCGCACGCGACGAGAAGGGGATGGAACCTTGTCAAAGTAAATCGAAAATGACAGTTTTCAAGTAGCGTTAGCATAAAAGTTCTGATTAATAGGTACTTAGTTTTGTTTTTTTTATTTAATAATTGAATAATTAATAAAAATTTTTATGTTACCAGATGGTAACTTCTGAACATATTCGTGTGGACCTCGTTGAAATCTATTAGGTAGCGAGATTAGCTGGTTCAAACAAACAAACAGACAAAAATTCTATACTCTATTCTATCGTGTTCAGCTAACGATTTTAAAACAACCTGTGTATTTTATTTCTGAATATTTTACAATTACAGATTTTTTTTATTTCTACATATTTATTAAATTAGATATAGATTTTTATTCAGAACTTTTTTGCTAACGCTATTTTTCTGTCATTTTCCATTCCATTCTCATCGCGCGCGGATTATACCTACCTAGTTACTAAACTGCTGCAAGGCTTTGGGGGAGACCAGCCTCTAGTTTTTTAAAAGCACTCTAGTTGTTGGCGGAACTTGCCCTAGTCCTAACCAGTGAGAGCTCTAAAAAAGCCTTTGGTGACTGTATTGATTTATTTTGGGTCTTTTTTATTATTTTTATTTAGAGCATTAAAATGTTTTTGGTGACGGTTTAAATTGTACCCATAGGAAAATGTCCTTTAACAATATTATGACCTATACTAACCTCCGCTTCATGTGCATGTTTAAATTAAATATTGGTATACTTACCTATACCTACAAGTGCTTAGGCTGATTAAATAATACCTATTTTGAATCATGTTGTATTGCACATTGCACCTTTTTAATATTATTACCACAGATATATATTATTACTAAGAGCCTGTAGTGTCCCACTGCAGGGCAAAGCCTCTCTACTCCCCTTCCATAGTTTGTGATCTTCTGCGATGGATTGCAAATTTGTTTTAAATTTGTCCATATCGTTTCGTCACTGGGTCTGCCAGGTTGACCCTATAAGAAAGGTAAAATGAAAAAAAATCAAGGCGTATGAAGAGATTTTTTTGACAAATTACTTAAAATATTAAACCATCAATGTCTCAAGTATCAAATGACCTGTTTAACTTACAAATTGTAATAAATAATACAAACAATTCCATTCTTCCTACAATTAAAAGGCACAAAACAATTTTATTTGCTATTTACAGTTTAAACTTTATCATTATTTCCATGACTAGGTTCCTCTATCTTTCAGTTACTGACCTTTCCTAGTTTATTAAAGAAACTGGGTTATCTTGTTATTCTGTTACTTGTTGGCCCTATACGGGTTCATTGAGAGTTACTATTGTATTAATTAGTAGTATCTACACTCTCTTTATACTTACACAATTTACAGAACCAAACCTGTGGGTGTTTGACTTTGACATCTCTTTTTAAATCGCGTAAGTCCCAATCCCGTGGGAATATCAAGATATAAAATGGCTATGTTACTCCCAATAAATAGCTGTGTCCTCATACCAAATTTCATCAAAATGGGCTCAGTAGTTTCGGAACCTATATTATTTTGTTGCAAACATAAAAAAATCCTCTAGAAATTTAATTTAGCTTTCTATTAGAGAAAGAATTTTCGAAATCGGTCCAGTAGGTTCGTAGCCTATTCGTTAAACACAATCAAACAAACAAAAAATCTTTCCTCTTTATAATATACTAGCGACCCGCTCCGGCTTCGCACGGCTATATTATGCATGTAATATACATATAAACCTTCCTCTTGAATCACTCTATCTATTAAAAAAACCGCATCAAAATCCGTTGCATAGTTTTAAAGATCTAAGCATACAAAGGGAATAGGGACGGCGAAAAGTGACTTTATTTTATACTATGTAGTGATAGCGAAGTGTAGATTGGTGAAGAGGAGGTAGCCTTTCTTATTATGAAATATCGTACACAGTGCCCAAGATACCTACTAATTTAATTTTGAAAAACACGTACTTACCTACTTACACAAAAAATTTCCCACAGTCATGTTTGAAGAAAATAATACCTAAGTATACTAGCACTTATAATAGAACTTTGGAACAAATAGAAACCTATTCTTTTAGTATTTTTTTGCATTCTAGCTTTTGCATTTTTAGAGTTCCGTACGGTACCTAAAAAGATAAGAAAGGGAGCCTTATAATATCACTTTCTTGTCCGTCTGTATGTCCGTGTGTCACCGCCGATTTTCTGAGGAACGGGTGGACTTAGCAAGTTTAAATTCATACCAGATGATGTGGTCTATAGTCCCTATCACTACATAGTATAAAATAAAGTCACTTTTCGCCGTCCCTATTTCCCTTTGTACGCTTAGATCTTTAAAACTACGCAACGGATTTTGATGCGGTTTTTTTTAATAGATAGTGTTTCAAGAGGAAGGTTTATATGTATAATACATGCATAATATAGCCGTGCGAAACCGGAGCGGGTCGCTAGTTATGTGTATAAAAATCAAGGTCCTGAGTCAACACGATAAAAAGTTAGGGGCAAAACATTTTCGCAAAAACTTGTAAGTGTACCAAAATTTACCTTAATTTCTTATTAAAAGCGTTTATTGCCCGCGTTAAAGTAACCGTTATCTAGATAAGTACTGAATTATGACATATCTGATGTTACTTGCACAACTACCCATATTATGTTCGCAATGCGACGAGAATATAGATACAGAGATACAGTAAACCTTCAATAAACGTTATCAGCTGGTACGAGTAAGACGACCTCTGTGGCGCGTCGGGCGAACACCCGACTGCGACGCAGAAGGTTGCGGGTTCGATTCCCGCCGGGAACAAGTATTTATGCTGACAATAAATTCTTGTTTCTGGTTCTGGGTGTTTTCTATATGTATAATATGTATATATTTACAAAAAAAAAAAAAAAAGTATATAAGTAGTTTATCCGTTATCTGGCACCCATAACACAAGCATTAAGTTGCTTAGCTTGGGGCTGGATGGCGATGTGTAATATGTCCTGAAATATTTATTTAAGACGCTTCATTAATTGGTTGAAATGTAGTCTGCTTTTACCTTGCTCATTGTAAATGATAACTGATATTCAATACAACGTATTACGATATTGATCGATAGATAACTTCTGGGTTTATGGGGGCCGTAGCATAAATTAGGGGGCTAATAGATACAATAAAGTTTTTGTCCCTCCAGAAGGGACGCCTCTGAATGCACCCTCCTAAAGATATTGAAGTCGGCGACTCCGTCTTCAAAACTCCCGACATAATATGTGTTATGTGTATATTTACCCCTCACCAGTCTGCGACAATAAATTCCTTGTCAGACGCTATGACCCTTTGACTTTTAGACACACCCCTACAATCTTGGGCTAGTTCGCTGACGCGTATTTTCTAACTACACTTCTGGTCGGACTATCATCTCATCTTACCAGGCTTTTTAAGATTTCTGCCAAGACATCTTGAACAATCAATAACAATGGTACTCTTTCGATTTTGTGGAGTACTTACCCATTCTGTTTAGATGACCTAGGTATCTACAACGTCAAAGTGCTGGGTATTAATTTAGTTACCAAATTATTATTATTTTAAAGTCAGTGAAACCAGCCTTCTTGCCAACCTTCTTGCAAAAGCCAAAGATCGACTCAGCGTTTTTTCACTTTACGATAACTATCTAATATCCTATTGAATGAGGAAGAGAAGGGTTCGAAACACGTGCCTTCCTGGACTTTGTTAGTTCTGTTTTAAAACATATTGAAGCCCAGTACACAATTTACGCAAGATTAAACATGCAGCCTACCAAATGTCACCTTTCAATATAGGTAGGTATTGCAGCTCAGGTAATAAAATTTAATTAATTGACAAGATAATAGACGGAACTCGTAAAATATTATTTAATCATCCATCGTCGATCCCTAGTCTGCAAGGCAAGGAGTAACGACCGTCATTGAGTGACAAGTTGGAAAGTAATAAGGACATGTGTGTATCATATTGTATTTCTAACTAATTATAGAGCCTCAACCTCACTTGACTTATCAATCACTCCAGGAGAGCATCCGTCTTGGAGACACGAGTTTTTAAGAACTCTCATTTGTAATTCTAAGCGTATGCGTCCTTTTAACCTTAAGTAGGTAGAGATACATACCTATCTGCCTTTGCTCATAATTTGTATCTGAATGATTTTAAAATAGACAAATCTACATACAGTAGGTAAGGGACATCGACATATCTATTGAATTGATAAGATATTATTTTGGGGGCATAACTTTCCGATGTAAATTGACCGATAAAAATAAGTGGCGTGATTTATAGAATACGAAAGAATGATCTTAAAATAACCAGGAAATCGTCGGGCGTCTATTTTAGTCTTAAACTAGGTATTTAAATTAGAATCATAATTGTTTCAAGATGTCACAATAAAATAAATTTTCCGTCCATTGCCCAAATTACTCGAATTTTTGGCATTAAATATAAATCTTTATATCAGTACGTATCAGTCAAAAAAGTCAAAGTCCTACAAACCTACATAGATAAGGTAAATACCTACTCATCAAGCATCTATAATGTAGAAGTGCTAATCACCTCTGTGTCTGCGGCATTTCTTATAAGCTATAAGATGAAATACTAAAAAAGGTACTAGCGTTGATTTCCTTTTTTGGTTCAATATTGTAAATATATTTTAATTAAGCAGCAACGTCCCATCTCGAAGTAAGACACTTGCGGCTGTTCTACTGTACGTAAAACAAATGTTGAGTTTAAACATAATAGTTTTAAAGCATACAATAAAGTTTACCGTATTACGGAATGTAAGTATCGTACTGGGGTATCGCACCTACCTATGTGTCGGTCGAGACGTTTGTCGTGAACATCCAATTTGAACAAACGTGTTACCTAGTTACAACATGCGTTTAACTGAAGCTGAAATAGGTACTAGGCATTTGTTGGCTTCGAACAAACTCTATACAAATATTTGTCTTGAACTTTACACTTTAACAAAGATTACAAGAATACTTTACCACACCACAATTTGTTTAAATCTGTACCTATTTTGTATTTGACCTGCTGAAAGATAACATAATCAATAAAACTTTTATATTTCATCAGTAATTTAGTTAGAAAGTTTTATATTGATGGGGATACCAAATTAAATCAATCTGCTACTGACTATTTTAGTTAAAATATGCGCAGTTCTGCACTTGGTTTTATTAGAGGAGGACATTGTAACTACAACCGTTGTTAAATGGATGATAGTCGCTACAACAGAACAAAGACAATTACGAGTATATCGAGACTGAAGTTCCGTCCGTTAGAAGGCAATCAATGTATCACCAAGGTTTTATTTTCATTAGTCTTGCTACATACACGTATAGTCGACTAGAGTACTTACTGTTGAACTAGGAATCAATAATCCAATCTAAAGAAACCTATACTATAAAGTAGGACGCCATTAATTGACCATGTCATGTAATATTCGCATAACTTTGCCATTGAAATTATTGTGCAATAAAACGAGTACAAGATGGAGTTTCCCATCGACAACATCTGATAAACTACAAGTATCTATAGATAGATATATAACTTTATTTGTACAGCACAGGAAGAAACGATATACACAAAGTGAATTAATAGCTAGAAAGTATAAGTTGCACAAATGCTATCCTATTTTTCTGTGGCTTTACCTCATTGACTTTGGTCCCGCGGGTTTCTAAGTGCTTTTTCTATTTGTGCATTTAACGTCAGCGTTTGCGTATTGTTTTGTCCGTTGTATTTCGGTAACATCATAGTATCTTCATTCTTCAGTTTTAACCGGTGTTGACTAGGCTCACGCTATTAGGAGCTGTTGACTTTAATTTAGATTACAGGAAATACTCTGTTGTCATATTAGGGTCATTCATTATTATTTTTGTGTACGTTACGTTTGCATGCACCCAAATGCTAATGATCAATCTCTATTTAGGAAGTCTTCTGTATCCATTAGAATTTATCGTTACTAGTTAAACAGGGTCAAGGAACTTAGCGGTTCATATGAAAATATGATGCATGTGCTACTTCCCAGGACTTCGGATATTGATTTTTACCCTATTACGTTCATAGATTACGTTAACTATTAAATTTCTTTTAACTCTACCCTTCGGAAATTCCATAAACCTAGGAAAAATTTGGATAAAATCTCTTTGTTTACAACTATTGACTGATAATAGGGAATGAAAAACATTATTTTTTTACGTCATATTGATTGTGTAAACATGTCAAAATTAATACAGTACTGCGACAAGATAAAGTTTTTTTCACTTATCCATTTATCATTCTCATGCTGAATATTTTGGGTAAGTACTGTAGAACCGACTAATGTAACTTATGGCAATCTTTTTACATACGTATATCAGATTTTTGGCCCAAGAAATGCAAGCATAGAAAAGGTTGAAGGCTAGAGGAGAAATCACATAATAATCAGTTCTACACTAAGGTTAAATATTCAACGATCGTCGCCAGTACTGGCTGGCTTGTTTTTGTTTGCATAATTCATTCATTGATCGATTCAGTTGCTTTTAAAGTCGTCTTGGCTGTTAACAAAAGCGATGTTTACCTATCTGAATATGAAATCAATGTTTCTGAGCGTGCATCTTGCTTGACGTCAGTGCGGTGCATTATATTAGGCGATTTAGTATCGTCTTTAGACATATCTACCAGTTCTTTCCATTGGAAATGGTTTAATACTACGTTGATAGGTTGTTGATTGCATCCGCATGAATTGTTACATTTGCCGTAGTAAGAAGGTATAGCTATTATTTTATGCTCTGAATTATTTTGCCAACGATTCCGGTGATATGGTTGTAAATTTATTGATATAGTCTAGGCACGTTTTCGTCCTCGAATGTCCCTGGGAACAGTAATTTGGTTGTTTTGATTAGATTTGTGTCATCTGGAGGGTAATACCCAGTCTGAATGTTGTATTTAGGGTTAGAGTACCCCTGAATACTATTCAATATTAGAATTCATTAAATTAGGTGGCGAATAATATCTTATTTTGCCAGAAGTATGGGTCGGAAACTTAGTAAATTGAATGTATTGTGGAAACAATGACCCTTATTCTATTTCTCATGGTATTTCATAACATGAGTTGTGCGACAGTGCGTGTCCTTTCTTAATTATGTATAGATGAGTTCAGCTGTAAGTACTTATGTTAAAGGTCTTTGGGTTCAAATACTAAAATGTAGACGTCCGTTTTATAAGAATACTAAGCTGTCCCAAGTAAACATAGTTTTGAAACATACAAAAAAAATATATGTTGTTCGATTCTCAGACCAGCTAACGAATATACTCGTACTTACACAAATCGGTTCAGCCGTTTAGGTGGAGTATGGTAACTAACACCGCAACTCGAGAATTTTATCTAAGTGTAAGTACTATACATATAGGGGGCCAGACTGACCATCACACCACCCTGTAGCTTTCCCGGCAAACGTTGTTTTGCCATTTACAAAAAATAAAATGAAGGAAAAAAATAAAAATAGATGTTTGATTCTCAGACCTAACGAACATACAAAAAAAAGTTCATACAATTCTGTTCAGCCGTTTAGAAGAATTTTATATAATATTTACTAGCTGTCCATTCTCCTTATTCTTCTTCTCGTATAGTGGTGTGGCTCACCTATTGTTAGAGTTTTCAGATCGCCTTAAGGCCTCTAACTTGACCTAACGACTGCTACTAGAGGTAGCAACCAAGCTGTCCATTTACAAATATAAATAAAAAATACATGTTTTTCGATTCTCAGACCTAACGAATATATACAAAAAAACAAACAAATCGGTTCAGCCGTTTAGGTAGAATTTGGTAACTAACACCGTGACACGAGAATTTCATAATTTAAAGATGTAATAGCAGGTTTCCGTAGTTTTTTTACCTACAAAACGGTGTTGTCAGTCTTCGTCAAGTGTGTAGAAGAAGGAAAGAATTGTGTCAACGGCTGTTTATCAAAGTTGTGATTTAATCTCTAGTCACAGGCGCCTGTGAACCTTATCTTGTTGGTAAAGGCAGAGATAACATCAAACATTAAGGTGATATACTTTGTTATCTCTAGAGCTTGAAGAATTTTTTGGCTACGCTCGATATGAGAAATAAACATTTTGTGTAAATCAATTTTGTGACACACCTTTAAACTTCTTACTAAAACGTAACCTGTACATATTTCCTATTATTTTTAAGTTTTTGTACCCAAAGGGTAAAAACGGAACTCTTTTACTAAGACTCGACTGTTCGCCCGTCCGTCTGTCTGTCTGTCACCAGGTTATTTTTCATGAACCGTGATAGCTAGACAGTTGAAACTTTTACAGATGATGTATTTCTGTTGCCGCTATAACAACAATTAAAAACAGAAAAAAAAAGTGAGGTGTGGTGCTCCCATACAACATGATACGGAACCCTTCGTGCGCGTGTCCGACTCGTACTTGGCCGGTTTTTCTTTGCCCGCTATGTTCCACTGCTGGGCAAAGGCCAAGTGATTTAAAAAACGAAAGATACGATTATACTTGTCAGTAACAAAACGAAAACTACTGAAGGAAGTCAACAATACAGTGCTTCATTTGATGTATACGTCAGGGCCATCTTGACTACTGTTTTGTGTCTATAAATAGGAATAAAATGACGGAACGTAGTTCATTCTGTCGCAGTAGCTTCATGATGCCTGAACCTTTTCATGGTCGTACCATTTATTTGAGTTTATTAGTTTAATAGATAGATAGATAGATAGATAGATAGATAACTTTATTTGTACAACACAGAAAGAAACAGAACACGATAAACACAAAGTAAAGTAATAGCTATAGAAAGTATAAGTTGCACAAATGGGCGGCCTTATCGCTGAAAGCGATTTCTTCCAGGCAACCTTTGGATGGAAAAGAACTGATTCAGCTTTAATGGTAGGTTGTGAATAACTTAACTTATAATATGATGATATAAAATATTTACATAATTATGGTTTTTAAATATTAAATTACATATACTAATACATTCCAAATAATTATATGCATAGATACATACAAATAAGTACATAGATACATGTATACATACATAAATAATACAGGAATATATACGGAAATTAGACAGTACTGAGGTAGTGATCAGTTACCATAGCTTTGAAAATGGGAAGGGACTTAGCAGATCGGATGGGTTGAGGCAGGGAATTCCAGAGGATGACAGAGTGAAAAGAAAAGGATTTATTGTAGAAAGTAGAGTTGAGGAGAGGAGCTTGAAGGAGAAGGGATTCTGTCGAACGGAGTTGTCGTGAGTGGGCGTCACTCAGGAACTTGAAACGTTCTCTGAGGTAGTGAGGAGAGGAGGGAGCGAATAGGACTTTATAGAGGAAGCAAAGGATATGAACATTCCGGCGAAGGCGGATTGGCAACCACTTGAGCTTATGGCGAAATTCAGAGACATGGTCATATTTGCGAAGTCCAAATATGAACCGTATACAGACATTTTGAAGTCGCTCAAGTTTGTCGAGTTGCTCTTCGGTCAGATCAAGGTAGCAGATGTCGGCATAGTCGAGGATAGGGAGCATGAGAGACTGAGCAAGGCTAACTTAATACCGTTTAGTGAGTGGATTAAACGTTGTGATAATGTTCTGACTAATATGTTCTGACGATATGTGCCTTTAAATTTATGTAACCTACGCTCAGATTTGCCTAAAATAGCTGGTCCTTTATATACTTACGAATAAAGTAGGTACCTATAATTGTCAAGCAGTGATTTTAAAACTAGGGCAGTCTTTTCATTATTTCTCGCATCTCGCTGCGCTACTCGTTAGATTGATTACTTGACGTTCAAAGTACAATAGAATTTATGATTTCTATGGAACATGACTGTAATAATGAACCGACGATGTGTAAATGTAAAGAGCAAAATGATTTGACATTGTTCATTCATACAGAGTTAATTAATGTTGTTAGAATACAATATTGAAAAAAAAATTTGAAAAATAGTTATTCAAGTTTCAAATGCTAATTAATAAACTCAGTCCCCCTTATTCCAAAACGAGGTTTAAGGATAGTCCGAGATGTGGATTTAAACCTTCGATTTAGATACAGATTTACTCGTAAACTGTAGTCTAAACACTAACCCTATATATTCTATGGGTATAGAGTTTAGACTATAGTTCTTTATGTAATCAATAGGGATAGTGTTTAACCTATAGTTCACGAGTAAATCTGTGTCTAAATCTAAGGTTTAAATTCACATCTCGGACTATCATTAAACCTCGTTTTGGAATAAGGGGGAGTGACTTCTGGTATCAATATCTAGGTTCAATAAAAAGCTGTAAAATACATAAAGATAAAACTTTGTTCTTACCAACTATTATACTCGTAAAATATATTCTGTCTTCTTACTTTGTTTAAGTACCTATAAGCCTAGAAGTTTTTAAAGGTTCCGTATCAAAGGGTAAAAACGAAACCCTATTACTAAAGACTTCACTGCCTGTCTGTCGGTTTGTCATCAGCCTGTGTCTCATAAACCGTAATAGCTAGACAGTTGTAAATTTCACAGATGTATTTATGTTGTCGCTATAACAACAAATACTAAAAACAGAATATGTATGTATACGAAACCCTTCGTGCGAGAGCCAGACTCGCACTTGTTTTTTTAAAATTTAAAACTACACAACATCGTCATTCATATTATGCGTTGAGTTAATTTCCTAGGGTATCTGCTTACTCTACTTGTTGGCAATTACGAGGATTCGAGTTTCCAGCAAGTAACACGACCGTACACCAGACATGGCCTTTTGAACGACATTTCATATTACGTTCACACATCAACTTTTACTGTAGAAGTTATAACAGAAGTTGATTACTTATCGCTTGTTATCAAGACCAAAATGATAAGATAACACTGGATGGGGTCGTGTACCTGTTAAAGTTAGTCTTCCGAGAATACTGGCTGATGTAAAAGAGAAACAAGTGTTAAAAGCGTCTAGAAAATCGAGAATGGAGGGTCACAACAGCGATGGCGTCTATTGTTGGCGGCATCCCGTTGCCATCTATTATTGACTCGACGCTGGAGATAGTTGGCGTTGCGCCAGCGGGGACCACGTGCTCGCACTCGCCGTCATGGGACGTTCAGACGTCAGGTACAGCGTACCAGCGGTACATCTGTAACTAGGGCGGTGCCGTCGCATACACGATACGAACTACAAGCCTACAACTGCATTGATTGCCTCTACTTGCCTATCTACTTGCACGAATAGGCCGAACGTACGAGACATATCAGTTTAAACCATGCCTATTACTTAGGTTTATGCTAATTTCGTAATGTGCTATTGTTTGAGGACGTTAACTACCTGTTGATGACGTTTTAGTACATTAGCCTTTTAGGTCACGAACTGTTAAATATTTCAGTGTACCTACATCTGCCATTCACCGAATACCTAAAGTTTAAAATGTTTTAAACTACCTCGTTCATATTATTTTTTAAATATTATATTCCTGATACCATGATTTTATTTACATAATATCCTTAAACTAATTATATCAGTGCCGGTTGACTGTAGGTATACATATTTTTGCAAAACACATACTATGTATGAATTCCATTTTCCTACGCTAAAAGGAATTATACCGCCTCATAGCAACATGTCTATTACTGAAAAATCGTATGAAGTTAGGCCTGGTTAACCGAACAAACTGGGGCATTTGAAACAAACACATAAACATACCGCAAAGCCATTTTTCATATTGATCCAATAGGTTATTTCTGTTTTATTTAAGACCTATATTCACTCACAGTCTCACTCACTACATTATCATTATATTAAAGGTCTCCGCCTGCTATACCGGTGCGTATGGGTGACGTTTTATACTAATGCTGGGCATTATGGACCGTTATGAGGCAGACACCATAAAGCCCATAGGTGCCGTATAAGTACTTAGTGCTAGACTGTATCTTATGTACATAACTCTTTGTTCCAGGTGAAAAACAGGATAAAACAGGAAAAATGAAAAAAGAGGTAACAGTAAAGCCCTTGTCATGTAGTAATGGGCACGCGAATACAAATGGGCGTGCTGATGATGAAGGGGGTGGTGGAAATGCTACTCCTCGTGTATCTTATGCTGCAGCAGCGCGCAAGCCTCCTTCTCCGCAGACCAACAACACACCGGCACCTTTCCCATCAAATACAGGTATTAAAGATTCTATATAAGACTATTGATGACTATTCATATTCAACCCTATGAGATTGCATAGTGCACGCGAACGCATAGAGCCGCAAATATACTAGAGTGACGCAAGCAGCACAAAATTGACCAATCATAGGGCCGAATTTAGCGCAGTGCGTTCACTTATCTAAGAGCAACTTAATACTGTTTGTGAAGCTATAGCTATAATATTACTAATGTGTCACCTTTTCCAGATGCTAAAGTCAAAACCAACGATGAGAAGTCATCACAAGTAAAATGCAATAATTCTAACACAAAACTTAACGGAGACGATTCAATAACAAACTTAAACGATAACAATAAAAAAGATGAATTAGAAGATACCAAAGAACCAATAATGAACGGCACTGACAATTCTAACAACACCATTGTCAATGGTGATCCAAAAAAAGATATAGATTGTGATATTAGTAGTAGTGATAACGCTAAAGTAGTTTCTAATGGTCTCAACTGTGATTCCGATGACACAAAGTCTAACAAGTCTGATGAAGAACAACAGATACCCCTACCTAAGGTTTGTCCGATGAAAGCGGAAGGGAAACACGCGACCGATAAAAAGAAAGATAGTAAAAAAGCAAAAATGGCCGAACACAGCGATACCGAAAAGAAAAAGGAATCTGCCAAAAACAAAACCATTGAAAGCAAGAAAGATGAAGAAAATTTGACTAATGCTAATGACGGTGATAAAGTAAATGGTGACAGTAAAAACGTTAATGGTGAGAAAGATAGAGAATCGTCACCGAGCGAGGATGGTGATGAGAAGAAAAGGGACGCCGAAGTTGTGTTCATTCAAGACATGGGTTTCACAGTGAAAATAGTGAGCCCTGGAGCTGAGCCATTAGACATTCAAGTATACATTTCTTTACATTTGCATTGTTAACCAATGATTACCATTGCATGAATAATTAATTGATAACATTGAAATTATGTCTATATAGGTGTCGAGTATGGAGCTAGTGCAGGAAATTCATCAAGTGTTAATGGACCGAGAAGATACATGCCACAGGACTTGTTTTTCATTGCAATTGGACGGTGTTACCTTGGATAATTTTGCTGAACTGAAGAATATTGAGGGTTTGAAAGAAGGATCTGTTATCAAGGTAATTTAGCACTTAGTTTTAAACATGTTAACTTTTTTATATTTATAGCACAGTGAAGTCATTTCCAACAATAAGTGCGATATAATTACCAATTCAATTTAATTATACCTAGTAACTGAAGGTATTAATAATACCGTTACATAGATTAGTTTGAACTTCCAACGTCACAATTGTTGTGTACTAGCAAAATCATATGTTTTCCTTCCTAGTTTCACAGTGAACTATTTTTATGGTTCCATACCCAAAGGATAAAAAAAACAGGAGCCTATTACTATGACTTTGCTGTCTGTCCGTTTCTCAGTCACTAGGCTGTATCTCATGAACCGTGAAAGCTAGACAGTTGAAATTTTCACAGATTATGTATTTTTGTTGCCGCTGTAACATCAAATACCGAAAACTCAATTTATTGGTACTGAAACCTTCGTGCGCGAGCCCGATTCTTACTTGGCCGGTTTTTTCTATAAATATATGTATTGTAGGTTGTGGAAGAGCCGTATACAATGCGCGAGGCGAGGATACACGTCCGCCACGTGAGAGATCTACTAAAGTCGATAGACTACACTGATGCGTACGCGGGCCAGGAGTGCAGCTCGTTGGCCTTCCTCAATGTCATTACACAGGGTGATATTTTAGGTAATGTTTTAAACATGCTCGACGATCATGAAAAGATTGAGACCGATTGGCAATCTGTCGCAATTCGCGAACTATGGAGTTACAGAGGCCTTTGCCCTGCAGTGGGACACCACAGGCTCATAATAATCTAATATTTAAAATTCTCGTTTCAGTGTTAGTTACCATACTCCTCCGAAACGGCTTTACCGATTTTTATGAAATTTTATTTGCATATTCAGTAGGTCTGAGAATCGGCTACTATCTATTTTTTATTTTGTTTCCTTTAGTTTTTTTTTGTTAATGTCAAAACATCGTTTTCCGGGACAGCTAGTCATTTAAAATAATTTACTATTTTTTGTACTTAACTACTTATTTTGAATAGTACTTGTAAAACTTATATTTATAGCAGTAGTCTAAACTTAGAGTACTTACCTACTTAGATAGTTTTTTGTTATTTCTATTTTTTTTTCTATTTACTTATACTTTTGTATTCAGTTTGGTATATTAAAAACTCTTTTTCTAAGAAAATACATGAATAAGGATAAAAAATGATTCTCTTAGGTAGAATAGCATTGTTTGCTTTTTAGGTTGGTTATTTTAACCGAGATGAAAACATATTACCTATACCTTTAACACCTATTTATCGCTGTGATGTGGTATCGTTGCAGCTCTGTATTTAAATGTGGTTTATTTGAAAGCTTACATTTGCTTTAAGCTATACAGGGTTATTGGAAATTAATTGACACGGCGTTAAGGACTTCTTCTGTGCACCTTAACAAACAACTTTTGTTCTACGACTTTTGTCGAAACTTAATACATATCCCAAAAAAAATATTTAAGTGTTTCTCGTACTGTCTGGTAATTTTCTATGTCTATGCGGCAAGTGCGCGCGCGCGATCGGCAGGGGGCGCACTGCGTGCGACCCGATCGGGTTGTACCATACCTACTATGATTGATTCTGTGACGTAGACGTAGAGTTGAGTATTATTTGAACTGTTGGATTTAATTTTTTATTTTTGTATGGAATATTTTTATAATGAATTTCCAAAAGTCGTGGAACAAAAGTTGATCGTTAAGGTGCACAGAAGAAGCCCTTAACGCCGTGTCAATTAATTTCCAATAACCCTGTATATTTTCCCTATAAAATTAGAGATTATAAAATTGTTAAGTACAGGCTTTTTCGTTTTAGGTTTTCTTAACTATGATATTGATGAAAATAAGAAGTTAGTTTTTTCCATTAAATAAAGATTATAAAATCGTTATAGGTTGATGACCATTCCATTGTCCTGAAATAATTGTCCTTATTTTGTAGAGAAAAAGAAATCGCGACCGGAAAGTGTGGACTGCACGCCCCCCGACTTCATAATGCCGGGTAGTACTGAACGGCCGCTTCTGCCATTACACCCGGGCCTTACGAAGGAAAACAAAGCTCCACAGTGCCTTAAGGTAAGATACTTTCTATCGGCCGATACCCTGCGGGCGATACGACTACTCACATTTTTTTTTCTTTCTTTCTATCTGCGACTACTTACATTTGAAGACAATAACTTGAGAGTATAATTAATCACTACATAGTATAAAACAAAGTCGCTTTATCTGTCCCTATTCCCTTTGTATGCTTAAATCTTTAAAACTACGCAACGGATTTTGATGCGGTTTTTTTAATAGATAGAGTGATTCAAGAGGAAGGTATATATGTATAATACATGCATAATATAGCCGTGAGAAGCCGGGGCGGGTCGCTAGTCAACAATATAGAATAGACTGCCCAAATAAATCTTATGAAACTGGATTTGTAATAAAGAATCAGAGAACTTTATGGAACTTTTTGCTAACTAAGCAGCAATTTTTCTCAATTTTTAATTATTTAGGGTTCCGTACATCAAAGGGTAAAAAAGGAACCCATATAAGATCACTGTCTTGTCCGTCTGTCACCACCGAGTTTCTCAGGAAGGGTTTGACCTAGGAAGTAGTTTTTTTTACCATAAACTGGACAAAGATTATTTCTGCTTCACTATCACTACATAGTATAAAATAAAGTCACTTTTCGCCGTCCCTATGTCCCTTCGTATGCTTAGATCTTTAAAACTATACGCAACGGATTTTGATGTGGTTTTTTTAATAGATAGAATGATTCAAGAGGAAGGTTTATATGTATAATACATGCATAATATAGCCGTGCGAAGCCGGGGCGGGTCGCTAGTTTTAAATAATGTAGTCCTTATAGCAGAAGCGCCATCTTTTTGTGTGACTTATTTTTAAAGAGTAGCAATCCATAAACCATTCCTAAGATGTAGTTTGTAACGATAACAAAAGTAATACTCGTGACAGCAATACTTAATTCCATCGTCACGGTACGCTGCTTCTTATTGAAGCATGCAATAAATGCGTTTAACCTTTGATGTTTACTTTGCCAAATAATACATTTTATAATATTACATTATTTTGCATCACTTTTTAAATGAAATAGTTAGCACCTACTACACTATAAACGATAAGATTGTGCCCATAGGCAAAGTATTCCCAATGAATAATTCAAATCAAAAAAAATCTAATCAAATAAATTTATTCAAAACCATTTTACAATGTAAACCCAACTGACAATACAAAAACACAATAAAACACATTTGCCTGAACTAGGATGTTGCTGTGTTTCAGGCAAATAAGGGCTTAGAATTAATCACTTTCACTACATCAGGGTTCGAAAATATCCGATATTTATAATAAATATCAAAATATCGGATTTTTTTTATATCTAACCGATATATATCAAAAATGTGATATTTACATGATATTTATCCATTTTGTATGACAGCCATTTGTTATTTTATTGTATTACTAGCTGAGCCCCGCGGTTTCACCCGCGTAATAATTTTCTACGAAATTTCCTTAATTTTTTCTTTCATAAGAACCTTCTCCTTACAATAACAAACACAACAAAAAAAGAATTAGCCAAATTGGTCCAGGCGTTGTTGAGATAAGCGCTAACCAACACATTTTGCGATTCATTTTAATATATAAGATTTATGTATACTGTTTGCATAGCTATGTTTTATAAATATAATAAATTATTTAAAAAAAAAAAAAAATTAAAAGAAAAATCAACTCAAAAACATAAAATCTTCTTATAAATCAGAAAAATCAATTAAAATCATAAACACCATCAGGTAAAATCAACTCAAAAAGATAAAATCTTATAAATTCCAATCATTCAATGGCTTCATTAATTTTCTGAATACCTACACTAATACTTATAATACCTAAACTTTAAACGTTATTACCTAAACTTACTATTACGGAGTATGTTTAACTTTACTTCAACGCCATCTATATTTAGGATGGAGAACTACAGTAGAAAACTGCAAAACATGACTTATTTTCATCAAATTTTTTAACAATTTTTGTATTGATATATATCACAAAAACCCTTTGATATATATCGGATATATATCATGATATATATCCATTGATATATATCCTCGAACCCTGCACTACATAGTATAAAACAAAGTCGCTTTCTCTGTTTCTATATCCCTTTGTATGCTTAAATCTTTAAAACTACGCAACGGATTTTGATGCGGTTTTTTTAATAGATAGAGTGATTCAATAGGAAGGTTTATATGTTAGTACATGCATAATATAGCCGTGCGAAGCCGGGGCGGGTCGCTATAGCTTATAAAATAAATTATCAGCAAAGTGATTATTAAAATAAACCTAATACATCATAAGCAAACAACGAAAATTCAGTGTAAAAATAATAGTGTATAAAAATAAATTAAATTAGGTAAAAAAAAATGTATATAAAATACAATGAAAATTATTATAACACTAAATTAACTAGATTATTATTTTAAAACAACTAATAAGTTCTATGTACTGTAATTAAATTACACATACATATAAAAAAAATTGAGAACCTCCCCCTTTTTTGAAGTTGGATATACAGGGTGTCCCGTAATGAATGGCCAAGCGGGCACCTACGGATAGAGGACACTATGCCGGATCAGAAAAACGAAAGTTATGTTCTATGAAAGTTTCTCGGTTTCCGAGATATCCGCCATTTTAAGAAATTTTAAAATTTCACTCCGTTCTCTATGTTTTGTGATGCCAAAACTGCAAATGAAGGAATTATCCCAATCTGTTTTTTGGATAGTATTCCAGGATAAATGTGCTATCGAATGCAAACAATATTTTTTATGACACATTGAAAGTTTTTTTTTAAACTAAGATTTAACTCAAACTTCATAGTTTTTTAATTTTTTAACCTGAACTTTAATCTTTCCCGGTGTAAAAAAAATGTATGGTCACCCTAGTGCCAAATGAAAAAAAACTTGCCTATTTCACTGAGATTCTGAAAAGGTATAATATATGGTATTACCAGTATTTAATACCAAATAAATTTCTAATTGCTTGGCCATTCATTACGGGACACCCTGTATATAAAATCTATTGTAATAACACCTCATGTAGTTTGTGTTGACACTTTGTATCCAAGGTTGAGGGTTCGGTCCCCTTCTCAAACAAATATTTATGTAAAGTTATTTGTTTCAAGTGTAGATGTTACTGTATATTGGATAATAAGTGCTAGCAGCGCTCCGCGGTTCCACCCCTGTAACTACCGATCCCGTGGGAATATCGGGATAAAAACTACCCTATGTTATTCCCAATGAATCAATGTATTCTCATACCAAGTTCCATCAAAATCGGACCAGTAGTTTTGGAGCCTATTCAATGCAAACAAAAAAATCTGATCATTCTAAGTAGGGCAAAATCGTGCCCAAAGGAGTCGGTACATACATACAAGCAAACATACAGGTGAAACTAATAAAAGCGTGTTAAAAATACGATTAAATCTTTATAATATTAGTATAGATAAAGATAGTGTAGATATATCTACCATGTAAAAATATACAAGTATTCTATCCGCTGTCTGGCCACCATAACACAAGCCTTGTTGCTTAGTTTCGGGGCTAGATGGCGCTGATCGCGCTTCTTTAACATGTAATTAAATTTTAATTTTTAAAAGTATCTTTGAAAATTTTCGAGGTATTTGAAGTAGCGAATGTAAAATACATTTGTTCCGCTGACATGCAATGATTCATTCAAGGCTGTTTTTCCTATTGATATACGCTTAACTAGTCAGTCGATAATGGATTACGTTTTAAAATATGATGCAGCATGAAATTCGTTGTGGAGGTCGAGAAATACCAAAAAAATAGCAATGGTTTAACCGAACTTAAAACTAAGCACAATAAATAAATATATAAATATTGCAGGACATTCGACACATCGCCATCTAGCCCCAAGCTCAGTAACTACACTTGTGTTATGGGTGCTAGACAACGGATATACTACTTATATAATTTTCTTTTGTAAATATACACGGTGTAACAAGGGGGGTGGATCATCGGTTGTTGGGGGGTAGGGGACCTCAGTACCTATCGATTTAACACCCATGTATGTTCTGCAATACTCACTGGTTCAAAAGTTATTTGTACTTTTGTAAATTTTTGTCAAAATCAGATTTTAGCCTGAACATCGCAATTACAGGCAAACTATCAGGTCTGCGATTCTGCTTTTTTTGTTAAAACAAGGGTGACCATAATTTTTTTTACACCGGTAAAGGTTAAAGTTCACGTTAAAAAATTAAAACATCATGAAGTTTGAGTTAAATCTTAGTTAAAAAACTTCCAATGTATCATAAAACTTATTGTTTGCATTCGATAGCACATTTATCCTCGAATATTATCAAAAAAAAACCAGATTGGAATAATTCCTTCATTTGCAGTTTTGGCATCAAAAAAGTTATAGAAAGGAGTGTTTTTTTTAAATGGCGCATATTTCGGTATCCGAGAGACTTTCATAGAACATAATTTTCATTTTTCTGAACCTGCACAGTGTCCTCTATTCGTAGGTGCCCGCTTATCCATTAGTTACCGGAAATCCTGTATAATGTCTTACATTTGATTAGTTAAACAAATGCCATAGGAAACCTAACTGGGTTTGTCTTGGCATCTAGGTACATTCAACTCTACATCATTTTATAAAAATCTTTAGGTAATACATACGCATTATTATAATATTTAAAGAAAAAAACATTTATCACGTTATAGGCACTACAGCATCCAGCATCCGTTTACCAAGTAACGCTGAAAATAAAGTATTGCTAAACTGTGATATTATTATGCCTTGTTGAAAAATGCCGTCAAAGTAGCTCAAAATACACTCAAAGTCAGCTTTTTGAAAAAAAGGCTGGTATTTTTGGTAATCGAATTTGAACAAATTTATTTATGAGAATTGGCCTTCTGCATGCAAAACTGTGTATAAACAGAATAGAATATAATTTATTCGAACAAACACACGACATAATTTAGAAACATATAAGAGACTAGCTGCCCTCCGCGGTTTCACCCGCGTAACTCCCGATCCCGTGGGAATATCGGGATAAATTAAGATGCAAGCTATCCTATCTTTCAAGTTGGATCGAACTGCACATGGTGTGCGAATTTTATTATAATCGGTTAAGTGGTTTAGGAGTCCATTGAGGACAAACATTGTGACACGAGATTTATATATATTAAGATAGTTACAGAGAAAAGTACTACAAATAAGAAACAGTGATGTTATATTCTGTCTAGGTGCTGACGACGTCCGGCTGGAACCCACCGCCCGGGCCGCGCAAGATGTGCGGTGACCTGCTATACCTCCACGTGGTCACGCTAGAGGAACGACACTTCCATATCACGGCCTGCCCCAGGGGATTCTACCTTAACCAGTAATATACCTATGCAATACTAAATTTAACTGCGCCTTCTTAAGGTGAAAGGGTACCGGCACTCTCTCCATACAAACGTAGTCGACTGTTTCCTGCCTGGATAATGACACTAGCACAAATATTTTTGTGCCATAAAACCTATAACTGCCATGACTGTGGGCCCTTTGTTTTGTTTTTTTTTTCATTTTCTAATTAGGTATCATAAAAATTAAGATTAAAAAAAAACAAGAAAAAAAACATAGCATGGTCATGGTTATGGCAGTTATAAGTTTTATGCAACAAAAATATTTGCTCTAGTGTCATTATCTAGGGAGAAAACAGTCGACTACGTTTGTATGGAGAGAGCCCCCGGTATCCTTTTCACTTAAATCTAGACTTGGCTTTATAATTCAGTGATATCTTTTAAATTAATATTAGTGCCTATCATTTTGTTGAAACTGCGCCTTCTAACATGTAGGCTTGGCTTTATAATTTTGTGATATCTTTCAAGTTAATATAAGTGCCTATCATTTTGTTGTCAATGCGATTAAATTAATACTGCGCCTTCGATGGTTCCGAATTACCAATGTGGTTGGAGATTACAATAATCACTTCTAGTCTTCACTTACGATATTATTATCAACCTTTTAAGACTTAGAGGTTCTTGATTAAGGTTTAATATGGTACAATAAAGAGTTTATCTATCTATTTTTTGGACTTTTCGCTGTCTGTAAGTCTATCAATACCAAGAAAAATTCGGTACGAAGGAACCACCGGACCTTTCCAAAAAAATGTCAAATATGAATTTGAATTATTAAGGGTAGTTTCTAATGGGGCTAATTAATGGTGTTGCCAAAGTTAAAAAATGCCATATTTTTCAAATAAATTTGGGTAATTCTTTTATTTTCATGCAAATATCTTTTTATTTTTTTAATAATGTTTCGAGGATACTTTCTAAACCTTTGTTACCTAAATACACTTTCATTAAGTATAGATAGATAACAATCGATTACATACTTCATTCAAGTGGATCCTTATTATAACTGCTTTTTTACAGTAGTAGATTTAGAAATCCGTACGCAATTATATTACTAATTACACATAATAATAATTAGCACGGATTTCTAAATTACCCAATCTACAACTTCACGGTCGTCTTCATTAACTTTAAACTAAGTATTAAGTTAAATCATCAACTAAAATCCACGTTAACAATGTTTAATTATGGAAAATAATCTCGAGAGAACGGTAAACAATGCTTGTATGTGTCGTATCAATCATCATTTTAATTGCCTAGCGAATACGCTGTGAAACCAGCCTACTTCTATTGTCTACATTCAAGCATTCTACATTCATCAGGGTTTTATATTACCTATGCTATGAAAATAATAATAATCTTCCTCGGGTCACGGTGACATCTTCGACTCTCCACTATTGACGTTCGCACGTGTGCACAAACTTTTGTATTAGTACTAGTTTTTAACCCCCGACGCAAAAACGACGGGGTGTTATAAGTTTGACGTGTCTGTGTGTGTGTGTGTGTGTGTGTCTGTCTGTGGCATCGTAGCTCCCGAACGGCTGAACCGATTTTGATTTAGTTTTTTTTGTTTGAAAGGTGAATTAGTCGGGAGTGTTCTTAGCTGTTTGATCAAAATCGGTTCAGCCGTCTGAAAGTTATGGGGGGTAAAAGTCTGGATTTAAAACTGAATGTAAGTAGATATGCTCGAGTGGGGTATCAACTTAATTTGCGTCTTTTGGCTTCGTTTGGATCTTTTTTTACTTTTAGGGTTCCGTACCTCAAAAGGTAATAAAAAGAACCCTTATAAGATCACTTTCATGTCCGTCTGTTTCTCCCTAGTCCCAGTTTTATTTATTATATTATGTACAGAAAACCTAGATCTAGACGTCTTCTTCTACGTATACTTCTGATATTAATAGCTATGAAATACCTACCTACTTGTACAAAAGTTGAATAAGTAAAGAAAGTAGGTACTAGAAAAAGGAACTACTTAATAAAAAATAACTGTTAAGAGTTAAAAAAAGGAAATGAAATAAGAAAATTAAAAAGTCCCTACAAAAAAGAATGAAATAAAAAATTAAATTAAAAATTTAAAAAACCCCCGACACAAAATAATAAAAATAGTATAAACGTAAAAAGCCAAAAACAAGCAAAAAAAACCTATGAAAAAAAACCACAAATAGAACAAAAAAGGTATAAACGTGAAATCCTACAAAAAGAAAAAAATAACCCCGAAATTATAACCCTACGTAAGTACCTACATGTGAATTTTTTGATTAAATATTGTCGCGTCGGGGGACCGCTCTTTACCTATACAAAAACACCTTCATTCAACGAAAATGTTAAAGTAAGTATTTAAAATGATAAGTGAAACTACTTATAAAAACTAAATACTCACACAACTTCACGATCCAAATAAGTGCTAAAACAAAAATTTTAATGACGAGTCTTACATTACATTCAATGATTGACTCGAAAAAAGAGCGGTCCCCCGACGCGACAATATTTAATCAAAAAATTCACATGTAGGTACTTACGTAGGGTTATAATTTCGGGGTTATTTTTTTCTTTTTGTAGGATTTCACGTTTATACCTTTTTTGTTCTATTTGTGGTTTTTTTTCATAGTTTTTTTTTTGCTTGTTTTTGGCTTTTTATGCCCCACGGGATAAACCGCGTCAATTTCGATCCCTTGGAAACTTAAAAAAATGTTTAGTGCCCACTTATGATATGTAATATTAAAGGCTTGTGCAAAATTCTAAGTTTCTCAACCCAGTGGTATAAGCTGTGCGTTGTCATTAGTCAGTGAGTGAGATAGAGTCCGTAAAATTGCCGTACTATTAAGTTCTTGTTATACGCGCTACGTCCGTTTTTGGTTTGAGCTGTATGTTGATATATCAGTAAATCAGTCAGCCTGCCTAGCATGTAGACCAAAACACGATATGATAAAGCGATATAACTACATCAACTCTCAAAATATGATAGATAAAGCCGCCATGTTGAATTTTTATTATAAATTGCGCTAAAAATTATGATAAAAGTTCAACATGGCGGCTTTATCTATCATATTTTGAGAGTTGATGTAGTTATATCGCTTTATCGTATCGTGTTTTGGTCTTCATGCTAGACATACAGGATTTTAAATTTTATAGTTAGGTCGAGACGATGACCATTAACTGTTAATTATCACTACATAGTATAAAACAAAGTCGCTTTTTCTGTCCCTATTTCCCTTTGTATTATCTATAAGTAAAAGCCTCGTAAAATCCTGGAGTTAAGTATTTATCTTTGTGATGTCAGAAACCATTGTGCAATCATGTTTATAGATCCGGCTGTTAGGCGTACTTCGGACGCATATCACTGCTTTGACACAATATGCTTTGAATGTTGACGAGTTGTAGGACATGATATCGATTTCCTAGGGATATTTTCTTTCACCGTACGACCATGTGTTTAGACCCATGATAAGGTACAGTATTAATGTAAAATATTTGACCAGGTCATCGGAAGACATGTTCAACCCACGTCCGGCGAATCCTTCACTTCTCTGCCACTCTTTAATTGAGCTGCTCAGCATCGTATCACCTGCCTTCAAACGCAACTTCGCATTGGTTCAGAAACGGCGCATGCAGAAACACCCCTTCGAAAGGGTCGCGACCCCGTACCAAGTGTACCAGTGGGCCTCGCCGATGTTGGATCATACTGTTGATGCTATACGAGCTGAAGATAGTACGTATTCCTACAGCTAAATAATATTTTCTTGAATGTTTTCTTTCGGCGCAGCCTTACCACCCTTTATAGCTCTTTGCCGCTTCCACCTTCATTTATTTCGTTCTGTCACACCTCAACGTGTGCACTATCTTTTTGTTTCTTTCTATGCATTTTTAAGGTTCCGTACCCAGAGGATAAAAATGGGACCCTAGTTTTAAGACTTCACTGTCTGTCTCTCTGTCTGTCACCAGAGTGTATCTCATGAACCGTGATAGCTAGACAGTTGAAATTTTCACAGATGTATTTCTGTTGCCGCTATAACAATAAATAAGTACTAAAAACATTTAAAAAAATTGTGCTCCTATACAACATGGTACGGAACCCTTCGCGCGCGAGTTCGACTCGCACTTGGTCGGTTTTTTATTTTTAAATTGTCTTTTACTTTATCTCAAGCAAACTGTTATTCACCAGATGATATTTTTGGTGTGACTCAGTTTCTGTACCTCAATTTCTCAAATATACCATTGTAACTCGTTAATAGCTGTATTTTTTACAGCATTTTCATCAAAGTTAGGCTATGAAGAGCACATCCCAGGTCAGACCCGCGACTGGAACGAAGAGCTGCAGACGACGCGGGAACTGCCGCGCGGTACCTTGCCTGAGAGATTGCTTAGAGAACGGGCTATTTTCAAGGTAACACATAAATTTAACCTGTAATTTTAGGTTTAGGTTTATAATTTTAAAGAAACTATTGCAGAATCTAATTTTATTCCGATATTCGGAATTACGCGCATAATAATTAGGCGCTGGTATTTTATAATATACTAGCAACGCTCCGTTGATTCACCTGCGTAACTCCCGATCCCGTGGGAATATAGCAGTAAAAAGTATTGTTATTCCTATGTTATTGCCAATTAATCAATGTATCCTCATACTAAGTTTCGTCAAAATCCGACCAGTAGTTTCGAAGACTATTCATTACAAATATATTGCTTCTTTGCTTCAATAATGTGTTATCTTGAAAATTGAAATTTTAGACAAGAGTGTTTTTTAACTTTCAAATAATAATAGCGCCAAAACTAATTCCTTCTTTAATGTAAATCAAATTTTATTGTAAAGTATAACAACCATACTATATAAAAACTTATCAAAATACTGATAATTTAGAAGTTTAGCAAGAAATTGACTTTATTTAAAAAAAAGGGGAAAACATGTCACATTGTTCTTGCAAATTTATAGTCAAATAATTGTTACAAACAAAATTGTCACGATGTTGATGATATTACTTTTGTTATGAAACTGAGTTATATATTGAAGAAACATTGTTTAAATAAAAACTATTAGATTTCAGAACCAAATTTTATTGGAAAAAGTGATCGGTGAGTGTGAAACTACTTACTTACTTTTATAATTTTGATTAAGTATACAAATATAACATTATATCTTTATAATAGTTAAATATGATGAAATCGTGATGAAACCCGCGGCTTAGTTGGCTCCAGAAGTATTGACAAGTTCTCTCCTCTGGACATGGTCGACTCAGCTGAGAAGGTAGTAGGTGCTGGGCAAGCCTATTCCATCTTCACGCAAAAAGGACCCAATTAAAAAGAGTCTAATCGCGGAAAACAGCCCGTATATAAGTACAAATCCATCGTCATCATCATCATCATCCGAGCGATGTTCCCGGTTGCATCCCTCTCGGGAGCCCGGGGTCCGCTTTCCTACTTTTACGCCTCCACTTCGCACGATCTTCGGTATCCTGGGTTGTAAGGCCATTTGCACGCATATCACCCTTTACGACGTCAAGCCAGCACTTCTTGGGTCTACCAAGTCTGCCACGACCCGGCGGAGGCGCCATGGCAAGACATTTATTCCCCACGTAACTAGCCGGTTTTCGCAAGACGTGGCCGTACCAGCGTAAGCGACACTCTTGCAATTTATCTGTAATGTCTCGGACATGAAGGCTGCCCCGGATGCGGGAGTTCCTGACGCGATCCTTTCGCGTCACTCCACACATCCAGCGCAACATCTTCATCTCCGTGACACGCAACTCCTGCTTATGTCGCTCAAGCACCGGCCACGCCTCACTACCATACAAAAGGACAGGTCTAATGATGGTTTTATAGACCTGTCCTTTTAGTTTAACCGGCATTTTGGGGTCGCAAATGACACTAGTCACCTCACGCCACTTGGCCCAAGCCGCTGAAATGCGTGACTTGACGTCGCAATCGATGTCGCCGGACGCGCGAAGCACAGATCCCAAGTACTTAAACTGGTCTGTCCGCTCGGCCATATGACCGTCTACGCAGACAGGTGTGGGATCTGTGGTATTGCAAGCCAAGTACTCTGTCTTCGCCACATTCAGTCTTCTGCAAATCTAGGAATAGAAAATGCAGAGGCGTATTCTTCGTCCTGTATTTCTCCATAACGATCCTTAGGGCGAAAACAGGGTCCATGGTGCCATGCCCGGGGCGGAAACCATATTGACACCCAGAGACAGTGCACTCCTGTCGGATCCGAGAGTCGACTATCCACTCGTAGAGCTTCATGGTGTGGGACATGACCTTTATACCTCGATAACTGCCACACTCCTGCACCGATCCCTTGCCCTTGAAACCTGGGGTAATAACACTCAATCTCCATTGGGCAGGGATCTCGCCGGTCTCGAGTATGCGGTTAAAGAGGTTGGTCAAGATGCCCACACCACGAGGACCCATCACCTTCCACACTTCGATAGGGACTCCATCGGCTCCGACAGCTTTCCGATTCTTCATGCGGCGAAGAGCCTTGCGGACTTCATCAGGCGTAATCGGTGGCACTAGTCCTTGATTCGGAGGGAGTTCCGGCGGCTGCACCTTTTTGTACTGCTTATTCAGCAGGTCGTGGAAATAAGAGCGCCATCTCTCCTTCACCGCGAGGTCCTCGCAAAGCAGGTTACCATCGGGGTCTTTTACACAGCGGCACTTGGATATATCCTGCGCCGCTTTTATCCTCGAACGTGCCAACTTATCTGCCCCTCAGACGTTTCCAACTTATCGTACAGTGACTGTAAGTGGTTCAGTCTGGCTCTGGCTACTGCTCTTTTTGTGGCACGTTTGGCGGCTTTATACGAGTCGCGATCTTCAGGAGAGCTGGACGCTTGCCACTTTTTAAAGAGGGCTTTCTTCGCCATAGTCTCCCTCTGGACTGTGTCGTTCCACCACCAAGTCTCCCCGTGCCTGTCACATTTGCGTCCACCTTTAGACATGCCAAGCACTGCCAGTATATAAGTACAAGTACAATAGTTAAATATACAAATACCTGTATTTATCCCTGCAACATCAATATTCGAATTTTCTCTTGTCAATGCAAGATCAACAAGTCTTTTACTGCGCGAATCCATCTAGAAGAAATAAGTAAGTACAAATATCTATTTGTTTTAGCATTAACAACGTAATATTTATAAATATTACTGGTAAAATTGATTAATCTTTGTTCAGTAACGGAACATCAGCATATAACTATGACTTGGTTTTCGTATTAGAAAAAGTTTCATCATCTACAATGTTATATCTTAAAATAACACACTGCAAAATTCGTATTTTTTCGGCAACAGTGTGACATGAGCATTTATAACAATCAACAAATCACAATTTTTTTCAACAACACTGTGTTAAACTTACATATCACACTATAAAATAAAAAATAATAACTCCATTAAAACATACCTTTGCAACCAAAAAGTAATATCGTCGTGATGTCACGTTTTCGCAGAAATTTCAGAGCACCTTCCTCTCCACGTGCGTAGTGACAACTGTTTTGTTTCGTTGTTGAAACTAACCTCCGTGCAGAAAGAGACAACGTGATATCGCGATCTGACACAGTGGCGCTGTCTCTTTCACTCATAGATTCGCTATTACACACACTAAAGATACCACGTTTTTTGGAAAAATAAAATCGGCCACGGCGGTTTCAATTATCAAATAAAAAAAAAAATGAATTGTCAGACTTATCACGTTATTGAAGCAAAGAAGCGATATATAAAAAACAAATATTATTAGTACTTATAGATTCTTTAAAATCAATCCTTCCTTTCCATGACTCTTTGTAATAAAATATAGTTAACGTTTTGATTTGTGATGTAATTCTGGTACCAGGGTTACATAATAAATCACAACGTTATGGTTTCGAAGTTATCCACTAACTAAGCCACAGGTATTTTCGTTTGGACATACAGGTCGTTAATTTGAGTTGGTCGGTAAGGGCAATTATAGTAAGCAAAGGACTGAGGGTACCAGAAGCATAAAATAAATAAATAAGTATTACAGGACATTCCACACATCGCCATCTAGCCCCAAGCTAAGTAACTAGACTTGTGTTATGGGTGCTAGACAACGGATATAAGTACATACTACTTTATACTTTGCTTTTGTAAATATATACTTACAATACATAGAAACAGACCACAGACGAATATTTAATGAATAACATCTAATATACAGGGTGAATTTTTTATGTGGGCCTTCAGGGCTATATCCTAAACTATAAGAGATAGCTAAAAATGCTGAAAGGAGTTGTGTGCCCGATTTAAACAAAAACTGTATCATTAGATTTTTGAAAAACTCATTACCCTAGCCAGGATTCGAACCTGTTGATTTTACAAAGGCGAGGTAGCACTATAGTTTGCTGACTTTTCTTATTTCTAGGTGCACAGTGACTTTGTAGCTGCTGCAACCCGCGGTGCAATGGCCGTTGTCGACGGTAACGTTATGGCAATTAACCCGGGCGAAGAGCCCAAAATGCAGATGTTCATTTGGAACAACATATTCTTCTCGCTTGGATTCGATGTACGCGACCACTATAAGGATTTGGGAGGAGATGCTGCCGCTTTTGTTGCACCGGTAAGTTTGGCAAATTACTGTAGATAAATACATGGTTTTTAGTGTATATTCTATTGCAAAGTGCAGCCCTATTTTTTGCTTCTTTCCTTCTTTTCAATACTGTTATCTAGAGGAAATAACACATTTTATAAATAGACGAAGAACATCGATTTGCCAAGTTGGGTCAAATGTTGTTAATTGCTAATTTAGTGCTCATATATCTTAGACCAGTATTCCAAGCCTACTCCTTGAAGTCAGCTAAGTCTAGAGACTTAGATTACTTGGATTACTTTAGAACTCTTCTCTCTTTTTCTCCTCTCATATCTTCTTCTTCTTTTTTCTTCTCAACTCTTTTTTTACTTATTGTGTTTACTTATGTTTTGTTTTTATGGTGCAATAAAGCGTTTATCTATCTATCTTAACAGTTTTGTAGCAAAAGCAGTTTAAAATGCTTAATATTTTATATAAGACGCTCTTATCCTATTTAAATATGATTAAGTCTGTCAATCAAAACGAGAAATGTTGTATTAACATACATTAATTGTGTAGCGCAACGATCTCCAAGGCGTCCGAGTATACAGTGCAGTAGACACTCCCGGCCTACACACTCTAGGCACGGTAGTGGTCGACTACCGCGGCTACCGCGTCACTGCACAGTCCATCATCCCGGGCATATTGGAGAAGGAGCAGGAACAGAGCGTCGTCTATGGAAGCATTGACTTTGGGACCACGGTGCTGACGCATCCCAAGTATATGGAGCTGGTAAGGACAGTTTTATATAACACTAGAAACGCGCCGCGGTTTCATTCGCGTAACTCCGGATCCCGTGGAAATATCTAATAAAAGTAAACTATGTTATTACCAATGAATCGATGTATCCTCTTGCCTGGTACACTTGCCTTTATGATCATATTTTGTGAAAGCCAACTTCGGTAAGCCACATTCTTTTACATTTTGTTGTGTGTAACAGTTTTCATACCCCTAACTTGACATAACGACTTTTTTTTAACACAAAATAGGCTTGCATTTGACCTCATCGGATGGGCAACGAAGATGAGGTCGAGGATGAAGTATGCTGGACCGATTTTTATGAAACTTGGTATGAAGATACATTGATTCATTGGGAATAACATAGGCTACTTATTATCCCAATATTCCTACGGAATCGGAAGTTACAACTTATATAGTACATATATAACTTTTAACAATTAACTTATATAGTTAGGTATAGTCGATATTTGCGACCCTTAAATTCTAAAAAATGCCCAAATGTGCTCAAAATGTTTAATATAATGTTATTTTCCTTGACAGCTAAGTAAAGCGGGTCAACAATTGAAAATAATGCCCCACTCAGTAACAAGCGCGAACAATGAAACTGTAGAATTATGTTCGAGTGTTGAATGCAAAGGGATCATCGGTAACGACGGCCGTCACTATATCTTGGACTTGCTGAGGACCTTCCCGCCTGACGTTAACTTCTTGCAGTGTAAGTTACTTTTACTTACTGTATCCTGTTTCAAAAACAAATTATTCAAAATTTTTTTACAATGTAAACTAGTGAACTAAAAATACAAATCACATACTAAAAATACGAATCACATACTAAAAATAAGAATCACATACTAAAAATACAAATCACATACTAAAAATACAAATTACATACCTACTAAAAATACAATTTGTTTCAGCAAAGGGGTTTTAATACGAAAGGGGGTTGTTCTAGACGTCTAGTCTAACAACTTTTGAAAATTCGAACATTTTTTCAATAATTTTGAGGGAAATTTTACTTGAAAATCAGCTGTTTCATACAAAAACTTCGAACGAAATGTTCAAATTTCCAAAAGTTGTAAAAAGTATAAAGTAAAAATACCAGCAAAGTGATTATGATTCTAAAGAAATCTTTGCCTAAATTACAAGTCAATATCTAAGTTTTTCCTTGCCTTGATTTTATGCTAGTGTTCTTTATACGAAGACAGCGTATTGATCTGATAATGATGTCTAGTTTACGTATCATTATTTTTATTGAAAATACTTTCTCAATTATTAATATCAATTATTATTAATTTTTTTAATTGAGAAAGTTTTTTCAATAAATTTAAAAATGTAGAGTAAAATCATTTTTGTATCTTGTTGAGTAAAATCATGTTTGTAGGTACTTGTAAAGTATCATTTTTTCAATAAATTTAAAAATGTTACGTAAACTAGCCAGCATTATCAAATCAATACACTGGCTTAACTAAACAAAAGACACCAACAAAAGTATACCATCTTGTTTGCTACCGTTAGCAAAAACCAGCGAATTTTCACATTATTTTCACTCTTATGGTGATTTTATGTTAATTTTGCAGTGGAGGATGACGAATTACGCGAGGATATCAAATCCATGGGCTTCCCCATAATTCATAAGCACAAACTATGCTGCCTTAGACAGGAGTTGGTCGACAGTTTTGTTGAGTAAGTATTGAAAATTCTAGTTTTAAGTAATTTCATTGGATCCTTGTGCGCAGGTGCAACTTACAGCAATCGTGATTTTTTTTCAGACATGCACTAGTAAATGTTATTATTATTTTAAAAGTTAAATTGTTATAAGTTTATTATAAACGGTTTAACTACTATCTCGCATCTACCTAGACCGTCGAACGCTAATCTAGAAAAAAGTTTGAGTAAAAACTGTTCTAACGAGAAAACTATTTAATTATTTGTAATTGTTTTTGAGGCATTCACTAGATTATGAAATTCTCAATAATCTGAAGTCAATGTGTTAACCACAAATTTAAAGAAAAATTGTTTTATTGCCCGTCGGAAATCTTTGATTTTGACTTGAGCGTGGTTCTAACGCACGAACGACCTCAAGGAGCCTTCCATTTCATTCCATTTCAACTTTTTTTAAATTGTTATAAAATATAGGTTTAGGTATCGTCTCATCTTATCTTATCTTATCTTAATCTTATCTTATCTTAATCTTATCTTAATATCTTATCTTTCTTTAATATATATAAATCTCGTGTCACAATGTTTGTCCTCAATGGACTCCTAAACCACTTAACCGATTATAATAAAATTCGCACACCATGTGCAGTTCGATCCAACTTGAGAGATAGGATAGCTTACATCTCGATATTCCCACGGGATCGGGAGTTACGCGGGTGAAACCGCGGAGGGCAGCTAGTTTTATTATAGAAAAATTTCGCCGCCGCCGCTTTTGATAAGTATCGCGCGTTTGAAATAAATACACGTGATATCTCCATCTACCTACATTGATCTACTCTATTGAATTTCGATTATAATTGAGGGTATACAAAAAATACCCTCAAAGTCAGATTTTTTTGTCAAAAATGTTATTCACGAGAATTGGTCTTCATGTATTTATAATTTTTGACGTTCAATGTTTAAGATGGTGTTTTTTATTTCAGGGCTCGTTATTTCATGTTCATACGTTACGCTGCTTTCCACTTGCAACAGTTAAGTGCGAAACGTCAACGCGAAACCGAACAGAAGTCAATCGAAGCCAACAATGAAACAAAAGACGAGGAAAAGAAAGAGACAAAGCGAGAGACGAAGAGCCAAGAGAAAGAAATAAAAGACAAAAAAGCACAGAAGAAAGAGAAGGACAGTGCCAAAAAAGTAGAGAGTAAGAAAGAAGAGTCTGAGAAATCTGATAAGAATGAGAAGAAAGACGATGATTTGTTGTTGAACGAAAATTATTCTGACATTGATACAGATGTTGCTAAGAAGATTGTTGAAAGTATCACCGATTCTATTTGCAGTGGGGACAACAAACAGGAGCCCGATTGTAAGTTCATTTTTAACCCGTTGTATTATAAAAACATAATTATCACCAATATCTTTTTTAAGCTTTGTATTTTTTTGTATTATTTAGTTTTATTTCTTTTAGCCGGTGAACGTTCTCGTGCCGTAGTAGCCTCGGCGGCCCGCGCCGTGGCCTCGCTAAAGGAGTCTGAATTCGACGTACGCTTTAATCCGGACGTGTACTCGGCTGGTATCAAGCATGCAGCCGCACCCGAACAACTCGCCAAGCAACGTCATCTCGTTAAAGAAGCAGCGGCCTTCTTACTTACCACACAGATACCGGCTTTTGTAAGTACTATAAAACTAAGAAATTGAAGACTTTTTTGAAACTTTCCAATCCTGTTACAATCGCTACTTTTTTATATATTGAGATACTATAAAAGTAATCAAATTGTAACCGAATTGAGCTAAATCATGTATGTAATCTATATAAAATGCTTTGTCATGAATGACTGATTGACGGATCAACGCACAGCCTAAACCGCTGATCGTAGAGACCTGAAACTTTGAGGGTGTGTTCTTTGTATGACGTAGGCTTTCGATAAGAAAGGATTTTTCGAAATTCTACTCCTTGAAAAAGGGGGGGGCAAAGTTTGTTTGGGACAACGTGATTTCTTGGTCCAATCCTATCACCATTTTCGACTCCTACGCGGGTAAAAGCTTGTGTTTATAATAAAATGTTAATTCCCAGGTCCGTGAATGTCTCGAACAGTCAGCAGCGCCAATGGACGGCGCAGGTCTGACGGAAGCGCTCCACGCTCGCGGTATAAACGTGCGATACCTAGGCCGTGTGGCCGCCGCGCTCGCTCCGCATCAGGAACTGGGCTATTTGCACGCATTGGCTGTTGCCGAGCTCGTGTTGCGCGCCGCCAAGCATCTTTACACGCATTACTTGCAGGTATAAACTTTATATGATCACTTTCTTGTTCGTCTGTCTGTGTGTGTCGGTACCACCGATTTTCTCAGGAACGGGTGGACCTAGCAAGTTGAAATTCGTACCAGATACTGAGGTCTATAGTCCCTATATAAGGTGTATAAATATTAAGGTCCTGAGTCGATAAAAGGATAATATGAGCTTTACATTTTCGCGAAAAGTTGTAACTACCTACCAAAATTAACCTTAATTTTCAACTTTTTTTATATATCGGAATTTTCCTTTTAGACAAATGATATCTATGATTAAAGAAAACGATAGCACATACCTTGTTTCACATGAACACCTCAATAATCTCGGAGAAAGAAAAAGAGAGTTGTTCAACACTATGTCTATCTGTGTATGTGGCACTGAAACGAATTAAGTATTAGTTTTGAATGCGCATTTATCTGAAAGCTGAGTGATATGCTCTTGTTGTAATCAATAAAGATAAATTTATAAAAACTTTTCTTAGCTTTTATCACTGTTAATTGAAGGTTTATTTAAGTCAAATGTGCAACTTGTTGTCCCCAGGGTTGTGAAGCCATGTGTATCGGGGCAGCTGTAGCCCACTTCCTAAACTGCCTGCTGGGCGCGTGCCCCACCCCGGCCGTGGCTGGAAGCGCGGCGTGGGGCGGAGGCCGCGGCGGGGGTCGCAGCGGACGCGGGCGACGCGGCAGGAAGCACGCGCACGCTCAGCCCTCACCACTGCCAGACTGGCAGAACCTCACGCCTAAAGCGCTCTTATCGCAGATTAAACATGAGTTGAGGGTATGTATATCACTATCACTACATAGTATAAAACAAAGTCGCTTTCTCTGTCCCTATATCCCTATGTATGCTAAAATCTTTAAAACTACGCAACGGATTTTGATGCGGCTTTTTTTTTTTAATAGATAGAGTGATTCAAGAGGAAGGTTTATATGTATAATACATGCATAATATAGCCGTGCGAAGCCGGGGCAGGTCGCTAGTTTTTAATACAGGAGTCTTTTTTGGATGTATCCTACTATTTCCATTGCTGGCGGTGGCGACAAAAATATTCACCAAAATGGAAGATGGGTTCTCCATTTATTTATTGTTTGTAACGAGAAGTCGTGTTTAATTTCTGAATATCTCTTTAGAATTTTATTAATCAGTAATTTAACAGGTCGTTTTTTTGCCGCAATGGAAATAATCTTATATATAAAAATGAATCGCAAAATGTGTTGGTAAGCGCATAACTCAACAACGCCTGGACCAATTTGGCCAATTCTTTTTTTAGAATATTCCATAAGGTACGAGGATGGTTCTTACGGAGAGAAAAATTTAAAAAATTGCCTGAAAATGTCTAAAAACAACACTTTTCTATACTCCATACCATACAAACGATTCGTAATAATACAAGTTAATAAGAACTTTAGTACCATAACATAAAGTTCAAGTTTTAATGGAGAGGTTCCGGGAAGGCAAAACAATTGAGTGACGTATAAATATTGATGTCAATCGGGTCGCGGTGTTAGTTGCCAAACTACACCTAAACGGCTGAACCGGTTTGTATGATTTTTAACCCCCGACGCAAAAACGACGGGGTGTTATAAGTTTGACGTGTCTGTGTGTGTGTGTGTGTGTGTCTGTCTGTGGCATCGTAGCTCCCGGACGGCTGAACCGATTTTGATTTAGTTTTTTTTTATATGGCAAAACAACGTTTGCCGGGACAGCTAGTGGGATATAATTTGGAAATAGCTTGTCCCACTTTTTCTATTTTATATTTCCATGAAAATAGTGCGATACCACCCGTCTTTTACATGGAAATATTGTTTAGCTGTATTTTGCATCTTCATTTAACTAACTATTTTCGTATTCTTCAGGCCTACTGGGGTTATGAGCTGAACGCAGATAACATGGATTCCGTCATCGAAAAGCATGGTCTTCAAAAAATATCACTTCTCAGGTAAATAAACTTATTCGTCTAACTATTATTTGTCTTTTAGACTAAAGTTGTTATGACACATCCGTTTAGTTTTAACCCTCGACACGAAAACGACGGGGTGTTATAAGTTTGACGTGTTTGTCTGTGTGTGAGTTTGTCCTGTGGCATTGTAGCTCCTGAACTGATTAACCGATTTTGATTTTGCTTCTTTTGTTTAAAAGGTGAATTATTCGTTCAAAGGAATGATTAATTTTTTTTTGTTATAGATCCTTCGCTCTGAAAGTAGGTTTGCAAGTGTTGTTACGTGAATACGACTTCGACAATAAGAACAAGGCACCGTTCAGTGGTTCTGATATCATGAACATTTTCCCCGTCGTCAAACATATCAATCCGAGAGTAAGTAAACATACTTTTTAGCTTAATTTTTAGCTTTCATACTTTTAGTACATTCTGAGGTTTCGCCTCGGCAAGATACTTAAACGTTATTTTGAAGTTTGTGGCTCCAATTTACTGTCTGCTCAAAACTTTTATTAGGATTTGAAACTATAGTTTTTAGGGTTCCGTATTCAAAGGGTAAAAACGGGACCCTATTACTAAGACTCCACTGTATGTCTGTTTGTCCGTCCGTCTGTCTGTCCTCAGGCTGTTTCTCATAAACGGTGATAGCTAGACAGTTGAAATTTTCACAGATGATGTATTTCTGTTGCCACTGTAACAACAAATACTAAAAACAAAATAAATTAGTACAGAACCCTTCGTGTGCGAGGTTGACTCGCACTTGTTAATGTTAGTATTTTAAGTTAATTTACACTTTAATTTTGGAAAATAACAATGCCTAAAATTTTAGTATTTGAAAAAGTTTACAATAAAAAATAGTGTCTCGAGCTCGAGCATTCAATATTCTATCTTTTTAATCCAATTACGTATTTCCAGGCTTCAGACGCATACAACTTCTACACAACCGGTCAAAACAAGATCCAAGCTGGCGCCGTATCTGAAGGGCACGAACTAATTGCCGAAGCTTTAAACCTTCTGAACAACGTGTATGGAGCTATGCACGGTGAAATAGCACAGTGTTTAAGAATGGTGGCTCGTTTGTGCTATGTCACTGGTGAACATAGGGACGCTATGGCTTATCAACAGAAAGCGGTGCTTATGTCGGAGAGGGTGAATGGAATTGATCACCCTTATACTATTACTGAATATGTAAGTAAATATGTCTTTTAGAAATGATTATTATAGGTTGGGTGGTCCAATTTCCGCACAAAGGCCAGCACAGAATCTTCTTTGGGTTCTCGCACGCCTCTCGGAGTTTTTCTAGGGCCATCATTCTACCCATTGATCGTTGACTGCTTCTCCAGCCAACATAGCTCTGACCAGAAGTGTAGAATCTTCCTGAGGTCCTTGCACGCCTCTTGGAGTGTTATTAGATTGCCAAGTAAGTCTGCCCAGTATGCAGTCAGGCTCTCACACTCTATAGAAATGATTACTTTGAAGATTGAAAAGGTAAAAGAAACCCTGAATTCTCTAAACAATATCTACGACGTTTGTTAAAAAAGTTAAGATGATTAAATTTTGAGAATATTGGGTTTGATATGCTACGTGATTGGAGAAAAACACTTGTAAATACATACTTTCTACATACTGAAGCATAAATATTGAAGCGGAAATCGAACCTGCAACCCGACATTTTATTTACATAAGCATAATATTTTGTCATTCCAGTTTTTCATCTTCATAAAGTACCCACTTTTTTGTTTACAGTCGCACTTGGCATTGTACTGCTTCGCAAACGGCCAAGTGAGCACCGCGTTGAAGCTCCTGTATCGCGCCCGTTATCTTGCCTTGTTGGTGTGCGGTGAAAATCATCCCGAAATGGCGTTGCTTGACGTAAGTATATTATTTTGACGAAATATTCCCATTGGCCAAACGTGTACTTTGACCAACCGCCCAAAACCTTAAATTAATATGAGACAAAGTACTTTTACAAACTACCTGAAACATTATTTTAACTTACTCTTTGATTATTAGAATTTATTCTCTAACTGTGACAATAATAAAAGCTTGGGAGACTGCTATTCCGCAGGATAGCTGCGCCCCCACAGTAGATATTAGAAAAAATATAAAATTGTAGATTACAATTAAATTTATGGTATTTTCATAAACTAGATGTAAGTCACGTTCTTCATTTTCTTTATCAGCATCTAACGCCATTACACAGGAACTACAAGAACGTGTCCTCCTTGCAAAGAAGTACTTTTTGTTCAAAGTTTAGCCATTATTCTTTCTAAACTAAACAATATAGTTAAAGAATTTACCTACCTTACCACATGAAAGACTGCCCAAATCGATTTTTTTATTGATTTTAACATCCATATTCTCGTTCCCCAGAGCAACATAGCCCTAATCCTGCACGCAGTAGGCGAGTACGAGTTATCCTTGAGGTTCGCGGAGCGCGCACTGGCCGTAACGGGCGCGTGTCACGGAACTCGCTCGCTGAAGGCTGCCGTAGCGAGGCATCTGCTCGCTCGCACATTATCCTGTCTCGGCGACTTCAGGGCTGCGTTGCAACATGAGAAGGAGACATATTCCATCTACAAGCAACTGGTTAGTACTATACTAGCACACTGCGCGCATTTGTCCAGATTGTTTGTATCCAAGATTCAACCTTTATGAATCATTCTATCAGATAAATATAATATAACTAGCTGTCCCGACAAACTTTGTTTTGCCATATACAAAGAAAAAGGGAAAAAAAATAGAATGTTGTCCGATTCTCAGACCTAACAAAAAAAATCACACAAATGGGTTCAGCCGTTTAGGTGGATATTAGCAACTTACACAGCGACACGAGAATTTTATTTAAATGGATTCTATAATATATTTCACATTTTTGTTTACAAATCTCTTACTTACTATAAAGTTTAGCACATTTGTGACTCTCTGTATAGATCATTCTCTGTTCTTATCTGGTAGAAATTCAGTAATATTATTTATACCGGCTTAAGGTCGTAGAGGACCGCGACCAAGTAATGGAGTCATTAAAAATCGTAAGTAATAAAAATAATTGTTTATACAGTTGGGTGAGAAACACGAGAAGACCCGCGAGTCGTCCGAATGCCTGCGCCACTTGACACAACAAGCCGTGGTGCTCCAGAAGCGTCTCGCGGAGGCGTACGCGCGATCACCGCATGCCGCACCGCCTCATGCGCCGCTACACATCCAGCCGCCCGGCATGGCCTCCGTCATTGATATGCTCAACCTTATCAATGGAATACTATTTGTTCAGATCAGGTAAATAAGTAATAAATATGAATTGTAGGTTTGAAGTTAGGAGCAAGACGTTGCGTCGTCCTGCCCGCTCATTTGTACACGCGTTCAAGTCGAACTATTGGTGTATTACGTTGTTAAAGTTATTATATCTACCTTTAAATAACAGTACTAGCAGCGCTCCGCAGTTTCACCCGCATAACTTCCTATCCCGTGGGAGTATCGAGATAAAAAGTAGCCTATGTTACTCCCAATAAAATCAATGTATCCTCATACCAAGTTTCATTAAAAATCCAGTAGTTTCAGAGCCTATTCATTACAAACAAAAAACAAAAATCTTTCCTCTTTATAATATTAGTATAGACGTAATAGTTATAATTTTGGTTGTTGCCCTAGGACCTCTAACACGTTAGAGGTCCTAGGGCAACCATTATGCGAAAAAAATAAGATATTTTATATTTTTTTAGATACTGTGTCCATTGCAGGCCACGCACTATAATAATCATTGATATTTTATTTATTTACTAATATTTTGTCTTTATTTCCAGCCCTCAAGACATAGAGCAGTTTAAAGCAGAAATCGAAAAAAGACAGCTGAAAGACTTACCGATCCCTGGAGTCCTTTCTGAATTGAACAAGACGGAAGAAAAACCTTCCATCAAGGAGGCACAGAAGGATACCGTCAAAGAACAGAGCGAGAGTTGAAGTATCGGAGATCGGTCCGTCTATTGACGTATTCTATAGACTATGTTAAGTGATAGGCGGTACGTCGCGTCGTTTCGGGTGTATCCCACTATTCCCATGGAAATACGAAATGGAAAAGTGGGACAAGCATTTTTTCCAAATCTTATCCCATTATTTCACCGCGAACAAAACGCAGTTATATGAGAATCTGAGAATCGGTAGTTGATTGAGTCCAGCGTTACTTTTCGGAACTCCATATCTGTAATTGCATGCCTTCTCATCGGAGGGCGGTTTGTGCATTTTGTGTTTTGGCACTAGGCTCGGAACTAAAAACTAAATATTAATTCTTTATTATAGTTTTACGGCCTGATAAATAAAATTCTAAAGAGCGAGAACAGCCATGGGAACATAGGAATACTAGCGGATTTTTTGTCGCCACCGCCAGCAATGGAAATAGTGGAAGAACCTGTCCCAGTATTTTCATCAATGGAAATTCATAACGGGAATAGTGGGATACACCCGTCGTTTCGTGTCCCTCGTATTGGACTTTTACTACGTTCGTTACATTGTATGCGTTGTTACTTTTAATATTATATTAATTATATTGATTGATGATATTGTTCCTTAACTATGAATGTATGCGGTAGTGAATAGTGTGCTAAGGTTTGATGTAGATTTTTTTTTCGTTTGTTAGTATAGTTTTGAGGATATTGATCAAATTAAGAAATTACGGATGTATTCGTGCAATAGATATGCGTTTGCATATTCGATTTACGCTCAAATTACGCCGGTTTTTTTTTAGGTATAATTTATGATGCTTCCGTTCCGGAATTCACAATCTTTTGAACGCCCAAAGTAGTGCAATTTATATGTAGTGATAATAGCAATAAGTTTTGGTTGTGAACCCGAGACCGACGAACGTGGCGTCGCATTGTTAAATGGTACTGGTGCTACTGACCATTTCACTTTTACAATGATTTTTATTAATTGTTATTAATTGAGTATTATTTTGTGCATGACTATAATGTCGATTCACACTATACAATACAGTAGAAATTCAGTTATATTGTAATTGAAATGTAACAGGATTTGTTTATAACATGTCTATTTCTTTCAGTCGTAAAGATATAATATATGTTTTGATGTTTTTACCACACTGCCTTTAAAACATTTTAGTTTCCGGTTTAGGTAATAGTGCCATATATGAATGTATTGGGTGAATGTTAGAATATTTTAGTTTAGTCTGTGATATAGGAAGTCTATCATGATGATGTCACTTGCCTTTTTATTATCGTAAGGGTAAGATCACATCGCTTGTGGAAGGGAACGTTTTGATGCGAAATGTTTCCGTTTCATCATCTTATTTGTGGCCTTATCCCGTATGAATGGTAATATGAACAAATTCTTACATATTAGTTATCCCATATTATGAAATTATCGGAATTGTAAATTTTATTAAATTTTTTTTTAATTATTTTATTGTGTAATTTTTCACTGGTGTTAAATTTTTATTATATCGATGTTATACTCTTCATTCTTGCTTATCTGTCTTTTTCTTATTTCTTTTCAATTCGTCTGTATTTTGGCTTTCATTTTGTTTTATAGTAGTTTTCACTTTGAAATTTCATGTCTGAATTATGTTACCTGTTGATTTAATCATGTGAAATGGAGTCGTTTCTTGAAGGGTTACCATAACGTCACCAGTATCTCGTAGATAAAACTTATAAGTAGTTTTTAATATGCTTCGGCTAAACACGACATAAAGCAGATCTCGTTCAGCTTTCAACTGACGATATGTGCCTATATTCATATCACTAAATTCAACAGTGTGAACATAGGCGCAGACAGCCTTACAAGGCTTTTTAAAATGTGCAAATAACGGGAACTAATGCACTGCCATACTACACAAAAAAAAAGTGTGGACGCCAGCTATTTGCCTATTTTCACATCAAAAAATCCTAAAAGAAACAATGTGAACATAGGCGCAGAAGGCCTTACTACAAGGCTTTTGAAAATGTACAAATAGTCCAACTCAAAAAAACCAATGTCAGATTGTCGCAATGCGAATGCGTGTTTGATTTGCCGAAGCATATTCATTATAATCACTACCTTACCTCTTCACCTACCATAATGTAATGATCAACGAACCGAGACGTTCTCACTATGTTACACAATAGCTGAATATATTTTAAGAATGTTGAAGTATGTGCCTAAGCAAACAATAATAACGTTGTTGTTGTTACATTTCTTTAACAATATGATGACCATGTAAATACGGCGCTGTTCGTAGTATGATAATAAAATCGTTTTTAAAATACATTGTTGCATTTTTTTTTATTCCTGAATGATGTCCAAAATATGGTCTTATAAGACAGCTTATAGACCTGGTAGAAGAGCGGTGTTGGCTTAGTGGTAGATACCTCGACTTTCATTCTGAAGGTCGTGGGTTCGAATCCAGGCCGGCCGTGCACCAATGTATTTTTCTTAAGAAAAATTTATGTGCGCTAATTGACATTGCTCTTACGGTGAAGGAAAACATCGTGATGAAACCCACGGCTTAGTTGGCTCCAGAAGTATTGACAAGTTCTCTCCTCTGGACATGGTCGACTAAGCTGAGAGGGTAGTAGGTGCTGGGCAAGCCTACTCCATCTTCACGCAAAAAGGACCCAATTAAAAAGGGTCTAATCGCGGAAAACAGCCTGTATACAAGTACAAGTAGACCTGGTAAGCGGGGACGGATCCTGGCCCCAGGTGATTGGTATAGATGTCAGTTTGATATAAATGCATCGCGCTAACTTAGAGGTGTCGAATTGAGTAATTTCGTATCGACACATACGTTTTCCGTCTTTATTTTGGGCTGTGGTTTATATTAGGTGTAAGATGAGTTGAGCCACAACCTAGCACGTCCGGGACGCCAAAGTGCTGCTGCTTGTTGCAACCCGCCCAACAATTCGTCGAATAATAAAGAAGTGCTACATAACATCACTTTTACTTGCTGTATATAATAGTCCTAAGTCTGTAAAAAGTACTAGGCAATCAGAAGTCAGTAGAAGGTATAAATCACACTTAAAATAACATCACTTTTACTTGCTGTATATAATAGTCCTAAGTCTGTAAAAAGTACTAGGCAATCAGAAGTCAGTAGAAGGTATAAATCACACTTAAATATATACCTTCATACGTCAAGATAAAGTTCATTTTACCATTGACAAGTATTTACGACATTTTGTAATCAACCAACCCGTGCAACCAACAAACTAGATTCAATTATTGAACGATTCGGCGAATCAACCATAGATGGCGTTATTCTAGGTAAACGCAATTATAACCTTTATTTCGGACATGTTAAGGTTCATAATGAAAAGTGCCGACTGACATCGCGACTTAGCTCCAGTGGGCAGAACTAAGCTGAGTTTATACACCCTTGCCACGCCCACTTACCATTTCCACCGTGACCTCCTACATAGTTCTTACACCCTGGTACAAAACTCCTATAATCGGCAACTTTTGATAATAGTAATCTCAAGCCAATCACGTGCCATATTTAACTTCCATAGATATCAATCATTCTGGCAATTAATAATTAAGTGCCACTTATAATGTTTTTTTGGGTTGTAATGTAGACTTATCTATAAAAAAATGTTAGTTGTTCCTACTAACAAATAGGGAATACCACAACTAGCGACTAGGTTTAAGAAAATAAAATACATCATTGTTTAAGCAAAGTAATATAATAGTACCTTCCTGGTACAAAGCTAAATTAAAGCTCGTTACAAATAGTGGATACATACATACAATACTCGTAATATAATTATTCTAGTTTAAGTTCTATTCAGTGGCGTAGCGTGGGTTACTGTCGTCCGGGGCGGAGGCATAATTTGCTGCCCTTTAGACGTCATAAAAATAATAATGTTGACAATTTGCCGCTCTTTTGATGTCATAAAAACAATAATGTTCACAATTTGCCGCCCTTTTGAAGTCATATAAATAATAATATTGGTAATTTGCCGCCCTTTAGACGTCATAACAATAGTAATATTGGCAATTTGCCGGCCTTTTAACGTCATAAAATAAATAATAATGTTGATTGTTGGTGTTAGTGAGAAAAAACGTAAAGGTATAAAAGAAGTTAAGGAAAAAAATAAATTGAAACCATGTAAGGATGCGGGCGACTCGTGATTTGCAATAACTGCATTGGGCGGGAGGAACATTCAATATGTGCTAGTGGGAAATAGCTAATTTCTTGAAAAATTTACTGTGACACACAATATTTTTGAAGTGAAAACTTATTTTTAGCGCGGTACGCATATTTTTAGATGAGATAAAAATCTCTGAACTCGCGGCCTCGTTACGAGACGCAGTTACAGTTTGTGCATATTTTATATGCATGTACATATATTTTGTAGTTGTTTAGTTAATAAGTTTTCACTTCTGTCGGCACTCCCGGAATGCAACCGTTTTGTTTTTTCAATTTTGCCGCCCTCCTGTGGCGCCTGGGGCGGTCCCCCCCCCATCGCTACGCTACTGGTTCTATTTCCTAGCCCTCGGCCTAGGTCTCGGCCTGGCCCTAGGTCTCGGTCTAGGCCTGCGCCGCCGGACGCGCGGCGTGCGACCTCGCTCCAGCTGTGCGGCTACAAGTTCAGCTAATGCACCGCGTTCAGTCAGCATCGATAGGAACGTGCAGATAAACTCGTCGTAGTTGTGTGTGCGGCGACAGTCGTCCACCTGAGGTAGGAAATATTGTTAGGTTTAGATGCGTCACTTTTGCAAATTCCACAGATTGCTTGACGAGATGACGAGATGCTTATATGGTGGTAGTCCCTAGTTACCTCGTTGGATGGCTCCAACGAGGCAACCAGGGACTAACTTGGACTTGTAATTTATATTATTAAATGTAAGTAGTAAGTAGGTTGTTAATTTAGGGTTTTTATTTAATTGATGTGCAAATTTTGTTTTTAAGTTTTTAGTTATAAAATAAATAAATTATTCGATAAAAAATATTGAACACGTCTCAAAAACGGTAGTTGCAGAACCTCCGTAAGTTCTGCAACTACCGTTTTTGAGATATTTGCAATTTTATGCAGACACATTTATTCTAAAATATATCCCGTTGTAAGCTAGAACTTCACTTCACTTTTCTCCTTACATGGCGATCCTGCCATGATTTCACCTTTGATTTTTTTCTACCATGAGCAATTAATGTGTTGTAAGAGCCTTTAATAAAATGTAAATATAAAAAAATAACCTTATACATATCCCGTTTATCATTCTCGTCGTTGAGGGCCTGCTGACATGAGTGCACCTCAGCCACAATGTTACTCATGAGCGTGTTCAGCTCCGAATGTGACAGGAACAGCTTCCGGTACATGTAGGGCTGTTCGGGCGCGGTCTCGCAACACACGAGCACTGGCGCCTCGTTGCTTTTTAATAGAGCTGTTGTTGATGTTGGGTAGATCTATAATAAAACATATATGAAATACTTGCTGTCCCGGCAAACGTTGTTTTGCCATTTACAATAAAAAAAAGTACAAATAAAGGGAAAAAATATATATAAAATAAAAAATAGATGTTATTCGAATCTCAGACACAAAAAAATTCATATAAATCGGTTCAGCCATTTAGATATTTGTCTGTGGTCTGGTTGTTTCTGTATTATAAGTAGATAGGTACATATTTACAAAATAAAAGTAAGTATATCAGTAGTATAGTCTGCTTACTTAGCTTGGGGCTAGGTGGCGATGTGTGGAATGTCCTGCAATATTTATGTAATTATGTAATCTTAACTGGTCCAACTGCGAGGGACTTTTTGAAAAAAGTATTGACTAGGTACTATCTAATTCTGTGAAAAAGTCTTACCTATTAAACCTATAAAAATCGGTTTATTTGACAGTGAACAATCCGTATTTTTTTTTACTAACCTCTCCTATTACTTGCTTATTCTTGTCAATTGTGATGAATTTTATAGAACCGCCTTGCTCAGTAGGATCAGCTAGAAACAAAAAAGTACTTAATTAAGTTTAAAATCAATTCTATGGTTGTATTAATTCAAAGGCCCACCTATGGCTTACGATTTATCATTGGGTCGCGACCCATACTTTGGGAATGACTGTTTTAGACTGTAGCTTTAGAGCTGAATCACACATACCAAGTAGAGTGGCGAGACAGTGCCTTCAACCAATATACAACCAATCAACGAGTACCAATTTACTGTCTCGCCTCTCTACTTGGTATTTCTGATCAAGGCATTAACTGTTTACCTAATAACACACTTCTATCCTGATGTGGTCTCTCCGTAGCTCCTATTTCAATAGTAATTGGCATCGTGTAGTCTATATCTTGCATTGCAGTCTGTGACGAGTCCAATGTGCTCAGTATAGTCTGTTCACTTACTGGTACAATACCATCGTTTAATAAACTTTCTTCTGTTATACTTTGTTCTGGAAAAAAAAATTGGTTTAGTGCACTTTATTGTAATACAAGCTGTACCCGTTTTACCCACGTAGCCCTCGATTTCGTCGGAATATCGGGTTAGAAAGTAGCCTATATGTCAATCCAGGACTTCAGTTATCTACATACAAAGTTTAATCACAATTGGTTCTGAAGTTTATGCGTGAAGATGTAACAAACATACTGTCGCGCGCCACAGAGGTCTGACCTTTGTGGCGGTGGGCGAACACCCGCCTGCAAGGCAGAAGGTTGCGGGTGTTCTCCAGATGCGCCACACAGGTCATCAATAAATAAAAATATTGGATTGTCACGCGATTTACACATGTATACAAAATTTCAGCTCAATCGGTAACTGGGAATAATTTGCAAGATTTGATGACAAACATTGGGACAGGTGAAGCTAAATAAAAGCATGTAATAAGTAATGTTTCTCGAATAAATAAATTACCATTATCCCTATTTTTGGCCAGCAAATGTCTCATGTGTTTGTTTATTTTTGAAATGGCTTCCTTTACCCTTTTCTGATTCATCTCCAAAGCAGACAGTCTCTGAGTCAGAGCTATTCTTCTATCTGGTACGACAGCCATTAAATTAAACCTGGAATTATATTGATATATGTAATGTAATTTGATATATTAAATTATTATAAACAGCAACAAAGCACAAAGCTACCTGATATCATGCACTTGTTCCCCAGCATCTCGGCCGAGTCTCTCAGCCATGACCCTCCTAAACTTGTCTGTCCAATCCTCCTCTGGCCCCCAAGGACCATGGTCAGTCGGGTATGGTTTGAGGCCATCCAGCTCAAAAAGGTGTCCATTTATTGGAACAAAACTTACGAAATGATAGGCTTCACCTGGAATAAGTTAACATTTTTGTTATATATATCAACTGATTATTTATTGTAGACTAGCTTAGGTTTAGGGTTTCAATTTTTCAAAATCCTTATCGGATTGATGCCTACGTCTTATAAAGAACACCCTCTCCAAGTTTCAGGTTGATTCGTCAGTGAGTCAGTCAGGACAAAGCATTTTATATTTATAGAAGGACCTACTCATGGGATATGAAGGACTATAGGTTAAGTGGGAAGTATGTTAGAGATACTGCGGTGGTATAGGTAAGCCTTTTAATCATTAAGACATAATTGCATTTTGTATTAAAATATTTTAACGATGACTTGCTAATGTCTTTAACAATAAAAACTATCAAACTTATGTTCTATCTACTATAACAGAATTTGTGATAATATTTGTATTTATTTGCCAATTACCCACCTGTAAATCTTCCTGTAGGGACTCCAGCATTTTTATCTGTCTTCTTTCTTGCCTGAGGAATGGCATGAGAGTTGTGTGCACAAGCCAGTTCGGGAGTGTTGCCAATAGCCCAGCCCTTGTTTTCAGGGTTCATACCTATTGTATGTTGCTGAAATACACAACATTATTGTATACCAAGGAATTACATTGTCCCATACAATCTTTGCCCCCCTTTTTCATTCCCATTCTTATCGGATACCTACATCATACAAAGAACACACCCTCCAAGTTTCAGGTCTCTACGATCAGGGGTTTAGGCTGTGCATTGATTCATCAGTCAGTCATTCAGAAGTAAAGCATTTTATATGTATAATTTAGAAGAAGATAGAAGATTATTCGGTTAATTTACTGTAGTTACCAATGTGAGATGTAGAAATAAATTTACCTTTAGCCTAGTGAGAGTGTCCCCTAAATGTAGATTAGGACAGTTCAATAAGATCGAAAGTAGAGCATGTGTAGCACAGCTATTTGGCACCATTTGCTGGGCGAAAAATATATTATTGATCGTTTCTTCATCACGAACATAGCTCTCGATTTGTTCAACGAACTTACGTCGAGAGCGTCTCTCTTCGATCCATCGGAAGAGGAATATAAATCCTGAGACAGGGCTTTCGAGGGGCTTATGTAAATCATAGATCTCTTCAACCTGAACGCCCTTTACTCCAAAATCTTCGAGCAATAAAGTGAACAGCCCGGGATCGCTTTCTAACTCGAGCCATCCTTCTATAAGACTATTTAGCTCTACCGGCATATTTTTCATGAGCGGGAATATTTCACACACTAGATAATGTTCCTTTCATTTCTGTTTTTACTAATAAATTCCATTTCCATTACAACGAAAAAACGGCTGTATGAATGAAAGAAAATCGCGACGAAACAATAACAAAAAAAAGCATTTTTTTTAAACTGACAGTATAGTAACTTTTTTGACAGTGACATTTAGTCGATGTCAGATATTTCAAGGTTATTAGGGTAAAAGTCTCAAGTTTTTACTCTTTTCATGCGTTACGCGCTTCGACCCTAAAGTTACGCGCCAAGACTTCTTACCTCCTTGGCCAAGACCAAAGATTTTCCAAGGATTCTCATTTATACCCTGATTTGTTATTACCATGGGTTACTACATACATACCTACCCTTTTTTTTTTTTTTTTAAGGTGGAGAAATGCGCCTTATGCATCATCCCGCCACTCCCCGGGGGGGGGAGTAGCGAGGGTATGTGGGGCTCCCTGCTGGCCTGAAGGTGGTGGGCGGCCAGAGGTTTACCCACTAAAACTCCACCGGTTCCTCTCTCGCCGTGATGTCGGGGCTGCGGGAACGGGTACGATTCGACCGCGGCATACATACCTACCCTGCCGCTCCCGGTTGGCGAAAGTTCCTAGGCTACCTACTGTTATCTTCATATTCCCACGGGATTGGGGCTTCCACGGGTGCAACCGTGAATCGCAGCTAGTCTATTTATATAAAGACCTTAGACGTGTGTGTTTGTTATTTTCAGGAAAAGGTTCGAGAAAGAAAAAATAAGTTGCTTAGGAAGTTTTCCGCGGGAAAAACGCGGGGCGCAGTTAGATCCATAATAGATTATAACTCAATTCAGTAGCGATGTTGGCCTACTGGTACTAGATACCTCTACTTTCATTCCGATGGTCGTGGATTCGAATCCCGGCCGGCCGTGCACCAATGGTTTTCTTCTTACGAAAAACTTATTTAAATGCGCGAATTAAAGTTCCTACGGTGAAAGAAAACATCGTGATCAATCCCGCGGCTTAGTTAGCTCCAGATGTATTGACAATGTTCCTCTGAACACGGTCGACTAAGCAAAGAGGGTAGTAAGTATGCTGGGCAAGACTACTCCATTCTCATTGCGGAAAACAGCCCCACAAGTACAAGTACAAATAAAAGTCAAGTTTCATTATTCTTTTAACAACATTTATTTTTATGTACACTCTTACGTTCGCAACTTTGCACAATGTACAAATTATTAAATGCACAACTTCAGCATTGTAAAAATCTTTGTAAAACATTTGCAGGCACGCTATATTTTAAAATTAAGCACTCGTTTTTAATTTTAGGATTAAGTAAGTATAAGTGTTAGATAGGTTTTGGTCCCATTTTAAAATAATTAAACAAATCTCACGTTAAGCTTGGATTGGTAAAACATTTCGTAGTTTGTGAGCTAGAATCAGGGGCGGATCTAGTTAAGGGCTTTTTGAGCTTCAGCCCAGGGCCGTGTACAAAAGACCCCCAGCCTCCATTGAAAACAATAAAATATTTAAAAAAAACTATTATAATAAACTGATTACAAGGTTGGCAGCCCTAAAAGGCTTTGAGTTATTCAGTCTGTCTTACGAAGACTAGCATAGTGTAACTAAGTTTTTTTTAACAAAATGACAAATAGTTGAGAAATTAGGTAGGCCTTATTTATTATTAGGACGATCCACCTCTGGTCAGAATCATATTTTTCGGTACAAAAGATAAACCCACTGCAGTTCCGTGTGGCTAGTAAGATTTACTTACATAGATGTTTTATATGGAGGGAATGATATAAATAAGTACTTATCAGATGATTAACAAATAAATGACTAGGTTAGATACCAATAATCTACTGAAAACAGCCTGACAAGGATCATTTGAATGTGTAGTGACCCAAGCACTGTACCTTTCATTATGATCCTTGCCAGGCTACAAATCAAACAGTTTATAAAAAAACACAGCTATGTAAGTAGCAAGGAGTGTTCGCAACTAACCACACCGGGTCGTTATGTGGAAAACATCAAGTTGTGATTGTGCAATCTACCTATGTATATGTATAGTTAATTATGCATGCCTGTACATACATGGGCGTACTCAGTTCGAGCAAAGGGGGGAGCTGCCCCTCTCTGGCATAAGATTTTATGTGTCAAATTGGTCAAGTTTTAATTAAAATACTTTATCAAAAGATTTCAAAAAGGATATTTAGTTTTTTCATTGATTTCTCGAAGACGGCTCAACCGATCGAGATTATTCTATTTTTGTTGTTTTAGTTTTAAAGTATTGATAATTATCCCCCCTTGGGCCTAATCTGAGTACGCCCTGTTTAAAAAACTTTAAGTAAATACATTTTTAATCTATGGTCAATGAATGTAAGACTAGAACGAGTCTGTTAATTTATCTTATCATGTCCTTTACCAACGTGCCATATGTTGGTAAAATCTGCATACAAATCGAGGTTACAGATAAATACTAATTAAGATTCTGAGGTATACTTAGTTAATGCATTTGTGTTAATAAAAATTAGTCACAAAACAACTTCTATAATAAACCCTCATGTAAGCTCGCCTAATCGTCACAAGGCCGCGTCCTTTATCGTTAGTCGTTCTTCAAATATGCTGGTACTACATTCTAGAAGACAAATCAAATAATGAATGGCACAGCAGCTTAAATATTGCTATGTTTAAATAAAGATTGCTAAAGATATACACTGAACCACAAGATAAGTATCATCACCTAGATAATAAAGTTTTTCAAAGATTTCCGACTTATATCTACTCGTTTGGAACCACAAAGGTGCTCTGTATTCAGGGAACACAATTTACAATTTTATTGGAAGGATAAACTTATAAGTACATTTTATACAAAATCATATTTTACAAAATATATTTACAGATCAGGTTTAAGTAACTACTTACATCTCGATAGTATCACATAAGTACGCATCGTCCTACCGACAATCTACTTACCGACTAATATTAAATGTTAAACGTTCGTTCCATGTATGGATATGTAGATACGTAGGTACGTACATACCAATAACATAATACCGTAGTAGTATTATCGATTAGACAGTGTGGTTTATAATCGAGTCCGATCACATGAAACAGCAGTCGATTTAAGTGTTGTATCTTCGGTGAGTCTTTCACCTGATGGCGTGGGTTGGGTTGTAGGGAGGCGGGGGCGTTTTCGGTACTTGGGAGCGATGTACGGGAGCCACGACGATTGGCGTAACGGGGATCACGGTCTCGGGCTGGCCGGGCATGACTGGCAGCTCATGGCGTGTGCTACTCGTCGTCGCAGGCAGCAGCCGCGCCGGGTTCAGCTTGATGGCATCGTCGTACGTCGGCGGAGCCCCGGCTACAGTGTCGTAATCCGGCGGCTTCTGCTGCATTGTCTCCTCGTCCGGCATTGATATCACGTGGATTGGATCGTCGATCTGAAATTAACATAAAATATACATTTAAAAAAAAATCTAAATATTGTTACGCTGAAGCGAATTCGAATGTAATACTTGTTTAAAATTTAATTAAAAAGATAATGGTTGAACCAACTCATTAACTTTGATGTTAAGGTAATTTAACAGACTTTTAATTTCTACTGACTCTGCAAGCAAGCTATTGTTCCATAATCCAAGGGCGATTAATTTCATCTTATACACTTTCTGTTGATAAGGTTAATCGAGTTTAATTGAAATATCGTTTACAATTCATTCATTAACGTTCAGAATAGTGACAACTAGAAAACAAAAAAAAGTCGAAATAGTTCGGGAAAATTAATATGGAACCCAATGCAATGTACCGAATGCCCTAGAGGTAAGAAAAAAAAAGAAAAAAGTTTACCTGATGTGTATCAGGCGATGCCCGGTCCGCTTGCGGCTGCCTCGCGGGCGACTGCAGCCAGCAGCACATGGCGGCGCAGATGAGCAGGGCACCGGCCACGATGCAAGCCACTCCAACGTACCGCACCGGCTCCGCGTAGTCCTCCGCCAAGCCCAACCAGTTGATCAGTGCTCCGGCACACAGCAACACCATGCCATACCTGTACGGCCTCTGTGACTGTCTGCCTTCGTCTAAAGACATGCCTGTTGACAATATAAATGAACATATTAACATTTTTGTCAAGGAAAATAGAAGGTTAGGTGGTATTCAGATAGCGCAGGGCAATTATCACTTTCCTTATACCTATCTCTCCAAATAAGTAGAGTAAAGTTTCTTTTCTATAAATATGGTCAGTTAACTTTCATTCTTTAAATTCGGTTTTGGATGTGTTTTAGCTACCTAATGATGTGCGATATTTAGTAGGTCAATAGTAATTCACTTTTCCAATAAACATGCAAGTCGGAAGTAGCTGTACCTACATTAGAATAATCATCACAACACCGCGGAAAATGTAGTTTACTGGGACAACGGCGATATTAACGGGATTCTGTATTCACAAACCGGTGATCAAAAAGAAAGCTGGGAAAGTGCACAATTAGATGACACAATACAGTTAAGTATTTGTGTCGTGTTTGTGTGCGAATTAGACGTGTACAGAAAATCTCGTGATGTCGAGGAAGGTCAGACGGAAAACAATTGTTTCCCCGAGGCGGTATCGAGGAGTGCATTTAAGAGGAGTAGGTAATGGCGAGTCGTCGACGAGTGATCGAGGTTGTCGTGAAGACAATGGACTCTCGGGAGATGTGTGTCAAGTTCGCGACGAGACGGTCGAGTGGCGCCCGCGGTCACGCGCGACGACACATCAACACCGAATTGCAATATTATACCCATTGTCGACATAAGTACTTATACGATTCTTCATAAATTATTCATTTTTTATACATTCTACTTAAGGCTATTTACGCTGCCAAACGTAACGCGCCAGAAATACCCGTCGCTTACAACTAAACATTGTTGAATAAAACGAATGTGTTTTGTTTTTCACAACAGTGCTAAGATGGAATTTTAGGAGATCTTTACCGATATTTTGGGGTAATTTAAGACTAAAATTCCTTGTCATTTCCAAGTTATACCACGTTATACTAGTTGTCATTCTTAATTTTAGGATAGCTTCAAAATTATGGGGAATTTTTGACTCAAAGTCACACCAAAATGCCGGTAAAAAACTCACCTACAATAATAATTCCATCCCGGCACTTTTGAGAAAAATAAAACACATTCGGAACAATCAATAATTTTCCCCAACGTAGGCGCCCGGTGCTGGTAGTAACTATTTAGTAGGCTGTGCAGCAAGGTCGTTGGCGTATGGACCCCCTTTAAGTTGGAGAATGAGGGAAACAACAATAGCATAGAACAGATAAATTCTCCAAAAGAAATAGGGGGATTAAAACTTGTTGGGTTGTCTTGTCTTTCACTCTACCTGAGTGAAAGATAAGACACCCTAAAGACCTAAAAACCTAAAGAAAGTGATTTCATCAACTTACAATATCGACGTTCTGCTGCTGCACTGTACCGAGAAGCATTATAAATGCTATATGGATAAAACACTGACCAACCAATTTGAGTCATTTTAGACAATCTTCACTAAACTACAACTTTATTATTTTATATCTACTTTATTTCACAATATTTCCGAGGGAAAATTGATTGAGACGATTTATACAATCGTTTTCACTTATATAGTAGCTGGGTAATACTGCAGTAAAACATTCATGAATTCATCTCAAATTACTTGTTGTTCTAGTTTATCTTATCGATTGATGGATGTCTACAAGATCTTGCGATATCTTGATAACAGGTCAATAATTTACGCTACTAGTGGATGCTTTATTGGTTTCCTTGCAATAGTTTATGATAAACTTACACTTGATAGTAATAATCATCCTACTAATATTATAAATGTGAAAGTTTGTGTATGTGTATGTATGTTTGTTACTCTTTCACGCCAAAACTACTGAACCGATTGCAATGAAATTGGGTATGTAGATAGCTAGAGGATTGGATTAACATATGGTCTACTTTATCACGATATTCCCACGGGATCGGAACTCACGCGGGTGAAACCGCGGGGTGCAGCTAGTAGTGTAATATATCTTACCTGCCTACCTAAATCTATAAATATACAATTGAAAGTCCTGACTGACTTGACTGATATATCAATGCACAGGCCAAACCTTATGGACGGATCGAGCTAATATTTGGCATAAGTACAGATAACGTTGACATTCGATAAGATTTTTTATGGAAATATCTACTTCTGTGGGAATTAAGTCGCGGATAAAAATACATAGGTTAGTTAGGTATTTTTGAAGATTATTAAGACATTATATCTGACAAGGTCATGATCATCATCATAATAACCAGCCGGTGTCAGCCCACTGATGGCGGATCTTGGAAGAGGATCCGAAGAAGAGGTCAGCCACTTCTTTTCCAGTCACTGCTGCCCACCGCTTTACATTATGTCGTCGCTCTAACTGGTCACAGGACGTCCTACACTACGTTTGCCAATTCCTACCTAATTTCAAAGCAAGTTCTCCTTAATATAATATAATTTTGCTCTGGAAATTGAGGGATTACCTAGTCTACGTGCCGGAGATAGACCTACACTCACATATAAAGTGTAATCTACCCACTTTCGATCTAGAACTTTAATCTCACGCCTGCAAATGTTATCGCGTAAGATATACGACGACTGTAAGTCTACGGATATGAACAATTTTAAACGAAATTGCTTTTACTTAGTAGGTAAGTACTGAGTGATGACATTTTCAGATTGCATGTAGAGATGTGTAACTACAAACCTAGATTAGATATCGATCGAGGTACTCTACGTATCGCTAAACTCTGTTATGTAGAATTATGAAATAACTTTAGCTCATCTTTAAGCTTTGGTTAGGTTTCTCTGGGATTATAAAATATGATAATTATGATAGGTTTAGATCGACCGGTCATCCGGTAACACTTGTAAGCGGTCTGACACGACAGCGTAGGGCTTCTTTGACCGCCTGCTGGGGTGTCACCGAGCCCCGGTTTGGTTAAAGTGATAATATAACCTAAATGGATTAAACCCACACGGACCTAAACAGTTAGTTCGCTACTAATTTTGCTTAGGGCAAATATTTTGTTATGCATAAGTAAATGATTTAGACAGAGAGAGAAAATTTATGCTAATCAGGGCGCTGTTGTGGCTGAGGCACGATGAAGTAGGTTTGCCCAGAAACTATACCCTCTCAGCTTTGTTGGCCGTGTTCAGAGTATGGAACTCATCAATTCATCTGAAGCCAACTAAGCCATGGTGCGGGTTTCATAATTTGTTCTTTTAAGTACTTTTACATTCTCCTATTTGATGATGTACAAAAAATATCTGTATGAGTGGTATGAGATTGGCCAGACGTACCCTGCCTAAATATAGAATTCGGATTCGTCAGTAATAAAATGGGTAGGTAAGTAAGTATCGGTTTGTAAGCATTAAAATATACTGATAATTTTTTATATGTTGTTTACAATCTGCTCTGCTCATTATAGATTTTTTATAGACATCTCTACATATAATAAATTCGAAGTTTTGGAAGTAAGCGTTCTACGTCCATAATGATCTTAGCACTATAGAATTCGCTAACCTTATATAGCTCCGGTAGAAAAAAATCTTGCATGCGCGATTCAGGTTTTCTTAAATTTAGAAAATCACAAATTAGTTGATTATTCTTTTTGTTCTGCTTAAAAATTTTGTACACTTATGTATTTTAAGAATACATAGCAATATACACATTTTTTAACTAGAAAATAAAGTAATTAATTTAATAAGATATTTTTTTTAATTTCAAGTAACTAGCGCCATCTCTTCGTTTTCGCGAAACTACCATTCATCTCAGAAAATGTTGATTTTATTTGTTTACTTTTGTTTGTGCAGTCTAATTTCGGGAACTAGGAAACAGATTTTAACATAATCTTCACGAAATGTGTTCAGAAAATATCAGAAGAGGTTTAGGTAATTCAAGTAGATTTATGTTACTAATTAAAATTTGATATTTCTTGGCGTAAAAAATAAACCATAATATTTTTGCATGAAAACGTACAGAACGTAGGGATGATGTCAAAATTGTCAGTTTGACATACGGAAAGAAGCATCTAGCGCCATCTCTTTTTTATTTATAATTTTATTATGGCTTCGCATTATTACTATCGTGCATATAGCCAGTGTCGCGGTCAAAGAAAATTAAATCCAATGCAGGAGCGTTTTTTGAATTTGGAACATTACAACGCTCCAGCAATTTTGTATGAACATGTGTATGAAGCGGCGTGCTGGGGTTATTAAAAACTTAAATACTCTTTGATTGGATCTCTTTTATCAAAGTACTAGCGGAGTTTTGGCGGGAACGAGCCAACAACATGTCGTGCTGCAGTTTTATTTACACGAAACTTAGTTGTAAACCGAGTTAAATTGTATAATTCTGGTGGAAAGTTATCTAATTTAGTTCCGTGAAAGTGCACAAGTGTAGTGAAAGTAAAAATCAGTGTTAAACATGGACTTTTCTCGTTGCCTCCAAAATCTCCTACAAGGTTATAGTAAAGTAGCCACCGCTTTACTATGACCCCTGACTTGACAAACTGTGACTTGACGACTTGACCATCTTGAAACACTTTGAGCCCGATTTCTGTAAATCGGGCCATAACTTGATGCAAAATATTACTTGATACTGGCTATATGCACAAACCGTGCGAAGCCATAACGGAAAAAAAAAAAAAAAAAAAAAAAAGTACTAGCGACCCGCCTCGGCTTTGCACGGCTATATTATGCATGTATTATCTTCTTATCTATATCTATACATATAAAATCCTTTGTCCTGACTGACTGACGGATCATCGCACAGCCTAAACCGCTGATCGTAGAGACTTTAAACTTGGAGGGTGTGTTCTTTGTATGACGTAGGCATCCGATAAGAAAGAATTTTCCGAAATTCTAACCCTAAAGGGGTGAAAAAGGGGGGCAAAGTTTGTATTGGACAACGTGATTGCTTAGTCCAATCTATTTCAAATTTTGCATAAACATTCTTTAACAGAATTAATGGAACACGTGTTTCGCATTTTATTGAAATTCATCCCCTAACGGGGTTAAAAAGGGGAAGAAAGTTATTTTGGGAGTGATTTGCTTCGAAGTTGATATCAATACTGTTTAGTGCTTTTGATTAGATTGGTAACATACTCATTAATCTATGATTGGTAAGACGTCACTTCAAGCTGACAGCGTTAACGTAAAACCTAAGAGGTTGAAAACTTCGAACATTGAACTGAAAAAAGGTGTCTTGCCATTTAGTACTGGGAACTTGACATAGTATTTTTTTTTTGCGCGATACGTTTGCTAATGCTACCTGTCGATAGAGGACATTACGGCAAATGAAATATGCCTTTACACCAAATCTCATAGGTGTCTCGGAAATGGGGTATTTGACCAAACGTTATGACTAAGATTTTATCAAAAGTGCGCTGTGCACAAATAATGCTTTCTAACCAAACTTCTAAACCATCTCGGAGACGGGATATTTGTTAAAACATAGAACTGTTATAGGATAGCCACTGAATCACTTAAAACTCTATATTTTTATTACGATACGCCAAAATTACTCTCTGCGCAACTGTTCAGCCCTACCTAATAATAAAATTTTGAACAATTTGCCAAAAGTCACAGTTCCCAAAGTTAGTAGATACTAATTATTAAGTAATTTAAAAGAAATATCTTTTGTTATGAATACGAAAATACCTAAACAAATGAATAGGACTTTTACACCTTTTTCATTTTTAAAATGGACAGGAAAGTGATCTTATAAGGGTTCCTTTTTTACCTTTTAAGGTACGGAACCCTAAAAACACAAAAGATGACTATGATAGATAGGTAATTACTAATTAGCACGATATGATTAAAGATTTACTCATGTGGTAATCGTAGAGTTTTGTGCATTATTGGCTCTGTGTTAGAAAGACAGAAATAGAAGAATTCATTTTTTTTGTTTAGAACTTTAGGTACTTAGACGTATAGCCCATTTTGGATCCCATCCCAAGAGAATTGGGTGCACCCGAGGTTTTCGTGTTCCAAGTTAAAATACATCTCATTCAAAATCTATCTTCTCTATACATATAAAATTCTTTGTCCTGACTGACTGACGGATCAACGCACAGCCTAAATCGTAGAAACCTCAAACTTATAGGGTGTGTTCTTCGTATGACGTAGGCATCCGATAAGAAATTAATTACCTACCGGGTTTAAAAAAGAGTAGAAAGTTATTTTAGGCGATTTGCTTCGACTCGAACTCCTTAGTGCTTTTGATTAAATTAAGTAAGTACATTTTATTTTGACACACATGTTTCAAACTCAATCTAATTTGAAATCAACAAAAAATAATCCTATTTTAACTATTTTCGACTCCTGCGCGGACGAAGTCGCGGGCAAAAGCTATCTTTAATAAATGCACAGTTTAAATCAATCCGATCCGTCCATCAGGGTGAAATTTAGGATAGGTACAGATAGCTATGACGACGTTGGCATCCGCTAAGAAAGGATTTTAACTTCAAATAGCACGCAAAAGCTAATCTTCTTATATATAAAAATGAATCGCAAAATGTGTTGGTAAGCGCATAACTCAACAACGCCTGGACCAATTTGGCCAATTCTTTTTTTGTTGTATTTGTTTTAGTCAGGAGAAGGTTCTTATGAAAGAAAAAAATTACAAAATTGCGCAGAAAATTATTACGCGGGTGAAACCGCGGGGCGCAGCTAGTCATTAAATAAATTAAAGTTATGATATATATCTTCTTTTTGGAAGTCTGTCGTTATCAAGTCAGAATACTTTTATAGCTACTGCATACAGCTAAGCTAATTTTGTAACTTAGGCTATTGAAAACTTAATTTTTTAGGCTTAGCGTGCATTTGTTAGGGGATGCTTTATTTTTTAGATGTCAAGGGGGGGTTAGTTTACAGTTTAAACGGGTTAAAACCAAATCATCTTTGGCAAGTCGCAGTATTAGTCATTTTTTAATTGCAAATTAAATTCTTTAAAAGTTTGGTTCTGTAACTTTTAGTCCTAGAACCAAAATTACAAAGTAAAACGTGGGACATTCATTAAATTGCGTCCTTTAACAAATGCAAGTCCAAATGTACTATTTCAATGGACTAATAGGTAGGTAGGTATATGCCTAAGTAACGATATTAGGTATTTCTCACGTTATTTGAGACTTTTCAGTCTATGTCACCGGATGCATTGTCATGTTAAATCCAAGGTGATGTAATATGAATAATTACAGTATTTTGCAGTAAAAATATACTCATGATTTTTGCATGAATGTAATTGAAACGAGGTCAACTGTGAGTTACGATATTTGATAAAAATTGAAAAAAGGTTTTTGTTGCTTAGCCAGAAAATTAACGAAAATTCTAACATTTTCTTTTCTATTACAGTGTCTTGTCTCTCAGAAATGGAAAGAGATAGAGAGTTAAAATTTATATTAAATAAACTTAAAACTTTTACCCCCTTATTCCAAAACGAGGTTTAAGGATAATCCTAGATGTGGATTTAAACCTTAGATTTACTCATGAACTATAGTCTAAACACATCCCTTTATAATCGATAGGGATAGTGTTTAGACTATAGTTCCCTATTTAATCTATAGGGATAATGTTTAGATTATAGTTCACAAGTAAATCAGTGTCTAAATCTAAGGTTTAAATCTACATCTCGGACTATCCTTAAACCTCGTTTTGGAATAAGGGGGTTAGGGTCAGTATGGGTAGGTTTTAAATTCAGTTTGGCTTTTATATTTGACGCCATGAAACTCGGCCGTGTGAAGCTTATGGATGCCAAACCAATTACCTATTCTATGGCCAAACATACAAATAAGTGCCTTCATGAGTACGGAACCCTTGGAGCGCGACTTCCACGTGCATTTTAAAGATTTTTATTTTAGTAATACGTTAAAAGGTTGGTTTTATTTTTAGCATTGAACTAAATATGCGACAATCTTGAAACCACGATAGTCGGCAGTGACCGCAAAGTTCAGTGAACCAATGCAAGAAAAATGTTACCTACAGTTTTTCGTGTAAAACCGTTGTTTACAACCACTTCGATCTTGGCTCAGTTTCCTAAGAGCTATTCCCAATGTTATTTTGAACTTTATTACTCTCTCGAGGTTATAAACGTGAGTGTCAATAATATTTTCGAACTCGGATAAACCTGGATGAAAACAGAAATATAGGGACATTAACTAGATTTTGATGAAGAATTTTCAGCCGATACCAACGGCTTAACGTGCAAACGTGCATTTTCAGCTGATAACCATTATTTTCCACAGGAAAATTGATGTTTTATTACCTAGGCACTTGACTATATTTTGTCAAAAATTCGCATATTCTTACGATAAGTTTGTAAGATAGTAAATGATTTGTTTTGATCTAAACACTAAGAGGAAAACACTAAGATTCTCGCATCACTTATTTACTGATAAAAAATGTCATAAGATTTTCTATAGTCTTGTTTACAAACAGGAAAACGTTACGTTTCTTTTTTTTCAGTTGGTTTGTTAAACTATTCTAGTATAGATTGATGAAATATTTTTTATATTTATGATTTTTTCCCTATTACTGCAGTTTAACTATCATCATCTTCCTGCCTTTATCCCAATTTATTTGGGTTCGCCGGCGCATAGAAATTAAATTCCGTAATTGGGCTTCAGATAATATTTAAATTATACTAGGTACAACACAACACTTGTTGTAAACTTTATAAATAAAATAAAAATATATGTTTTAACTGGGAATATTCTGCTTGTGCTTCTATTTTTAATATTCTTTATTATTAACTGGCTTTTGCCCGCGAGTTAGTCCGCGTTAGGGTTTAATATCTAAAATCCTTTCTTAGCGCTTGCCTACGGCTACCCAGCTTTACAACAGCTATACGTATGCCAAATTTCAGCTCTACCAACCCATTCGTATGAGCTGGCTGTGCTTTATATCAGTCAATCAGTCAGTCCATCAGTTAGTCAGAATTTTATATTTATAGATGATCGTTAGCAGGTAGAACCTGCTAACGATCACAAACAAGTTTGAATTCTTTCTTAACATTTTTTTATTCTGTCGAATGGTCTATACTTTCCATGATTTTATCGACTTCGATTCTATATAGGTACCTATTTACCTATAAGTTAAAAATACTATTAAGAATGATAAATTGTTTCATTAGCTTAACCTACTTTGTAGAATAAAGGTCGTCAAAAGTGCTTTCGACTGCGGTTCAGCATGATATAACTATAGATATAATAATTTATAGGTAGGGTTGCCATACCTCCCATATATACGGGACTGTCATATTCATCCGTAGTTTCTCGTATTTCTACATGTACCGTATTTTAACGATTAACGCCAACTAACTACTAAGAACTATAGTTCTACTAAGAACTATAGTTCTTAGTAGTTATTAGAACTATAGTTCTTAGTAGTTATTAGAACTATAGTTCTTAGTAGTCGTTTATTCACTAACTATCAAATTAAGTAGTTGAGGCACGTACCTCTACTGTAATATTGCATTAAAATGTAATTAATTCAATTTTACTGAAAAATGTCGTCAATTTGCGGTCGCCCTCTTCATCTAAGTATAATTTTAATTTGAAAATAGCAGCAGGCCAAAACTTTGTGGTGTAGGTTGTTGGAAAACGAATTAATTAGTTCTTTTAAATAAGTAATTTAAACGCTGCGTTCCAGCATTGATCAGCAGCTTTTAGCAATAAGGCCGCCCATTGTGCCATATTGTTTGGTTTAATATTGTTTTTGTAGCAGGAGTTTATGTTAGAATTAAAGTTTAATGTGGTACAATAAAGAGTTTATTTAACTATCTATGAAATGTTTTTGTCTTTAAAAATGTTACAATGTCCCGTATTGATTTCAAACAGTTATGGCAACCCTGTTCGAAGGCGATCTTTGTAAGCTATTGCAACTCATCGAATAATTCAACTAGATGACTAGTAAGGGGATAGAAGAAAGTGTCATTGTAGCTAAATTAGACAATTGATATTGATTAAAGGGCGCTGCGTGAGGTCGTACGGATGTGGGCTTCCTCTTTCACGCCAGACGTACTCGGTAGGTTTATACGGTTAACAAACCACACGAGTCGTGTGGTCGTGTTCAGTTCACCACTGGTTTACCTTGCGCGAAAGCATTACCATGTAGTAACTAATTAGTTAAGGTGAAGTTTTATTGATAAATATACCTTTAAAACCGCTAAAGATTAAATAGAAAAAAATATGTAGTGAATGTTTATAAAACAAATCTATTCTTTCTTGGAAACACGATTAGAAAAGTTACCTCTACAGAAATCAATCTTGAATATTTCGTAATTTTTTCCAAAAATACATATTTTAGGTTGATCGTCGACTGAAAGAATCAATTTAATTTAGTTTTGTTTAGAGATATTGCAGCAATACAAGCTGTAATGTAATGCCAATGATATTTTCTATCCTTTCTTGGAATTATTTTGTGTACAACACTAAAAATAATTGCTTAGTAAACAAATGAAAAACATTTTCGCAAAATTCGGTTAATTTCTCACCGTCTCGCATCTTACTTATTTCAATTCAATCTGACAGGGACCGACGACTATTATGAGCGAGCACCTTAATCTAGCATTACCACGTAAGTTCATGTATTTCATCGCCTCAATTCTTACCTGTAACAAAACAATGGAATATTGTTAATAAATTATTCATACTTTGACACGTTTACAAAATATATAATATTATATTCATATATTTAAATGTCAGCAAAATATTTTATGGGTTAGCTGTCGTGGCTAAGTATTTTGTTGCGTGAATAATAATAACTAAGTTATAATTTTAGCGAACTGGGCGGTATAAAAACTCAAGATTTTTCGTGTAGATAGATCAAGCTAAGGTCGTGGCGTAGTTAAGTTGCCGTAAACTAAATATACGAGTTAAATTGCTGTTTTTTTTTAAATCTGACACGGCTTCTTGTTTTATACAATGGTTAGAATGTTTAAAGGGAGCGTACAAAGTTAGGGTCGGAGGCAAAAGCGTGAAAATGTACCGGTGTAGCGCTGCGCTTGCGCTGCCCTAGCTGGACCGTGACCTAAACAATAGCTCGGGTAAAGTTTATCTCAAAATAAACTACAATTATTACAGATTGCTAGCAGAATAACGCAATAGTGAAACTCTAATACTTAATGGTTACCTACCTGCTGAGTTCAGATCACTTTGGATATAAAAAGTTCAAGATTTAAAATCCATTTTATCAAAGAACTAGTGCCCTACGATTTCACCAACGTAAATTCCGATCCCGTGAGAATATCGGGATAAAAAGTGGCTTATATTACTCACAATGAATCAATGTATTCTCATAACAAGTTTTATCAAAATCGGTCATGTAGTTTCTCAGTCAATTTTTCTAATTTATTTACATATACATAACGAGAACTAAGAAAATACTAAGAGGCGTAGATAGATACTGTTTTTAAAATGAACATAACTTCAAATAATGACTGCAGAGCCTGCAGTGATGTCAGATAAACTATGGAGCACATACTGTGTGAATGCGACGTCTTAGCAGCGAAGCGTACCTATGAGCCTCCTTGGGAATGCGTATCCCAAACCGGAGGAATATAGGTTACTTCCTCTCAGTGGGATCACCGCGTTAATCGACCACTTCTTCAAAGAGTAAGAAACATTAAGGTAGGGGTAAACACAAAAGATCCCATTGGGTCGAAGTGTTGCTGGCTATTTGTCAGCCCCCAATAGCTAAGATAAGATAGATACTTTAACTATTTACGAAAATAATGGCGAAACCGATGTGCAAATTGTTTGTGAAAGAACCATTTGCGAAGTTTAGAATTTACGAAACGTACATGGAATACTAAGTTAATAAGAAGGTTATTTTCGTCACGAACCAATATAGTTTAATCGCTAAAAATATAACTATTTCATGAGTCATGCCTTCACTCGATATTATACAAACTTGAACAGCAGCCTCTGATCATAAAGTGCTATGTCACCGTTATAAATAAAATGGCATAGAAAAAGCTTATTTAATAAATACAATTCATAGGTATGAAGGTATTAAACTGAGACAAATTATACAGCGGTAGCATTAACTTTTTAACTTCCAAGTCACGATGATCGAGAGCTTTATAGTAAGAAGCTGGAATACTCCTTTATTTGCGGGTTGTCGCAAGTTTCCGAATAAGTATTTTAAAAGTTGCAAATGATTAATCGACTCAAAAAAGTGAGGATCTCAATTCGACTCGTACCTAAATTTGAAGTGTCATATTTTACTTCTTAAAATTATTTTATTTTCTCCGAAAAAACGATATATAGTGAGATATTTACTAAGTATATTAGATTTTTTAAGAGTTTTTCACTAATTTTAAATTGGATCGGAGTGTCTCGTGAAAGCTCTAGGAGAGCCGAATTACTCTTAAGATTTGCTCAAAATCCTATCGGGTTCCCTTGTCGAAGAAAGTCTTACCGGAAACAGAAGAAGATCGAAAAATAAAGTTGAAGATTCACAAACGATTCGCTAAGTTGGCAAAGTTCGCATCGCATTGACATTAAAAGTGAAACCGAACTCGTAGCTACGCCACAGGAAAATTTACTACAAGAAACTCCACATGACTCATACATTTAACTGCTGTATTATCACCATCACTAATGACGAATGTAGTTTACAACGAACGTGGGTAGTCATTTGAGCCGTATCATGTGAAGGAAAATGCACTAGAATTCGGTCTTAATTATATACACAGTTGATAACGTCTACCTACCTAATTCATCTTAGGTAAAAGACAGAATAACTTCAAAATAGGAGTAGGTTCTCCATTCGACTGTATTATTATTTACCTATGGCAGTTCGGGTATAACTTTTTTGTTTATAAACCGATTTTGATAAGGCTTTTTTAAAGGTTGGTTACAGTTACTAGAATGTTATTTATTTATTAATGGTGCACTAAAATGACTACTTATATAAAAAACAGACTAGAAAAGGGGGAAAATAACTGTTTCTTTCTTCTTTCTTTACAAACTTGATCTAGGTACGAAAAACTGCATGACTTCAGAGAGGTACTTACAGTTTAATTTTTATTTGTTAGAATATTTATTTGCTGATTTCAGGTTAGTTGGTGTCGGTCGTCAGATGAAGAACGTGTCTAAAATGTGCCTTTTTTTTTTTTAAATCCGTTGCCCGTTAACGTGAAATTCATTAGTTGATTTGGTACTATAGCTATAGTACCAGACAGACAAAGAAAAAGTCACCGAAATAAAGTTAGTATAAAAAATTAAAGCGCGTGAGACGTTGACCTTTCGACCCGGAAGCGGCTCAACCTTCAAGAAGTCCGTTTGCCTTTTACTATAAACCAGAAAATACTATACTATAGTATTCTCTGGTACCACCAGCCAAGTTTCAAACAGCTAAGTTTTATACACAGTCAATTCCTTGAACGCAACGCGAACGTGACGAGAACAAATATGAAATCAACACGTTTGATTAAATTGTTTAAAACAACACTTTTATAGGTGCAAAAAAATGCCAAAGGAACTTGTTAATAAAGTTGTTTCAACAAATATGATATCATGTACCCAGAAGTTGGTAAGAAACTCTTGGAAACTTCATCATCCTACAAAGCGACGACGGTGAAGTTTGTGTAATAATGGCTTGGGCCACTCAGATCGGACCAACTGGGAATAACAATGACAGCATAAGCATAATGGATTTAGGTCCCTGCATGCGTGCCGCTGCCATAAAGAAAGACACACTTTCACTTGAATTATGATGTTCACCTTTATAGGGACCACCTTTTTAAAACTAGTTAAATATTCTTTGCAAATTATTATACAAGCGCGATGTGTTCCTTTGCGCTGCGGCCGACTTTGTGAGAAAAGCAATAAAAAACATTATCTACTTTTATTTTATGAGGGATGGATTTCATTAGAGTTTTACGACACTGGGGTATTGTTTGAATTTTTTTTCATTATACTTACAGAAAAGGGCGTTTATCCTACATGCCTATATCCTTCTATCTCTACGCCAAAATTCATCAAAATTGTTTCAGCGGTTTAGGCTTGAAAACGTAACAGACAGAATTACTTTCGCATTTGTAATATTAGTAGAAATGAGATTCTAAATTATGTACGAGTACCTATAATATTTAACCGAAAAATACATACTAATAATATATGTTTTATGGTATTTAGTTGGTTTTTTAACATTTTCAAGTGTATATCTCGGCATTTTAATATCATTCTGTGCTAAATTTAAAATAAACTAGTTTGTTGCTTACGTAACTTGAAGTTAAAATAATAGTCAAGAATTAGATACCAACGCTAATTAGGTAAATTTTATCCGTAAGTACTTGCTTAAGAATTTTTAACCGACTTCAAAAAAAGGAGGAGGTTCTCAATTCGGTTGTATGTATGTTTTTCTTTTGAAAATTGATAATTTATAATTAATCTTGCTCCATTTTGCTAAGAAAGAACCTTTTTTCGATCGCTCTGTACTGTTTTTTTAAATATAATTTTTGTTTATGTAATAGTATGAATTTTTAAGGTACTTATATTTTATTTTGAATATTTTATTATAAAAGCTAAGTCAGTACCTTACCTACTTAAGTACAAACTAAGGTGAATTTATTTGTAACCGTAAACTGTTCGGCCAATTTGTATTCAACTTTGTACAGAGGTAGTCCATAGTGTGGAAAACATACAGGTGAAACTAATAAAAGCGTGTTAAAAAGGACACTAAGCTATTTTTTTACTTACCTACACGGGTGAAACCGCGACGCTCAATTAGTAGTCATATTAGTTCATACTTTTTTGTTCAATATGATTATATATCTTCTATACATATAAAAATCTTTGTCCTGACTGACTGACGGATCAAGGCACAGCATAAACCGCTGATCGTAGAGACTTGAAACTTGGAGGGTGTGTTCTTTATATGACGTAGGCATTCGATAAGAAAGGATTTTCCGAAATTCTACCCCTTACAGACTAAAAGGGGGGCAAAGTTTGTATAGGACAAGGTGATTTCCATTTTCGACTTCTACGCGGACGAAGTCGCGGGCAAAAGCAAGTTAGGTATATAAATTTATTTGAAACAGCAAATTACGGACCGGTTGCAATTTAAAAGAATAACTCGGTGACCTTTTTAGCTTTTTATAGGATTCCATCTCCTATTACCTACAATTTGTTTGGAATCTTCCAAACAAATTGTAGGTAATAGGAGATGGAAAGTGAATCTTCACCGGCAGGTTTTGCAATATATCCGGTTCATATTCAAGGTGAACTTTCCTTTATAATGTCAACGTTTTTGTTTCTGATATCGTTATCACATAATATTTGGTTGTCATACTTATATTGGTTGTCTATGAAGAATTCTTAATTTAAGAGAATGTTTTAAGGCTCTCTTTAAACCGACACGAGTTGCGCGACGTGACTTGCGCTAATTCACAAATCACTTTTAGAGATTGACTTTGCTTCTTGTCCATCCAAAGGTTGCCTGGAAGAGACCGCTTTGAGCGATAAAGCCGCCCTTTGTAGCACTTAGACTTAAGCTTTGTTTTTTAAATGGTGTTTACAATAAAGAATTTATCTATCTATCTATCTTGCTAGATTGATTTATTTAATAATGTCGGTTCTTTTAAACACCTAAATTAGCCCGAACAACCATAAAAAAGGAAAGATTTGAAAGACAAATATTAAATGTATTGGGTATTTATTCGCGTCGACGAAAAGTGAAACCGTCAGATAGTGTTAGTTCAACTTGTTTAACCAAAGTTTCAGGATCCTTATTTATTTCTATATTTTTTATGTTTGTTATATTATTAAATAAAAATACCCGTACGAATATCATGCTAAGAGTACCTGAATCTACACGGATGACATGTTTCATCATCACATTTAGATAAAATAGATAAAAAATAAAATTAAAAGTAGGTAAATAAGTAGTTCATTATTTAAGCGTTAAAACGTTTACGAGATAATTATGACTAAAACAATTAAACTTCCCTAAGAAAACTAAAAACCCAAGAAACGTTAAATTCGTCATCTCATATGCAAATACAAACACTGATGAGTTTCCTTATGCTCTGGATTAACTAACAGACGTGATAAGTTGCACGATTCACTAGACAAAAACGCACCGCGCGAATATCCGTTCTGGATTAGTCTTTAGTCATTTAGTTATTTTTAAGATTATTTTCTAGGAGTAGATGACTTGTGAAAACAGTTAAGAGGAAAGGGTACCGGGGGCGTTTTCCATACAAACTATTACAAACGTAGTCGACTGTTTTCTCCCTGGATGATGACACTAGAGCAAATATTTTTGGTGCATAAAACTTATAACTGCCATGACCATGTCCCTATTTTTTGATTTTTATACGTTTTTAATTTTTTAAATTTTAATTTCTATTATAATTTTAAAATGAAAAAAAAAAAAAACCAAAAAATAGGGGCATAGTCATGGAAGTTATAGGTTTTGCAGCACAAAAATATTTGTGCTAGTGTCATTATCCAGGGAGGAAATAGTCGACTACGTTTGTATGGAGAGAACGCAGGTACCCTTTCACCTTAAGAACTAATTTCCAGGTATCTCGAAATTAAATAGTAAATACCTATTTAGTTTTGGGACACTAGTAAATCATTCTTTTCTAGGAGTAGGTAGATGACTTATGAAAACAGTTTAAAACGAATTTCCAGATGTCTCAAAACAAAACTAGTAAATTATTTTTGAAGTGAAAACTCCTTATGGCGCGTTGGGCACTTTTGTGGGTGAGCATTTTCAGCCGTTCTCGCGACAGATGAGATTTTGACAGATGAGATTTTAACAGTTATTGTGCTTCTACTACTATGCAATATTGAAAACAGCGCCATCTCTGTGCAAACGGCCGAACTACGATACTCACTTCTGTACAACAGTGTTAACAGCGACATCTCTCGGTGGATGGTGCAGCAGATATACAGTTTTCACTTCTGCCTGCACTCCCGGAGTGCGCTGTTTTTTTTTCTAGGAGTAGGTAGATGACTTATGAAAAGAGTTAAGAACGAATTTACACATGTCTCAAAACTACAATGGAACCAGTAAACTATTAGTAGCGGTATTGTTTATTCGTGCTCTATCATACGAGTTAGATCATTACAACTTCATTGTACTACAGTTGCATAAATCAAACAATAGTGTACTAGAGTTGTGTAACGGTTGTTTGTTTTGAAAAATAAGACGTGGGCGTACTTAGCCTTAAGGAAAACCCACTACACGAGAACTAACTAGATACCTATAGGGCATTTTTATTTGATATGTATGGGAATCCTGACATAATAGTCGAGACGTGTAATATTGCAATAGGCGGTAATTGTAGCTTCAATTTGAATAGAAATCGTAAACAAATAAATAGTTTTATCACTAGAAATAATCCTACTTGTTCTGTTATTCATTGTGTTATGGAAAACTCTACGATAATATTAAAGTTCTGCAACAACCGGCGTCACGCAACGTGACCTGCATTAAAAAAAAACATTCAATGCACATCGTATCGCTTGGGTCACGCCACTAGCTGTACCGGTTTGTTTTGAGCCTATTTTTTTTTAGAATTCAGCTTAAAAAGACAATAGGCAATGTATAGGAAAAATGTTTCCTATAATTAAAATAATATACTCGTAATAACAGCAACTTTAATAACTTACTTAAAACACTGATACTGCACGACTGATACTGGGAGACTCACTTTTTTCCTGGTGAATGGCAATACTTGCCAATAAAGGGCTAAAACTGAGCGTACCAGTTCAATTTTTTATTGGTTTTTATTATGTATCTTCAAGTTTATATGTACTGATAGTTCGTAGTTCCGCTCATACCTAAATGTTGTTGAATTTACATCATTACCCATGACAATTGGCTTTCTGTTGTTACACTTTGTTTTATAAGTTTAGAATAGTTGTTGGATTTCCAATTGGATTTCCAAAAAAAGAGAACCTGAAATTTACAAATGCAAAAATGTTTTAAAACTCGACGTTAAAATCATAAAACATAACCAGATTATTTCATTGATAAGTGAGTAGCTCAACCGTTAAGTTTAATTCTGACGCAGGCTTTACTTTGTAGGTAGGCTATTACACAACATTATAAGATGTTTAGGTAAATAAGAAATTCGTTGAAGACAGCGATGCAGGTGATATCAGAGCGTTTCCAATGAATCAGTCTTGAATTCTAAGAAGAGACTGAACCGGTAAATATGAATGAATAAGAAATTTAATAAAATACCAATTGCCTCAATACTTTAATTGGAGGAAAAACCTACTAAAATATACTTCATGGTAAAACACCTTCGCAAATAATGCATTATTTTAAAACAAATTTCATTACTTACTTACCTTATAAAAGTGAGTCAACCTCAGCTGTCGCGGACTATTTTTAGTAATTTTTAAAAAAGGAATAATTCCGTCAAGCGTGATTTTTCGTAACTTTAACCGTTTACGCAGCGCACGCAACGAAAGCTCAGTGCTTTTTTTTGGAGAGAGGATTTTTTTGACGTGATAACGCCTTATAAATCGATGAACACCGTACTGCACTCACAAAAAATGTGTCATGTTACGGTCACTTTACGGTGTTTTGCATTTTTACAACATTTTTCATTGATACTTATTGATCGTAGGTAGCGTGATGTTATCTATATTTCTATACTTATATGATTAAGACGAAAGATTTGATTGTTTGTTTGCATTGAATAGGCTCCGAAACTACAGGACCGATTTTAATGAAACTTGGTATGAGGTTACATTGATTCATTAGGAGTAACATAGGCTACTGTTTATTACAATATTCCCACGGGATCGGGACTTACGCGGGTGAAACCGAGAGGGGATGCTAGTATAGCCTTCCTCGATAAATGGACCTCCAGTAGTTAGTGCGTTCAACCACACAAACTCTTTAGCTTTATAATATTTAAGACCAATGTGAGGCTGTAAATTTCCATACAAAAAAGCGGTAACGTTTTCCCCCCCACTAACGAAGTCCGATTTTGATAATTTTTGAAAATGTTCTAGATCTAATGGAAAACTTGGTTCAACCGTTTTTATTATAAAGAAATATTGCCTAAGATAAAAGTTATTAGTATCTGAATATCTATATTTTTGACTTAAAAACTTCATTAATTGTTTTTTAATAGACTAAACTGAATTACCTAAAAAGTAAATGAGACCAAATTTATTTCATTTTGTGAAGGATGAAGGGGGTAAAAACGTTACGGCCCGCAACATTATTTGAAAGCAAAATGATGGCAATTACGTCCGAACTTAAACTCTACCCTCTATCACACGATACAGGTCATTTTTGAAAATACCTACTCGCGCCGTGTATCGAAAACTCATAATTCTCATACAATTCCATCGTTACAATTCCATTAGGTGTTAAATACACCTTGTAAATAAGCAAATGACTATTGAGGTTTTATAAATTGGTTTATGATTAGGTATAATGTTCAAACATGTTTCTACGTACCTAACTATCGGCAAATAATTTATTTTCCGGGTTTAAATAAGTAACACAACTACCTAATAGGTATTTTTATACTGATAAGTATTATTTTATTACGTAGCTATATACTCGTAATACTGGCTTACAGTTTCAAAAGTTTCAATTATTTTCATATGCAATGGCAATAAATTGTGAAGAAAAAGATACGTAATGTCTAAAAAGGCGTATCACAAAAGGCCTATTTACTTACTGAATAATTGCTAAAAAAATATTCTATTAATAGACCTTATCTAGTTATAAGATTGTCACATTAAATTAATTAAAAGATAAGTACGAGTATATATAATATATGTATACCTACGTTGTTTAGCAGCCATAAGACAAATCTAGTTACTTGGCTTGGGGTGATAGATGATGGCGATGGCCACTAGATGGCGATGTGTGGAATGTTCTGCAATATTTATTTATAAATAAAAAATAGGTACCTACTTAATTGTTTAATCGTAATGAAAAAAAAATCATACCTTATTGATTCCTTTTCACGATTAGGACGACGAGAAAAAGATTCGATCCAAAAGAAGAACCACAGACACAAAACCTCACTCAAGTCTAACACTTGCAGTACAAATAGTTCGTTTCAAGTATTAATTAAGCGTTTTATATTGTGACGTCAAGTCAACGTGATATGTTATCAGTAGTGTAAAGACAGGTATCTTTCGATTTTATATTACGAACGGGTGGTTTGTCCGACGAACGCTGTACGTATGGGAGGTGTGTGCTGACTCCACTGTGTTTTATGTGGTCATTCAGTTGACAGACATTGACGTCATCGATAACAGCCCACGACAGCCTTATAGTTCGAGAGCTCAGTTTATAATTTAAGTGACTGTATAGGTACCGTCTGATGATAATTAAAAGATAAAAATAAATACTGCAGGACATTTCACACATCGCCATCTGGCCCCAAGCTAACTAACTATACTTGTGTTATGGTGCTAGACAACGGATATACTACTTATATAGTTTTATTTTGTACATCTGTATATACTTATAATACATAGAAACAACCAGACCACAGACAAATATCTAAGCATAAATACTTGTCGGAGGCGGGATCGAACCCGCAACCCTGTGTTTAGCAGTCCAGCATGGTGACCATTGTGCCAACTGGGTAGTCAATGATCGATCCATGTAAAAATGTCAAACACGGCTGCGGGGCTCCCGAGCAAGCTATGCTGCACCTCTTGACCTGTCGCTCCAGCTCTAATAGCTGTACGAATGTCAGCTCATAACAACGCCTAAAAATTGGCAGCACACTGGTGTGGGCGGATCTGACCCTACCTAATCAATTCCCCTTAAGAAGAAGACACCCCTTTACTTGAAATAAGAAGTGTGTCCAGTATCATATCTACCAATATACCTACTTATTAAAGCACCAAACGATTTCCGGTCGATCAATCGAAAACTGACTGTCTTTAAACGCCCACCAGGCGTCTTTGGGCACCACCGACAATGTTATTTCATGCCAAGCGGACGGTACCATCACGTTCACCTTAATCATATGGGAGCTCCCTAACTATTAGAAATATACGGAAATCTCGAAACCCTTTATAGCCATAATTATCATATCTCAGTTAACAGCTGTATGACTTTTAATTTGTTCGAGACACTTTAGACACTTCCATTCCGAAGGTTGATTTGGTGCTCACATCATACTTTGCTATTAAACTTGTTATTGTACCAAAAAGCTGCCACACTGAAGTGGAATTGGGCCGGCCATATCTGCCGTATGCCGGAAGAACTTCGGGCCAAATCAACAACTTTTTGGACCAACGGAAAAAGATTACCCGGCAGACCCCGTCGAAGGTGGCGAGACGATATGGACACATTTATGACAGATTGGCAATCCGTCGCAGAAGATCGCGAACTATGGAAGGGGAGTAGAGAAGCTTTTGCCCTGCAGTGGGATACTACAGGCTCCTTATACATACTAATAACATAGTATCTCTACATATAATAAATTCGAAGTTTTGGAAGTAAGCGTTCTACGTCCATAATGATCTTAGCACTATAGAATTCGCTAACCTTATATAGCTCCGGTAGAAAAAAATCTTGCATGCGCGATTCAGGTTTTCTTAAATTTAGAAAATCACAAATTAGTTGATTATTCTTTTTGTTATGCTTAAAAATTTTGTACACTTATGTATTTTAAGAATACATAGCAATATACACATTTTTTAACTAAAAAATAAAGTAATTAATTTAATAAGATATTTTTTTTAATTTCAAGTAACTAGCGCCATCTCTTCGTTTTCGCGAAACTACCATTCATCTCAGAAAATGTTGATTTGGTTTGTTTACCTTTGTTTGTGCAGTCTAATTTCGGGAACTAGGAAACAGATTTTAACATAATCTTCACGAATGTGTTCAGAAAATATCAGAAGAGGTTTAGGTATTTCAAGTAGATTTATGTTACTAATTAAAATTTGATATTTCTTGGCGTAAAAAATAAACCATAATATTTTTGCATGAAAACGTACAGAACGTAGGGATGATGTCAAAATTGTCATTTTGACATACGGAAAGAAGCATCTAGCGCCATCTCTTTTTTATTTATAATTTTATTATGGCTTCGCATTACCACTATCGTGCATATAGCCAGTGTCGCGGTCAAGGAAAATTAAATCCAATGCAGGAGCGTTCTTTGAATTTGGAACATTACAACGCTCCAGCAATTTTGTATGAACATGTGTATGAAGCGGCGTGCTGGGGTTATTAAAAACTTAAATACTCTTTGATTGGATCTCTTTTATCAAAGTACTAGCGACCCGCCCCGGCTTTGCACGGCTATTATGCAGTATCTCTTCTCTTATACATATAAAATGCTTTGTCCTGAATGACTGACTGACGGATCAACGCACAGCCTAAACCGCTGATCGTAGAGATCTGAAACTTGGAGGGTGTGTTCTTTGTATGACGTAGGCAGCCGATAAGAAAGGATTTTCCGAAATTCTACCCCTAAGGGGGTGAAAAAGGGGGACGAAGTTTGTATGGGACAACGTGATTCCTTGGTCCAATCTACTTCAAATTTTGCATAAACATTCTTTAACAGAATTGATGAAACACGTGTTTCGTATTTTATTAAAATTCATCCTCTAACGGGATTAAAAAGGGGTAGGAAGTTATTTTGGGGGTGATTTCCTCCGAAGTTGATATCAATACTCCTTTTAACTTACCTACATTGTATTTTGACACATGTTTGAAAACACAATCCGATTTTATTCAAAAGAGGTTGCACTTTTAGAACACGGCCTCATAGGAACGTAGTATTCGAAATTTAAAATGGTGAGGACTAGAACTGTGCTAGAACATTTTGGTTATGTTTACGAATTATTCCCTAAACAAACCCGCGTAAGTCCCGTTACCGTGGGAATATCGGGATAAAATGTATGCTACACTATTAAGTATTCTGTGACGTTCGTGTTTGCTGGAACGCGTTCGGCCGAGCGGCTGCAGTTTTTTGTTGTTTACTCAGGACCTACTAATTGGATTTTGATGTTCCTAAAATGTGCCTATACCACGACCTTCCTCAAAATAGAGCTATCTAATATTGAAAACCAGATTTCAATTGATTTAGGCGTTTTTCATTGTTTAAGTAACATGAAATTTAAATACTATATATTTTCGTTCTACTACTTTTTCCCACAACCCATTTTTTTAATTTGCTTCCAAGTACACACTTTTGTCCTTTCTTTCTTTATTATGCGTATAGAGAAAACATGTAAAATACGACATACGAAAATACATGATAATACAAAAGAATGTTTAAAATAACCTACCGATTTTGGTAATATTAAAACCCACAGAAATAATGTTTAAAATAACCTACCGATTTTGGTAATATTAAAACCCACAGAAATAATGTTTAAAATAACCTACCGATTTTGGTAATATTAAAACCCACAGAAATAATGTTTAAAATAACCTACCGATTTTGGTAATATTAAAACCCACAGAAATATATTAGTGATAAAACCAATTAAAAATCCTGTTAAAGCCATTTTCGACTTCTATGCGGACGAAGTCGCGGGCAAAAGCTAGTTTAAAATAAAGTCGCTTCCCGCTGTCTGTCCCTATGTATGCTTTTTAAGATCTAAATCTTTAAAACTACGCAACGGATTTTGATGCGGTTTTTTTTTAATAGATAGAGTGATTCAAGAGGAAGATTTATGTATAATGCATGTATAATATAGCCGTGCGAAGCCGGGGCGGGTCGCTAGTATATAATAATAATTGTAGAGGGCCTCGTGTTGGCTTTGGCTTCACACATGCCATCCAAAGGGGCTTCATAGCCCCGTGTATGGGATTTGTGCAAATAGTTGCTAGGTATGTGCTAGCTTGAAGTTTAATCATGCCATTAACCCTAAATTTAAAATTTAATTTTTTAGACATAGATGTGTTTTCGTGAGCACTGCTTATCAGTGTTGTGTTAAAAACATAACGTAAGAGTGTAAGTAAATACTTGCTTATTTAATTTTATATGTAGAGATGAAATTGAGATAAAATCCCTGCATTCACCGTGATAGCGTCTAAAACGTTGTAGAAATTTATATTACGTATAAGAATTAATTTATATTGCAGGACATTATACTCAGCGCCATCTAGCCTCAAGCTAAGCAACTAGGCTTGTGTTATGGTAGCCAGATAACGGTACTGAATTTACATACAGACAACACAAATAATAATATCTATCCATATCTGAAACAAATGGCTCAGTAGCTGGACAGATTCGCAAATGGACAGATTAGCAATTGGACAGAGTACAGTCGTGAATATTTTTCGATTTTTACATAATGTTTAAGAGGAAAGGGTACCGGGAGCTCTCTCCATACAAACGTAGTCGCCTGTTTTCTCCCTGGATAAGAGCAAACAAGAGACATTTGAGCAAATATTTTTGTTGCATAAAACTTATAACTGCCATGACCATGAACCTATGTTTTTTTTTGTTTTTTAAATCTTAATTTCTATGATAATTAGAAAAAGAAAAAAATCAAAACATAGGGGCATAGTCATGGCAGTTATAGATTTTATGCAACATAAATATCTGTGCTAGTGTCATTATCCAGGGAGGAAACAGTCGACTACCTACGTTTGTATGGAGAGAGTGCCGGTAATTGAACCAGCAGTCTTCTGCGTCGCAGGTGGATTGTTCGCCCGCCGCGTCACAGAAACTGTCAATATACTTATCTACAAGTGTAAATTAATATTGTTCTATAGATATGAAGTATATTGTAGAATATATTCCATATCAAGAGACATCTAAAACCCAGAATGTTCTATTGAAATAATATTTAATTATTACGAGTATTGATTCGAACGTTGTTCGACATCTTGATGGTCACTTCAAAGTAAATATTTAAATAAATAAATAAATAAATATTTCAGGACATATTACACATCGCCATCCAGCCCCAAGCTAAGCAACTTAATGCTTGTGTTATGGGTGCCAGATAACGGATAAACTACTTATATACTTTTTTTTTTTTTGTAAATATATAGGTACATATACATATTATACATATAGGAAACACCCAGAACCAGAAACAAGAATTTATGGTCAGCATAAATACTTGTTCCCGGCGGGAATCGAACCCGCAACCTTCTGCGTCGCAGTCGGGTGTTCGCCCGACGCGCCACAGAGGTCGTCAAAAGTGTCTGGAAAATGATTAAATTAATCTGTTTCTAATTACTCTGACGTTACTGAGATAAAGGTTTTGTTTCAATACCGTTTAGTTACTACTTTAAGGTTACAGACAAGCCTTTTCGATTACTATTGTGATTCAAGTACCATTGCTGCTGCCTACTGCAACGAGATGGGTTCACAAATCATCTTTTGACGTGACAACGTCTTATAAATTGGTTTGCCGGGTGACACTTCAAGAAACTGCGTTACGCTCCGCTCACGTTATGCGCTCACAATGAGAGCGAGTGAGAGGCACGCGGGCATGGTTAGCCCGCCTAAGAGCGAGAGAGACAGACATAAAAAGTGAAAGGCACGCGTCCCTTCCACTCGAGCACAGTTGTTGTCACGTAAAACTTTTACCCGTATACCGACTTTACAGGCAACCAGTTTTTTTTGTTAAGGTGAAGTATGACCTGAAAATCCGAAATAGCCGTTTTAACTATGTTAAGTATATGTAATTAAAAGACTAACATCTATTTAAGACCAGTGTGAGGCTGTAAACCATACAAAAAGCGGTAACGTTTTCCCCTCCATAAACGAAGTCCGATTTTGATATTTGAAAATGTTCTAGATCTAATGGAAAACTAGGTTTAACAGATTTTATTTTAAAGAAATATTGCCTAGGATAAAAATTAGTATCTGAATATCTATATTTTTGACTTAAAAACTGTATCTGTATCGTTTCAATTGTTTTATAAATAATAGACTAAACTGAATGACCAAAAAAGAAAAACGTATAATCCTAGAATAAGATGCAGTGACCAAATTTATTTCATTTTGTAAAGGATAAGGCCGTTTGTCCACCGCCGCCGTCACCGTCACGTCAACGAAAACGAGATGACGGCGCCGAAGTACTGATACATAGACTACTATAGCCGCGTGTCCACCGCAAGTCCGTCAACCGAGAACCGTCATCCCGGCCGCCGAGATTCCAGTAGATCGGCGGCGTGACGTGTGCCGGCAATCAGTGTTGCTACTTTAGCCAATTTTCCACATTTACGAAATAGTTAGCTAAAGACAAAGCCTAGTCTATACTGCGTTTACAAACAAATAATAAATTTACAATATAATAAATTCACAAAATTCAAAAGTATCGAACAAGACTACCTAGCCTGCCTAGTCTTGTTCGATACTTATGATTTCATTTTCGCCTGGGAATCCAAATAATTAAATTATTTATTCTAAAATGTCTTCGGAATCGACGTTTATTATTTAAATTGTTGTTACATGTTGCCTTTTTATGTTTAGCCACTTTTGGCAACTTTTACCAGAGTATTTATTTTCGGAAGTAGCAACTTTTTACGGTATGTTTAGCAACTTACTCTTTAGGCAACACTGCCGACTACAACCCACGACAACGTTGTATATAGGACTGAGCCACCGATATATCGGCGCGGTGGACAAACGATCGCCGTCACGTCATCTTAAACTCGGCCCGAAATAATCTCGTTCTCGTTGACGGTTCGGTGACGGCGGCGGTGGACAAACGGCGTAAAGGGTGTAAAAACGTGACGGCCCGCAACATTATTTGAAAGCAAAATGAAGGCAATTACGTCCGAACTTAAACACTCTCTATCGCAAGATGCGGGTCATTTTTGAAAATACCTACTCGCGCCGCGTATCGAAAACTCATGATCCTCTTAAGTGAAAAATTGATTTTTCACTTCACTTGTTTTTTCGTTACAATCGCCATGAAATTGAAAAATAAATAAAAAAATACGATTCTTTACGATTTTCACGATTATTTTCCATCGAGCCAAATCACTCTAATCATGTTTTGAAGTGCATGACAAAAAGCATATCTCCCCCTTTACGACAGCAGGAATATCATTCCATAGATTTTAGCGGTTGATACCCAAACTGTTTATAAGACACCTCCGTCGCAATAATATTTTACGCTTCTAGTCTTAAAACGCGCGAATTCGTCGCGTGATTTTCGTGTCGGTTTGTACAGAGCTGAATTGATGCCGACAAATACTTTAGTCATAAGAATAATAAGAGCTAATAATAAATGAATAAATTGGTACCAACGTATTTCCATGGGCAACTCACTCGTCTAATGAACTTTGAGGATAAAAACAAGTTATCAAAATGCGAAGTCTATTTTTGAAACGGACTTTGACGAGATGTTTTCGATTACCCTTAACAAAACTATAGGTACCTAACTACCTAATTACTGAAGGTCTTTGCCGAATATAGCGTATCCGGATTTACCCGTATTTTGTCGTTGACTCGTGACGTTTGCCGGTCCGGTTCTAGTATGAATACTATTGGATACGGTATAAAATGGGCATAGAGCTTTAGGTTATACATATTAAAAAAAACGTGATTAGTTTTGACGTGACAACGTCTTATAAATTGGTTTGCCGGGTGACACTTCAAGAAACTGCGTTACGCTCCGCTGACGTTATGCGCTCACAATGAGAGCGAGTGAGAGGCACGCGGGCATGGTTAGCCCGCCTAAGAGCGAGAGAGACAGACATAAAAAGTGAAAGGCACGCGTCCCTTCCACTCGAGCACAGTTGTTGTCACGTAAAACTTTCGCCCGTATACCGACTTTACAGGCAACCAGTTTTATTTGATTCATTGGTTGGTTGACTTTTACTTCTAGCTTTCTGTATTTTTCTATGTGTACAATAAATTTCAATTTTTGATTTGTTGTAATATGAAAATAGATAACAAAAATAGAAATAGAGCGTTTATGTATCTATCTATTACTTACTAATCATGTTTCTTTATGTATTCAACTTCCTTTTATTTGTTTCGTATAAAGTAATTTAAGTTTTCTATGAAAAATATTAGGCAATCGTTGACCGGACCCGTGACTATTTTCCTCATGTTTTTAAATTTTACAGTTTGTAGTTTTTACAAATTGGCGTAGGTACGTATTTACAAAGGAGTATTTTTTTGTATGATTTTTTATTTAAAATGAATCATGGAATTACGACATAGATTTATGAGTTGTGAAAAGTAGATCAAACACTACTATAAAAATGTAGAGAGCCCAGAGCAATGGTTCTTAACATTGTCAATCTCGTCACCCCTATGACTTAGCTAGGAAAATTGATTTATCCCCCAAAGTTACCAATGAACAATAAATAAATTATACACATAAAAAAGGAGGTAAGTTCTTACAATCACATTAGTTAGATCCTAGATATCTGTGTCTAGGTAATGTAATCCTACACGTAGCTAAGTTACATAATAATATGTGATTAAACGAACTCCAAAGTGAAGTTCTATCAATATTATACTCGATCAATTAATATTATAATCGAGTGATTTCTCTAAATAAAAATGTGCGAATGTTGCCTGTAGGATAAAGGGACTACCTGGTTTTATACTATTATCTTCGAATAAAGCGATGAAGTATAATAGTTTTTAATCAAAGTTTTCGCGCGCCGCAATTTAGGCTACGACTAATCTTCTTAACGTTATAGCCCTTGCAGAATAGAAGTTTTCCTCAGGTTAGGAATCGTGGCCCTAGAGCATAGGTAGGAGTAGTTACTATCTGTTTCTAAGCTCTTTAATTGTGAACTTATTAAATTGCAAGTGGGACTACTTTTATACAGCAGTGCTTCAATGCGTGATGTGGTAATTCTTGCTCGAACACTTGTACATCATATTGTCTTGTCCAGCATGATTTAATACCATACATACCTAGCCATAATCGCCGTTAATTTACGTAGTGGCATGTTTACTTCTAAAACGATCATATAATTTTTTAAAGAGTGTCACAAAAAATAAAATAAATTAAACTCTTTTTATTATAGGTGATAAGTCACCACATTTATCATCATCTATATATCTATATATACAGGGTTATTGGAAATTAATTGACACGGCGTTAAGGGCTTCTTCTGTGCACCTTAACGATCAACTTTTGTTCTACGACTTTTGGAAATTCGAAAAAAAAAAAATGAAAATTTTGAGGTTATGTAAATTCGAAAAATAGCTGATTTTTTAAAACAAAGGTCATTCACACCAAGAACAGTAGATGAAACTTAAAAAATAAGTAAAATTTTAAGGTTACTGACCTCCCCGTGTAAGGAACAGCTGATTTTCAGGTAAACCTAACCTCAAAATTTTCAAAAAAATGTTCGAATTTCCAAAAGTCGTAGAACAAAAGTTGTTTGTTAAGGTGCACAGAAGAAGCCCTTAACGCCGTGTCAATTAATTTCCAATAACCCTGTATATATAAAAATGAAACCCGTTTTCCGTTGTCACGACATCACACGTGAACGGCTGGACCGATTTCGCTAATTCTTTTTTTGTTGTGTTTGTTTTTGTCAGGAGAAGGTTCTTATGAAAGAAAAAAATTACAAAATTCCGCAGAAAATTATTACGCGGGTGAAACCGCGGGGCGCAGCTAGTTTTATATAGAAATTGAATAAGCACTTGGGTAGGTTAGGTACGTTCAGGTAAATTACATGTCTTTTATCAATCAAGTAGTAAGTGGATAGGTATCTATGAATAGATATAATTGAAAAAGAGTAATCAGGTGACAAACAAGTTGTATCCTTTCTTCTGTCAATTGTTGTTTTAATGGGGGCTATTGCATGATGTAACCGATGTTACGAATCGATACCAAAATTAAATGGAATTACACGAAATTCTGTAATCAGAAACTAGAATATAATAGTTTATTTGGTATGAAACACACAACATAGAAACAGAAGAGAAAGACACAAAAACTTTTTAATGTTTTTAAGCTATTGCATAGCTTTTATCGCAGGCTTTGAGCGCGTTGACGGAAGCAAGAAATTCAGTAACGAAAATAAAACCTTACACCCCCCACTCCGTGTCTCCGCCTACCATGTTCAAATGTCTTAGACATAAACCACATATAGCTACATAGGTAAAATAAGGTACAGTAATAAGTAGGTAAAAGATAAAATAAATTAATGCAAAGATCAACTTGACTTGGCATTATGCACAAATCGTGCGAAGTCACCGTTTTTTATAATTTTCCGTTTTTTACACAGCTAACTTACTTAAGGTAATTAACTTACTTAAGTATGTAAATTAGTGTTAATAACTTCACTATATTTGTATCGACAAAAATAGATCTCCCGTGTTTTCTAAACAAACAAGATATCGAATGTTACCTATTAGTATACTCGTAAGTATAAATCTTCCACAATTATCTAACTGTCACGAAGTGGTTACATAATAAAGAAGTACTTAGTTAATTAGATAAAGAGTACTCAAGTCATAATACTTAATGGAAAATACAATGAGGGATTTTCCAAAAAAAAACGCAAACCTAGTTCTGAGCTATCATTTTTATGAATGGCGTGCACTTATTGTTACGAAACAATTAAGTATAGTCTAAAATACATTTTAATTAATGGTTTAAATTATTCTTAAATTAAATTTTAAATACCTAGGTCAAATAATAATAAATATTAATAGCATTCTTAGAGGCTTTGTATTTTAATTGTATGATTCCAAGCGTGCGAGAGGCGCCATTTAGGAAAGCCGTCTGATTCAAAGTTGTTTTCTCTATTGAAAATCTCTCATTATGATGTAAAATCGACTAATGTAATTAGTGGCCGATTTCCGTGCAACTGAAAATAGCTCAGTGTTTATTTTCAACAGTGGTGCTAACGTGGCAGACACACCTACTGTCTGATGTTTACTGGACCGATGCTATTTCTAGAACGGTTAATGACTTCTTGTTGTAAAATGTCACCAAGGAGCAAGAAGTCATTAACCGTTCCCGATTTAATTTTGCAACATTTAGTTAGAGTTCATTTTGAAAAACTCTCCTCTCACCTCTCTGGTGACTCTACTTTCCGTTTTTAGAAGACTAAAAAGGAAAGCTCCGCAAGTCCTATTGTCATGATCTAAAATATTTAAATAAATAGGAGATTCAATTGACTCACACTTGTGATTTCTATGGTAGGTATACATAGAAATCACAAGTGCCCATTTCTCTGCACTATACGTTTATCATCATCACTAAACATAAAAAACAAGACATATCGCAAGATAAAGGTAGATATAAAAAAAAACCTTTGTGATATCTATATTTAAAGTTTATATCGCTAAAGCGGTCCTACAAATGCATAATGCTGATTTAGCACAATTCTCGGACACTTTCTAGATTTATTTTATTAAACTGCATAATAATATACTAAATAAAACTGACACCGAACCACAGACAATGGATCAAATTAATTCAGCAACTACAGGCATTGGCATAAGAATTCGTTCTATATCTGGCAGGGCTTCTTTTGTAAAATGGATTACGTATTATGATTACTTTATAAGCTCGTTCGTTTTATCGCTACATATTTGGTATATGTAGGTAGGTACTATTTGGGAAAACTTGTTATGATTCGCAAATCACTTCTGTTACCGGTTCACTTATTTTTGGATTGCTATTTTGAATACAGGTTGGAAAAACCTGCTTAATGGTTAACGTTCGAATTTTTATGACAATAATTTATTTAATCGTTACATAATCTAAAATATTTAGTCAATTACGCAGTATACATCACGTAGACATATGTCTGTATAATAGAATCAGTTGCATTTTATCTGTAATTTAATTCTTATCGACGAATCATAGACAATCTAAGATTTTAAAAAGTAAATACAAAAACCATATGGGTTATTACCGATTGGTATACTTCAACCTCCTATTCGTAGGTACACTGGAAATTTTTATTTTATTTTATTTCCATACTGACTGTAAAGCTGTCTGTATAGTCGGTTTACGGACGATAATTTTACGTGATAACGTCATAAGAAAACTATAAGAACTTGAGGTTTTTTTATATTTATATTATTTTTTTTCCTTTATGTAAGTCTTCTATTCGTCTCGTCACCATAACGCAAGCCCAGATGAGCGATATTAATAATTAAACAAACACGAGACGCGTGACGTTTACCATGACACTTTTTTGTGAACGCAATAAAGTACCATCAATAAAGTAGACTAGACGTTATCACGTCAAAAATAAAAATTACTAAAACAAGCTTAGCACAAGTAGAAGTGAATCATTTTAAATAAGTCCTGTTATGAAAAACCGCACGGATTAAGAATATCCAATCAAACCATACAATAGGGTATAAAAAGGCTTCCCTTGTATAAAAAGAAATTCTGATTACGTACGAACTCTTTTTCTTTACGTACAAAAGAATTTCAACAATTGTTCAGATGGGCTAATTCTTTTCATCAAGTTTTAACTTACCTATTGTGTTTTCTTTATATTTGACAAATAAATCTCACTTAGAAGGTCGTATTTTTTTTAAAAATGATAGGTCAGCGTTTGACTACTATTTACACCTGCCTAGCTGACGATGCTGAGTAAAATTTTGCACGCTTTCCTACTTCTTAATTTTACGAATTTCCATTTAAAATTGTCACTTTTTAATTTACCTCACTATGGCAACACTAATCTTCACATTTAACGTTTTAAGATTTTGCACGCTTTCCTAGAAGACCACCAAATTTTACACGTCAGGAAATTATGTAAATGCAATTTTTTATTGGACTTTATTTTATTAGTAACTATAGCGACCCGCCCCGGCTTCGCACGGCTATATAATGCATGTATTATACATATAAACCTTCCTCTTGAATTACTTTATCTATTAAAAAAAACCGCATCAAAATCAGTTGCGTAGTTCTAAAGATTTAAGCATGCAAAGGGATATAGGGACAGAGAAAGCGATTTTGTTTTATACTATGTAGTGACTAGCGACCCGCCCGGCTTCGCACGGCTATATTATGCATGTATTATACATATAAACCTTCCTCTTGAATCACTCTATCTATTAAAAAAAACCGCATCAAAATCCGTTGCGTAGTTTTAAAGATTTAAGCATACAAAGGGATATAGGGACAGAGATAGCAACTTTGTTTTATACTATGTAGTGATGTAGTGACTAAGCATTCATCTAATTACAAATTCTCTTTATTATTTTATTACAAACTCTCGTTATTATTTTATTTATTTTGCTTAGGTAATTAATCTACACATAGATTTTATTTTTAGGTAAGTATTTTGAGTGTTGATAAAATATGTTATAGCTAAAGACGCAATACCTATCAATAGTGAGAACAACGTGAAGTTTCTTGACCAAAACATAAATAATTTATGTATTATATATAATGTTATACGCATAATTTGTATATCATTATACTATTACCTACATATTATCGTATCTGTGTCATATTACCTTCCTCTAGGTCGTGTTTCGTAACCGTTCAGAGGTCACTGATAAAGTTAATCTTACGTTAATCATAAACAAACCAAGTAGATATCTATTATTGAATTGATATAATACCTGATTAAAAACGGTTATCCATGCCCGGATATAGAGAAACTATTGGTAAGTATATATTATTACGTTCCAAAAGGGAAACCCCGCATGCGGAGTTTGAGACTTGTAGCTTCATATATTTTACTTAGCTGCGCTCCGCGGTTTCACCCGCGTAACTCCCGATCCCGTGGGAATATTGGGATAAATTAAGATGTAAGCTATCCTATCTTTAAAGTTGGATCAAACTGCACACGGTGTGCAAATTTGATTAAAATCGGTTAAGTAGTTTAGGAGTCCATCGCGCACAAACAATGTGACACGTAATTTATGTATATTAGAAGATTTTGTTCTGATGTTTGTGTACTGGCAAGGTCTAGAGGAATAGTCCTCTAGACCTTGCCAGTACACAAACATCAGAACAAACACCGCGACACGAGAATTTAATATAATAGGGATAGCCCTATTATATGAAATTCTCGTGTCGCGGTGTTTGTTGCAAAACTCTACCTAAACGGCTAAACCGATTTGTATATATTGTTTGTGTATATTCGTTAGGATAGAATCGAACAACATCTATTCTTTTCATTTTTTTTTCCATTTTTTTTAATGGCAAAACAACGTTTGCCGGTACAGCTAGTATTTACTATAAGACCTTTGAAATTTACCTAATCCTACACTTAAAATACTTATAAACAATAAATGAAATTCGCTAATGACATTTGTATTAATTTCAAATCTACAAAAATCGCTGTAACAGTTGCAAGTAAATTTTAAATACCTACGTAGGTATAATTAAAGCTTAATTCATTCACTGCTAGAAAATTTTGTGTTCGCACAAGGATCTTTCAACTTAAGGAACAATCAAAGTTTCATTAAAAATTGATTCTGTAGAAGACATTTTGACTTCTAAATGCCTTTGGAGTTGCTTGCATGTTTCGATAAATTCCTTTGACACGGACACAGGTCACAATCGATAAGCATTAAAATTGTAAGAAGTAGCAATCAACCGATCATTTTAAACTACCCGCAGTTGACATGACAAAAAGATTAGTCTGAATTACAGGCACCACGTTTCAGAATCAAATAACGTCTATGTTTATTTTCAAATAATTTTTATTGTCTATCATTCTTTAAAATAAGGCGGGAGGAAAGAGCCCGTAATTTTAACAAATTGTTTCACATAATGTATTTAAATGTATAGGTATTATTTTAAGTAAAACATTAGTGAATCTACTTATCGACTAATACCCTAATTGCCTGTTGTCAAGCCGCACCCTGTGGTGAAAAAATAATGACCATTTACAGCCGTTTTATCTAATAAATATTAATCAATTCATCAAGAATTTATTTCTAATTAGGGGTTAGGTATTAAATAGCCTTTTAAAGTAGGTAACGTAACGTTTGTATCTGAGTAACGCGTAGGTAGAATTATTTATAGGATGGCTGTAATTCTTTTTGTGTCCATTTTAGGTTATTTTTGTTGAAATTGTTTCAGGAGTTTACGAGATATTGACTTTTATAAGTGTGTTAAGTAGGTACAGCAAATGCCTTGTCATTCAATATTTAACTGAAAGTACACATTTAGTTACTTTAAACGTACACGTTTCACTCCTCGCTACTGTTAGTTAACCTAAATCATACTATATATTGTATTGGAATTCTCATACTCCTTCAATTCTATGTTAAAAGGTTAATTGTTGTATGTCAGTAGAGATTACATTGACAGTTAGTACGGTGTTTGGTTGATGATAGCACAGTATACCGATGTATCTACCTTTTTAATACGACCTAGATTGTGTCGAATTAAGACTGAGCATGCTCAGAGATCGTAAACATTGAGTGAAGTGTAAGTTTATGGAGGTTGGCATTACGGAACTCAGAATTGAATGGACAATAATCATTTTAGGTAACAAATTTAGTAAAAAAACATCAGAGCAGTGGTGCTTGCCAATAGTATAAAACGCCTATAGCGCTCTGGTTTTTTTTTAACGAATAAATGACTTTAATTTTTACGAAGTATGGAATATGTATGGTAAAATGATTTCACGTAATATAGTAGTTAAACATATTTCACCAGCACTTAGCTTAGCATGCAAATATTAGAAAAAGTAGAAACATATTTTCGCCTGAATTGTAAATTAATAAGTATTTATATAAAAGTACTATAGTATAATGTCAGAAAAATAAAATACAAAAGTCAAAAATATAAAATAGATAAAAAAAACGGCGCACTCCGGGAGTGCAGGCAGAAGTGAAAGCAATAAACTTGTTATTTCTCATAGAATATTTCTTGAAACGATCTGCTACTGCCATCTATTAGCACTCACTTAAACAAATATAGTTTATTTTTTATTCGCTAGATGGCAGTAAAAAATTTAAATCAGCGCCATCTTCATTCGAATAGCGGTCTTTCTAGAAACTAAGTTTCTCAATTTGTGTAATAGATGGCAGTATAAGTTAAACAAAAAGACTAACACAAATAAAATCTCATCTGTCGCGTCAAATCTTATCTGTCGCGTCAAAATCTGTCGCGAGAACGGCTGAAAATGCTCACCCACAAAAGTGCCCAACGCGCCATAAGAAGTTTTCACTTCAAAAAAGCATTGAAATATTGAAATCCATAGTATTTTTTTACGGAATTTGACTGATTAATTTTAAATACAACATAAATATTACTTTTTTCTATATAAAGATCGTGTTACGATAAGGAAAATAACCACCGGTATATCGATATTAAGGTTAAATCGAGTAAAACTATAGGTTAGACGTACGTACGTATTGATAAAAAGGCTCTTGAGGTAAATCGTTAGCCGCACGATTGAGTGTAGTCACGCAACCCCATCGTTCATTTTCATATATTCTGTTAGACGTGTTTAATGACATTGTTTTATGAAGATTTGAGTGTTTTCCTATTTTTACCCGACCATTGGGTGTTTTGAAAAATACTATTTTTATTAGGGCAAGGTGGGAGCAAAAGGATCTAACATAAGGTACCTGGGGGTAATAACCTAAAAATAAAATACATACAACCGAATTGAGAACCTCCTCCTTTTTTTAAGTCGGTTAAAATAGTTAATATACATACATACACCCAGACCACAGACAAATATCTAAGCATAAATACTTGTCAGTGGCGGGAACTAAATATTTCGTTAAAAAGGTCAATAAATATTTATCTATGAAACAATTCATTTGTTTATTTTTTTTTTATTTTGTCACTAACTAGGTAAAAAAACTTTTAATGGCCCTTCTACCTAGTAGGAACATAACTGGAAAGTCCGCGATATAGTGGGCGAAGACCTTCAAACTTGCTCAGCATCATGCTTGAAGCTTGCAACTTTTTCTTAGCACTTAAGGGTCTATAACAATCCAATGTAGCAAGACTATGATTAAAGATTTTCAAAATCAAGCTGGAAAGACATCTAAAGTGGTTTTTGAGTAACGAGCGTATGATCTTCAAGAAAAGCGTGCTACATCTTAGACCGCATCATGTTAAAAAAGAAAAATTAAAAAAAAAGAGAAAAAAGATAAGGTAGGTACAGTTACTCATGTAAAACAGATATTGATAATAAGTCACCGATAGCAACAAAACGGATAGTAACTCAATTTAAAATAAAACCATCCACCTACCTGACCTATTTAAGTATTAAAAAAATATATCTTTCCATAAATAAAAGTCCTACCTATTGTTTATAACTGCCGTCACTAAATGACCCGCTGTCAACAACGTTTTCAGGTTACTGAAACAATGGGTCCAACAATCCTGAGAGCTTAAAATTGTTGACGTTAAATTAAGGAGAACGCGACCTAGATTACATGAAGAAAACAATTATAACATTTTATCAAACTGTTACGAGAAACTGAAACAATGAGTTTGTATTTTACGTATCTTGCTTGATCTTAATTCACTATTTGCACAAACATTGCCTACAACAGATTTTAGTCTAACTAGCTTTTACTCAAGACAGAGTTGAAAAGAACTAATACCGAAACGCCTGTAAACCAAAAATTGTACAAAAAGGCAACCTTATAGCTTAAAGCCATTTCTTCCAGGTAACTTTAGAAAGGAATATGGTGTCTTTGCGGATTTGCCTACGTCTTAATATATATTTTATGTGTACTTTTTCTTTTTAGCTCGATCTGTCCATTGGCTTGAGTTGTGCGATATATCAGTGAGTCAGTCAGGACTTTAAATTTTACTAGGACGGAGTATTGTACGGAGTAGAGCGTACAATACTCCGCGAGTATACCGTAGCAGGTATGAATTAGGTCTTAGAGATTTTTTTACTTTAAATTAAGTCGTTTTCGTTTGATGTTATTTTCTTCTTATGTTCGTAGAAGTGATCGTCACATTTCGTACAAGTGAGAAGTTGCCATAATGCATCTTAAATAGGTATTTATTATTTCAAAACACGTAAAACATCTTATTTACCTATGCGAGACATGATAACAGATCACTGACTGAAAAAGGTCAGAGCACTCTTTTGCCCTTTTATTAGTTATTCTACTCCTTTCCCCTAGACTCAATTTTAGGGTTCCGTACCCAAAGAGTAAAAACGGAACCCTATTTATTACAAAGACTCCACTGTCTGTCTGATACCAGGCTGTTTCTCATGAACTGTGATAGTTAGACAGTTTACATTTTCACAGATAATCCGGTATAACAACAAATACTTACTATAACCCTCCTTTTTGGCTTCGCCGTAGTCGGGTAAAAACAGAATATAATGGCACGGGACCCATTGTGCGCGAGTCCAACACGCACTTGGCCGGTTTTTTTTATAAATTTGCTTCCACACTTGTTGTCCTCTCTTCCTTTACCATAAGTAAAGAAGAGAGTTATCTCTACCTATATTTAAACAAATTAAATGATTAAAAAACGAAGTAAATATTTTGTTCTACGTGCGTATGATATTTGTTTTGCTGCGTATTTACAAACACGACCTTCAAGTCATTCAGTTTTATTTTCAGAATAGATTGCTTTAAATCTCGGCTTGTTAGACTAAATACTTGCGGTTTGGCCGCCGCGCCGCCAGAGTGTTCAATTCATTTGATGATAGTATATAGATTGTTTTATTTACCGACACAAAATGAGCAAAAACACTAACGTATTATACCTAGTTATCTACTGAGAAATCAAAATGTTAATGTTGATGACGTACGTTGTCAAAGAGTTTCGCCTACTTAACCTAGTGTAACATTATAATCGTATCTATCCGAATTGGCCTTTCTTGTCGTACTTTAGAAATAAACTAGCAGCGCTCCGCGGTTTCACCCGCGTATATCCCGATCCCGTGGGAATATCGGGATATAAAATAGCCTATGTTACTGCCAATGAATTAATGTATCCTCATACCAACTTTCATCTAAATCGGTTCAGTAGTTTCGGAGCGAATTCAATGCAAACAAACAATAAAATCTTTCCTTTTTTTATTTGTATTGATTATTTAAAGAAATAATTTAACTCTTCCTTGCTACTTCGTTTGTACACGGTCAAGAATCAGGATTTTGAATTTTATATTTATATCTAAATAATTTTTAATTTTAATTTTAGCGTTTTTGTACAAATATGTGTTTTTGTTTGCGTTCAGTTGCCGGAATGATCATATCGGCGTAGACTCTAATCTGTTGTGACCTGATAAATGAGGTCTGTAACTATGTAGCCATTAGCGCAACACATACATGGTGTGACCCGATAGCACGGGGCAATCGATCGCTCAAACAAGCTCCGAGCTCTTTATGGAGTTTACTTCAATGGAAACATACTGTTTGCTTTAATAAAACTTAATTAAACGCTGCTGTACGGACTCCCAGCGGCGTTTTATGTAAATAATTCTAATAGAAATCTGAATCTTTGTCGTTTAATAAAGTGGAAGAGTTTAAGTAGCTTTCTAGACAAAAAAAATCATTAGTCGAAAGTGTTTAAGTGTAAGTTAAATACTGTGTCTAGAAACGTGAAACTATAAATCGCTTATTTTTTAAATTAAATTCTCTAAATATAGTAGATAAGCTTTTGCACGCGACTTTATCCGCGTATGGTTGGAATTTTCTTTTCTTTAGCTAGTTATGAAAATACTAAAATTCTGTTAGTCTATGATACTAAATTATAACAGCTATCTGTACCTTACCTATGTCAAATTTTATCCCGAACGCTTTATTGGTTTGAGCTGCATTGACATATATGCGTTGATTCATCAGTCTGTCTGTCAGGATTTTGAATTTTATATTTACAGCTCAGAATACAAAAAATTACAGATAACGGATTATTGTTAACGACCCGCCCCGGTTTCGCACGGCATGTATTATACATATAAACCTTCCTCTTGAATCACTCTATCTATTAAAAACCGCATCAAAATCCGTTGCGTAGTTTTAAAGATTTAAGCATACAAAGGGAATAGGGACAGAGAAAGCGACTTTGTTTTATACTATGTAGTGTCCCAAAAGATTATATTGTTCGGAATCAACACGAAAGAACCTGCAATATAAAAATCCTGAAGAGGAAAAGTAACTGAAACCAGGAGAAAGAAAGAGGTCACCTCAAAATATGTTTCTTAGAACTATTTTTTTCATAACTCAAGTTGTTTTCGTTCGTCCTAAATTCTCAATGACACATTTTTCTGGTTTCATTTTTTAGTTTACTTACAACTAACTAAAACGACCGATAAAACGATGAAAAACTATCTTCAAAGGCGAAAGGTATCTTTGTTCAACTTCAAACAAAAATGGTACATTTTTTACATTTGGTGCGTTTTAATTACCGACCTATAAACCTTCAAAAGGGAAAATGGCCGCGCTAAGACACAACGCAGTAAGCTTAGCAACCGCTAAGTATAAACAAGTTACTATAGATGAGGTAAATGAATCTAAGGAGTTTAGCAACCAAAGAGTATGTTACCGTGTTTGAGAAGGTTCAGTTTCAGAGGTTTCATAGGAGAACAGACTTTTACACGCACAGGCGGATGCTTCGTGTTGAGAGATGCGAGAGAGTAGGGGTTTAAGAATGAAAGTTTCAGGTTATCCGGGTTCCTGTTTCGTTCATATTTCATAATTTGAATATAGATGCAACCTGGTGAGCTGTAGGAGGATCCGTATGTCTTGATGATATTTGCAGAATCGCAACGATAGCGAAATTCATTATTCTTAGTGCCGCCATCTTGTAGTGACATCGGGAAACTACGCAACTACTAAATAGACGTGGAGTTCACGTTATACGAATTGAAAGTATGCCATTAATAAAGAAAGTAAAGCGATGAATAATGACATGAAAGTAGCCATGACGGGCGTATTCTTTAGAAACTAAGGTCGGACAAACGCAATGCAGCTTGTTTAGTTAATTACAAACGCTGTTTAGGCAGTTCTTCAGGTCATAAGGGTCAGGCAGATGTAACACCATTTCTCTAACAAAGAAACTAATTATTTAATTGATCACTGCGGGCTTCTACTTTAATCCGACAATTACTATTAGCTGTAACTTTACCTCAGAGTAGGTATTATCTGCTAGAACAAAAATGTACGTGTTCTGCTGGACTGGTTTGGACATTTGATTTCAATTACAAGCTACGCCCCGCTTTTACCTACTTTAGTGTCTCTTTAAAATTAATATTGATTTCCTACAAAGACAAAATACATAATAGTTACAACGAACTTAAAGGTTGAAGTTCGTTGTCCTTTATAGGTCGAATTTCCAAAAATCTTTCCTGTGTGTTCGCGTACTTCTAAGAACCCACCCATGCGAAATTTCAGACTCGTAGCTCTTGTTGTTTCCGAGCTTTCTTGATAAGTCTTTTTTTTCTCTTATATTTAAAAGAGAAAACTTATGAACATAGATAACTTTCAACTCATAAAATATACAAAATCATACAACCTTGACTGCATCATAGATGAATTGTTACTATTTTTAAAACAAAGTAAACATCAATCTCAAATATCTTGATAGCAGATTTATGACCAAATCATTCACATTAGGTTTGAGAACTTCAAATGATTTATGTTATTTTTAGGATTGAGATACTTTTTCATAACTGAAAGGAAAACACTGGAATATTCAGTAATTTCATCGCAGCTCAACGAGCAATGTGTGAAAGTATGGACGAACATAAATAAACATACGAAAATAATTGTGGCCTGCCATTTTATTAATATCGGCGCTGACATACGGATATTAAAATGTATTTTATCTACTAGTTATTGACCGCATTATTTTCATTTATAATATTCCTAGTCTATAGGAAATTGTCAAGACACCTGGGACTGTATTTTTCCGTGAATATGATCGATACAACTAGATCTAGAAACTTTGGGTAAATATCTAGTAGTTATAGCCCGATGTAGTAGTGCTCCTCGAGTCTCCTCGAGGCTCCTTAGCCTTATTAACCTTACGAATCACTACATAGTATAAAATAAGTATAAAATAGACACTTTTCGCCGTCCCTATGTCCCTATATCCATAAGTATGCTTAAATCTTTAAAACAACGCAACGGATTTTGATGCGGTTCTTTAATATTTAGATAGAGTGATTCAAGAGGAAGGTATAATACAAGCATAATATAGCCGTGCGAAGCCAAGGCGGGTCGCTAGTATTGTTATATTACTTTAAAAAAAAAAATGCCTTAAGGGAGATATCCACGCCAACGACCTTGAGAGTGTGGGCGGAGCTAGACACTTCGTCCCGCGCGGCGCTCGCGCTTCCTCACACTGCCTCATAGCTAAAGATCGCTTACTATCCTACCACCACAGAATGTATAATAGTACAAGCAACTTACCACATCGGGGATCTTTAAGATATTTACTACATAATTTAAACAGTATGTCTGTATGTATGTAAGGTTGTTGTGTTGTCTAGTACTGGCCTCTTTCAATCCTATCACTATCACTACATAGTATAAAATAAAGTTACTTTTCGCCGTACCTATGTCCCTATTTCCCTTTGTATGCTTAGATCTTTAAAACTACGCAACGGATTTTGATGCGGTTTTTTTTAATAGATAGAGTGATTCAAGAGGAAGGTTTATGTGTATAATGCATAATATAGCCGTGCGAAGGGGCGGGTCGCTAGTAATTTTGAAATCTGAAAGTTTGTTTAGGTACCGTCAACCGACTGGTAGGACTGAGGTACCTAGTACCTACCGAGGTAGGTGTGAGGTTGACGATACCTACCTACTTCGCACCTACCACATTGTGGTAGAGCGAGGTACCAGCGATCACCGAGGTGGTGGCATCGATGTAGGTAGATGCCGTCAACCGTCTGTGATGGGACCGAGGTAGGTGTGAGGTTGACGATACCTACCCACTTCGCACCTACCACATATGTCTTTATTTTTTTTTTAGTAGGTCATGAATTTTTTAGTGGGTAATAACTGATAGGTTGACTGAAATGAAGCCACAAGAAAAAGCTAGATTACGTAACTTACTCAAAGACTTTGACTTGAAATAAATCAACAAATAAATATAACCAGAACATTAGGTATAGTACAGCTCCCAGTCCTAACAAAATCAGTTTTATGGTCCCATCGTGAAGAAAGCATGAAACTTGGCATGAACGTAGCTGTCATATATGTGCTTCAATTTCGATATGGAAGCACGTCGAGAAATTATTGTTTCCCCCCTTTTTTGTGCCAAATTAGAGTTTTTTGCATTTTGTATGAAAACGGTTCAAACTACAACCAAACTGTCAATGAGCAATATGATCCTCATTAAATTCACTACAATAATTACCTTGGAAGTATGTAGATCGGACTTATAGTTTAGAAGCTGTAAAGTGATTTTAACGTCCCCTCGACCCTGTTTTGTATCAACCCTTATGAGTTATTTGATTTTATTATAAAAACGATTAAAGCTACATCAAAACTATTTTTAAGGAAAAATGCTTCTTTAAAAACATTAAAACTGTCAATGACCAATTTGTTTTTCATTACATTCCCTTTAATAATTGTCTTGGAAGTATGTTGATAGGACTACATCAAAACTATTTTTAAGGAAAAATGCTTCTTCAAAAACATCAAAACTGTCAATGACCAATTTGTTTTTCATTAAATTCTCTTTAATAATTGTCTTGGAAGTATGTTGATAGGACTTATAATTTTCGAAATATGCTTACTTTTCTTTCAATTCGGCCAGTAAAAATGGACACAAAAACGCTATACATCGAAAAAGTGCATGAAATATATTTTTTTAATATGTTATTAGACCCTCCGAGAGTAGTCTATACCTGAGTTTTCATACTTGAGAACCCTGGGCTTCTCCTATGGTGCTACGTAATTCTGGCACGTGTTTTAGTTTTTTAGGAAAACCTACCCCTTGAAAGCGTTTTACAGGTATTTTTGTTTTATATGTTTGTTTAATAATTGTCAATTACATACTCTAGCACGTTTTTTATAAAGAAATTTAAAAAATAACTATTCAGAATAATGTTTTCATAATTAAACAAAATTCAACTTTAAGAAACAGTAAACTATTTCTTTGTTTCTGAGAAAACTGTCAATCCTAGCAGCACCACTTTGGAATCAAAGTAAAGATAATTTTAGTATCTACAAATGTATACCTAATGACTTTTCCTCTAGGACCATTACTTCAGCCGGTACAGGTCTAGGAAAATGACACTATCGATAAGTTTTCACGTTTTGAAAATAATTGCACATCTTTGACAACCCGTATCTCCGCAACTAATATATCTAGAGTAGTAATATTAGACTCAAATTATAGACAATTTAGTATTCATGAATTTTGTTTCTATTCAATATACCTGAAAAACGCTTCCTTATGGTAGTTTTTGCAAAAAAACTGAATCAACTGCCAGAATTTTAGGTAAAAAAATTTGGTGGGGTCATTTTCGAAGGCATGTACCGGCTGAACCAATAGTCCTATAGGAAAAATTATTAGAAATACATTTGTAGCTACTAAAATTACCTTTAAATTGATTCCAAAGTGGTGCTGGTAGGATTGACAGTTTTCTCAGAAACAAAGAAAATAGTTTACTGTTTCTTAAAGTTGAATTTTGTTGAATGATGAAAACATTATTCTGAATAGTTATTTTTAAATTTCTTTATAAAAAACGTGCTAGAGTATAAAATTGACAATTAATAAACAAACATATAAAACAAAAATACCTGGAAAACGCTTTCAAGGGGTAGTTTTTTCTAAAAAACTAAAACACGTGCCAAAATTACGTAGCACCATAGGAGAAGCCTAGGGTTTTCAAGGATGAAAACTCAGGTATAGACTACTCTCGGAGGGTCTAATAACATATTAAAAAAATATATTTCATGCGCTTTTTCGATGTATAGCGTTTTTGTGTCTATTGTTACTGGCCGAATTGAAAGAAAAGTAAGCATATTTCGAAAATTATAAGTCCTATCAACATACTTCCAAGACAATTATTATAGAGAATTTAATGAAAAACAAATTGGTCATTGACAGTTTTGATGTAGCTTTAATCGTTTTTATAATAAAATCAAATAACTCATAAGGGTTGATACAAAACAGGGTCGAGGGGGCGTTAAAATCACTTTACAGCTTTTAAACTATAAATCCGATCTACATACTTCCAAGGTAATTATTGTAGTGAATTTAATGAGGATTATATTGCTCATTGACAGTTTGGTTGTAGTTTGAACCGTTTTCATACAAAATGCAAAAATCTCTAATTTGGCACAAAAAAGGGGGGGTAAGGGGGGGAAACAATAATTTCTCGACGTGCTTCCATATCGAAATTGAAGCACATATATGACAGCTACGTTCATGCCAAGTTTCATGCTTTCTTCACGATGGGACCGTATTTTACGTTAAGGACCTGGACTAGTAGGTACTTACAAATTGAACGTTCGACTCGGCCGATAAATTTGCCGAAGTTGGGAAAGTGTGTAGGTATTTCATGATAGGTAGGTACTTGACTACTTACTAGGTATAGTTTAGGTAAGTGTGTACTTACCTACGTTACCTACTTCGCGACAACGAAGCATACTCTGAACTTTACATTTCTTTAATTTACTCATCTTTCACAATTTAAAAAATAAATAAGAAGGTATAAGTCTGGGCACGTTAGGTACCTACGTAAGTACCAACACAAAACAATGTCCGTCAAAAAAATTGGCACTATCATAGCGTCCGTAAAAAACCATAAGTATGGATACCTAGCTAAATAACTAATCGAGTAGGTACGGGCGGCGGCATAATTGCAGTCCCACCGTAGAGCTTCAAAACGGCTGTTATAAGCATGTTATAAAAACGTTTTCAATACAAGCAAGATTCTAGGCACCTGCTTTAGTTGAAGTATAAAGTCTTCTAACTCAATCAAACAAAAATATTAGAATGAAAACATGCCAATAATATAGTAATTTTTGAACTCTACCGGGGGCTGCAATTATGCAGCCGACTGTACCTATCTAAAGACAAGCGTCCTTGTGCAGTATGAAAATATAAGTAGGTACTTAGGTAAGTTTTTGAAAAAATAGCAGTATTCAACAAAAACTTGGCAATATTCTAGCGTCCATTAGCCAAACGAATATATACTCGTATTATTTCAGAAAACAAGGTTCGAATAGGGAGCATAATGAATCGTAAGCAAAAATCCGTGCGAGAGCGCAGCGCGACGCGGCCTTCCCGTCCGAAAGCCAGCGGCATACTGGCCGCGCCCACCGGGGCGTCACAGACTACTAAATAGTTATTACCGGCTTTCGAGCTACCGGTCGCCTTCATTGGTGAAAACTGTTGATTGTTACGAATGTGTTTAGTTTTTCTCAAAAGTGCTGAGACAGAATTGTAGGTGAGATATTTACCGACATTTTGGTATAAATTTGAGCCAAAAATTCCTTATAATTTTGAAGCTACCCTAAAATTAAGAATTAAAACTAGTCTAGCTTTGAAATGACAAGGAATTTTTCGTCTCAAATAACCCCAAAATATCGGTAAATATCTCACCTACAATTCCCTCTCAGCACTTTTGAGAAAAACAAAACACACTCGTTACAATCAACAAAGTTAGTTGTAAGCGGCGGGTATTTCTTAGGCGCGTTGCGTTTGGCAGCATTAGCCGCCTTAAGTAGTCGTATCACTCATACATCATATCTTAGATAGCTACACACAAAATAGTTTAGACATAAAACGCTATTAGTAAAGTTCTTTAGATTAATCTTTCCCACACAAATATTTACAGATCTAATTCAAGCATTTTAACTTCACAAGAGGTGATGATGGGTTTTGTTATGATGATTCGGTTTATTAATGAATCTGTTAAGCAAAAAAAAACTGGTTGCCTGTAAAGTCGGTATACGGGCGAAAGTTTTACGTGACAACAACTGTGCTCGAGTGGAAGGGACGCGTGCCTTTCACTTTTTATGTCTGTCTCTCTCGCTCTTAGGCGGGCTAACCATGCCCGCGTGCCTCTCACTCGCTCTCATTGTGAGCGCATAACGTCAGCGGAGCGTAACGCAGTTTCTTGAAGTGTCACCCGGCAAACCAATTTATAAAACGTTGTCACGTCAAAAGGAATTCATGCAGTCAAATATGTTATGGTAATGGGCTGCCTTCGGCGGGCAACAAATATAGCTTGAACTTGAACTTTTAGTTCAAAACTTTTGAGGTTTTGTATACTGAAAAATCAACAGGTTTCGGCAATAAAGACCATTAATGTTTAAAATATTAGTCGAAAAAATCAATAAACAAATAAAACCTAAACGTCAATGACCTCTTACGCTAAGAAACAGCAGATTTTTGAGTAATTTAACCTCAAAATTTTCGAAAAAAAAGTACTTACGAATTTTTAAAAGTTGAAAAACAGAAGAAGTTTGAGTAGGCGATGAAACAACCCCGGTTTATTAGAAACCCTTTGTTGGAACACATGGTATAAGCACATGATTACTTCCCTACTCATGTGGCTATACCACATGAGTAGTATAGAATTAATATTAATTATTAGCGTGTAAAATTTGTTTAAGAAGTACAATAGAAAATGTATAACAGTTCGTGAGTTTAGAACATTGGTCTCCAAGCAGTGCAGTCGTGACTACTCGTGGCGAAGAAATTCGTACTGAATCGAATTAATTTACCTTGTGACGATATGATCGATTGTGGCCAATTGGTTATGATCGAAATCTTAGATGTACAGTGAGAATACCAATTAGCTGAACCCCACGTGACCCAGAGCTTACTCACACATCTGCAAAAATGTAGTATTTACCTGTTTTGTTAATTTTTTTATGTTGTATAGTATACTAGCGACCCGCCCCGGCTTAGCACGGTTATATTATGCATGTATTATACATATAAACCTTCCTCTTGAATCACTCTATCTATTTCAAAAAAACATCACTCTATCTATTTAAAAAAAACTACGCATCAAAATCCGTTGCGTAGTTTTAAAGATTTAAGCATACAAAGGGATATAGGGACAGAGAAAGCGATTTTGTTTTATACTATGTAGTGATTGTTTAGAAAAATCCAGAATCAGGTAACATTACTATACAACCTTACAGATGTGCGAGTGAGCTCTGGGTCACGTGGGGTTCAGCTAATTGGTATTCGGACCTTTCCATCTTTGTTAGAAGATAGACAAGGAGCTCCTTCGTGTGTGTCGCAGTCTACTTGACGTCAAATAAGACGTTTTATGAATTCCATTGCGGCTACGTCCATGATTTTTTTATCGATGACGTGAATTTTCTTATCTTATTTCTTTGATTCGTAGTTATGATGATATAGGTAGCTACAGAGTGATATTTCTTTAAAGGTAAACTGATAAAAAACCAATGATAAAACTGTCTGCTATTTTAATTTTGTAAGGTGAATTTTATTTTACATCATTTTGTAAGCTGATTAAATAATTATGAACTATTATTTGAATTTGAAAAAATTGAAATACTTATTTTTTACAAAAAATTTAAAGTAGACAGTAAGTATGTCAAGAATTCGGTACGTATACAACAGTAGTTTTATAAAATGCACATCACATATTTGAAGCGATTCGTGTACGTGACAATATGAAAATTAAATATGGCATCGTGAATATCTATCACCTTAAATTGTATGGCTTTGTTTATGTAGTTAGCAATTAGAAGTTATTTTAGACAATGGACTATCAAGTTGACAATCTAATATTGTAATGTCTACTTGTTGCGCAGTTTCTGCCACGTAAATACCCGTTAGAATTTTTTCATAAACTACTTTTATCCAGATGTTATCCAGAAATTCCAACAATAAACCTGTTTAATACTTGTAGTATTCAACAGGTTTATTGGTAATCATATTATGACGACCTTGTTGGCACCATCTCAGAACAATTGTTCTGAGGGTACCATGGTCACCGGACTGCCGAAAACAGGGTTAGATGAACGCCTCAGACAAGTATTTATGCTTAGATATTTGTTTGTGGTCTGGGTTGTTTCTATGTATTATCAGTATATATTTACAAAAGAAAAGTATATAAGTAGTATATCCGTTGTCTAGCACAAATAACACAAGTCTAGTTACTTAGCTTGGGGCTAGATGACGATGTGTGGAATGTCCTGCAATATATTTTTTACCATTGCCACTCGAAAAAGGGCATTTTATTCATCGATAACAGTGAATAAAACGCTCTTTTACTCACTGAGTGAATAAAAGCATTTTGAATTTGGAACATGCACGAATATACGAAATAATATGAACTTATAAAAAAAAAACGTACCGAAAGCACACGAAAGTGCTGAAAGAACGTACTGGCTGGATGGAATATTAAGTTTAAAAAAAAGAATACCGCCAATTTAAATTTTTATCTATCTGATGAAGTGGTTGTTTAATGTCATTGAAAAATCGATTATCATAAATAATATAATAAAATGAGTTGTTCCAGTGACGAAAATGAGACACTGACTCCGGAATAATTTCGAAATAAAGCAGCAATTCTAATAGATAATTTGTTGCCGCCAAAATCTCAGAAGCATGACAATGGGAGTATGACATGGAATAAAACTTAAAAATATATACCTACAATTAAAATTTTACTTTTCTATCTGTTACCGTGGTTGTTTTAAGTTATTGAAACATCTAATAACATAAATAATATTAAAATGAGTTCTTCCAGTAACGAAAATGAGACACAATCTCTTGAACCATTTCTAAATTTATTTTCTCGCAGTCAATGGTAAAAAGTAGAGTACACAACTCGTGAAAAAAATAATTTATCTCGGTCCTTGTATTCCTCGCTCCGCTCAGGATTCTAATCTAGAATCCCTCGCTGCTCTCGGGATCCAACTTAGTCCCTCGAATTAAATTACCTTTTTTTTCACTTGTTGTATAATCTACTATTTATTCATTATTAGCAAGCGGTTGAGGGCAACTTCTGTGCACCTAAAGAAACAATTTTTGTTCTACGACTTTTGGAAATTCAATTTTTTTTTTAAATTTCAGGTGTTGTAAACTCGGTATGTTGATAGTTGGAATGGGCTACTTATTATTTCGATATTCCCACGGGATCACAGCACGTGAGTGAAACCGCGAGCGCTGGTAAGTTTTTAAGCCTGTAATCCTTGACCGTGGGAACTTCTGATAGAACACACACATTGATATTTTCTAGCCACACAGGTGCAACGCAGTATTAAAATTACGCACCCTGGAAACAAATAAATCTACTTTCAATGCATCGTACATTTTGTACAAGTTACATATTCATCAAGCGTTCGTCTTTGTAGGATGTTTATGAATATCATAGAAAACACGCAATGTATGTAGTATTTAACTTGTCACATCGCAAAACTGCAGTCCGGTAGTAAGTAGCTGGCGGGAAAGGGTGGGGTCAGAGTGTACGTTTTTTGGGTATTTTGTTTGATAACGAAATTGTCAATAAGTAAATGTTCTGTACTATAATAATTTTTATATTTATATATTTTTATAGTAATAATTATGCGAAATAATTATTACATCCGTCTCTATATATTGAAAATTCACACATAAACGTTCGTATGTACCTATGTGCCCTACTAAGAAACAGGTTAAAACGTGTCGGTATCGGCATCATATATTATTATATAAATATTCAGGCAAAACACCTACCAATCTTTATAATATTCGATATAGTTGGGTAAAAAGATGAATACATTATAGTTACTGGTTTGTCTTAAATCTTCCTTTATTTTTTTGGGATTTATAGTAATTTCCTTTTACTTTTCCCATTATTATTAAACTTGAATAAAAATAAGTTACGATATATAGGATTAAAATATAAAAATAAGCTACAATTTTAATACATCCTACCTACCTAAATCATACCTTTTCCATATTTTTATTTAATTTTTGACAGCTCAATAAATTCCTATTTTAATTTCTTTAGAGAAAACAAAAAAAAAAAAAAAGTCCTGCAAAAGGCAGGAACGTCAAATACTAGTTGAGTTTTTCTTTCCCGCAAATTGTTTGTAAAACATATCCAATTAGAGATCGAAATGTAAAGATCTTTGGACACAACCGGCATAGTAATTTAAAATGCCGCTGTGCAGTTTGATACCCATACCTATTGATAAAAGGCATTACAATAAAAAAATAATGTCTTTACACCAAACCTCTAAAACAGCTCAGAAACGGGATATTCAAATAAAAGCATTGTGACCAAGTATTTCTACAAGACGTATCACCGCGTCCTTTTCCGTGACACTTTTGAGGTTTGTTGTGTAGGCATAATTTTTTCGCTGTAATGCCCTCTATCGAAGGGTATGGGTCTCAAAGTGCACCGCGAACTTTTATAAAATCGTAGGATAAACGTTTCTTCAAATATCCCATTTCCGAGACGCTTTAGAGGTTTGGTGTGAAGGCATTATTTGTTTGTTGTAATGCCCTATATCGAAAGGTAAAAAACCACAGTCCATGAAGTATTTAATTTTTTGTCTATGTTTGCCTGTCATAATTATGTCAAAAATTAAAATGAAATATAGAAACAGTTATTTCTTAGGTTAAAATAAATAATCAATATCACATTATAACCCGCGCGCAATGAGAATGGGATGGAACCTTGTCAAAGTAAATCGAAAATGACAGAAAAGTAGCGTTAGAAAAAAAGTTCTGAATAATAATTAGGTATAAATTAGTTATTTGCACGGTCATAGTGTCGCGGATTTGAAACAGACCCATTGATTTAAAGAAAAATTATTATTGTCTGTGGTAGATTGTCTATGGAGCAATGGCGATTTCATTTAAAAAAATGTTTTCTCCAAAATTATAAATAAAACGAGCACATAAGGACTGTGCTTATTAAAGTGATTCAATAAACAAATAATAAATTCCGACCGTGGTTTGTGTTGTTATAAATTGTGGTTTGGTTTATTATAAATGCTAGATTTATGTAATTAATTATTGTGTGATTATTTTAGTGATTTAGTGATAATGAGTGGAAAATGGGGTAAAACTTTGAATAGTCAACCACCTCAAATAGTTCTGGCAGTCGATAGATATTTCGATCAGGAACGAAGTCGGTTTTTCTAACGCATTGAAAATGATGACATAGTTGGCTGTGGATCACGAATCTAGTAATTCGGGAATTACATTGTCAAGAGATCTTTTTGACGAACCTATGGGTTTGTTCAAAAATACAAAAAAAAAAAACAGCGCACTCCGGGAGTGCAGGCAGAAGTGAAAACTGTATATCTGTGTAAAATCTCATCTGTCGAAATCTCATCTGTCGCGAGAACGGCTGAAAATGCTCACTCGTGTATCAGTGATGGCAGTAGCGTGCGACGCGAACTGCGTACGGCAGCTCGCTGCGAACCTGCACCATCCACCGAGAGATGTCGCTGTTAACACTGTTGTACAGAAGTGAGTATCGTAGTTCGGCCGTTTGCACAGAGATGGCGCTGTTTTCAATATTGCATAGTAGTAGAAGCACAATAACTGTTAAAATCTCATCTGTCAAAATCTCATCTGTCGCGAGAACGGCTGAAAATGCTCACCCACAAAAGTGCCCAACGCGCCATAAGAAGTTTTCACTTCAATAACCGAACGAGCAACAAGCATATCTAAAACACGGTGTCACGCATCCGAGGTGAGGGAACTTTGGCTGCATCAACTTCATTTTTTTCAGAAAACGATACTTCTGAAGAAAGTCAAAGCTCTGATGATGATTCCCATGAAGCACATATGAGTGGCATTGGGGAATAATAATTGGAATAACTAAAAAAAATATTCCTAAACATTATTATTGAAAGGATTACAACCATGAAACATTTTTGTGTATTTTTAACAGACTTCAAAAAAAGGCGGTTCTCAGTTTGACCCGTATATGTGTCAGTATGTATGTTTGTCCGTGAAGCCTTTACATACAGTAGAAATGCCTAATACTATATATGTAGCTACACTAAATATGAATAAATAAAAAATAACTAATTACAACAAAACGAATTACCCATTATTCAGAACTTTTATGCTAACGCTACTTGAAGACGACCCAGTTGGCACAATGGTCACCATGCCGGACTGCCACACAGGTACGATTCCCGCCTCAGACAAGTATTTATGCTTAAATATTTGTCTGTGGTCTGGTTATTTCTATGTATTATAAGTATATATTTACAAATTTTTATAAGTAGGTAGGTATTTGCTGATTTTATAAAACAAAGGTCATTCAGACCAAAAATAGTACATGAAACTTAAAAAATAAGTCAAATTTTAAGGTTACTGACCTCTCCGTGTAAGGAACAGCTGATTTTCAGGTAAACCTAACCTCAAAATTTTCGAAAAAAAGTTCGAATTTCTAAAAGTCGTAGAACAAAAGTTGTTGGTTTGGGTGCACAGAAGTAGCCCTCAACGGCTTGTTAGTATAATTTCCAATAACCCAGTATATGTAGTATATCCGTTGGCTAGCACGCATAACACAAGTCTAGTTACTTAGCTTGGGGCTAGATGGCGATGTGTGGAATGTCCTGCAATATTTATTTATATATGTATTTATAAACTGTCATTTTCGATTTACTTTGACCACGGTTCCATCCTATTCTCATTGTGCGCGGATTATACCTAGTTTCGACTCCTTGCTCGAAGAATAGGTACAATTACAAATTAGTTGTCGTGTGCAACGCTCGCACCCCACCCTTATGCCAGGTCAAACAATAAATGTCGGGAAACAAATGGACGTGCTCTCACCTTGAATACTGAGATGACACTGTCACTTTTGCGCGCCGCGACATCTAATATAAAGCGAAATGTCACGAGCTACGGCTTCATACTAAAATGTATGGGCAGCGAGGAATGATTTTAACCAAAAAAAATATCTATGTTTCGGCATTGATTATTATTATTTGGTTTCAATAAGTAAAAAACTGCAATGATGAATGCATTCTCTATACTTTTGTCTCACAATTTAACCAAAAATATTTTCAAATATAACAACGAAGTAGCACAGATACTTAAAATAGAAAAGGTCGATTTCGATGTTTTTCATCAAAGTTAATAATTGTTTTTTCAAAAACTATGGATTATTTTCAAAATATCTGATAGTGAAACTGTAGACTCATCTAATAAGCTATCGAGAATTCTTTTTAGTGTCTTACAATGCAGGGAGTTCTTCAATATTTTTAAAATAGTAAATGACGTTTTTAGGGACTCGCCTCTTAAGCTATTGCATAGCTTTTATCGCGGGCTTTGAGCGCGGCGACCGAGTCAAGAAATTCCGTAACGAAAATAAAACCTAACACCCCCCACTCCGCCTACTATGTAGCTCGGCTGAGCGTTTGCTTAACGTGTATGTATATCGTATTAATAATTGTCGGAAACTTCTCAAAATGTAGTCGGTAAAGAGATAATAAAACATGATGTAAGTATGAATTGTTTTTAATATCGATAATATTTATGTGTTTGGGTTTCGTGGGAATCACCCCGTGATAAAAGAAAGAACAAAATAACATGTAAGAAACTACGAAATCTATAATTATAAAATTCTATCAACGCATAGCTAAAACTAATGGACGTATTGAGCTACAATTTGGCATAAGTACAAACAGTGTTGCCAACCTCAGCATAGAGCTAAACTGTAGATATGCCACAAAAAAACTGTAGAAAACTGTAAATATCAAATTAAAAAACAGTTAATCTACAGCTTTATATTTTTATTAATTAATGATGGTAATAAATAGAATACATTTTAGAGAGGGAATTAAAAACTGTTTTTAAACAAATTAAGTTTTAATCTAATTAAATATTAAAAGTCATAAAGATACATTTTCTATATAAATAAAAATCAATTGCTGTTCGTTAGTCTCGCTAAAATTCGAGAATGGCTGAACCGATTTAGATGATTTCGGTTTTGAAGTGTTTGTCGTAGTCCAGGGAAGGTTTATACGGTGAGAAACATCGGACTTACACGGGTGAAAACCGCGAGGCGCAGCTAGTGTCAAATAAAATTAGTAATATTTAAAAGCTGGTATTGCAACACTTCAGGAAATGTGACCAGCTATTTTTGAGGAAGCTTATTTATAACAGCTTAAAAAGGTCCATCCTTATCAAATAGATAGCGATAGCATCTTAAGCTAAAAAACTGTACATTTCGAGGCCTAAACTAAAAACTGAGATAATTTCCAAAAAACTGTAGATCTACAGTTAAAACTGTAGGGTTGGCTACACTGAGTACAAATAGCTATTATGGTGCGGTTGCACCAAAATCGACTTCGGATATAAATGGATATTGTAGTTTAATAACCCTATTTGTGTTTATTTTCGTTGAAAACATGATATGAACAAAAAAATGTTAGAAAACAGAAAATAATTTGATCGTTTTCATTCAAAAAATAGTCAAAAAAAAAATAGTTTCTAAAAATTCTAAAATAGTTAAGTAAGTACTTACTTTATACTTAATATCGTCACAATATCGTTTTTAATTTATCTTGACACAATAAACCTGTTTAAATTAAACTATCACAGTATAAAGGCTGTAATTATGTTGTTAAGATTGTGAAAAGTGGGAGGGAAAACCAATGTTGATTTTACAATAACATCGTGCTAAATACCAACTAAAAATACATGCGGGTATGAATTTACTGTGATTTCTTTGATAACGAGTAGGTATTTTCGGCTAAATTAAATCAAAATAAATGTTAAGTAGCTTTCTTCCTCGAGTTCTATGGTGGGTCTGCAATTCTGTAGCTAACTGTACCTATGCCTAAGGGGTCCAGACATTTACTATGGGAGCTTGGCATAGTATTATTTTTTGCGGGGTGCACTTTGTCTACTACTACGAACGAGTTCGTCTTTTGTGTCTAAAGGCGTTTAAACCGATCTGTCTGGCTTTAGTTGTGCGTTGTTATTTAAGTCAGTGAGTACTTTTTATTTTATAGTTATAGTAAGTGCCATCAAAGATATAATTTTATGACAGTATAAAGGTGACGTGATATCTCAGAATGTCGGTACACAAGTTTGTTATTGTCTGTCGGCGGTTAATACCCACTTTATAGTGGATTTCCTTAGTGTTTTTGAACTATTCGAGGATGATTTCATGATAGATTTATCATTAATTAAAAATACATGCTTGGTCCCAAGCATGTATTGTTAATTTGGGATTTTTACTGATGCATGGATGGATTTTTATGGATGTTTTGGCTAGGAAGAGTAATTGTCCCTTTTATAATAATTTAACATAGGTAATTAATTACAATTGCATGTTTGGCATATAAGCTTTTGTATGTATATATTTAAACGTTTAACATAATAAACCTACCCACAGATTTATTATGTTCAATGTTAAAAAATTAGGTTTAAGTTTTCATTTTTATTTTTTCATTTTTATGCGCTGTAAAATGGTATTTTTAATTGTTTGTTTGTATTTGACGACGATAAATTTATTCAATAAAGAATACCTTAAAGAGTAAAAATCAATGAATCGGCAGCTGTTGTAATAACGCGTAATAGGTAGGTATTAGGTATTTACGGCTTCAAAATAAATCATAAATTCTCGGTTAACAGTAGGTTATGTAATTTTAGGTTTATAAACCTATACTTACCTACTTGTTTTTCTTTTTAATTCTGTGACAAATTTCATTCTTACGGTTTTGTAACTTATAATGATAGGGGGAGAAAGGGGTAATCAGAGTCACATAAGCGAGAATTGAAATGAAACAATTAAATATTTGTTGTTAGGTAATAGCCCTTACTAAAGCTTTATTTCAAAACAATATTGCTATCAATAAATTTGGATTATAACTTTGGTACCTGAACTATTAATAAATATCATATTGGTAATAGTTATTGCATACATAATTGCGGGCTAAGTTCCATCATCCGTTCAATCTGTATGATATACGCCCACAGGCCATAAGAAAAATGAAATGCATCGGAAACACATTTCATCGCTTCACACGATTTTAATACAAATAAGACACAGTTATTAAAAAATATGGAAAACCAGACTCATCATGAAATCTCAACAAACTACAAGAGCTACGAGTTTTAAACTTTGCATGGGGGTTACTTATAGGATGTAGGCAGGCACTAAAAAGGACTTTTGAAAATTCGACCTCTGAAGAAGTAACAAGGGCGTAGTAGTAACTAAACTAATACGAATTCTGTGTTTGTAGGAAATACATTTCACGTTTAAAGACACCAAAGGTGAGCGCACACCTAGCCGCACCGCACGCGCCGCAGTCGCCCCGCAGCGAAGGAAATCTCCAAGGCCGATGCTGATGACGTCACCAGCCGGCGCTGCGCGCATACAAACGGTGACTGCGGCGCGTGCGGTGCGGGTAGGTGTGCGCTCACCATAACGCGGGCAAAGCCGAGGGTCACAACTAGTATCTTATAAGCGAAATCATATTCTGTCGATAAAAAATACAAAAGCGAAAAATCTTGTCGAGTTGTGTTTGTCAACTTACTTACACGTGGTTCTATAAAATAACTATTGCTAACTGACTCGGATCGCCCACTTCTCCCCTAAGTACCTTTACAGTAGGTAATAACTACTCAGTTATCGGCTTCACTAACAATGTTAATTAAATTTAGCAAACGGTACGTGGACGTTGTATAACAGTATAACAAAGTATGAACATTCAATGGAGTATATTGTTTCAATGTTTAATACGGGTTTTTAAAATGCACAGCCTTTTAAAATACAGTGTGTTTAATAAACTCTGTAATCCCTCTACACTTCTAGATCCACCTACGTGTAAAAACATACAAAAATTCAACTTTGGGAAACTTATATCTACTGTAATTTTCTAGAATTTAGGGAGTTTTCAAAATGTGACAACACCAATATTTACCTAATGTTTCGGTGTCAATAATGGTGTTGCCACATCTTAATAAATATTACTTGAATTTTCAGTGAATTATGGTAATTTTCTAGAACTTCAAATTAAAATGATTATTTTATTGTCAGGCAAAAATATTTTATTGTATTTTTTTTTGGAAAGTCTGTAGATAAGTACCTAAAAGTGCCTAAGAGGGATAACAGGGTTTTTTACAGACTGTATATTGATGTAAGTATAAGTTATTAATGAAGACCCGTATAATGAAAAAAGCAAGTACTTACCAAAAATATTTTAATACGTGGGAAAATATACGATTTACATAACATACACGAAAGAAAATAGCGTGACAAAAGCAATATTATTTTGACCTCTAGTGTTAAATAATAAATGCACAGTTTATTTAATAAAATATGTATTAGAATCTAGACAAGGTTTTTAACCTAATTGGCATAGAAAAGTTAAGATTTTTTTCTTACAAACGTTGAATATTATCACGCTACGATCGGTACAATCAACGGTCAAAAGTCTCTGCCCACCGTAACGATTACAATCCTGTGCAGCACTATTTGAACGTTATAACAACGTAACCTGTGGATCGAACCCATGTCGGTTGGCGGCTTATACCTCTAGCCAACTAAAGACATAGCTAACATGTTGAAAATAATAATTACACTGAGTACCTACTTTTAATTCAAGTATTTATGTTTGTGTGTAACGTCTATTAGAAGAAGGTTGTCCAATACTTGTTTATAGTATTAGTGTAGCAAACTGATAGTGGACTTATGGCGCATACTGTACCTATACGTATTAAACTCGTAGGCACGAACAATTGAATCTGTAGAGAAAATTATCGACGACTACGTAAGTACGAGTATATTTACAGTTTCGAACAATACTTTTTTCTATTCTTTTGTCAATAAAGAATACTAAACAAAAGTTATTATTCTCAAGTTGGCGGAAAACAACAACACGGTGGTTCTAACAATAGTGAGGTCACTCAATACAACGGTTAATTGGGAGTTAGGGATGATTCTCATCGACCGGGCCGTGTCCGGAGCGGAGGCCGTCCGTGCTGCACGTATAAATTATACCGGGTTATCAGCTGCCGAGGGGACGCGAGGACGGGACGGATCCGTTAGTAGACGCATGTCGGACGGACGGGACAGGGATCATGCACGGTGTAATATAAATTGCTTCATACAAAACGTAAGTATATAACGTTTCAAATCCGTGTCCCGTCCGAGCCACGGATTTGACGTACACGCACGCCCCGATCTAATAGGAATTTTCCCTAAATTGGTATTCTGTTGCGGCACGCGCTACACACGCCCGCGTCGTTAGCTACGTTGATCCTGGTTCGATCGTGGGCGTGCGCAGCGTGTGTGTATGTGTGTATTTTAAAGTTAATAACAATACAAATCAAAGTTAAACCTTTATCAAGTGAGGGGTGGTGAATAACAGAGAAACAAAGCCTGGTAATTATGGCTTAATTTAATTATTTTATACAGTCTTAGGGCTGATTTACATTAGACCGGGCCGTGGACGTGGCCCGGGCGGGGCACGGACGGGGCACGGATTTGAAACGTTACATACATTTTGTATGATGCAATATACAGGGTTATTGGTAAGTAATTATACTAGCAAGCCGTTAAGGGGTACTTCTGTGCACCTTAACATACAACTTTTGTTCTACGACTTATGAAAATTCGAAAAAAAATGAAAATTTTGAGGTTATGTAAATTCGAAAAAAAAAAACGATTTTTAAAACAAACATTCAGACTAAGAACAGTAGATAAAACTTAAAAAATAAGTAAAATTTTAAGGTTAATGACCCATCCGTGTAAGGAACAGCTGATTTTCAGGTAAACCTAAACTCAAAATTTTCGATAAAAAATTTCGAATTTCCAAAAGTCGTAGAACAAAAGTTGTTTGTTAAGGTGCACAGAAATAGTCCTCAACGGCTTGCTAGTATAGTTACCAATAACCCTGTAGATGACACCGTGTCCCGTCTGGCCGTTCGGGCCACGTCCACGGGCCAACCCGCACACGGCCCGGTCTAATGTAAATCATCCCTTACAGTCTAAAAGACGTCAATTTTCTTGTACTTAGTTTAGGTATTCAAATGAAATATCAACCGGCCCACGGACAAATTGCTTATGGCTATGCGGAACACGTTTTAAACTAGTACCTGATGGCATTGTACAATTATATGTTATGCATGCGTGAATGTTCAAAGCCTATAAAGAACCTAACTAACCTAAAGATTACTTGTTGAAGTAAATAATTATTTGCAATGTTAGAGGACATTTACTAACATTAAAAAGTTATGTGACAGAGCAGTCAAAAAATTTACACCACTACATAGTATAAACAAAGTCGATTCCCGCTGTCTGTCCTTATGTATGCCAAATCTTTAAAACTACGCAATGGATTTTGATGCAGTTTTTATAATAGATATAGTGATTTAAGAGGAAGGTTTATATGTATAATACATGCATAATATAGCCATGCGAAGCCGGGGCGGGTCGCTTCATAAATAACTTAGGAGGAAAGGGTACCGGGAGCTCCCTTCATACAAACGTATGGCAGTTATAGGTTTTATGCAACATAAATATTTGCTCTAATGTCATTATCCAGGGAGGAAACAGTCGACTACGTTTGTATGGAGAGAGCGCAGGTACCCTTTCACCTTAAACACTAGCGCCCGATAACTTGTGACAATTTTGTTTAAAATTGCTCTTACCTACACAGAAAAAAAAATGCGTTACCTAGAGAATAATTTCTGTTATTAGAGATTATTATGTCTCACTTCGAGGGAGAGGATTATTTCTCACTTCAAGAAACCTTTTTTTTGTGTACGGTGAAGGAAAACATCGTGATGAAACCCGTGGCTTAATTGACTCCAGACGTATTGTTGAATTATTTCTACTAGACAAGGTCGACTAAGCTGAGACGGTGGAATAGGTAGGTACCAGTACCTACTCCAAGCATACTCCCAGACACATAATATGTCCCAGACTGTAAAAACCCTTAATAGCTTGGATTATACTTGCTGGCGAAGTATAAGTTAGATGAAATGGCCAATCTTGGAATCATGCTTTCTTTATTGATAAACGGATTTTTTTAATTAAAAATGCAAATTAAAATTAAAAATTAGATAAATGAAATTAGGAAAAGCAAATAAAATCAAAATAAAATTAGAAACTACAAATAGGTAGATATACTTAGGTAAATTAAATAAAAATTTAATAACTCATACCATCATGCTTTTGCTGTAGAAAACATGTTCTCTTTATTTCACTGTAATTTTAAATCTCTTCGGCAAAGTTACGTGAGCAACCTACTTTTGTGACAGGGAGAAGTAGCCGTAATGAGGTACAGTGATGGATGGGTCCATGAAAACGGGCAATAATGGGAAACAATTAATTTTCAAGGATGTAATTGTTGAACATTCCTGTCGTTAGGTCCACCTGAGGGCTATATATTTTCATAATTATTTATAAGAAGGTAGGTACCCAATAGTACCCATATATACAAGGTAGGTCTAGCTAGGTAATAGGTACCTTCTTTGAATTTTTCAGTTAAATTTTTTATACATAATTTTGACGTGATAACGTTTTATAAATTGGTGAACACCTGCAATCTCAAAAAGTGTGACGTCATGCGTCGTTACTGGAACGCCTCATGTTATTGACAAGGTAACTATAGCAACGTTTTATCGTTGCCATGGTTACCATCAATGTTTTCTTATGACGTTATCACGTAAAATTATCGTCCGGAAACAGACTTTACAGACAACCATTTTTTTATGTACCTACTTTCCTGTCTTCCTGAGTACTTTTACTTTACTTACATTTTTTTACAGGGTTTTTTTTTAGAAATTACGAGATATATTCATTATGTATCTCCTATCCTTGGTCAAGAATAGTATCTATTTATTATACTGATATATATTCAAGTTTTAGTACAATATACAATTTACAACAATATAATCACAAACAAAATAAAATAATAAATAAATAATGACAATAATAAACCAAAACATTCAAAATTTAAAAACAAAAAACCCCGTCTTCCAAGGCGTCCCCCCGACCCAAAGTCCCCAGCAAGCTGGCAGCGTTCCCCCTCTGGATCGCTAAACTAATACGCTGAGAAAGGAAACTACCGGCCCTACGGTCCCCAGTGGCCTCGGAAAGACGCGAAGAGAGCACTTTCAAAAACGCCTTTGCACTGGGACCCCAAGACCCAATAGTTTCGAAACCCAAAGGCATAAACGCGTAACACCCAGGGATATCCTGGTACTTACGCATCTTCAGGGATTCAGCACCAGCAGCCGCCGCACATGCCTGCGCGCAAGTGGCTCGAAGATGGGAAGGGGCCAAAGTATCGACGCACGTCACGTCCCAGACCAAACACCTACCCTGTTCCCAAGGAATGAGAGTCACTCCGTCGGGTCTCTTGCCGTCAGAACGAACAATGCCGTTTGGTTCCAAAATAGCCGGAATGTTCGCTGAGACAAGAGCCCGACGGATGATGTCGTTGAGGGATGAATGGCGGGGAATACGGCCCGCACTCCTTTATTATACTTGACCAAGGATAGGATAATATTATGTAGGTAAGTCTAAGTACCTACTCTATATTTCATGGTTGTAGACATTGGACAATAATGTACCTCCTATCCTTGGTCAAGAATAGTATCTATATACTATACTTGACCAAAGATAGGATAATATTATGTAGGTAAGTCTAAGTACCTACTCTATATTTCATGGTTGTAGACATTGGACAATAACATATAGACAAGATACAATAGGTACCTAATTCAGTGTCATTGCCACAAACTTTAAATTAGACTAATGATAGCAATCTACTCTTTGATTTCATAGGTGAGCTAAAGGTTAAGCAATATCTATTCTATTTTTCTTACTTCAATGCCTACTCCTAATATATAAAAAGATGTTCTAAAAAAACAAAGCAGTTTTTTTACAGATACAACTTAATTTGCGTATGCGACAGAAGATTGCATTAACGACCTTCAGTTTTACTTTTTTTCTAAACTAGATCTAAATTGCTCGATGTACGGCGCTAAGTCCAGTGTCAAACAAGATTTCCTTTTTTCTTTATTGACTTTTCAGGGAAGGCAAACATTATTATCCTATACAGCCATAAGTATGCGTATTTCAGTTTTTTTAAATCCTGTAGCAAACTAAGTCTGCCATCTGTCGAGGCTTAGTGGAACTAGTAATTTTTTTATAAGCCTTATTGTGCGTACTAAGATTTGTATCAAGATAATTAAAATACTACTAATAAAGTTAACTGAGTTAATTAAACGTTTTTGTTGATTGCATTTACTTCCGTTGACGTATGTTCTACTATGTAATCAAGAATTTATTTTAGGAACGAAACGTTAAGATAAAGTAGTAGGAAATATAATAATTGATATTTTATTACCTGCAAGGGTTGCGGTGAACCGGCAAAGATGTCAAGGAGTAATGTGATACGAAATATATAACACAACATAAATAGAATGTACAATCCTTCTTAGATTCATGTAGGTATAATAAAAAAATATAAAAAGTTGTAAAATGTAGAAAAAATTATAATTTTTTTACTCTAATACTTCACCCTTATTCGCTCAGAGTTTGGGGGAATTTCTTATTTTTTAGTAGGGTAACTTTCTCAAATTAATAATCACCTGCGGCTTTGCTCCCCCTGAAATATTGTATGATTTCAGTGTTTAATTTGTTTTGTGTAAGTTATTAATTCATTATAAACTCGGCATGTATTTTTATTTTTTTTAATCCTTTATAAGTTAGAAGTTCAAGTATGTTTTAACATAATATTTATAATGATATCAAAACATGTATTTGTAATGTGTTGCTAAGGGATGAACACAAGTAAGTATGCCCCAAAACTAAAATTCCATCATAAAATAAAACAAACTTGGTACTATTAATCCTGCTCCCGTTATCCTTGGGTTCTGATAAATACAGTAAGAACAGAAACTTGTCTGTGGCAATCCTGTTTATAATACGTTAGTAAGAATCGACGTAAGTACCTACCTACATAATGTATCTGATCATAAGAGGAAAGGGTACCGGGCGCTCTCACCATACAAACGTAGTCGACTATTTTCTCCCTGGATAATGACACTAGAGCAAATATTTTTGTTGCATAAAACTTATAACTGCCATGACCATGCCCCTATGTTTTCCTTTTTTTTTTAAATTTTTTTGTTTTTAAAATCTTAATTTCTATGATAATTAGAAAATGAACCAAATATAGGGGCATAGTCATGGCAGTTATGTTTCATGCAACAAAAATATTTGTGCTAGTGTCATTATCCAGGGAGGAAACAGTCGACTAAGTTTGTATGGAGAGAGCGCCGGTACCCTTTCACCTTAATGTATATGTATGTTTGCGTCCAGCAGGATTTGATTCATTCATACGATCATGACCTTGTTTTGAGTTCTCCTTGCCGAAACTTACCTGTTAGAACATAATGTAGTCATAAAGACAAGCTAATTGATATACGATAATGAAGTGAGATATTATGTATATCTGTTATATACCTACCTGTTTCTGAGTCTAAATTAACGTGTTTTTAACTTGAATATGAAATCTATATAAATAAAAATGAATCGCCGAAATGAAAGTACGAACTACTACGCATATAGGTAACTTCCGAACGACTGCACCAAATTGGGTATTTCTTTTTTTTTTTGTCAGGACAAGGTTTTTTTAAAAGAAAATTTAAAAAATTTAACGCGAGGCACATCTTTTTTTTAAAGTTATTCACATAATTGGAAACGGTTTCATAAAGTAGGTAAAGTAGGTTTAACGAATATTTGGATGTTTACAAGACAAAAAACTTAATAATTTGGAAACTGAGAAACAACAAATTAATCACCAATAAGACAGAAGCCTGTGTTTTGATTTTATGATGATTTATTATTGCTGGTATTTGGGATAAACCAACAACTAAGCTGCAAAAGTTTTTAATAGAACAGTAATAAATTGAGTTTTCATGCTTGTGTTATTGGAAGGTTAGCTTAATTTAGCATTTTTAGGTGTTCATAATCAAATTATACCATTGTGATGTGAAAATTACTGTAAGGAAAAATTTAAAACAAAAGTGATACCATCTCAGTGAATAGGTTTTACCTTGACATTATAATTTGCATACAACAAATGATAACGGCTGCTTTTAAATTAACGGACGGTTGAACATAAAATATTTATATTACACTTAAGCACAACTTAAGTATGGAGACAGGATTTAAAACTGGTGTTGCTACGTAGATAGGATCTATTCCTTTCTAATACCAAAAAGTAATACCAATGGATAGGCATTATGGTTAATTTACTGAAACCAACAAAAGTACTTATACGATGAATTGTTGCTTAACTGGATTTCTCTAGTTAGATGATATCATTTACTTTATACATGTAGGCTTTCGGTCTCAGTACTAGTACCTACTTAGAGTTTAGAAAGGACGAAGGTAGGGTTCTAGGCTGGGCTAGATACAAGACGCCTACATCGCAGCCGTAACCGGCAGATCTAAACGTGCAGTGAGACCATTTAGAAAGTGCATGAATACCTCACCTGCACCACACGAATTCTTCCAAAAGTCGCAAAACTTGCTGCACGAACACATCTCGTTCGGACGTCACTACGCACTAGTGCCAATGTATTTTTAAACTTCACTTGTACAGTTTCGCAATGCTTCAGCCGCAGCACTGTCGGACTATAGACAGCCGAGAAAAACTTTGTTAATCTTATAGTAAACAGTAGATTTGTGAATATAACGGATTAGAGGGTCGCGGTTGTACCGTTGGTGAGTAGAAAGCGATCTCGAGTCCGTGAACAGATGAGAGCAATCGTCATTGTACCGTGGCCCACGAGCGTTTACGGATGCGAAGCGCTACGCAACGTGCTGCCGATACGGGCGCCTTCGTGCGACTACCGCCGTTCGCCGTTGTCAGCCGCGACCAAACCAACATCGTGCCAATACCCGTTCACTTCTCCAATATAATATAACTGAGGAAATGCACCAATTTTGCGACGAAAATGACGTGATTATTGCTACTGAATGATGGAATTGAAATCCAGTCGTATAACGTTCGAGAAGAGGGAACGATCTTCGAGGTTAACATAATATTACGGTTATTTGAATCTCGTAAACGTTTGTGTATTTGTTAAAGAAATCAAACAGACAACATGTCTTCCCAAAGTTTACAATTGCCTCGGAAAGTTTGTAAACTAAAAAAAAACTTATTGAAAAGAACCTCAGAAAAGAACACAGCGAAAACAACGATAAACAGAAGCACGTTTGGCTTTTTCAGAAACGCACTTTTTTCGGTTCATAATATTTATTAGAATTACCAAAATATTATGCTGTAGGTAAACAAACCTTATCCGTGATCTTTGTGACTTATAAAACTGAATAATAAAGTGATATATTTAACAAAATTATGGAACAAAATTGGCAATTTACAGTAGTTTTTACCGAAAAAGAAAATACGTTCAAAGAAAAGAGTTCAACGCACTGCAAACGTAAAGTATTGAAACGTTACCATGGATGGTAACCTATGGCACCATACATGGTAACTTATTTGATATTTAACACTCATTACCATGTTACGTTGAACAAACTACTATAAAAACATTGCTACGAAACAACGAACCAGCAAACGAAGGTCGAACTACCTCATAGGGAAGTGAATTAAATGACGTAGGCAGTAGACGACAGTAATTATTGTGCATTTAGCGTAGGATTAGGTAAGTACAAATTGAATTTGATAGATATATCTAATTTTCCGGAAAAATAGTGGTCGTCCTTGTGGTTTGTTTTTATTTTACTAGAGTTAAATTGAATCATTTCGCTGACGTTGTATCTTATTTAATTTAATAAACTGTACAAGATAAATCAGCAGGAAATAATGATTAGTGACGCAAAAAGTGTATTTTGAAGAAAATGAATGAAGTAGATTGAATATTAAATTCCGATGCAAAAACTTGACACCAATAAACAAATCGTGCGAAGCCGAAACTAAAAAAAAAATTGATAGCAGATGTTGCAAGGCGTTGCCTTATAGTTCCCTTTGACGGACAGTACTATAAACGGAGGATACGAACTCCAAATCTTTTTTTAAATTTTTCAAGAAATAAAAAAGTATAAGTACATCTTTCTTCTTAATATATATAAATCTCGTGTCACAATGTTTGTCCTCAATGGACTCCTAAACCACTTAACCGATTATAATAAAATTCGCACACCATGTGCAGTTCGATCCAACTTGAGAGATAGGATAGCTTACATCCCGATATTCCCACGGGATCGGGAGTTACGCGGGTGAAACCGCGTAGGGCAGCTAGTTTATTTATATTATTCTCAATGGAAAACAACGGGAACATACATTACCTAATACATATAATGCCATAAAAGGGAATACAATTCGCTATTTTTCGCTTTATCGAAATGGGAGACAATAAGTTGAGATGGAAGGAAAAACCCGAGTTTTTCGTTTATTGGTCGTGGTCCGATTGTCGGAGTTCTACCAATCTAACCACGGGCACATCAAACTGTCGACAGTTCTATCAATCGAACCAAGGGCAAATCAGACTGTCCGCAGTTCTATCAATCAAGTCATTTTTCAAAGAACCATCCCACGAATGCGTAACACTCAGTAAATAATCATAAAATACTTGTAAACTGAATAATTTCAGTAGTTTAGTAACAGGACTGTCAACCAAACTACTTAAATATAGTATAAACAGTTCTACTGAACTACTGACACTAAAAAGTTTCAACAGTATCTACGATTGAAATAGCAATTGAACTATTGAAACTAAGCCCTTTTTTATAGTAAGTACTTAAGAAGTTACCTGTGTATTTTTAGATTTGTTTCAGCAACAAATAAAATAGAAATCAGCTACTTACATATCTTATGTAAATCAAGATTTTATATGGTTATTATAAGACTCTTAATTATAGCGTGTTCAAAACTTAATTTCCCAAAGTTTAAAGTTCAATTTTTTATTATTAACTCATTATATTTGTATGATTTATCGTTAACTATTTACGTAAATTAGTGTCATGCCTAATAATAGGTCTTATAAAGTTTTTTTGATGGGATAAAGTAATTTTCCAATAACAAAACTGGTTTTTATAAATATCAAGTTCTCTAACGATTTCCTATTACCTACCCACATGTACTTCTTTGTATTTTTAACTGACTTCTAAAAAAGGAGGATGTTCTCAATTCGTCGCGTATGTATACCTACCTATATATTTATGTATTTTCACCGATTATGTATTTCGCATATTGTACTGTATGAAAAGTAAATAAAAAATAGTAATTTTATTATTATGCATTGAGATTAACCCGATAGCACTAACTAGAAAGCTCCAATTTCATCTCAAAAGTACTATTTACTAGCAGAGCCCAGCGATTGGCCCAACATTTTTTAGAGTCATCTGATTGCGTGATGCGTTGGGAATAACCTTAATATCGTAATAAAAATTAAAAGAATCAATGTATCTTAATAATATTACATCAAAATCGGTCCAGAAGTTTCAGTGTCCATTTTAGTATAGGTACAATCCTTTTAGAATTGTCGTTTGATGATTCCTATCCTCCTATTAAAATTCCGATAGGTAGGATGACTTACTTACTTACTACTTACTCCGCTGGCTCAGCGACCCAAAGTGGATCTTGGCCTCCGAAACGAGAGTCTTCCATCGCTCCCTGTCCTGGTAGGATGACTGGGAATATTTTTTTCCTGTTAATCCGATTAATTATTTTACACTATTGTGGTAAAAAATATCTCCAAAAACGGTCGGAGACGGTTCGCCCTTACGCCTTCCCAAGTGGATTTGTTTAGATTTTTTCAATCTTAAGATAATCAAAGAACTGCCTAAATGCCTAATAACTAACGTACCTACCTAATTCATATCCCTCAACAATATAAAAACGGTTTAAGAAGAAAATTCAAGATCATCGGGACCACCTCAAGTCGAGATAACCTGCCGATATAAAGTTCATTGTCGTCACTCTGTTTACTTTGTTAATATTGCGATCAGTAAAAAAACAAACCAATCAAGAAATACCATTTAAATTTAAAGTAAGTCTATTTCAATACAAGATAATACGTTGGGAAGAGTATATTTATGCTACTAATATCATAAATGTGAAAGTTTGTGCGTTTGTCCGCTCCTACACACAAAAACTCTAGACCAAATTGTATCTATACTAATATTATAAAGCTGAAGAGTTTGCATGTTTGTTTGAACGCGCTAATCTCAGGAACTACTGGTTCGAATTGATCAAATATTTTTGTGTTGGATAGTCCATTTATCGAGGTAGCACCTTAACAAACAACTTTTGTTCTACGACTTTTGGAAATTCGAACATTTTTTTGAAAATTTTGAGGTTAGGTTTACCCGAAAATCAGCTGTTCCATACACGGAGAGGTCATTAACCTTAAAATTTTACTTATTTCTTAAGTTTTATCTACTGTTCTTAGTCCAAATGAACTTTGTTTTAAAAAATCAGCTGTTTTAACCGACTTCAAAAAAAGGAGGAGGTTCTCAATTCGGTTGTATGTATTTTTTATTTTATTTTTTTATGGATGTTCCCGCATATCTTCCTTGTTTATCAACCGATTTTGATGAATCTTTTTCTGTTGGAAAGGATCTACCTCAAGGGTGGTCCCATAAAAATTTGGTGAAGATCTGACGAGGATCTTTGGAGTGATTAACAGAATTGCACCTCCAAAGTGTTTCAATTTGTATCTGTCGAAACATCTTTTAGACGTTTTTAAAAAAATATGCAATAAAAGGCAAAAAAATGATGTAGTACTTCGAAAACACGAAGAGATCGTTCCACATAATCATAATACAGTAGATTGTTCAGTTTTTTAACCGACTTCAAAAAAAGGAGGAGGTTCTCAATTCGTCGGTTTAATGTATGTTCCCCGATTACTCTGAGACGCCTACACCGATTTGGAAAATTCTTTTTTTATTTGAAAGGGGATAACTCACAGGTGGTCCCATAAAAAATATATGAAGATCTGATGAGGATCTTCGGTGTAATGAACAGAATTGCACCTCGAGAGTGCAGCAAGTTGCTCAGTTTTAGATTTCCACCAGTAGAATTGGGCCATTAACGAATATTTACCGATAAATGGAATATCTGAAACCACCTTCTCATCAGAAAACTCTTCAATCGGTTACGATTAAAGGTTACAATTTGAAGAATTTAGTCGAATTTAGTCGCCGGACTGGGTTTGAATGAATGTTGATAGAGAACCCTATCTTAAATGAAGTTCTGATGAGGATCTTCGAAGTGATGAACAGAATTGCACTTCGAGAGTGCAGCAAATTGCTCATTTTTCAATTTCCTCCAGTAGAATTAGCCCATAAATTAATAGTTACCGATAAATGGAATATCTGAAACCACCTTCTCATCAGAAAACTCTTCAATCGGTTACGATTACAGGTTACAATTTAAATAAAATAGTCGCTTTCGCCTCTCCGGACTGGGTTTGAATGAATTTTGATAGAGAACCCTATCCTAAATGAAGATCTGATGAGAATCTTCGGAGTGATAAACAAATCTGCACAGCGAGACTCAACAAATTGCTCAGTTTTCTATTTCCACTTATAGAAGTGGCCCATACACAAATAGGTCCGATAAATGGAGCATCTGAAACCACCTTCTCATTACCAAACTCTTCAATGTGTTACGATTAGGTACAGGTTGCAATTTGAAGAAATAGCCGCTTTCGCTTCATGGAATTTTCAGTGACAGTGGCACTAAAAATGGTTAAATAAAAAAATAAATTAAAATTTAAAAAACCGACTTCAAAAAAACCTGAAAACAAAAAACAAAAAAGTGAAAAATAATCCATTTCGGGTCACTAAGACAGCAGATAGCTTAAACATAAGTTCTTACTTGGAAGTCGGACTGGGTGAGACCATGTTTTCTATAGACCTCTCAACATTCAATCTAACCCAGACCCAGTCCGACTTCCAAGTAAGAACTTATGTTTAAGCTATCTGCTATCTTAGTGACCCGAAATGGATTATTTTTCACTTTTTTGTTTTTTGTTTTTTCAAAACATAACCTTAAAATGTTCTTAATTTTTTTTCGAATTTCCAAAAGTCGTAGAACAAAAGTTGTTTGTTAAGCTGCACAGAAGTAGCCCTCAACGGCTTGCTAGTATAATTACCAATAACCCTGTAGAAAGGTACAATTTAGTATTCAGTAAGTTCGATAGTAATTGATTTTCCATTACTTATTACATTAAAAATGTATGAGTTCAATCGATTAAAAATAATTCAGTTGATACTTAGTTAGTTTAGTTTAGTGCGTAAACAGCCCCGTAAAAGTAAACTAAAGTAACTAAGTACGCGTTTTAATATCCTTAAAAGATATGTACTACTGCGCCCCGCGGTTCCCGCGTAAGAATTTCGGGATCTAAAGTATCCTATGTCCTTCTCCATCTCCTAACTTGTGTGTGCAATAAAGCGTTCTATCTATCTATCTATCTAAATTACCACTATGCCGATTTCCATCCAAAACGTCGTTTGACCGTGAACAAGAAATAAACAAACAAATTCATAAACAAACTTTCGGATTTATAATATTAGTTAGGAAGTTACGATTAGGATTGAGACTAGGTACAGTATGCGTCATAAGTCCACTATCAGTTTGCGACGATAATACTATAAAGTATTGGACTTACGACCTTCTTCTAATAGACGTTACACACAAACGTAAATACTTGAATTAAAAGTACTGAGTGTGATTATTATTTTCAACATGTTAGCTATGTCTTTAGTTGGCCGAGTGGTATACGCCGCCACCCGCTACACCAACCGACGCGACGTGGGTTCGATCCGCAGGTTACGTTGTTATAATGTTCAAATAGTGCTGCACAGGTGCCAGTGGACTTTTGAACGTTGATGGTACATAACTATGCCATGTGTTTGTCAAATAAAACCTACTTTTATTCTTTACCCCGCGGTCGGTCGTTGGTTCGACCCACTCCAATTAAACAGCAAACGCTGGGCCAAATATGCCTGCAAGTACGATTGTTTTTCGTCAAAATGACCCAGTAAGAAGAGTACTTAATATAATTTTGAAGTTCTACGACCCTATATGATTGACACAGGACAGGGGTCGGCAACCTTTTGAGTCAGAAGAGTCAAAAATTACTTTCTACAAAATTTCAAAGTGTTTAAAGAGCCACAACTTTATGGTACTTACTCTTACTGTTTTTCGTTTCACGTTTTCGTAACGCGTCACTTTTTTCTCGGCTAGGTCCCCCTCGCCGAACCGCGATAAGGAAAGGAACGTTCCAAAAATAGTTAACGTTGTTAGAAATATTATTGTTTTCCGTAAAACCGACAACAAAGCGTTAGTTTTCCATTCAACAGAAAACGTGCCGTTATATAATTCTCTTGCATTCATATTACCTAAGTATTCGTACGTAGGTACGAACGATCCCATTAATTAAACTGACGTTTGTATGTTAATAGCAGCTCTCCGCGGTTTCACCCGCGTAACTCCCGATCCCGTGGGAATATCGGGATAAAAAGCAACCTATGTTTTTCCGAATGAATTAATGTATCCTCATACTAAGTTTGATCATAATCGGTCCAGTAGTTTCGGAGCCTATTCGTTACAAACAAACAGAAAAATCTTTCCTCATTATAATATTAGTGTAGCTGAGAAAATGTTTGTTTTTAATCGGTAAAATAATCATAAAAAGTATTTATATGTATTAGAGATTTTTATTATTTATGATTATTAGAGATTCCTGACATCTAAAAGCAATACACAGCATTAATCAAGCCATGTTTAGACTCTGTTATCTAGCAGTCTAGTCGCTTTTTTTCTCTGAAACCTATAGTCAGTCATATTAAAGATTCAATAAATCTATACTTATATTATAAAGCTGAAGAGTTTGATTGTTTATTTGTTTGAACGAGCTAATCTCAGAAACTACAGGTTCGAATTAAAAAAATAAATTTTTCTTGGATAGTCCATTTATCGAGGAAGGCTTTAGGCTATATAACATCACGCTGCGACCAATAGGAGCGAAGAATCAGTGGTAATGTGAAAAAAACGGGGAAAATAATTCATCTTTGAGGGCTTCCGTTGTTTCTTTGAACGCGTTAATCTCAGGAAGCACTGGTACGAATTGAAAAATTATTTTTGTGTTGGATAGTCCATTTATCGAGAAGGCTTTACTTTTCATTTTGGTATTCTCACAGGATCGGGACTTACGAGGGTGAAACCGCGGAGCGCAGCTAGTAAATAAATAAAAGTTTAAATAAAAAAGTTATTCCGTTATTCAACTGACTTATTGAGTCAGAAGGGTTGGTGTACGTACGAGATCCGTTCAATATTTCAAATATTTGAAGCAGAACATTAATTCGTCATGAGTTTGCATGCTCAAGAGCGCATTTTCAACAACAAAAACCGGTTACAAAAACTAGCTGAAAGTTATTCAAGTCGTAGGTGAAACGTGATTATTATATTTTCATTATTATTTGATGCTTGATCTTAGAATTAAAATTACATAAATTTACGCTTAACCTGTTTAAAAATGAATTAAAGATTGTATATACTTAATATTTAATTTTTCGCAATAGTTAATTCAAAAGATAAATTGTTTTAATGATGACTAGAAAAGAAGAAGATGATTAATTCAAGGCAGCTCTTTACATGATCACTATAGGGCTTCCTAAAAAGGACTAGTTTATTAAGCCACAAGAGACGATAGCACCATCTCTACTCATCACTGTGATAAAATGAAAATTTCAACCCTAGCTATCATGGTTCATGAGATACAGCCCGGTGACAGGCAGACAGACAGACAGATGGGCGGACGGATAACGAAGTCTTAGTAATAGGGTTCCATTTTTACCCCTTGGGTACGGAAACCTAAAAAGGTTCTATTACTATTGAAGGTTATAGGTATAAGCAGAGGTCAATTGTACGTTCCATTTCACGTAATACGATTTTTTGAGTCAGGGGTGATAGTCCAACTATTACAAAAGTTTGACCACAACCACCTAGTTGAAGACCCGAGTGCGCGGTGGTGGTCCAATTCTTACGTTTTTTTTACAATACACGTGTATTTTTCTATTAGGTAGGTACGTTCTATGACTTAGGAAAGAGGCTAAGCAGAAGTTATATAGTACAAATCGACTCCAAATGGTAGCGTAGCGTGTTTAATAAAGAACGCGAGCAATTTGGCGTGCGTGTGTGAATGCATGAGATCCAGTGAGAACCACCAGCTCTGCAGTTTTATTAAAAATGAATTGCTCTCGTTAACAACCACTTTTCATTATCGTCCAAATTTTTATTGACGAAAAATATAGGTATTATTGGCTTACTTATATCCCTTCTATTATAAAAAAAAATACTTAGATACAAGTTGATACAACCGAATTGAGAAACTCCTCCTTTTTTTGATGTCGGTTAAAAATGAGATCGCTTTGAACACTAGGGTAAGGTAAAATTTGATGTGATTTCAAAATGGTTTGTACAATAAATAATTTATCTAAAGAACTTATCTATCTAACTGCAAAAGTAGCTTACACAACTACTATCGCATTCGTCCGTTTATGACGGTTTTCACGTCTATACCGCTGAAACAATTTTGACGACTTTATAGAGAAACTTAGATGGAATCTTGGGAAAGAACACAGGTTAGTTTTTATCCTGATCCCATACGCGGGTGAAGCCGAAAGGAAACAAATACCTATTCGCAGAGGTCGACATAATAGGACATTACTTACCAAGTCTGCAGGCGTGCACCTGTGGCGTCGTCATCGACGTTGAAGGTGTTATATTATCTAAACTACTAGACGATCGTCTTCGTGTCTCAAGCACACTTACCTGAAACAAATAAGACAACGTTACTTGTTGCCTTAAGACAAATAACATAAAATTAGCAAAATATACTGAAAATTAGGTTCTTCAAAGGTGGTTATGAGTTTGGAGACTGCCATAGTAGTAACACATGAGTAATTCTATTCTTTATACTCATGTGGTAGTAATTCGATAGCTCTAACTGATTTTATTGTTCTGGTAATTGATTCTTTCTTTAACTATTATGATTTTGAAATTATAGGACATAAACTGTGAAAAATAGCTGTTCCGTACATTCGTAAAACAAAGACGATGCGGTGCAAATAAAAAAAAGGTTGTACGTTTACTGTGCTCTAAATGTTACAACCTCATTAAATGTCGGACTACCAACAAATGGGTGTTCTATAATAGAAAGAAATCATAACCAACTGACATTACAATTTCTGCTAAAACCCCCTAAAAAGCTTACTTTTTAGGGGGTCCATACGCCAACGACCTTGGTATACAGCCTACCAAATAGTTACCACTGGCACCTTTCGTTTTCTTTGGTGAAAATTATTGATTGTTACGAATATGTTTTGATTTTCTCAAAAGTGCTGAGATGGAATTGTAGGTTCTCACCTACAATTTCATCTCAGCACTTTTGGCTCAAAGTCATACTAACATGTCGGTAAAAATCTCTTTATACCGACATTTTGGTATGACTTTGAGCCAAAAATTCCCTAGAATTTTCAAGCTAACCTAAAATTAAGAGTTAAAACTAGTGTAGCTTTGAAATGATAAGGAATTTTCGTCTCAAATTACCCCAAAATATCGGTAAAGATTTCACCTAAAATTCCATCTCAGCACTTTTAAGAAAAACAAAACACATTCGTTACAATCAACAATGTTAGTTGTAAAGCGACGGGTATTTCTGGCGCGTTGCGTTTGGCAGCATAAATAGCCTTATTTAAGCAATGAAAAACTTAGATTAACAGTAAAATCTCCCTAAAATAATTGTGTAGGTTGATAATCCGTAGACCGAAACCCGACAAATTCAGAGCATACCTAAACAAATACCTACTATAAAAATACAGAATAATGTCTAGTTAAACTATTCACACATAACTTGTGGATTGTTAGTGCATCGAAGTCTAGATTTTCCTGCAATCGTAGCGTGCTTCACGATAACCTGTTGCTTAATATCGAAGTTTATCATCGACTTCCCGCAGTGATTACATTAGATTTAATGTCACGAAGCTAGAAGATAACTGGAGCCTAACTAGACTTTAGTTTAGTTGGACTAATAACAACTAAACTAAATTTAGTTGTTGCGTTGTTGTTAGAATTAGTTTTATTATTAGTATTAGTTTTTTACAGCCAATCGTAAAATAATTGTACTTTTTATGATAAGTATTCTTTTGTCATTCAATCTGTTGGACTCATACGTTGAACTGTAATTGGCTCACTAAAAAAATGAAGTAAGTACTTATTGAAAGCAATAGAAGAATGGCAAAAATCATAAAAGCAAAGGCAAAGTTGCAGCGCTTGCGATTTTGTGTAGAAAAGTGCGTCGTCGTCGAGTCCCGCGTTTCGCAGTTTCAGGGCTGAAGCCTAAAGTCGATAAAAAAAACAAAAGAGCTTAATTATTACAATGAAACAATTGTTATTTATTATTGTTATTTTTCTATACCTAAGTATCAATTAAGACATAAACAAAATAAGTTATTATTTCCTTAAGTTTAATAGCCTACCTATTAATTTATTGCAATTATCCTCTGACTGTATAAATTCCGTCACTTCATGTGTGTAGGTATAGCCGACAAGGTATGTAAATAAGTACTTATTTATTACCTACATATACATACAATACACGAGAGACAAAAGCAGAACGAAAAAGTACGATTCTAGCCAGCATGCCTAGCATGAAGAGCAAAACACGATATGATAAAGCGATATAACTACATCAACTCTCAAAATATGATAGATAAAGCCGCCATGTTGAATTTTTATCATAATTTTTATCGCAATATATAATAAAAATTCAACATGGCGGCTTTATCTATCATATTTTGAGAGTTGATGTAGTTATATCGCTTTATCATATCGTGTTTTGCTCTTCATGCTAGGCAGGCAGTATACAATATTGATTTGTTTGATTAATTGATTTGTAGTTATCTTTTATAACCATCATCGGGTGAAAAAGTGGTCAAACGCTGGAATTATTTATTTAAAAAAAAACCTTCATCAAATATTAGAATTTTGTCAATAAAATTTCTCTCAGACACACCAAGGGCATCAAAACTAGAAGAAGGTAACTTATAAAATACTATAAAACCATACGGTTTCATAGTAGAAGTTGTTTATTTATGAAAACGATGAAGATGCGTTCCCGTTGCGAACAGAGGGACCTTGACTATATCTTTAAATAGCAGACTGAACCCGTGAACCACATCTAATCGAACCATCTGCTTGATTTAAATTTCATTGTGAAATTAACTGGCGATTAAATGTTCAGTCGATGAATGAACTTACGCAATTTTTAAATGCTGAATGCTGGTAATAGGTGATTGCTTCTTTTCAGCATAAAACGTAGTTTTAGTGACCCAAGATAAGCTTCAAATAGGTTTCAAATAGCAAACTTAATTGAAAATGTTTAAGGTTATGTTATTTATGTTTTATGTTTAACTAGCGACCCGCCCCGGCTTCGAACGGCTATATTAGGCATGTATTAGGTATACATAAAAACCTTCCTCTTGAATCACTCTATCTATTAAAAAAAACCGCATCAAAATCCGTTGCGTAGTTTTAAAGATTTAAGCATACAAAGGGATATAGGGACAGAAAAACCGACTTTGTTTTATACTATGTAGTGATAGTGATGATACTAATGTTCAAGATAGTTTTTTTTTGTAACTACTGCAAAAATGTAGGTACCTACATGTAATTAAAACGACATATTTAACTATTTTATTATGTATGTCTACAAATGATGCATCAAACAAAACTAACAGGAAGTCTATTAACCCAATCGTTATAGCCCAGTTATCATATAAAATCACATATCGTGCTGCAGTTTCGCAATATAGAAAAAAAATATGACACGAATTGTACCCATAGCACTGAAATTGAATTCTCTTTGTTCGGTCGGACGTTTTTCAATTAAAAGACTGCACTGTAGTCTGTCTATAGTCAACATACTGGGTTCCTATTCCCGATACAAAGGAATAAATTTAAATTGCTTGTATTAAGGTAACGGGATAAAACCTCGGACGGGACGAGGACGTGACGTGCATTGTTCATAAAGTGTTCGTGGACTTTAAACATACGTAACGTGATCTTTTCAGTGCCGGACGGGACGTGACAATTTCTTGACAGCGTTTCATATAAAAATATCACGTTCGTCCGGCACGGGAAAAATCCCGTCACGTATGCAGCGTCCTTTAGACTAGCTATAGGTATTAAACGTCAGGATTTATGAAAAACTCTTTGGATGCTAAAATTAGGTTAGCAAATTTTTGAGCGGTGTTGGCCTAATGGTATACTACGACATTCATTCCAGAAGGCCAATTCTCGTAAATAACATCGTTTAAATTACATTTCAATATCATTCCGATTGCATTTCGATTGCAAAAGAGACCCTCAAAGTCAGTTCTTTTTACAAAAAGCTAACTTTGGGGGTATTTTGAGCTACTTTGAGAGTATTATTTGTGATCGAAATGCAATCGAAATGTAATTGAAATGTAATTTCAACAATGTTATTTACGAGAATTGGCCTTCAGGTCGTAGGTTCGACTCCCGGCCGGCCAATGGACCAAGCACCAATGGATTTTTCTTACGGAAAATGTATGTGCGCTAATTAACATTGCTCTTACGGTGAAGGAAAACATCGTAATGATACCCGCTACCCGCCCGACAAGTTATTTTGTCTGGGCATGGTCGACTAAGCTGATGTGCTGGGCATGCCCTATCCGTCCCCACGCATGCAAAAAGGACAGCCCGTAAACAAATACAATAGGTCAGCATTTGCAATTGTTATACATAGTTGTTTATTTTTAACGTTTATTTCGCCGAAGCGAGGGGCGTGCCAATATTAACTGTGATGTTGTTTTATAAATAGCTAGGTATCTAATTAATGTAGGTAAACAAACGATAAAATGTTTAATTAGCTCGACCTTTTAAAATGGAGGAGCTAATTAAAAGAAACAAAAGGTATTTTCACACCAAAAGCGTAGAAAACCAATTTCCCTTGTTTGTCAGATCAGCATTGAAATCACTACATAGTTTAAAACAAAGTCGCTTTCTCTGTCCCTCTATATCCCTATGTATGCTTAGATCTTTAAAACTATGCAACGGATTTTGATGCGTTTTTTTTAATAGATAGAGTGATTCAAGAGGAAGGTTTATACATGCATAATATAGCCGTGCGAAGCCGGGGCGGGTCGCTTTAGATATAAGAAGTTAAAAAACCTTTCAAATTGAAATCAGTCGAAATTTAACCCAGTTTTCTTTCTTCATGGGAATCACGGAACAGCGATCCCATACCATTGTTTCGTTCAATGGTGGAATGTAATATAAAACAAAGTCGGGATTTCATTACAATGTTTTATTTCTATATCTATACCTAATCTATCTTTATCCTTTATCTATACTTATCATTACATGGTATAAAACAAAGTCGCTTTTTCTGTCTGTCCTTATGTGTAGATCTTTAAAACTACGCAACGGATTTAGATGCGGTTTTTTAATAGATAGAGTGATTCAAGAAGCCATGCGAAGCCGGAGCGGGTGGCTAGTAATATTATAAACAGGAAATATTTTTTTATTTTTGTTTGTTTGTAACGACTATTCGTTACAACAAAATCAAAACAACAAAACATCAAAACATATTTTGATGTATTTTTATTGATTCATTGTAAGAACACAGGCTACTATTTGTTTGTTTGTTCCCTCTTCTCGGTCAATTAAAGGGCTGGACCGATCTGTATATGTGATAATTAGTAAGGGATGAAAAAGGACATAGGACTTTTGATCCCGAAATTTCCGCGGGATCGGGACTTATTCGAGTAAAACCGCGAGTCAAAGCTATAGTTTCTTAACAACTACAAATGATTCTATGGATATCTTATACATAACTAGCAGCGATCTGCTGTTTCGCCCGCGTTACTCCCGATTCCGTGGGAATATCGGAATAAAATTTAGCCTATGTTACTGTCAATGAATCAATGTATCCCCATACCAAGTTTCATCTAAATCGGTTCAGTAGTTTCCGACTCTTTTCAATGCAAACAAACAATTTAATCAATTCCTCTTTATAATATTACTAGCGACCCGCTCCGGCTTCGCACGGCTATATTATGCATGTATTTTATACATATAAAACCTTCCTCTTGAATCACTCTATCTATTAAAAAAACCGCATCAAAATCCGTTGCGTAGTTTTAAAGATCTAAGCATACAAAGGGACATAGGGACGGCGAAAAGTAACTTTATTTTATACTATGTGGTGATAGCACATACTCATGTGGTGATAGTGATAAGTATAGGTTATTTAAAATTGAGCGTGTTGTAGGTATTCTTTGAAATAAATAGGTGAATAAAATACCATTGTTAAAGGTTAAAAAACATGTATATAAATTATTAGAGGAAGCCGTCGTGTTTGTATCGACATAAAGCTAATGTTTAGTCGTGTCCTTTCATTTGACCTTTCAGTAACTTTAATTTACAAAGAAGTGGCTCTAGGGGCGAGTCTACGGAACCCTTTAAAGGAAGGTGGTGTGGAAGGGTCGGTCGCGAACTGACCTCAATTGGTTTAACTACTCTGCTTAACTATAGGTATACCTTATTTGTTGGTATTAGGGCAAGACTTTATGACTCGCATACTGTTTAATTTGAAGGTAAAGATTATGAATAAAAATAAATAGTAAAATCTTTATTGTAACACAAATATATTTGACGACCCAGTTGGTACAATGGTCACCTTACCGGACTGCCTAACACAGGGTTGCGGGTTCGATTCCCGCCTTAAGACAAGTATTTATGCTTAGATATTTGTCTGAGAATACGACTATTGGAAAATCGAACTTGTTTTTGTAATTTTTAGAGGAAAATCATCTTTTTCTTGGAGCTAGCCCCAAGAAGAAGATGATTTTCTATAGAATACTCGTATACTTTTTTTTTGTAAAATACACACGTATAATATAGGTACAGTCGGCTGCATAATTGGAGCCTACGCTCCGGTAGAGTTCGAAAATTATTATTATTGGAATGTTTTCATTCTAATAATTTATGTTTGATACATTGATGAGTTAGAAGACTTTAAACTTCAACTAAAGCAGGTGTCGGGAATCTTGCTTGTGTTGAAAACATTCTTATAACAGCCGTTTTGGAGCTCTACGGTGGGTCTGCAATTATGCAGCCGACCGTACCTACCTAGACCAACCACTGAAATACCTAGACCAGATATCAAACCTGTAACCTTTTGCGTTGCAGGCGGACGTTCGCCTACCGCGCTACAGAGGCCGTCTTATCAATACTTATACAAAAAATATTACAAACATATTTGTGTTTTCTTAGTTTTAGGAAAAGTTTCAGAAAACGCTACCGGGTTTTTGTGTTTTAATTTTCAAATAAGATTAAGTGATCCTACTTCAATGTCACTCCCTGTTTATTAAATTAATCTTCGTCAGTTTCTTATCTATCTAACAGAGATTCTCAAACTTATTTCGTCTTCCGCCCACTTTGAAAATCTTTTTTTTCTGCGCCCCCATTTTTTTTTACTTTACCTAACATAAAAACATCAACGCCTTCATTACTTTTCATTACTTCATTATTTATTACGCATTTATTACTTTTATTATTGTGTGCTATTTATATAGTCAGTGTTATATGGGTTTACTACGCTAGACCAAAACACGTTTCCACTTGTTACATTTTAACTATGACGACTCACCGACTATCCAATAAACCTAACATTCAATTTATACAATGTTTGTTATGACTATGTTTATTTACTCAGTGCTACATTTCACCTAAACACTGATCCACTAAGTTTATTTCATCCAAGCAGTATTACACCTTTTGGAACGAGTTCCTATCGCGCGTTGTTCCTTGCTAGACAAAAAATTAAGACCAAAAGTTGTAACGACACTACTGACAGCTGTAAAACTTTAAACAGCTATATCTCTGCAGCTGTTGGTCCCAGGCTGGTGTTTCTTTACAGAAGTGATAGGTCTCGTCCAGGACTACATTTCAACTGACAGCTGTCAAACATAAAACAGCTATATCTCTGCAGCTGTTGGTCCCAGGCTGGTGTTTCTTTACAGAAATGATAGGTCTCGTCCAGGACTACATTTCAACTGACAGCTGTCAAACATAAAACAGCTATATTTCTGCAGCTGTTGGTTCTAGGCTGGTGGTTCTTTAGGGAAGTGATAGGTCTCGTCGAGATCTACATTTCAGATGACAGCTGTCAAACTTAAAACGGCTATATCTCAGAAACTATTGTCTCTAGATTGATGGTCTCTTTACAGAAGTGATAGAACTCATTGAGATCTTCATTTCAGATGACAGCTGTCAAACTGAAAGTGGCTGTATCTCAGAAACTATTAATCCTAAATTGATGGTATGTTTCCAGAAGTGATAAATCTCATCGAGATCTTCACGTTTTAAGTTTGACAGCTGTCATCTGAAATGTAGATCTTGATGAGCTCTATCACTTCTGTAAAGAAACCATCAATCTAAGACCAACAGCTGCAGAGATATAGCTGTTTTAAGTTTGACAGCTGTCAGTTGAAATGTAGATCTCGATGAGCTCTATCACTTCTGAAAAGAGACCATCAATCTAGGACCAACAGCTGCAGAGATATAGCTGTTTTAAGTTTGACAGCTGTCAGTTGAAATGTAGTCCTCGACGAGACCTATCACTTCCCTAAAGAACCACCAGCCTGGGACCAACAGCTGCAGAGATATAGCCGTTTTAAGTTTAACAGCTGTCACTTTGACATCTGTCTTTTTGACAGTTACCTACTTCCACTATGCCGCTGTTGTCGATTGGCTTTTGTTATCGTTTCGATCGTCTTTTGTTTTTTTTTTATCGTCTTTTCCATAGACTAGGGCAGTCATGTCAAACATACGGCCCGCGGATCATATTGATGCGGCCCGCAGTCGGAATCTAGATCACAATTTTTTTGCGTATTTTTTAAATTTTCGTTTTGCACTTGCTATTAACTATTAACTATTCTGCAAGACCCCCTTGACTTTGAGTATTCAAAAGCTAGCTATCCTTTTTCGTAGTTCGTATTTATGTCACCAAATGTTTTTTAATATGAAAATGAATAAGAACAAATATCGGTGAAGACGTTATAAACATCTTCAGTCTATTCTCAAAATAAATATCACTAATATGACACCTGATAACAATATTATGAAAAAAAATAAACAAAGAAGTCAAGTTTCTGGGTCCTACAGATAAATTTACTTCTCCTTTTTTTTATTATTTTTGCAGTACCTACATAACTACAGTTAGAAAAACTTAAGTGTTACCTACCTACCTATTTAAAGGGATACCTACGTCACTGCGAAAAACTTTTCATCGAATTTTGTTTCTTCGAATACTTTTCATCGATATCTATATACTGCGACGCCTTATTAAATCGATGTATTGTAACTGCGATGTAACGTTACATACAAACAAGTCTTCGCAGTATGGTATTTTCGCAGTAAAATCCTTCGCAGAATAGTTTTTCGATGTAACGTAACATCGCAGTAACAATACATCGATTTAATAAGGCGTCGCAGTATAGAGATATCGATGAAAAGTATTCGAAGAAACAAAATTCGATGAAAAGTTTTTCGCAGTGACGTAGGTATCCCATTTAAAAAGTGCTAAATAAATGTAAGTAGGTACTACCTGACCAAAAAACTTAATAAAAAATGTACGTGTTTAATTATTTTATGTCTGGCCCGCTAACACATCTACAATTTTCGAAATGGCCCTTTGGAAAATCGAGTTTGACACCCCTGGACTAGGGGATCCGATGAGATTGAAAAAAAATCGTTTTTTTTCAACGGTTTCTGATCAAATGGCACGCAGGAGAAATATCATTTGATTGAATGAACTATAGTCAAAATAAACCAGTAATAAAATATCATTAGGTGAAATGATGCATCGGTGTAATATAATTTGTCATAATGAAGCTTAGTTCAATTTAGCTTAGGGTGAGTCGTCATAGTTAATATGTAACAAGTGGAAACGTGTTTTGGTCTAGCGTAGTGAACCCGTGTTATATAGTGTAAGTCAGTCTGGAGTTTAAAACCTACATTCTAAACAAGAGTTTTTATACCAGTAATAGCAATTAAAACGCAACTTTATAACATAAGTTTCTTTTGTTCAAATTTAAATAAGTATAGTAATAAATTTTAATACACCCCATTTTTTTCTGGGCCCTTTACCGCCCCCTCTAAGCTTCCAGCGCCCACAAGGGGGCGTTATCGCTTACTTTGGAAAAGACTGATCTAAAAGATTTGTATGTAAGGAGTAGGTAAGTAGTTATGCCGGAATCTAACCTACATCTCATCTTCAAAAGAAGGTCAAACAATCAGGGCTCCCGGACAATTGGAGATAAATCAACCGAGCCTGATAAAGTATTGAATTTATTTGCAGAGGTGATTTCCCCTTTTACGATAATGCGTTCTAGAATTAGCTACTTAATTTTAATTACCACAATTTATTTTAATTACTAAAGGACATTATACTAATTTCTGTCTTAATTTGAAGAAGATTGATAGGTTTCTATGTAGGCAAGTGTTTTATGAGTTTTTTTACCATTTATCTACTAAAGTTATTAAAAATGTGATATTTACAGTGTTTTTGTTTTTATTTTGTGAAACTCGATATTTCGATGCTGTTACCAACCAATCATAATTTTCACAATAAAATAAAAACATAATATAAAATAAAAACAAAAAACATGCTAAATATCCCCATTTAAATATCTTAAAAATTAAAAATAAGCATAGTAATTATTTTCCCGGGTCTTAAACGCGTATTTTTTATTTTTATTATTTTTATAACATAGTCGAAACGTCGAGGTAAGAGAAATAAAAATAAAAAATACACAATTAAGACCCGGGAAAATAATTACTATGAATACAAATCGTGTGAGTTTAAAAAGAATACGAGTATTAAAAATAAGTTTAAAATATAATATCTATCTTTGTTTTTACATTATTTACCTACGCTTACAAAGAAAAAAATCGAACTGTTTTTTCAATACATTTTTCCACATATTAACTTTACCAAATTGCGAAACGTTTGTGTATCGTTCGAGACTTTGCGAAATTGTGAATTTTCAGCGGGATGGTCTTGTTAAATTTATCCCGGCACACAGAATCGATACCCCGGCTTTCCTGCCGTCTAGACAGGCATGCGCTTCCCTTTCAATTAACAGTATGTACGTAGGAACCAATTTACTGGAAGAATTAATGTACAATCAACGTTCAAAAGTGCAGTATCAGTTTTCTACAATAATACTATAAACAAGTAGAAGGACTTACGACCTTCTTCTAATAGACGTTACACACAAACATAAATACTTTAATTGAAAGTATTCAGTGTGATTATCATTTTCAACATGTTAGCGGTGGGCAAAGACTTTTGACCGTTGATTGTTCAATCAACGTCCAAAAGTCAGCCGGCACCGTAACGTTTACAATCCTCTGCAGCACTATTTTAACATTATAACAACGTAACCTGTAAATCGATCCCACGTCGTCGGTTGGTGTAGCGGGTGGCGGCTTATACTACTCGGCCAACTAAATACATAGCTAACATGTTGAACTGAATCACACTGAGTACTTTTAATTCAAATATTTAAATTTGTGTATACCGTCTATTAGAAGAAGATCGTAAGTCTCATACTTTTTGATAGCATTATGGTAGCAAATTGCTAGTGGACTTATGACGCATACTGTACCTACCGACATGTTTTTTACACAGGCTTTGTTTGAATCCAGGACAAAGAACTTCGGTTTATCTAATTCGATTGTTTTAAAAACTGCGGAAAACTAATAACAAAAGTATTTAAACTTTGAGTCAGGAAAAAATAAATAAATCTCTATATATAAAATTGGAAGTCCTGAGTGACTGACTGATATCAACCCACAGTTAAAAACCGCTGGTCTTAGAGACATGAAATGAAGAGTATTTTTCTTTGTTAAGTGATGTTGGTATCTACTAAAAATGAAGGGTTTTTCGAAATTCTACTACCAAGAGGGTGAAATGGGAGGGTTGCATTTATTTATTATAAGCATATAAATATACTAGCGACCCGCCCCGGCTTCGCACGGCTATATTATGCATGTATTATACATATAAACCTTCCTCTTGAATCACTCTATATATTAAAAAAACCGCATCAAAATCCGTTGCGTAGTTTGAAAGATTTAAGCATACAAAGGGATATAGGGACATAGGCACAGAGAAAGCGACTTTGTTTTATACTATGTAGTGAAGTACATATCAACGAAGTACTATAAGATAGTAATTCGTTTAAGTTTAGGTAAGTATATTTGTTTTCGTTTCATTTTGTATGCAGGCCAAGTAAGATTGAATGGATCGTATAACGTAAAATTACTGATAAAATACGGAAGTTTTTGATGCTACAGTTGTGGAAAATACTTTTTCATTACTCATACTCCGAAAGCAGGTCTAAATATGCCTGAAGAGAGTGTAGAAAATTAAACGACTCGTGCAATGCGCATATAGCCAGTATCAGTATCATTATACATTAGGAACTTCAAAACCTAACCTCCTTGCTTTAGGTAGCACCAAAGAATAACACTACATGTATATAACCTCTTTGGTCCCAACCTTGTAAGAGGATCAGGTAGTATGGAGTCTCTTATCCAATCTCGTTGTTAGGAAGAATTTTATGGATTATTCGTAATGAAAAGCACAGTGTTTACCTCGGGTGAAAGACTCATTAAGTCCCTCGAACTATTAGCGCCCTCGCTACGCTCGGGCGCCAAACTCCGTCTCGGGACTTATAATGAGTGACTTTCACACCTAGGATAACAATGTACTATTTCATTACTCATACTCCGAAAGTAGGTCTAAAGATGCGTGAAGAGCGTGTAGAAAATACAATTTCCAGCCCTAGGGAAAATCTCTTTCACTGACAGCTGTCATGTCAAATTATGGCTTCGCACGACTCGTGCAATGCGCATATAGCCAGTATCAGTATCATTATACATTAGGAACTTCATAACCTAACCTCCTTGCTTTAAGTAACACCAAAGAATAACACTACATGTATACAACCTCTTTGATCCCAACCTTGTAAGAGGATCAGGTAGTATGAAGTCTCTCATTCACTCTCGTTGTTAGGAAGAATTTTATGTATTATTCGTAATGAAAAGCACAGTGTTTACCTCGGGTGAAAGACTCATTAAGTCCCTTGAACTATTAGCGCCCTCGCTACGCTCGGGCGCCAAACTCCGTCTCGGGACTTGTAATGAGTGACTTTCACACCTAGGATAACAATGTACTATTAAATTATTGATTTACTCAAGGGCCATTGAACTTGTAGGGCCATCGGACTTTTGAGGGTTATAACCGTTCTAACTGTAACATTACAAAAGCAAGTTGGTTGGACTGCCCTAATAACAGTTATACGTCCGCGTCGCGTCGCACAATCGATAAATCACTTTAGTTTATTATATTATTTTTTATATTATTTAAGAAGGTAGTGAGGAATTTTAAAGTAGCATGTGCTACTCGAATGCCTTCGAGTAGCACATGCTACTTCTCGTCCCAATTTATAACTATAGGCACGGTTTCGGAAATATACGCGAATTTAAAGGTAGGTACGTTCCTGCTGATCAAACTAGTTTGTCCAAAAGGAATAAATTTCCTCGTAGTCAAACTACTCAACGAAGTGGTTAAAAAACGATCGAAATGGAAACAAAAGGCGATCAAAACGGAAACAAAAGACGATAGAAAACGACGACGACGCGACGGACGGACGCACACTGGGGCAGGCTATATGGAGACAATGCGTAAAATCGGAATTTTAAAATATAGGTAGTTACTAAATTTTATAGCAAATAATTCAATACTGACATATTTCACGTCAGTTAGCATCATTCTTATCTATTTAAAGGTAATCGGTTTGTTGTTATAAGTGCTCTAAAGTTGATCGTGTGCATTTGAAATAATATCTTTTAAACAATTAAAGTGATCTTATTTCACGAAGGTTACACTCTTATTGAAACTTTATTATGGCGAGTGAGGATCGAGGTCCGGACTACGTAAAATATAAATGAAATTGACAGATCATATTGGTTACTTATATTAAATGCATTTTTTTGAATCTTTCTGAATTGTGGGTGTTTTTCAAGTTTGCAAAAAGCTCTTTTGAAATTATTTGCGATTGAATAGACACAAACCCTTCCTTAATAAGAAACTGTAAGCAAAAGTAAAAGAGCTTCTTGCAAATTCAAAATACGAATCATTTTTGTTTTCGCATTTTTGTTAGGAGTATCACTTTTTTAACTTACTTTTAGATTTAACTCGCTATTTAACTTAGCGAAAAAGTCCAAGAGAGTAGAAATAAGGATTTTGAATCGTATAGATAAAGTTTTAGCAGAAAAACTTCCAGAATTGAAAATCTAATAGATATTATGAACCGAATGGTTATGTCATCAGATCCCATTATAAGCCAAAAATGCGTAAACCATCCAAGATAAAACGTACACCTTATGCTCCGGAAGTCATTGAGATGATAAAACAAGAATATGTTTTTTTTCTAATGCAAGTATTTTGCGCACTGTCCCCATATACCTTGCCCCAGTGTGGGACGGACGAGCAACGCGACGACACGGTCAAATAATAAGCAAACGATATACCTAATAAAATAATAAATATTGCAGGACATTCCACACATCGCCAACTAGCCCCAAGCTAAGTAACTAGACTTGTGTTATGGGTGCAAGACAACGGATATACTACTTACCTATATACTTTTCTTTTGTAAATATATTCTTACTAGCTGCGCCCCGCGGTTTCACTCGCGTAAGTCCGATCTTTTTCACCGTTTAAACCTTCCCTGGACTACGACAAACATTTCGAAACCGAAATCATCTAAATCGGTTCGTGCGTTCTGGAGTTATAGCGTCAGGAAGGAAAACCCGACTTATTTTTATACAGTAGATAATACATAGATACAACCAGACCACAGACAAATATCTAAGCATAAATACTTGTCTGAGGCGGGAATCGAACCCGCAACCCTGTATTTGGCAGTCCGGCATGGTGACCATTGTGCCAACTGGGTCGTCGAATATAGTTTTCTTATTATTTTGACCAATTAAACTTGACGTCCCTAAAGCTTGAATCTCCAGTTTCAAAGACGTAGTAACAGACCTACTTTTTAACCGATTTTAGGAAAAGGAGGATCTTCGGAGTGATGAACAGAATTTCTTCGTTTTCAAGATCTACCAGTAGATTAGTCCCTTAACCTACTAGGTACAGATTGATGGAGCATCTGGAACCACCTTCTCATCACAAAACCCCTCAATGAGTTAGATTACGGATTACTACAATTTGAAGAAGTAAGCCCCATTTTACCTTTAATTATGAAATAACTTTGTTAATAAATCTAAAACATTTAACCTTGAATCAAACCGATAACAAGGTAGGTATTTAAATGAAGGAAATAGTATAATTTATTATAGCGTAATAAGTAATATAAGTTGTCTAGATAACCGAGTGACACTCATAAAGTGCATAGCATGCATCTTTGCACGATAAGGCGATCCAACTGCATGTTACGATTGTGCACGTAGTATGGGCAATATTAAATACTATTTTTTTTTTACTAACCCCTAGTATCCCACTGCTGGGCAAAGGTCTCCCCCATCTCCCTCCATCGGTCGCGGTCCTGGGCTACCTCCGGCCAAGCTGGCTCGAGGCGGTCGAGGTCGTCTCACCAACGCTTTCGTGGCCGACCTCGACGTCGCCGAGCACCCGGAGGTGTCCAGCTTGTTGCTGTTTTAGCCCACTTATCCCCGTCCATTCTTGATACATGGCCCGCCCAATCCCATTTCAACCTCGCTGATTTGAAACCCACATCTGTGATTTTGGTCTTTTCTCGCAGAATGGATCGAGTTGGAATGGCGTATGCGATCTGTTCTTTTTACACCTAAAATGCTACGCTCCATCGCCCTTTGGCATACTTTGAATTTGAACTTCTGAGCCTCAGTCAGTGACCAGGTCTGAGCACCGTAGGTATTAAATACTATACTTAATATAAAAAAGTGTCTTTACGGACAGACAGACAAGCGATCCATAAGGGATAATTTACATTAGACCGGGATTTGAAACGTTACATACATTTTGTATGAAACAATTTATCGAACGGGACATGGATCCACCCCGTTCCCCTCGGCGTCTGATAACCCGCTGTAATATAAACGTGTAGCACGTTAGGGCTCCGTCCCGGACTCGGCCCCGTCTAATGTAAATGATCCCTTAGGGTCCCGTTTTTCCTCTTGAGGTACGGAACCCTAAAAACCGCTAAAAGAAAAATCTATCCCAAACAAATATATGGGACTGAGGTAAGTATCTCCTTTTATAAACACAAAATGAATCATCTCAATCGGTTAAGTCGTCTTGATCGGTGCTTCTCCTCCTCCTTTTTTTAAAGTCGGTTACAACCTTTTTTGATACCTACCTACTTGTAGGTACCGTAGGCCGAACAATTACCCTGCAAGTGGGACGGAATGGGCCTAAAAATAATATAAATAATTACCTACAGATTTACAATCTACTGATATTTCATAGCATTTCCTAGTTTATTAAACCTTGGTTCGTTATTAATGATTGTAGTTAGGTATATCTGAAATAATAAGCATAAGTGTACTGGAAAAGTTCTACTGATCTGGTATAGGTACTATGAGGACTATTACCAACGAAAAGCCAACAACCGAACGTAATAACCCTAACTTACTTATACTTACTGTGAAAAACTCTTTAGAAAACAAATGTTAGAAAAAAAACCTGTTTGTTAATTGCCATTAGATTAAGTAAGTACTTACCTACCTAATAAATAAGTAACCACACTTTCCGTCTACATATAGGTAAAGTAAGTATACTTAATTGTAATTATATTTGAACGGAAATATTTGCGTTTTTATTTTTGTTTGAAACCTGACGTTTCGGGAACTTTTCAGATCCCATGGTCACAGGCAGACTGCGATGACATTCGTCTTTTTTTTTTTTTTTTTCAGTTATGACTTCGCACGGTTTGTGCATATAGCCAGTATCAAGTAATATTTTGCATCAAGTTATGGCCCGATTTACAGAAATCGGGCTCAAAGTGTTTCAAGATGGTCAAGTCGTCAAGTCACAGTTTGTCAAGTCAGGGGTCATAGTAAAGCGGTGGCTACTTTACTATAACCTTGTAGGAGATTTTGGAGGCAACGAGAAAAGTCCATGTTTGACACTGATTTTTACTTTCACTACACTTGTGCACTTTCACGGAACTAAATTAGATAACTTTCCACCAGAATTATACAATTTAACTCGGTTTACAACTAAGTTTCGTGTAAATAAAACTGCAGCACGACATGTTGTTGGCTCGTTCCCGCCAAAAACTCGACATTCGTCTTACAAAAAATATTATTTGAAATGCTGTCAAACTACCGTCTACTTAAAATTAATAAAGATTAATAAAAAGGTTTCATCTAACGCAGAATTGACTAACGGTGTCCCGAGGTATTGCAGCTGTTGCTTGCGGGGCTTGAGACTTACCTAAATGTAGTTCTGGGTCCTAAACCGGAGGTACTCTCCAACCATCCTCTCTATTAAATTTGACAGCATTTCACATAATATTTTTTGTAAGACGAATGTCATCTTAGTCTGCCTGTGACCATGGGATCTGCAAAGTTCCCGAAACGTCAGGTTTAAAACAAAAATAAAAACGCGAATATATCCAATATATTTCAAATTCATTAAATATATTTATAATTATAAGTTCAAGTCGCGAAAACCTTAGAAGATACTATAGGTAAAGTATGATGTGGCAACTCAACTATGACAAGACAACTCAAAAAAATGGAGATTGTTGGATAATGGTTGAATACGAGTTTACTGTTATCATGTAGAACACTAATAAAAATAATGCATTTTTTATTATTGAATTACCGTTATACATTACAACCAGGGATGGTATTAAAAAAATAATTAAATTATGATAAAATAATATATATGAGAAAACTTTGTTTTAGGAAAAGCCAATTATTGGTTTTGTTCTTTCGATAATATAGTTTCACGGATATGCAAAGAGATTATCTGGTATAGTATATTTATATGTGTATTTGAAAAAAATAGGTACTTGCCTAATTTTAAGATAAAAAAATTGTTTTCAAAAACAAAACCGGTACGTAAACTAATTTATCGCTCAAAACCTGTCGTAATAAAAAACAATGCCCCTATTTTTACAATAGCTCGAAAGATTATCAGCTTCTTAAGTACATAAGAGTTCACCTACATCTGTCTGTTATCTTTGGAAAACGTCATAACGTTGAGTGATTAGGTCAGTTCGCCGGTACCGGCGCGGGCGCATGGGCAATCACATAAGCTCTATTTTATTAAATTATTTATTGTTGTGTTTTTAAACTATTATTTGAATTGTGAAATTAAATAAATTTAAGTCACAAACGATAAAATGTACCTTAATGTTACAAATAATGCATAAACTAAACATTACTTAAAATAGAAGAAAACAAATTACCTACTACGCCAAAATTAAAATAACTATCAATTAAAATTATAAATAAACAAAATACAAATTGTTGCAGTAGGTATTGTAAAACATATATTTTGGACATTATTATCTTTAAAATCAATTCTGAATATCAACCTACGTACCTACCTACCTACCTATTATTTAACTTGTTTTTCTACAAATAAAGTACTTACTTATAATATTTTCTGAATAATACCGAAATGGCCATCAAATATTTCTCTGTTTCCACCTACTTCATAATAAACAAGAAGTTTTTTTTTTAAGTTTTGGATCGAGCGAAGTTGTTTAAATCCTGTTCCTAACGAATGTAAGCAAAATTATGTGTCTTTATCTACCTACCTACAACGTATTTTTTTAACAAAAGAATAAACAAATTATTTGATAAGTTGAATCTAGCAAAAATTTCTGATATTCCTCACCTTAATTAGGTAATATTAAGGTGAGGGTTGATTAAAATAACGGGTCTACGGTTATAATTTACAGTGTTTATGATCAAACAGTAATGCAACGTGAAGAAAATGTAAGTAGTGCGGAAAGCAAGCATTGCCGAGTGAGTCTATAACACGTCTGACTTCCAACCTGTAATACAACATTCTTCATCGAGAAACGCTCTATTGACATCGACGTATAGATGCGAGGTTATTAAACTGGAATTACTTCAAAACTTAACCTATAATTAAGTCCAAATTACCTCTTTAAAACAAGGTATTGAACAAGGAACTCGTAAATGTTTTATTAAGTTGTTTAACAACTACTCTAGGTCGATGTACGAAAAGAACATAGGTGTCAACTCACCATTGATGCGCCTGTCTGACAGATTGTCTTCCTCGTCCCACCATGGCAAATCATGTACCCGCCTCGTAGCGGACCTCTCGTAACCTCCATAGTATTGGAATTCCATTCTCGACACTTAGAACGCAAACACGACGAATTTTCTTTTAATAAAAAAAACTGTGTGTACGCGCTAACTTGTTTACATAGTCCGCAGACACCACGCCACCTTTAGCGTTTAAATGATACTGATTTGTTATTAAGTCTTCGCTGCAGACTCGAGATAAAACGACACTATGAAGGGTCATTTATTAGCAATAGTCACTGTCGTCGGGCGATAATTTATGCATACGTTTCGTATTCACTATAAAACGTTGAAAACAGCCTTTAAATAGACAAAGCGTTTAGACTACACCGGGACTGAAACGAAAATGTTGTCTTGCCTTGTCACCTTGCTCAACGTATCTCCATTATCAACTCTGAAAGGAAGTGTAGGTATTTGTAAAGAAATGTAAGGTAACGACGCAAGTACAGACGATAGTCTACGAAGTTATAGTGACGTGTAGTTAACATAGTCCGTAAACCATTGGCACCGGGCCGCTAATCGCATAAACATGTGTCGAGACTAACACAGGCAGTGTGTATTAGTATTGTCAATTTTACCGAATAAATAACGTGCATACCCAATTGTGAATATTATAAAATCGATAACAATCAAGTTGGAAAAAGCCATTAAGCCCGGCCGGCCGCGCAGCAATGAATTTTTCTTGAGAAAAAATTCTTATCCGCTAATTGACATTGCCCTTACGGTGAAGGAAAACATCGTGATGAAACCCGCGGCTTTGTTAGCTGCACGAGTATTGACAAGTTTTTTTCTCTAGACATGGTCTACTAAGCTGAGAGAGAGTAATAGGTGCTGGGGGAGGCCTACTCCATCGTCATGCAAAAAAGATCCAACTAAGGTCTATAGTTGCGGAAAACAGCCCATATAAGTACAAGTCATTAAACCATAACATTAAGAAAACCTTTTTAATAAATAACCATACAGATATATGGGTTAAGTACATATGCCGTCGGTTGTTCCATATAATTTTCCGGCTAGTGTATGGTAAATAAACAAAGGTTTATACATAGTACCTAGATATGGGTAGTTGGGTACAGAAATGTCGTCAATGTTAAAAGCACCTAGGTCTTTATCGTTGAATATCTAATGCATGATATAATTTTATTAGTACAAAGCCTTTTCAAAAGTGATAAAATAAAAATCACATTTACCTACACACGAGCTTAAATAAATAATAAATACTTGAAACTGAAACAAAGGAAAACTGTTACCTACATTCTTGAAATACTTTATGAATTTTACAACTAAATTCTTAATCAAATTTCGTGGAAATAAGATAAAAAAATGTTGTAGATGAATCTCACAGAAAATGTCTACTAAATGGATTGTAATATTTTTTTTAAAGACTACAAGGATCTTTTAAATTAGGGAACATTGAAAGTTTCATTACAATCGGTTGAGCAAAATAAGTATTTTGAGCCTAACAAATAAGTATCACTACAGGGCAAAAGCCTCCTTTCAGAGAGGTGTCGGTACTAAGATGACATGGGTCTACTCCGAATTGGAGAATGTCCTATGCCTTCCAGCGGTTTTACTTAAAATCTACCACCACAGCATTATACTGAGTACCTACATTCTTCTTTGGTAGCACTGTACTTACTCTATATTCTAGTCTAGGAATTACTGGTGTGAAAAAGGTAGACAGGCCTTTGCTCTGCAGTGGGAAAATGTAGGCTCTTCAATAAAGTTTATTATCTGTTATGTACAATTTATAATCTTAATAAAGTTTATTCTTTTTCTTAATTTTAGGTTTAGAAAACGTGGATTTGAACGAATCTCTGATCGAATATATTCAACCACTCTATTAGTAATTTCATATTTCGTATTATCACCTCTACCGACCTTACAAATCATATCGCAGTGCCGTTCATTCAACCATATACAAATACTAGAGGAAAAATGTAGACAAGTCATGAAATGATACATCAAACATCACATTGTAAGCGAACTTTATCTAAACGTCTGTTTAATTTATTTATGTTTTATAGTATTGTTTGACGCAGACATTTTATCAGGTAGCTATGTATTTACAAAGCGTGATACACTAAGAATTGATTAAATAGTAACGTGCAAAATACGTGGCATGTGTTAAGTATGGGACAATAACTATTTTGCGTGTTCATACGATATCCTATTTTTAATGTTTTGCGTGATCATTTTAATAAAAGATAATAATAATGATTTACATTAGAGGGTTCGTATTGCTCGCGTCGTCCGTAGGATTTAGCCCGAGATTACTGAAAACTCAAACAATAGGTGAGCCATACTACTATACTACACGAGAAGAAGAAGAAGCCCGAGATGTCCCACACGTGACCCTTGGGTTTAAAGGAGCAATCTCCTGGTGGAAGGCTTAAGTCTTAAGTCATATTACCTAGCTAACTTGTCCGACCTCCGTGTCCATACGTATTGGAACTTCGCAACGTAGGCCCACTTGTATACATATCTTCTTTTTTAATTTTTTTAGTCTCAAAAAAATTTAATATTTAAGATATTGTTGTAAAACGTGTTAACGTAGAATAGCAACTATTCAAACGATTGACATCAATAACATTTACTATACTTAGTCGTAATTTGTGTTTCAACATTTAAAGTCTCAAAGAGTCTTGGAAAAGACCACAATTTAAAAAGTAAAAACCTGTAATTTTCCAATGACGAATTTATATTTAAATGCTATTTTTTAGTTATAAAACCTAATTGCCTAGACAAAGGACACATACTAAGTACAACATGGGTACAACGTACCGGTGCTACAAGTAGGTGACATTGGCTTTATGACATCGATGAGAAAGGTCGATGTTCCAACTAAAAGTTCTTGTACATAGCACCTACCTATTAGCTAATTAACATAAATTATTGTGTTTTGTAAAATTTAAAGAGTTTACAACCCAATTTCTGTCGCGGTTTACCTTCACAGATTTATTTTCGATCGTCCTTTGTTTTTGTTTTCCTTGGACTAGAGATTAAGAGGAAAGCGCGCCCACCGGCGCTCTCTCCATACAGACATAGTCGACTGTTTCGACTCTGGATCAAAGCAGGTGCAAAGCAGCAGATAAGGGGCATAGTCATGGCAATTATAGGTTTTATGCAACAAAAATATTTGTGCTAGTGTCATTATCCAAGGAGGAAACAGTTGACTACGTTTGTATGGAGAGAGCGCCGGTACCCTTTCACCTTAAAACCTCTGGTTTTTTGTCAGTGGTTTGATACAGTAGGTACTTTGACCGGAACCTTTGACCGGATTTGAACTCAATAACCATTCGTCATAGATATCTATTTAATCAATAGTAAACTCCACGCCGATATTTTTTAAATTAGCAAAGCGGGGCGTCATCCTCGTAAGTTTCGATCACGTGCGGGAATATCGGAAAAAACCCCTAAATAGGCAATGAAACCACATTCCAGATTTCATCTAAATCGGTCCAGTAGTTTCCTAACCTATTTGTTACAGACAAAAAATATTACTTTATAATATTATTGTACACAACGTACATTCTGTTTATACGTCACAGTCACAGTGTGCGTTACGCTAGCAAAATGTCGGATTTGCAATTCTGTCTCGATAGAAAATTAGTGAACCAGCTTCTGTAAATGTTTCTAAATTTTCGTAATTTGTTTGTTGATTTGTTTGCTGGGATAACGTTACGAGTCAGATGTTTTTCGATTTAAAGGGTATTTAGATTTTTTTAGCTAAATAATTAGTGGGTCAGACGAGGTAAATGTTTTTGTAAAAAAATTATTTGTATCTGTAATGGTTGCGGAGATATTCACTTTCCTGTTGGAGTAACGTTTACGAAATTGCTATATCTTCGAAATGGCTCGACCGAATCCGCACAACAAATAGCTGTTTTTTTTTGTCTGACGACCCAGTTGGCACAATGGTCACCATGCCGGACTGCCAAACACCGGGTCGCGGGTTCGATTCCCGCCTCAGACATGTATTTATGCTTAGATATTTGTCTGTGATCTGGTTGTTTCTATGTATTATAAGTAAGTATATATTTACAAAAGAAAAGTATATACCTAAGTAGTATATCCGTTGTCTAGCACCCATAACACAAGTCTAGTTACTTAGCTTGGGGCTAGATGGCGATGTGTGGATTGTCCTGTAATATTTATTTATTTTAATTGCCGATTTCATACCATCCTTTTCTTGAAGTCCGGTATAATTAGCCTTGTTAAATAAGTATTAGATAATTAGAACCGTCCGAGTCTGAATGTTAATCAACGTAGGTAGAGTAGATTTTATTACTCGAAGATTTAACTGTCTGAGAAGGAAAGGTATTGGTTCATAAAACTTAGGTCTTGAAACAGAGCCGTAAAATGTTTATGGTGATTATAAAATGGCTTTAATTATGAACTTGTACGTAACTTAATCAGTATTACGTATGTAAGTTAAATAATTTATATACATACTAGCTAAGGTAGTATAGTAAGTAAGGAACTAAGTTACTTTTAAGTTAAAAAAAGTTTTAAAACCGGCCTCATCCCCCTTGGGTATTCTGTTTATATTTGTTACTCGCTGCGTCCCGCGGTTTCACCCGCGTAAGTCCCGATCCCGGGAATATCGGAATAAAAAGTAGCCTATGTGTTAATCCAGGTCTCAAGCTATCTACATACCGAGTTTCATCGCATTCGGTGCAGCTGTTTTTGCGTGAAGGAGTAACAAACATACATACAATTTGGTCTATTGGTAACCCAAAACCCGCACACTACTGAAACATCGCGCTCTGAAAAGTTTGAAGCAAGGTATTAATTGACACATTTAAACAAAATGCTAACTTAAATAATTGAAATAAAAAAAGTTTTAATAAACTAAAACTCGACTACGGCAATAACACCCTCTAAAAAGCATGAAGTAAGAAAATATTCTCTTAATAGCCGTGGTTGCCTTATACTATTTTAAGCAAAGTGGCACGCGAACACGGTTATCCACAAAATATTTTTCCGATTATTCCATAGTCAAGTTTTATTATTTTTATTATTTTAGCAATTAATATTTATTGAAATGTAAAATAATCAACCCTTTTTATTTGATACCTAATTACTTTTTTATTAATTATGCTACATTTTATAGCTTTTACACACGTCCCGATGTCAATCTAACTAAGCTCATTATTTAAAGACACTTGTTAAATTCAAATGTTGATTTAGTACTTAAATTAAACATTACTGTGAGCGATAATGGAGAGTAGTTAAGCACAGAATAAATAATAGTCAGAACGTAAAACGTTACATATAATAGCTTATACACACGTCCCGATTTGGTCGGGTCCGACATCACTGTTGCCACATTTCAATTTGACAAATCTGTATCGATAAGTGAAAAAATCTGTGTAAAATCTGTATGAGAACAGCTATAATTGTATAAAATCTGGACTATTCATAATCGAAGACAGAGAATAAATAGTTATTCTCTGTCAACGCTCCATAATATATAAGACATACCTACCTAATATTATAAATACAGATTTTATACAATTAAAGCTGTTCTCATACAGATTTTTTCACTTATCGATACAGATTTGTCGAACTGAAATGTGGCAACACTGATGTCGGACCCGACCAAATCGGGACGTGTGTATAAGCTCTAAGATTATGATACATCGTGAAACAAGCTGAGGGTAAAAAAAAATGAAAACTATGTAGAAATAAATTGAAAGTAACTTACGTGCGGACTATTATCAATGTACCATCCGAACATCATTACGAATTATAACAAAGACTAATTGTAAAAAGAAATTAGATAGTTTGTATCAAATTTGTGACATAGTTCTTTACTGATATCTCAGAATCTCAGACAACTTATGAGATCTTGACCGCGGCCCGCACGATAAGCGACTAACATCTCTCTGATGGATTCATTCTATATGTAGGTTACCTACCTTACATTTTTAGCAAATGTACTCATACGACGCGCTAAATGCTCTAAAATACTGCAAAAAGACATTGACACTTTTAGATAAAATTTGATAAAACAATAGGGAGTTTAGCTAATTAAGCCACTATGTTATGTTAACAAGAAAGATTGACAAAATAATCTTTTCCAGGGCAAAGTTAAAATTCTTTGTTTTAGTGGTTATAAAACGTAAGTAGGTACCTACTTACCTATTATCTTGTAGTTAAACACTTTTTTTTAAATAAGATAATTTTCATTTTATGGCATGTAATTAAATATAAGTATTTAATGAGAAAAGGTTTCATTTTTTTAAGTAAGATAGACTCTGAAACTAACAGGACCAATGTTTTTAGTTTAGTTTTACGGGGCTGTTCCCTCACGGACAATGGCCCAAATGAAGAGGCTACTCTTTTTTGGGTCATTGTGCGTGAGGACCAATGATAATGAAACCTTGTATGAGGGCACAAAGTTCCTTGGTCCTCGGCAGTAAGATAGCCTACTTTGCTCCCAAAAGGGAAGCACCCGGGAACATCGCTCAGGTGATGATGACCTACTTTTTATCCCGATATTCCCAAGGGATCCCGACTTTTTAAAAAAATTGAGGAGGTTCCTAATTCGTCGCATCTTTTTTTTTACTTTCTGTTATCCCGTCATTCTCATGTAACTGGAACTATGATTTTTTATTATTCGGTAGTAGATCTAAAGACATTTTCAATACCTTTTGCTCGCTACGAAAATAATGATAAGATTAAATTTTGAGATTTTTGTATGATTTTAAGACTTCGTAAGACTATGGAAAACTGAAATAACACGACTTTGTTTAATACATACATTTAGAACAAATTTGGACAGGAAAAACGTCCGTCCGTGTTTATTAGTTTCGTTTCGGCATCAACCCATTTTAGCACGAATTATTATCAGGTGTTAGTCAAATAACCATTGTAAATATACAGGAAGTAACGTATATTTATACTTATTTTTATAACATTATCAGTAACACGTAGTTGCAAGTTAATGTTTACGTAAATTAACTGTTATATTGCTTTTGCTACGTTGTTCAAATGTTTGCCACTAAACGTACCAAGTATTTTCCATTGTTTTCCCATTACAATTACCTACCTAAGTATTTATACCATCTTTCAGGAAAGAATAGATAAAGGTCTGTTAAATCCAAAGCAATGGAATGAAATAATTTGCCTGCTGCGTATGCTGTCTTTTAATATTTTTGTAGCTCAATAATTTTTTTTGTATCATCACTATCACTACATACATAGTATAAAATAAAGTCAATTTTCGCCGTCCCTATTTCCCTTTGTATGCTTAGATCTTTAAAACTACGCAACGGATTTTGATGCGGTTTTTTTTAATAGATAGAGTGATTCATGAGGAATGTTTATATGTGTATAATACATGCATAATATAGCCGTGCGAAGCCGGAGCGGGTCGCTAGTCTAGTATAAATTAAGTTAAGTACTTAAGTAACTCATTATTGTATGTCCGGGCTGGACATTGGACAAACTGTTGATACCTACATACTATAATTTGTCATCTTATGTACACAGTTTTTCAATAAATATTTTTGATTATTTTCTGATATGTACAATTTGCCTACAAGTCGCGTTCTAGGAAACCGTGTTGCATCATCGTCACCTATCATCAGGCAGCTGTAATGGTGGTCAAACGCTGACCTGTAAAAACAGACAGACAGACGGACAAGAAAGCGATCTTATAAGGGTTCCTTTTTTACCTTTGACAAATCATCACAAATTACCAGTATTACTACCACTATGCCGATTTTCATCCAAACCGATCCATTTAACCATAAAACAAATAAAAAAACTTTACAATTAATGATTGGAATTCTGTACCCCTAAGCGGACAAAGTCGCAGGTGAAAATTTGAACGTACAAGCGGCAAAAATAATAAAAATGTATTGGTTGACCGCTGTCGAAGACCGCTGTAGATTCTCTTCCAAAACAAATCTCTCAAAATGTTCAATATCGTGGCGTCTACAGTCTACCACGATGGTAATATGTGACGTACATCAGACGCTCACAAAGGAGGTAAACATTGACAGGGAAAACAGGAGAATCGATCAATGGAAGCACAATAGCAAGTTTATTTACCTACCTTTGGATTTGCCTCTAGGAAGTAACTGTCATCGTAAGAGTAATTACTGTCGAAGAGATAGGTGTTAGCTGAAGATGCGTTATTTAAATAAATAAATATTGTAGAACATTTAACACAGTGACATCTAGCCCCAAGCTAAAAAACTAGGCTTGTGTTATGGTTGCTAGATAACGGATAGAATACATATGTACCTACACAAAAGATTCCATTGGGTCGAAGTGTTGCTGGCTATTTATCAGCCCCCAATATATAAGATACTAGCGACCCGCCCCCGGCTTCGCACGGCTATATTATGCAAGTTTTATACATATAAACCTTCCTCTTGAATCACTCCATCTATTAAAAAAAACTGCATCAAAATCCGTTGCGTAGTTTTAAAGATTTAAGCATACATAGGGATATAGGGACAGAGACAGCGACTTTGTTTTATACTATGTAGTGAAGAAGCAACTTTGTGATGATGCATTATATCGGCAAAAATAAGGGAGTTTACTAAGCAACGTAAATCAATAAAATATAATGCATTTGAGCTACCATTGCACGTACCTAAATAATAGAACCATGTGCCTTAATTAGGTTGTTTCCAGTTGTAACGATAATATATGAAACTCTTATTCACACAGTTTGATTTTTTTAAAATCCTTTCTTGCCTATATACGGTGTTAGACGACCCAGTTGGCACAATGGTCGCCATGCCTAACGTGACCATTTATTTTTTTACTCAAAACGGGACATCAAATTATTAAGACCAGTGTGAGGCTGTAAATTTCCATACAAAAAGCGGTAACATTCCCCCCCCCCCCCCCCCATAAACGAAGTCTGACTTTGATATTTTTTGAAAATGTTCTAGATCTAATGGAAAACTAAGTTTATCCGTTTTTATTTTCAAGAAATATTGCCTATGATAAAATATTTTGACTTAAAAACTTCATCGAGCGTTTCAATTGTTTTATAATAGACTTAACCGAATTACCAGAAAAGAAAAACGTGAAATGAGAATTATTTCATTTTGTTAAGAAAAAAGGGGGTAAAAGCGTTACAGCCCGCAACATTATTTGAAAACAAAACAAAGGCAATTACGTCCGAACTTAAACTGTTTCTATCGCACGATAAGGGGTTATTTTTGAAAATACCTACTCGCGCCGCGTATCGAAAACTCATGATTCTCTTAACGTCAAATGCGACATAATATACTTATAAAACCTTTACTTATTATATATATTTTTCAGATGAACAAATTTGCTTTAATGCTCTATTAAAGCAAATTTGTTGATTTGGTGGTCAACAAATTCGCTTTAATATGTGATTTGGTGATGATTTTAAACTAGCATAAATCCTAGACATGTCTTTTTTATATTGACTTTTGTTATCAACATTGCCTTTAAAATTGGAATCTGTAGCTGCGTTTTTTCTGATGTCTACAATTTATTCGTTAATGAAAATACCCGTTCTACTGGGTCATAATTTTCTCGCGGATTTTAAAAACGGGACAATTTTGTGTCCCAAGGCTTTTCATGGGGACAACAAGACAGGAAACTGAAAAAAGGGACAGTCCCGTTCAAAACGGGACGTATGGTCACGTTAGCCATGCCGGACTGCCAAACACAGGGTTGCGGGTTCAGTTCCCGCCTCAGACAAGTATTTATGCTTAGATATTTTTTGTCTGGGGTCTGATTGGTTCTATGTATTATAAGTATATATTTACAAAAGAAAGGTATATAAGTAGTTTATCCGTTGTCTAGCACCCATAACACAAGTCTAGTTAGTTAGCTTGGGGCTAGATGGCGATGTGTGGAATGTTCTGCAATATTTATTTATTTTTTATAGCAGCTACCTGTACTTATGCCTTTTTTGACCCGATCCGTCCTGATCAGACAGTAATTTTTTGACCTTGCATTTTTAGATTAGGAATTAGGGTCAGGTACAATTGAAACGGAAGATTTTTTGCATCAAAATATTAAATACTTTTTGCAAATATTGTATTTCTGCAATATTTTGCGATGATTTGCCTGTTGATTATAAGACACGTGGTGGCCATGACTGTGACGTCACAACACCCAGCTGAAGTACATTTTACCGGGAAAATTAACAAAACCTTCATGGAGTGACCTTTCAAATTATGATCGATAACGTCACAGACTGTTTTCTTACGAATTAATCAAGGCTTTTCGGAAAGAAAAATAATTGTAAGAGGTATTAAAATAGTACATTGTTATCCTAGGTGTGAAAGTCACTCATTACAAGTCCCGAGACGGAGTTTGGCGCCCGAGCGTAGCGAGTGCGCTAGTTCGAGGGACTTAGTGAGTCTTTCACCCGAGGTAAACACTGTGCTTTTCATTACGAATAATACATAAAATTCTTCATAACAACGAGAGTGAATGAGACTATGAGACTCCATACCAAATGAGTAGGTACTCTTACTACCTGATCCTCTTACAAGGTTGGGACCAAAGAGGTTATACATTATGTAGTGTTTTTTAGGTTTCTGCTATTTGTATTCAATACTTAAATACGGCGGTACTTACCGAAGAAGTTTTTATTAATGAGTTAATCCAACATTGGGAAATGACGCGAAGTCCGTAGATTTAACTTACAGTTTTTGTAACACGGTTTGTCTAGAAAATGTTATTTACAAAAAATACACAATCATAAATGAAAAACCAGATTAAACTTAACACTATAAACATAATAAAATAAGAAAAAAAAGTTACTTAGTACTAAACTCTGGCAGTATGCATGAGCCGTGCCAAGCCATAATTATTATTCTTTGGTGTAAAAAAAAAAAGCAAGGAGGTTAGGTTTTCGAAGTTCCTAATGCGTAATGATACTGATACTGGCTACATGCAGATTGCACAAGTCGTGCGAAGCCATAATTTGACATGACAGCTGTCAGTGAAAGTGAAAAGCCTTATTTTCTACACGCTCTTCAGGCATATTTAGACCTACTTTCGGAGTATGAGTAATGAAAAATAATTTTCTTAGAAACGAGCGAATTAGTGACTCTTTTCTGTGAAGACAAAGACCGAAACTACTTCTGTGTCATACTTACCTATCTAAACTTACGTAAGACCAGCAGCGTAAGACGTAGTAATTATCAGTCACGTAGTAGGTTTACCAATAAATACAACGTAAAACAAAATCTACTAATAATTTGGAGAAGTAGAGTTTGTAAGTTTGGTGAGATGTTTGAAATTGTTAATCTTCGGCTGATTTTGATAGTTATTTTGCAGATTAGCATGACACTACTGACAAGGAATATAGGTTAGCAAGAAATCGGCTGTCAGGCGGTTGAAGCTGCGGGCACATGCGGGGTGCAGCTAGAGTAGGTATTGCCTATAAGCACCCGTGTCAAGTGGGATAGACCAAATTTAACTTCCATAAATATCAGGGTTGCGGGTTCGATTCCCGCCTCAGATAAGTATTTATGCTTTGATATTTGTCTATGGTCTGGTTGTTTCAATGTATTATAAGTATGTATTTACAAAAGAAAAGTATATACATATAAGTAATATATCCGTTGTCTAGCACCCATAACACAAGTCTAGCTTGGGGCTAGATGGCGATGTGTGGTATGTCCTGCAATATTCATTTATTAAGCTCAGAGTCATAGGCTATGGATAGAGCTATGTTCGGAGTTTCTCTACGTGATAAAATCCGAAATACAGAAATCCGTAGAAGAACCAAAGTCACCGACATAGCTCTCAGGATTGGTAAGCTGAAGTGGCAATGGGCAGGTCATATAGCTCACAGAACTGACAACCGCTGGGGAAAGGTTCTCAAGTGGTGGTCGCGATGCATCGCGAAACGGAGTGTTGGGAGACCAGCTGCCCGGTGGACCGACGACATTGTAGCGGTCGCGGGTAGTCGTTGGATGGAGGTCGCGGGTAGTCGGTGGATGGAGGCGGCTCAGATGATGATTCATTTGTTTATTTTATATCAATACTAGCTGCGCCCCGCGGTTTCACCCGCGTAAATTCTCACCGTTTAAACCTTCCCTGGACTACAACAAACACAACAAAAAAAGAATTGGCCAAATCGGTCCAGCCGTTCTCGAGTTTTAGCCAGACTAACGAACAGCAATTGATTTTTATATATAAGATAAGTCCTAATTCGCCTAAGATACAGGAATCTCCTAGTTCAAGCCCCTTAGGCCGCATACGAAACCGGAGGTTCGTAACCAGTTACCAAAGAAGAAAAAATCCTCTTCGTACGAAACCAGTTTCTTAACAAGAGGTTTTTTTCCTAACACGAAACCGACACCCGCTCTCAAGCGTGTGTGTTTTATGTGTTTTTTATTATTGTTTTCTTGTATGTTTAGTTCTTATTATAGATAATTTTTCGATGTAAATATATATATATTTTTACTTCCATTGATTATTTATTTAATTTTTTTCCAAACGGTAAGTCTACAGATTCAAAACTGTCGCCGTAAGCTCACGTGGGGCGAGTCTACCTAAGAGCTATAAATACGTAAGCGTGAAAAACAATGGATGATTAATTTATTGAACAACATTCAAAATTACGTGTTTAGTTTCTATGAATTTTCTCAATACATCGTAAACAATCCACGAAACGTAGAACAAAGACGCTATTGACCAAACACTTGAGAATATAAAATTGCTTTAGCAAGTGATCTTTTCATTCTTAACAAGCTGTAAAAATAAAGGAAAATATAACAAAAGAGACTCACCATCGTCATCTTTGCCGCCAACACCGAGCACGAAGGCGCTCCTCAAGAGGTGACCCATTCTAATTATAACAACGGCTTCACGTTTCGTCAGTGATTTTACGATGCTGATTTTGCGCAAATCTCGAGTGTACTCAAACAACAATAATCTACATAGAAATACTAACAAAAATAATGCGACTAAGGCTTAAGAAAGATATTACGTAATAAAATTTAAGTTAACCATAGATGGTGAACCGCCCTAGTCGGTAAAAAACGAATGGGCTACATCTCTGCACAATTAATAGATTATACTCGCTTTCGTTACAAAAGAAAGCCCGATTAATGTAGTTTGTATCGTTACTCCTTTACAAGTGATGTAAACTGAGCGCTAACCGAAATTATAGTTCGAGAATGAAAACTGCACACAGAAATACGTGGAGTGGGCTAGATACTACGTAGATAAGAATCGGTAAGTTGACTTTTTTTTAGACCGCAGATTAATTATAGGTATAAATTAAATATTATTAGTAGGTATACCTACATCAAAAACAACTTAACAAATACACATTTTTGTATCTACCGATGAAATATGTTAATCACTCTATCTATATCAACAATATAAAACACAATAATACTGCTTACCGCTCTCTGCTTTTAAATTCTGCAAACGCTAACACCTATATTAAGGTTTCATTTAAATTAATAAATTCAAACCGCGACTCCATCCCACTTATGATTTACGACGCGTTTTGTTGACATAAGCTGAGGAACAATGAAGATATATCTGCTCCTGCGCCGGCGCAAGCTATAGTCGTGCAAACAAACAGCGCCGCTGTTTACCACAAGCACACGTCATAATATAACTATAGCTACTGTGAAGTTTCACCAGTATTTCTCATATTAGACAAATAAATAAAATTATTATAGTATTTATGTAGTAGGTAATATTTGTGAAGTACCTAGTTACTTTACAAATATTTGGCCACTTCAGTTACTTAAAAAAGTTTATAAAAATACTGGATCTATTCTTGTGAATAGTTGTTCGTTATTTTACCAAAAAATGTACGTATATATTTTTTTATTTCTCGCCACATTACAACCTACCTAACTATTATATAAAAATCTTGTGTAACAGTTTTAGTGTTTATACTCCTACGAAACGGCTTGACCGATTTTGATGAAATTTTAGATGTATATTCAGTAGGAACTAATTTTTACATTTTTTTCCTTTATATTTTATTTTTTTGTAAATGGCAAAACAACGTTTGCCGGGACAGCTAGTTTATTTATAAATTACAAGTTGGATCGAACTGCACATGGTGTGCGAATTTTATTATAATCGGTTAAGTGGTTTGGGAGTCCATTGAGGACAAACATTGTGACACGAGATTTATATATATTAAGAAGATAGCGACCCGCCCCGGCTTCGCACGGCTATATTATGCATGTAAATGTATCAAAATAAACCTTCCTCTTGAATCACTCTATCTATTAAAAAAACCGGATCAAAATCCGTTGCGTAGTTTTAAAGATTTAAGCATACAAAGGGATATAGGGACAGAGAAACCTACTTTGTTTTATACTATGTAGTGAAGATAAACTGCTTCCGTGTTTCTATATTTACCCAACAAACACCTGTAAACCTATACGCTACTTATACTGAGTAAAAGATAATAATATAAGGTATAATTTTGTAAATGTGCTTAGCAGAAAGTAAATTGAGCGTGAAATGATGACAGCCGCCGCCGGCACTCTGTCAAGCGCAATTTGGGTCAATTTTCGTCGCGGATCCCTCGCAGGAGCCCTTCCTTCGTCAATCTATTTATAAACGCTAATACCGGAAACCTGAAATGATATTTTCGAATAAACATCCGTTTCAGGTAAATGAAGATATCGAGGAATATCTTTTCGATTTGAGGCTTTATTGAATGTTGAATAAGTTTATAGATTCGTACGCAATGTAACTATAAAATCAATTACTAATTGCTGAAGATTCAGGCAAAGGCAACAGTTGAAGTTACATAGAAACGGGTCAACAGTTTATTGGCAGGGTGTGTGTTACGGACTTACGAATCACCAGCTAATCGTCAACGTATACCATAATGGAATTCGGTTATTTAAAATCATCGAGCACATACCCAATTTAAAATATTATTTCCTTACTAGAGTCTTTTTTTATTTGTTTCCACGTACAGACTTTCCTGTCCGCTCTTCCTTTATTCTAAGTATAGATAACCTTCAATAACTTGGTAGTTGTGGTAAGCACATAATAATATTTATGTAGGTACATTGTACCTACATGAAAAATGTCATAAAAATAAAACAACGAGACAAACAATTAATCAAGGTTTATCTTAAATAAACAAACAAGGACTCATGTCTTTGCCATGACACCTTGAAGCCATTTTTAACAGACTTTAAAAATACGTATTTTGCTAACTTTACTTTCTCTCTTCCAAGAATTTCTCTACAACCGATTAGGCCCTTCTAAGGTCAGTTTTGATCATCACGATAACTAGGTACATAGTTACCTCTTATAGAACAGCAACATCAATTTCATACGAAATGTTTTACTAATGAGTTAGAAAGCTGCTTGGAAAAATTGGTTGAAATTGGTACAATAATGATATTACATAAATGTATTACTTATTACCCAACTTATGAATACATATTTATTTACCGATGTAAGGAAAATTAACTTTAGGGTCGATAATTTTAACTGTACTTACTTGTACTTGTGTATGGGATGTTTTCCGCAATCAGACCCTTTTTAATTGGGTCATTTTAGTGAGAGGATGGAGTAGGCTTGCCCAGCACCTACTACCCTCTCATTAGTGGGTAGTAGGTGTTACTACCCTCTCAGCTTAGTCGACCATGTCCAGAGGAGAGAACTTGTCAATACTTCTGGAGCCAACTAAGCCGCGAGTTTCATCACGTTGTTTTCCTTCACTTTCATTTTAACTGTTTAGGTATGTTAATTAAAGGTCAAAGTAGCTGAATTGTGGCCGAAAGACGCGAGGAAGGCCTGTAGGCGGACCAGCTGCCCGCTGATGGTCAAATTATATTGTACTATCAGCGCTCCGCGGTTTCACCCGCGTAACACCCTATCCCGGATAAAAGTACCCTATGTTATTCCCAATGAATCAATGTATCCTCATACCAAGTTTCATCAAATCGGTCCAATAGTTTCGGAGCCTATTCGTTACAAACATAAAAACAAAAACACAAACAATCTTGTCTCTTTATAATATTAGTATATGTACTAGATCAGCAGCTGGCAACCAATGGATTCGCCTAGCACAAGACCGAGGGTGACGGTGAGATAGTCTACTATACCTAACAGAGGGTGAACTAAGTGCTAGAACGATGAAGTTAATTGAGGAGTAAGAGACATCTACATAATTAAAGCTGTCTGAGTAGTATCGTGTCTTAGGTTTGTCAAGTTTTTGACTTAATCCTCAGCATTTTGTAGATGATGGCTTAGGTATTCATCATCTACAAAATCATCTTATCATCACGTCTTGTGAAATGGTGTCGAAACAGTTGAGAATGATTTTAGCAACAATACGAAATTTGGCACAGGCATTGAATAGCGTGACGCTAACGATGTGACTTGCAAGTCTTTTAACTTGCAACTTTCGGGTTATTTTAACCATTTGTTTGGACCCAGTTACCATGGTAACGTTATGCCTAAACTTATTTGAACAACTACTATAGGTATTGATTAGTTAACTGCTATAGCGATAAGGTAACACTTTAGATTAGGCAATGGACAAATTATGTTAATTCACGAAATATCAAGGGCAAATAGGTGGATAAATAACTTTTGGAATACTTTTTTATTATTACCTTTTCCACTAATAATTAATTTAAGTAAGTTTTAGTACCTTTAAGGATTACAGAGTTTTTTATTCACTACTTCTATAGATATAAAATTCAAAGTTCTGGCTGACTGGCGGATTTATCAACGCTCAGTTCAAGCCAATGAACGGATGGGGCTAAGATTTGGCGTAGGCATATTATGGTGTAGGATCTTATCTTACATCGGGGGCTGACATAGTTAACAACACTTCGACCCAGTGGGATCATTTGTATTTACCCCTCAATGTTTCTTACTCTTCGAAGAAGTGGTCGATTAACGCAGCGATTCCACTAATAGGAAGAAACCTATATTCCTAGATGGTGTAGGATGGGCGTAGGCATCTGCTAAGAAAGATTTAGGAAAATTCAACCCCTACGCCGACGATGGAGTCAGGGGTAATAAATTATAATACTTAAGGCTGCATATGCTGCCAAACGCAACGCGCCAGAAATACCCGTCGCTTACAACTAACATTGTTGATTGTAACGAATGTGTTTTGTTTTTCTCAAAAGTGCTGAGATGGAATTATTATTGTAGGTGAAAATTTCTTTTCATTTCAAGGCTAGACTAGTTTTAATTCTTAATTTTAGGATAGCTTCAAAACAATAGGAAATTATGACACCAATATGTCGGTAAAAATCTCACCTACAATTCCATCTCAGCACTTTATAGAAAAACAAAACATATTCGTAACAATCAACAATATTCACCAACGATGGCGACCGGTGCCAGTAGTAACTATTTAGTAGGCTGTGTACGGTTACATATCATAATAACTAAGTTCAATATAACTATGTTCGAAATAACTACGGTCGATTCACATAAGTTCATAATACCTAACGGTCGATTCGGCTACACATTATAATAACTAAGTTCAAAATACCTATGTTTGAAATAACTACGGTCAATTCACATATGTTCATAATACCTAACGGTCGATTGAACTACTGTTTAATATACCTACCTAAGTTTGATTCAACTAAAATTAATTGAGCTAACGAACGATTGATCTAATGTACGAAACACCTACGGTTAAAAACAAATCCAATTTTATAAAATACACCCAACCACCATAACCAAGTGAAATAGGTAGAATTCGTTTCTAGCACTCGCCGGCCGCTGCCGCGGCACCGCTCGCTTCGCTCGCTCGGCTCGTGCGTTGTGGTCGCAATTCTAACATAAACCTAACCTATCCATGTCGGTTCTGGGTAGGAAGTTTTCCGGGTGGGTACTTATATGTTGACCCCATTTTTACCTATTTGACTTGGTTAGGGCAGCATATAAAGACCCATCCGGAACACCCCCTACCCAGAACCGACATGGATAGGTTAGGTTTATGTTACCACAACGCACGAGCCGAGTGAGCGAAGCGAGCGGTGCCACGGCAGCGGCCGGCGAGTGCTAGAAACCAATTCGACCCATTTTACTTGGTTAGGGAGCGTGTATTTTATAAATTTGATTTTTTTTTAAACCGTAGGAGAAAAACCATAGATGATTATTAATCGTAGTTGAATTGATTGTAGTTGAATTACCCGTAGGTGTTTCGTCCATTAGGTATTTTAAACAGTAGGTATTATGACTGTAGTTATTTCGAACATAGTTATAATGACCATAGTTCAATTAACCGTAGTTGTTTCGTACATTAGGCATTTCGTTCATTAGTTATTACAAAAATATGTGAAACAACCATTAGATATTTTAAACAGTAGGTATTATGACCGTAGTTATTTCGAACATAGTTATATTGAACTTAGTTATTATGATATGTAACCGCTGTGTACCAAGGTCGTTGGCGTATGATCTTTTGTTATTAGTGTTGTAATTATTTCGTATTAAGGGTTACAACCCCCTTAATACGAAATAATTACAACACTAATAACAAAAAAATATATACGCTATGAATTGAGAGCCTCCTCATTTTTTGAAGTCGGTTAAAAATGAAATTGGTACCCACAGATACCCCATATATGAAAGAGTCAGCTCAGTAGCTTTGCCAATGTAGCTAACTAGGTTTTGCTATTTTGATTTTGGAATGGTAAAATAAAAAAAAACCAAGTACTAACGTAACTGATTTTATGATGTAGTTATAAACTAAGCTCGCTAAATACGAAATACAAATACAACAAAAAAGAGGCCATAAATGAGAAAGTACCTTTTTAAAACAAAGAAAACCTGAAGCATAAAAAATGATAAGATAAAATTTGAGACAAGAAAAACTAAATTTAAAGGTACTTACCCATGTAGTCCAATATGTTTGATTATGCTAAATGAAGTAGACACTATGTAACTCCAGAAATGCCAATATCAGCAAAGAGATAAGCACTTGACTCCGAACTTAAATAAGGCTCCAGTTCCCAAGATGATGCATAAACTTCTATCAAGCTCTCATCACGACAATGTGCTATATTTTCTAAAAGAAAAATAAAAATACTTTACTAACATTCAAATGCATTAAATAATTTTAAAAAAACTACAGAGAGATCAATCGCCAAAGACATTTGAATAAATAAATAGTTATATGACTTAGATATCCTTTAAGTTTCAACTTTAAAGATTATAGTAGGTAAGTACCTATTTCTACATGCACATTCAAGCTTTTGTGCCTAGGCCTTTCCATTCTTCTTTTGGTGTTTGTGGCACACATTGACATCTTGTTTGAAACTTAACCTCCAACTTTCTTGTACAACAGTTGTTTCTATTATTTCTCCTATCACAGGACAGGCTTTCTGATTTCTGCCTAGTACCTATCGCCTACATAATTCCAAAACGCCTGTTCTAAGAATGTTTCCAACACAAGCAAGATTCTAGACACCTGCTTTAGGTGAAGTTTAAAGTCTTCTAACTCATCAATTTATCAAACAAAAATTATTAGAATGAAAACATTCCAAATATAGTAATTTTCGAACTCTACCGGGGGCTGCAATTATGCAGCCGACTGTACCTATTTTTTAAATGTAAATATTTTTGTAAGAATTAAACAATTTTTCATTTGTATGTAATTCAAGTCTGCACTAAATTAATTTGAAATTCAAAGAAAATTAAGTAAGAGCCAACCTTAATAGCCCAGTTTCTTAGGGGCCAACTTGACGACAAACTAATATTAACTTACCTGTTACTATTATTTTCAACCTGTATTCTTTCTCCATTGAATTATAGATTTTATCAATATTCTCAGATATTTGTCTTGCAGTCCAAGTAGAAATGACTGGAGCATCAAATGGTGGTATTTTAGCGAGTGCTTGCACTTGGGTTTGTATTAGTTTTGTTGCTGTAAATAGATTGTAGGAGAAGTTATAAGTACTATGTTTTAGTTTTCTGGTAAAATCCAGACAGATTTGTTAGTTATCTGTACACATTAGGGTGTCACTGTCATAAATGTAATCACTATCAAAATTCTATCTAGAGAAAAACAATTTAAGTAAGTATTTTAGTTGGAAATGATTTCATGACTATAGCCGGTAAATACGAGTTTCTTGTTTGCAATGTTTATCAGTATTTTTATTTTAGCCATTTTGTACGAGATATCGTAGAAAACCAGTATTTACTGATTTTAAACAACCATCTTAGTTTTATTCCTGCGTTGTTAAAAAAGGGATTTTTACCATTACTTATAAGTATAAAACTAAACTGGTAGATAAACTTTAAAACATAGTAAATAAGTATTTACTATGTTTTAGAGTTTATATTCATAACTGTAAAAACATGATAAATTATCCCATTTATACTAATAGTAGCGACTCGTCCCGGCTTCGCACGGCTATATTATGCATGTATTATACATATAAACCTTTCTCTTGAATCACTCTATCTATTAAAAAACCGCATCAAAATCCGTTGCATAGTTTTAAAGATTTAAGCATACATAGGGACAGAGAAAGCGACTTTGTTTTATACTATGTAGAAAGAGGAAAGATTTTATTGTTTGTAACAAATCGGCTCTGAAACTACTGGACTGATTTAGATGAAACTTGGTATGAGGATATATTGATTCAACAGGAGTAACATGGGCTACTTTTTATCCCGATATTTCCACGAGATCGGGAGTTACGTGGGTGAAACCGCGCTGCGCTGGTAGTTATAAATAACTTTATTGTAAGTTTTATAACAATGGATATCATTTAACCTTCAACAACATCCTTCAGGCTATCAAGAATTTCCACCAGGTTTTCCATCAACGGCTTCAACTGGCTCGGAAAGTAATCATCATTGCATTCGTACAGCTTCAATGAGGAAACTGCCCTGAAGAACCTGGTGCCTTTATCACGCAACCGGGACCAATCTCCCAGTAATCCATGGAGGTTTGATACGTGAGAAAATACTGTTTTCGAGATGCCGGGCTGGTTTTTGTTTGGTGATAGGAATTCTAAAAGTTATAAACCGATTAATAAATGTGCAGTTTGGATTATTGAGTAAGTTTAGAGAAGGTTTATAAGAGTTCGTGTTCTGACATAACCTCTAAACTTACCTCTCGGTAGAAATTGAGATGATTCAGCTGTCGGAGTCTTGGACATGGTTGTCACTTTATTACAAGTGTCTATTCTATTTTATGTTTTGATTATTGCATTGTATTATGGTTAATTGTACGTTATTTATTAAAATTATTTGATGTAAACAAACAAAAATTCTGCGAAAACTGCAATGACGATGTTAATGACCTTTTGACATTGGCATTAGCACATTTTGGCACTGACAATTAAAATAAATATGACAGTAACACTAATTATTAGGCCAAATGCATAGTCCAAAGTTTTGTGATTTTAAAAGGTAAAGAAAGTGACGACGACGAGACGTCCATAATTTTTTTCTTGTTATAATATAGAGACGTCCTTAGTTTTCTTGTAATGATTTATAATAATTCTAAGATTTTGTAGAATTTTATTTCTAGGAATTTACATAAAATGTAATTATTTCATGAACAACAATCTGTTTTTATTTTATTTTTTACGTAATTATAGTGGACTACAAATGCGGCTGTAAACAAAGTTCTTTTATCTGTGGTGGTTGGTCAATTAAAAAAAAGTAAAAAACATCAAATGAGCAAATGAGCGTGGAGGTTTAGTTTTTTGCTTTTCGGTTTTTCTAAATTAAAAAGCTCTCCCTTATTTAAAACGCAGTGAAAATAATAACTAGAAACCAGCAAAATATTATCTATATTTTTATAACCATGGCTGGACCGTTGCAAGATGTTGTTGAAGAAGATGCCGCAGATTTGCAATTTCCCAAAGGTAATATAACTTGTATTTTCATTATTTTGAAGCTCTATTTATACTAAAATTATATAAATATACAGTAGATATTTAATCTCTATATTTTCAGAATTCGAAAATGCAGAAACACTTCTAATATCCGAAGTGGATATGTTGCTAGAGCACAGGAAAGCTCAAAATGAGTCCGCAGAAGAGGAGCAAGAATTCTCTGAAGTGTTCGTCAAAACTCTTACTTACACTAATATGTTTAAAAAGTTTAAAAACAAAGAAACTATAGCAGCTGTGAGAAAGTAAGTATATACTACAGTAGGCCTGCCATACATCCCTGTTCTTTAAGATACTAAAGTCTCAAGTCTGCCACAATTCATATGCAGCTAAGATTTTACTATACATTTGTTTTCGGCCACATTGTTATTCTCCCTCAGTTTAATATACCAAAAGGCATCAAAATTGTTTCAGATATTTATCCTAGAAGACTACTTTCATTCACAATAGTGTTTAACTATTCCATCTGTTGTCTGGCAACCATAACACAAGCCAAGTTGCTAGAGGTTACCTAGATTGTACTGTGTAAAATTCCCTGCAATATTTATTCCTAGTACGTACCTAATTCTGCTCTCAGAATATATTTTAAATCTTACATTTTCATTTCCAGCCTTTTACAAAGTAAAAAACTACACAAGTTTGAAGTTGCGAGTTTAGCAAACCTATGCCCCGAGACGCCAGAAGAAGCAAAAGCTTTAATTCCATCATTAGAAGGCAGATTTGAAGATGAAGAACTTAGGATATTATTAGATGACATACAGACAAAGCGCAGTTTACAATATTAGGTACTTAATTTTTCTTATATTATACATAATACATATTTTACAAATGTCTGTCTTAACTCGTAAGTAGAAAATGATCTTACACATTCCACCTTGTATTAGTATATGGGCCGTACTATACCTCTTTAGTTGGGTCCTCTTTGTGTGAGGATGGAGTAGGCTTGCCAAGCACCTATAATAACCTCTCAGCTAAGTCCACTGTGTCCTGAGAAAAGAACTTGTTAATACATCTGGAGCCAACTAAGCCTTTACCATTATGAGCAATGTCAAGGTGAAAGAGTACCAAAAATGTTTTTGGTGCATAAAACTATAACTGCCATGACTATGTCTAAGGTTTTTTTTCATTTTCTAATTATCATAGTAATTAAGATTTAAAAAATATAAAAAAACAAAACATAGGGGCATGGTCATTGCAGTTATAAGTTTTATGCAACAAAAATGTTTGTGCTAGTGTCATTATCCAGGGAGGAAACAGTCATGTTTGTATGGAGAGAGCGCCATGTACCCTTTCCTCTTAATTTTTCCAGAAAAATCCACCTCATGGTTGATATGACAATTGCTCTATATTGGAATGAAGGTACACACTGGCTAAATAGACTGACTCTATAGATCAAAAATCAATAATCTGCTTCCAATGAATTTGTTTGCTACAACTTATAAATAAATATGGTATGAAACTTTATGTTTTGTTTTCCTTATACCTATCATTAAAGCGAGTTAAGTTAGGTATGTAAATAAAAATCAGTATTTTTAAATCAGTCTGTATATTGGATATGTTTGCAATACAGCAAAATGCATTACAGTGAAAACAGATAAGTGATAAAATATTGGAAACAAAAATAGTTAATTAGAATTTCTTCTCTGAAACAAAACTTATAATAAAACCATTCTTATTTTACTTAAATTAGATTCTATTAATATTGATGTTAATTAATGCCTCTAACTAAACAAGCCCTTTGTTAAACATGTAAAAAAACTAAACGAATTTTTATTATAAACCTCAACAATTTTAGTTAACTAAAATTCAACAACCCTTCGATAATTTCCTTAATTTCTAATTTTGTTGCCTAAACATTATTCATTAACAAAATGCCAAACAAGGGGCTTGCTTAAATTATAAACTTATCTCAATGGGCACTTTTGGTTTAGTTTTAATGTTAGTATATAATCTAATATCGTAGTAATAAAACATTACAAACTTATCATTTGTCTAAAAGCAAACTTGAAAAATAAAATTAATCATCTATAAAATAACTATCGAATCTAAGGTCCTAGCAAATTTACTTTATGTTACATCTCGCACATCTCCTACCCTGAACATGTACTTTAAAAAGTTTTTGTTTTCAAGCAGAAATGTTTCATGAGTGCTGCAGATTGCCACATGTAAACAATCTTTATTAAAAGTTTGAAGAGACCCCTGCTATCCTGTGTTTTATTAAGTATCAAAGGATCCTTTCAATAGCACACATTGTTTAACAGCTAATCATTTTGGGCCATTTACTAAATATTACTAGATCTTAGATTAGGTAACGTCATCGGGAGAGGCTTACAATATAAAATCCTAAATTACAACCTGGACCTGTGACATGTCTAATATTATTAATTAGTAAAGCATTATATTGTTTTGAATTCCAAGTATCAGGACATCTAGAAGCGATATGGAAGCAGTAAGGAAGCGACGCGCTAACATAACCACCAAGCATACAGTATAAATACATAGATACAGTAATTACACTCTCATGTGTTAATGGTGCAACATAATAGAACAGGTATCAAGATTAACAATCAAGTTTAAATGGAACACTTCACTTGTATATTAGTCAACATTATAGCTATTACTGCACTTTGAAAACATTTTACATAGAAATCCGGATTTGAAATACTGGCTCGGCTTTTCTTGTTCTGTTTTGCATGATACATACAAATGACAACTACTAATAGAACAGTGGCATTTACATATAATCTAAAGACATTTTAATAAAATAAAAATTACATCAAAATAATTAACGGTATCAAAAAATTATATTTAGCCTTTATTGTTCAAAATGTACAGTGTGTTCTGTTTTGAGTAACGATTTTTGATCCTTTAGTGTTCTTTTGCATTACCATCAGGCAGTGGCGTAACATTAAGGTGGCGAAATGGTCACAAGCTTAGAATTATTTCCTCTAAGAATGTTTTCTGTTCAGAAATTCTTGTCATTGGCGATGGGCAAAAAGTTAGGCCACTACCAGCAGATTATTGTCAGCAGCGATTACAATCGCCAGCTATCATCGATAGGTATTTGCGAACTTCAAACCACTATGAGAACATAGTTATATGAAGGGTGCACATTAGTGCACAAGCATATCAACGACAGCTAGCACTCGCAATCGCTAACGTATTATAGGAATGTGGGTTACAGTAAATCTATTTTATTCGTGGTCTGTCTGCCATCCATAGTGCGTATATAAAACAATCGCATTCAAAACACCCTGTACCTCTGCCACAAGTCAGTTACTCACTTACAATCACTACACAGCACCTTCGATGATAGCTCACAACTGGTGGATACTGTTCACTTTGTGCGTACACCCTTATCGGGGACCTGAGGCCTCAATTCTCGGGACACAATTACTTTCCCGTTAAACAAATCAATGAAAAATAGCTATTAAAATACACAAAATACAATAAACCATGCAAGAAAAATCTTTGTTTCAAACATGTTCTTTGTTGAAAATTAACTATTAAAAAGCAGACTTGCAAAGGCCTTTTAATGCTGAGTGGTAAACAACCTGTACCATAAAGCCATGCTGATCCAATAGTGATTGAATCGCTGTTTGTTTCATAATTTGTTGAATGAGGCCCTTACATAAAATCAGTTCCCTTCACCAGTTGTCGAGCTACATCAACATTCAGCATCAGACAACATCTCTCCATTAACATTATCACATTCATTATTGAATAATCAATAGGTACTAAGAATGGGAAAAATTACCATACATACTAAATTCAAATTTCCAAATTCGACATACATTATCTTATCATAATGGCTCCTAATAAACAATTTTGATTTGAGCAACGTCAAGATTTAATATACTATATTAGAATGTATCCAAAGGTGAGCCTTCAAAAATATATATATCTGCTGTCGTTTAGGTACAAAATGTTACAAAATAATTGCATGTCCAAAAGCAGATCTATGTATTGTGTAATTTGACAATATATTTATGTTTATCAGTCTCGATAATGGAAAATGCATTTTGGCCAAAAAGAGAGAACTAACCGGGCCGGCGTGGTCCTTCCCTCAAAATGATACATAAACCAATAACTCTATTTAACCCAATACATATATTGATAGAGAGACAATATACCGAAACAGCTTTCTATGATATTCGAGACACAAAAACAATATTTATTTAAGAATTTAGTATGTAACATGACAGGCACTTTAAAATACATTTTGTATAAAATTAAATCAGGATACTTGTATCAAAGTTCGAGTAAATATATAAATTCAGTCTGATTTCTTTCACTTTGCTCTACAGTAATCCTCAATTTAAAGCTTTTTGCATTAGAAAAGTTTCTATCAACTGATATGACCATTACTTTTGCTTTGTCCCAGATATTTGGTCCGAAAATAACTAAAACAATAATCATAAGCTTACACTTACATTTCTTCTAGATGTAAGTTACATGAATTTGTTAGTATTTTATTTATTGTATGCGCATTGAAACAAAAGTATATCAAATACCAACTAATATTATATCTGTAAAAGTTTGTTTGTTTCTCTGATGACCAACAAACAACACACAAGTTAGCTGTCAACCAAACAAGTTAGTTTTTATAAAGTGAAGTCCCGAGGTTTAAACCGCGTAAAAAATAAGCCTGTGTCCTTAGGCTTATTTTTTACGCGGTTTAAACCTCGGGACGCTGCTAAATAATACATAAAATGAGATCAAACATATCCCAGTCATGACGTCAAAAATTAAGTTTGAGTAATGAGTCATTAAAAATACATTATAACGTAAAAAAAATTAAGAAACCAATATTATGAAAAGTGTAGTCTTAGACACTGTCCACTCGTACATTGGTTTTCCGAAAAAAACCATGCAAATATTAAAACTTACGAAAGCAAATTAATTATGTTATAAAAAAGTAAATTAAATTTTATAGGTCTATATACAGGGATATTTGCATGATTTTACATAATAAGTTTATGTGATACTCGCTTTGGTTACCTTTTACGAATGACAAAGTATTATTTTAATGCAAATAATTTGATAAAGAAAGAATGATGAAAGAAAATAATACAATGGGGTGTTTCAATGTCACTCATGTTTTGTTTAGAAAATTGACAAATATCCAATAAATTCCGAGTATACATGGACTATACATGTCACTATTTAATTTAACAATCGCTTATTATTGTCACAACAGATTAAACAGTATAGTTGCCACACACTCGGGTATAGTCGAAGTTGCAATGGTACGTAAATAGTACATCTGCGAGGGGGCAAGGACCCTCTTGTCATTTAGACACAGAATAGATAAGTAGAAATTATACTAGAGGTTGCCTAGCACTGGGGTAGGTCTCGACGCACACAACAGCTCGAAATAAAACAGATAAATTGTGTGGAAAATCAAGTCTTATGTTGCTGCGATATTGAGGCCGGGGTTAAGGGAAATTTCACACTTTGCTAGTGGGAGAGACTGGACTGCATGGTACTGACAGAAATTAGACTCAGGACTCTAGGTGACGTTAAAAGTCTTCCAAAAATTTTTGAGAAGCCACATCTAGTTGCAAAATTTATGGAAGAGCTGGGCTGGTGCTCCCCCTGACAATTGCGGTAAACAGCCCGTATACAAGTTCAAGTAGTGGGAGAGACAGCTTCAATCTTCAGTACACTAAATTGGCTTGTATCTCAGGCACTACTGCTCAACAACCGAGCCACACTAATAATATTCCCTATGGGCAGATGCTCGACTATATACTATGCCCCGATTCGATGACACTCCCCAGCTCGGCAGTGCCCAGCGGCGTCGGTCGTGGGCCGCGGCTACGTTTGAGTGCAATTGAATCGAGCCACAATATGTAGTCATATTAATTCATGTGCTAGCTAGCTCAGTCTGGCAAAGTCGTAAAAATATAGTTGTCATATCTATAGTATTCGTCTACTTATATATTCTGTGGGGATCTAATGTTCAATCAATGTGTGGGTTCTGGCGGGGAACGTGGCGGCGGCGACGGTTGCAACGGCTGGAAGGCGGAGCCCAGCGACGGTCGCAGCGTGAAGCCCGGAACCGCAGGTTTCATTACTTGGGCCTCCATATACGCGCCCTCGCCCGCTTTCAAATTCACCTGAGATAATAGAGTTTATTTAAATTAGTTTAAATCTATGTCCAAAAGCCGCTGAATATGCGCTGTAAAATATATGAAACTAGCGACCCGCCCCTTCGCACGGCTATATTATGCATGTATTATACATAGAGTGACCGCATAAGGGTGCGTTTCCACTGACGCGGAGTGGAGAGGAGCGTCCGTGAATTGGCCAATCAGAGTGCTTGAAATCTCCGCTCCGTATCAGTGAGCACTGTTGATTGGCCAGTTCATGGTCCGCTTTTCTCCACTCCGCACAGCTCCGCGTCAATAGAAACGCACCCTTAAAATCCGTTGCGTAGTTTTAAAGGTCTAATCATACATAGGGACAGACAGCGGAAAGTGACTTTGTTTTATACTATGTAATGATAATGACAAGTATCACTCTATATGACGAACTACATCCATTTGGTGGATTTATATTTAGTTTTGAAAGGCCTTTGTTTGCATATTCAGCTCGTTAACTTTCTTATTGAAATATGAACTAACCTTTTCACAACCATCCGGAGGTTCGCGGGCGAAGAAACGGTTTATTTGTGGCGATGTCCCCAATTTGGAGCCATCTAGATCCGGCGACGAGCAAACACTGCCACCTGAAACATACCACAACTTATTTTAAAGAAAAAGTAAAACATAACTTAGTAGGTTTCTGCAGTAGAGGAGCGGTGCCGGGGTATAACACGTCAATAGAGGCGCGATTTATTGTCAGCTCTCTCTCTCAAAACTACCAACAGGCTTCTACTTCAGTTGGGTGTATCTCAATATTTCCATTATGAATTTCCATTTCCACATACTGGGACAGCTTATCCCACTATACCCATTGCTGGCGGTGGCGACAAAAAGACCGCTAGTTTTATTTATTTATTCTATTGATTAAATTCTCAATATTTCTTTAAAATTTTATTTAACAGGCCGTCATTATTATAAAAAAAAAACAGATTCTCAAATAACACTGTCTGCTTTCCGAATAAAATAAAATAAAATAAATAAATAAATAAACACAACTGCGTTTTTTTTTGCCGCAATTGATATAATGGGATATAATTTGGAAAAACGCAATCCCACTTTTTCTATTTTATATTTCCATGGAAATAGTGGGATACAACCCTTCAGTTTTCTATAAAATTTTCTACCTACATAAAATATTACAACTAATAAAAGCGGTATTGTGTCAAACATGCTGGAGTCCACAAACCGGTCTACCTAATATTTTGGTGCGTAACTAACTTATTTTGAAATGGGTTCGCACTACGAGCGCTCACACTTGTTGCGAAATGACGATTAGATGATTGCGTTTCAAAAATATATTGAAAAAGATAATTAAGTGTACATACCCAGTAGAGGCGTAATGCGGGCCATAAAATTCAAAACTGATCAATGGTTTATCACTGATGTGCTAGTGTTGTACTTTAACATTATTTTATTTAAACAACTGGTAAGAAAGAAAAAAGTCAATAAATAATTATTAGTATAATAATGTTTTTTCCCGTAAACTGCATCCCGTAAATAGTAAAGTAAGTATTGATTTAAAATGAAATACTGAATCATTCAATAAGCTATGCCACCAAAATCGATAGTAATTAATTGTTTGCTCAATTCTGATGATTTTATAACCAAAATAAACAACATTTTCTCTCAACTGGGTATGAGCTTGATGTCCAAAGCTTAATATTTTGCAGAAATTAACTTCACACTTAGGTCAAAATAAAGAGTGTTACATATTTCTGTCTCAAATTATGATCAGACAGTCTTATTCTAGCAAGGTCTCAAAGTAACGTATGTAGTTAACAAAACGCAATCGACCATCGTCTTTCACCTGGTAGAGTAGTGTTTGCGCCCTAAAAGCTTTGAATGAGTTGAGTTGACCTGCAGCAACGGCCAGCAGTTCAGATGATCCATCGCTGGAAAAGGACGCTCGCGATGGTGGATCTAAGCCACAATTCATCATTTAGTCACATATTATAAATCAAGATAAATATATATTTTCGTTGAATATTAAACTGATTAAAATAAATTGAAACCTCTCTAAAGTTTGTTTGCTTGTTCTCACAGGTTTTTAAGAGGAAAGGGTACCGGCGCTCTTTTCATACAAACGTAGTCGACTGTTTCCTCCCTGGATAATGACAATAGCACAAATATTTTTGCATAAAATCTATAACTGCCATGACTATGCCCCTGGAGGAAAAAGTCGACTACGTTTGTATGGAGAAAGCGCTGGTACCCTTTCCTCTTAATGATCAAACCGCGGGGGGTAGATAGTAATAAAATAATGATAAAGTCAAATAGAAAGACTATAGTAAGATGAAAGCAGTATATCCTAGAAACAACAAAATACAAATTAAAAATTAACTGGATGGATAGTGATAAATAAATACAGTAAAATTACAATTTTTCTATATTCATATCTTGTCTTTTTTTAAAGCCCACCAAAGACTTAGATAATAAATATTATAAATGCAAAATATTGTTTCCTTCTAAAATTATATCTAAAAATCTGGCATCAACCATCAGCAATATTATAAACCAGCAGCACCCCATGGGTTCACCCATAAAATACCCCGACTCCTTTTTGATTCTCAGAATTACACATATTCTCATACCAAGTTTCATGAAAATCTGTTGACTAGTTTGTTTGCCTTTCACCCTATGCATATACACTAGTGAACTAAAATCCGACAGTGTAGTTGTACTTCTTGTACTTGTATACGGGCTGTTTTCCGCAATTAGACCCTTTTTAATTGGGTCCTTTTTGCGTTAGGATGGAGTAGGCTTGCCCAGCGCCTACTACCCTCTCAGCCTATTCGACCATGTCCAAAGGAGAGAACTTGTCAATACTTGAGCCAAATAAGCCGCGGGTTTCAGCACGATGTTTTCCTTCACCGTAAGAGCAATGTCAATTAGAGCACATTTATTTTTAAGAAAAAAATCATCAATGCACGGCCGGCCTGGATTTGAACCACCAACCTTCAGAAGTCGAGGTATCTACCACTAAGCCAACACCGCTCTTGCGGTTACGACGGCGTAGTAAAAGTGATGTACTTATACCTGAAGAGTGAGCAGTGTGGCACAAGTCGTGCGGAGTCTGCGTGTTGACGGAGCGCCGAAGTAATTCAGCGAGCGGCGCACGGTGACCTTCCGGCGTTACCTGTAACAATAACAAGTAGTAAGTTACGAGGAAGCAGTTATTGGTAAAAAAAACTTCATCATCATATCAGTTGCAGGACTTCTACGATGTCATGGACCTATCCAAAAAATTTGCTTTAAGCTTTTATGCCTAATTGATTGCACACAACAAATAAGCTTTAGGTTCTTATGTAATTATAAATAAATATAAATATTGCAGGACATTCTACACTTTGCCATCTAGCCCCAAGCTAACTAGACTTGTGTTATGGGCGCTAGACAACGGATATACTACTTATATACTTTTCTTTTGTAAATATATCCTTATAATACATAGAAACAACCAGACCACAGACAAATATTTAAGCATAAATACTTGTCTGCGGCGGGAATCGAACCCGCAACCCTGTGATTGGCAGTCCGGCATGGTGACCATTGTGCCAACTGGGTCGTCAAATTGATTGCAAATAAATACCAGGCAAAAAAAAAGGACTTCTACTGCTGAAGTTCCAGAGTGATTGGTTACATTTTAAAAAAGTATAAACTTTAATTATTATCATGTATAACTAAGAAAACTACTGGAATATTCAGCTTTCAAATAAAACAAAAAAAACCGGCAAAGTGCGAGTCAAGTTGTACGGGAGCCCTACTTAAATATTTTTTTTCTGATTTTAGTATTTGTTGATAAAGCGGCAACATAAATACATAATCTGTGAAAATTTCAACTGTAGCTATCACGGTTCATTCATGAGATACAGCCTGGTGACAGACAGACGGACAGACAGACAGTGAAGTCTTAGTAATAGGGCCCCGTTTTTACCCTTTGGGTACGGAACCCTATAATTCATACAGAAATTGGATCATTCTTTCTGGAGCTACAAAAACACATACACAGATGTACTGAGGTTACAATATAGTGAATACTTTTGTCTTTTAATTCAAGGTCAAAATAAGAGTCGATATAAATCCGTTGACATTATCTTACCTTATCCCTAAGTCGATCAAGGTGTGGCGTCTGCGTACCACTGGCTGGATAGAGAACGAGTCGTTCAATCTCTTGGTTTAACCCTTCGACTGATGACCGAGCTGCCCTGAGAGGCACACCACTACTTCCAAAACGAAAACCTAAAAAAGAGTTAAGTAAAAATAATACTCACAAAAATCTCTTAGGAAGTACTTTGGAGCACCATGGGGTATGGTTATAATAAAGGGTACTCAAGAAATAAGTCCAAGAACTATTTCATTAATGTCTTCAAAGCTTTCTTATCTTTTCAAAGCTTTGAGTAAGAATTAAAGGCATAAGAGTTTCCTTAATTCCTCCTATAAAATGACCTTAACTCAATCTCAAATTAACTCCCATACCTAATATATTTTGTCTATAAATATATTATCCTTAATAAAATTAGAATTTTCTAAAGAGATACAATCTAAACAATATGTTCTATTAGAAGATCTTTAAAGAAGGTTTTAATATGGGATATTTTGGGCTTTCCTTATTGACATATTCCATCTTATAATTGGGGACTTATTTATAGAACCTGTAAAATTATATATAACTAGCTGCGACCCGTGGTTTCACCCACGTAAGTCCCGATCACGTCAGAATATCGGGATAAAAAGTAGCCTATATGTTAATCCAGATTTCTAGCTATCTACTTAAAGAGTTTCATCACAATTGGTTCTGTAGTTTTTGCGTGAATTAACAAACATATACACACACACTCACAAACTTTCACATTTATAATATTAGTAGGATAGGATAAATAATAAACGGGATTAAAACGCGATATTGATCACATTTTTTGGGGCAAATATACTATTTTAACTTTGATAGTTAAATGAACCACTTTTTTTATATGGATTTTAAACTAACATGTCCTATAGGACCCGCAAAAGGCTAAACTAATAATGTAAACTTACTGTCTAACTTGCACATGGTTGAACTCAAGGTGTGGGCCGAGTAGTCTCCAGAGGCCGAAGGCTTGTGAGGCCTCTGCAGACGACTGCGTAGCAAACGATCAAATTTATCATCGTCAGACCCTCTGGATGAACGCCCTGAGGTTCCACCACCTTCGTCTGTCTGTAATATTCAATAAAAAACAAAAATAATAACATACATAACTTATAAACATAGCCACCAGATTGTACAAAACAAACACCCTTGTCTTGTCAAGTCTCGAGGTGCTGTCATTTTGCCAGCACTGACATCTATCAACTTCACCACCTGGCTCGTTAGCAGCTGAAATGGGTATCGTTTTGTGCGAATTCTGTTGAGCGAACACACGCCACCACCTACTACACAAGGCCGCTATGGAACCAATATTTTTATTTTCTAAAGATATTTCTTTCTAGTCTAGGTATTTTTGTTAGTATGTACGGTCGGCAGCATAATTGTAGACTGTAGAGTTTTACATTACTATTTTTGTTTAATTAATTCATGAGTTAAAAAACTTTAAACTTCAACTAAAGCAGGTGTCATGTGAATGTTTGTGACGTCAATGTTTTCAACACCAACTTACTTGTGTTGAAAACATTCTTATAACAACCATTTTGGAGCTCTACTATAATTAGCTCTAAATTATCATAACTGACAGGAAATCAAATACATACTTGTGTAGACTTATCAACTTGTAGTTGGCCTGCATGTAGATAGTAGTCTCTTGGCCATTGACCCTTGTGATACAGGGTATCCAAGGAAGCAGTGCGTCTGATGCTAGCACCAAACCGTCCTTTACCTGAAAATTTAAATCACTCATTTATCTAATATTTAAACAAGCAATTCTTGTATAGTATTATGTGTCATCAGGATGTCAGACATGGCTCCAACAATTTTTTTTCATGAAATTTAGTATGCGCGGGGGGGTATGAATCTACTAATATAAATAGAGGTAACGTTTGTGAGAATGTAGGGGGTAATCTCCGAAACCAGTGAACCGATTTGGATGAAATTTTGCAGAAATGTTTTGGGGGTAGGTGAGTGTCAAGCTATTTTTTATCCCGGTATTTTCACGGGATCGGGACTTACGAGGGTAAAACCGCGTAATTAATATATGTATAGTTTTTATTTACAAAAAACTATAAATAATTTTACAACCTACCTACATATTATAATAATAAATCAAGTTCTGTAAATTACATTTTATTTGGGTAGCTGGTTTTAGCACTTAGATAGAATTGTTTTAAGTTTTTATAGTGATGTAGATTTTGTATTCAGTTTATTTTTATAAAAATCTAAATTTAAGAAAAATAAATGAATGAGTGAATCAAGGTCAAATGGGTTTAATATGGACCCATTTGACCTTAATTCACTCATTACCCAAAAGGCTGGCTGAGTTGGCTAGTAGAATGGTGATGGTTATCCACTGTCCAAGATAATAACCAGCCCTTTGGTCACCCCAAGCTAAAACTAGTAATCCTGAAAGATATTTATCACATTTTAGGGTGTTTGGTTACCATTTTTTTAAATCTACAGTCAAGATTTGGTATCTACTACAAGCAAAAAGTTTGTGCTTTTAGAAAAAATCTAACCCTTTGCGAATCATAAAGGCAAGCAAGCAGAGCAACAAACTTTTAACTTATTGAAATGATAAACATGAATTATTATTGTTGCATATTAATTTGAAGTTATTTATTTATGTGGTTTATGATATTAGATAACTGATTACTATATTTTAGAATAAGGGTAGATTTAAATAATGACAAGCCATGTGCTTTCAATCAAATTTTCCGGTTTTTCTGAAGTTTATAATTTTATGGCAGTCTAAATAAAGATTGTACAGGGTTTCAAGGTTATTTTAGGCTTGTGGTAAATATGACCCATAGATACCTTTGTAATTGACGGCTCCAGGACTTCTTTGACCAGACATTGCATGATCTGGCGATATCCTCGGCCACACATTCGTGGGAGATAACGTGGGACTATTATTGCTGGCGTTCTTCTTGAGGCCGCCGCTCTGTTTCATCACAGACGACACCGGTAGGGTCGCCCTCATCGGGCCTTGCTTCGCCACTGGGCAATCCACTTGCTTCCGCACGCGACCCGACATTTTCCCCAATATTATAACCCAAATAACATAAAAACCTGACGAACGCAACGATTAATTAACACAACACAAGAAATACACAAGTTTATTTGCCGACGCCGTTGTGCATTCTCTTTGTACTGTAACTTCGTACACTTTAGAAGTTGCCGAAGCAAGTTTCACGTATTATGATTATGCAAATGGACGCTTCGCAAAACGATCCAAAATTAAAACAGTCTGTAATAATCTAATAACCACATATTACATAAAAACAAAGTTACAAAGCGGACGAGTCACATTTTTTCTACACAATGGATGAATGAAGCTGACAGCAGTTGACAAGGGACATCGCGCCATCCTTTTTTTGTTGTTTTCTTGTTTATCACGTATTTTTCTTGTAAATAAAACTTTTGCTTCTTTTGGTAAATGATTAGACTTCTATGGAATCACTTAAATAATAAATTAAAGCGTTAATAAATGAATTATTTCGAATAAATTCAATAGTATTGCATTTTAACAGCTGATTACTCCGCCATGTCAACTTTTCTAAAAATTGTCTATGGAAATTGAAAAAAGAAAAAGAGTTTGGCGTTGGTTTGGCACAAGCACGGGCACAAGACAGTCTTTGGTCAATTTTAGCGGGAATAAATGGCTGGTGAACGTGCATTCCGTTTTGACCATTTGACCAAGAAAATCAAACTTTCTAGGTTTTGACCAAGAAACTTAAAATAGAAGCAATCAGGGGAGGGCCAATACGCGAGCGGAGAGAGATAGATCTTTTGAAATATCTATCTCTGTCTCTGTTTTAGGGTGACCAGACATATTTGTGCAGATGAAAATTAGACGCACAAGCGATACAGGTTGTGCAGCGAATGGTGAGCGCTGGCGGAAATTGGTGGGGATGGTTTGCGCATGTACAATCGCGCACAGAATTATTACAGCCAAACCGTCATACTTTGTTTACATACCGTATATGATTTTGCTCAACCAGAAAAACATTCATTTACTATTTACCTACTATTACTATTAAACAGTATATTTATTCACTGTAATTTACACTATTAAACTATAGATAGACTACTAATATGGAACTCAAATTAAATAAACATATTTTTTGGTGTCTTTTAATGTAATTACCTTTTAATGAAACAACTACCTATTGACTACTGATCTTCTATTGATCGATAATCTGTCACTGTCACTTTAAACTGTCAGATTGCTGTTAAATCTATATTTTCTATTGTTTTTGGCGCGAACTTCAAACCACGGAACTAATACTGTCCTGTACATTTACTGAACAAAGGTACGAACATGGATTTCTATGCCTTCATGCACCAATGATTACCAGTTTTTCTGTATAAAGTTGAATTTTCGATCTGGGTAAAGTTAGCTACTCGGCTGCAATGTTAACCGAGTGATGGTAAATTTTTATGTGCGCGACAGTACTTAGACGTGCGGGAGCGGGACAGAGCGCGGCTAATGACGTGTGTGCGGAACAGAGAGCTATGATGTGAGCAACTGACCCTCCCTTCGCTCCTGTCCCCCCGCCCAAACAGACCTAAAAATTGACTTCTGCGCATACCCCTTCCACTTTCCGCCAGCGCTCACCATTCGCTGCACAACCTGTACATACACAAGCAATTGGCCATATTATCAACTTCACCGCACCGCCATATTAAAAATGTATGAAGAAACCGCCGGGCGGTCTGCTCTGCCAGCTGAGATTGAGCTGGCTGAGAGGTGAAGGTTAAAATAGCTAAGATATTTTTACATTTTAACTTAGGAAACAACAAGATCTTCCTGGTTTAAATTGCAAAGATAATTCAGCGATTTTCACTCTATGAAAATAAGAACACATAATTTCCTCATGTAATTTTATATTTTCAGAAATATTTAACTAATAAAATCTGCAGATACATAATATTATTATTTCAAATATATAAGATACTAAATAATAAAGAAATTATCACATCACATAAGGGCAGGTCAGTTAAGACTCAATGCACCTCAACCAATGACTAAATATCTACACTTACATAACAGATATTTAATCGATAAACACATGAAAAGATGAAATAAAATAATCCTTTTCTACAGAAAACAAATAATAATAATCCACAGACGGAATAGTACCTATTCTACACACTTATAAAATACTAAAGGTCGGATGACATGAAGCCAGTACTATAGCCATTATCCAATCAGCATGCTGATTCACAAACCGTCCGAAGGCAACCGAAAGTAAAAACAAACGGTTGTCTGTATAGTCGGTTTACAGACGATAATTTTACGTGATTACGTCATAATAAAAAGAATGAAAAAATTAAAATGAGATTTTTTTGATATTCTTTTATAAATTTTGTCCTTTTTTTTCTTTAAATAAATCTTCTATTCGTAACTCGTCACACTATAACACAAGCCTAGATGAGCAATATTATTATTAAATACTCTGTTTCCTATGTTACCATGACGCGTCTGGTCATACTATGCGTATGGACTATGACGCATGACGTCACATAATATTACCGTGACACTTTTTTGTGAATGCAGGTGTTCCATCAATTTATTACGACGTTATCACGTAAAAAAAATACTGCTGTTCTTTCACTCCCGCAACTTTTGACGTGTTGCCATTCTTGTCTTTTGTTGCCATCTCGCGATAGGATAGTCCGATTGATAGAACCACTGCCAATAGAATTTAATATTATTAAAACGATGGTTCGATTGATAGAACCACGGACAGTTTTATTTGCCCGTGGTTCGATTGATAGAACTCCGGCAGTCGGACCACGACCAATAAACGTCGTTTTATTACTTTAGGTAGCCTTCCGATGGTTTGTGAATGAGCATGCAGATGCGTTGCGTTTTGACCTACCTACGTCCAATTTATAAGTACACGGCATTTGTCTATGGTGCACAGGTTCGTGGGTACATGCTAAGAGCAATCATACTACGGGTTTGTGCCATGAATGACGAGTGGACGCATTGTAAAAAGCGCTAATAGTGCAGTAAATATACGCCAATATGTTTGACATTTGCGCACAAGACTTGGCACACTTGATACTTAGGTGGACCAGAGTGGAAAATACCCGGGAGACACCCCGCTGAGGAGGACGTACTTTGTATAGAATTACATTTTTTTGTTTGAAACCTATCGTGTGTGAATGTCGAATGAAAGGTCTTCATAAGCCGGCCTTACAAATATACTCGTACCAGACAACTTTTTAAATCATAACAAGTTATGACTGCTACAAGTAGAAAAAGGATGAATACGCTAAATGTTTCGCTGTATCCTTACATCTAGCGCCAAAAAAGTAATTTTTAAATTTAATTTTTATTAATGATTTATTTTTAAGTCTGGTCCACACAAAGAAGTGAGTCACGTCTATATAATATTTATTCCAGACAAGTCAAGTTATCGGTCCCTATAAATTAAGAGCACATATTGACCCCACTATAATATTATATTAATCTTATTTAAGCACATAAATATTATAAATTGAGCTTAACTTTCTTCGAAACCGATGCCTTCACGTTTTCATTCAATATATCGAGACGAAACTGATTACAGTTCTGTAGACGTAGTGTGAGTTTTCAAGTCAATTAACTTTACAATTACGTTTACGTCACATGGCAAAGTCTGTATGGAAACAATGAGCGAACTAATACGCTAAAGGAAGCTCATCGATTTTCCATACAAAATCAGCTTGACATATCACTACATAGTATAAAACAAAGTCGCTTTTTCTGTCCCTATATCCCTTTGTACGCTTAAATCTTTAAAACTACGCAACGGATTTTGATGCGGTTTTTTTAAATAGATAAAGTGATTCAAGAGGAAGGTTTATCTGTATAATACATGCATAATATAGCCGTGCGAAGCCGGGGCGGGTCGCTAGTAGCTACATAAACATAACAAAAACTCGCACTACGCAGACAACTTCATGTCATCCAGTCCTAAGATACTAGCTTGCCTAGTAACTAATCTAAAGTCTTATTCGTTACTGGTACTTCTTTGAGCAAAGTTATGCTTCTTTTCCGCAATCCACGAATGAATTCTCTCCTTGAGTTCTGTGTTGGATTTCACTAGATCCATTGATAGAGGGGAACGGTTGAAGGGATCTGATTGGTCACTCAGCAAATGTCTGAAAAGAAGGAAAATATTTAGTTAGCGCGAGACACATAAATTATTATTCCGACGAGTAAAGAAGAAACGTGAAGTTTTGCAGACCGACAAATATAGAAGCTAGACAGCTGTTCTATATTTGTCGTAGCTACTAGGAAAAATCACGGCCAAAAGAAGTGTCTGTAGATGGAAAATATCTTGGCTGCGTTACATTCAGGGGATAGCCAGTGCAGCCGAACTGTTTCGCCTCGCCAGAAATAGAGAAGAATACTCTAAGGACCCTACCTCACCGGAACGCCATGGTGATGTCGCCGGCTACGTATCCATGGCTACTTCTGGCCACCCTAGTACGCCATATAGCCACTGGCTACTATCTATCACAAAAAACAAGTGCGTCCTTCGTCGTTAGCGACCGCATAGGCGCAGTTTACACGTATACATTTTGCTGGCTACTGTGACTACGTCGCCAGGACGCCATAATATCCAGTCTCCACAAAGTCTCTTTCAAACTGGCGACGGTGCCACAACTGGCCAGGTGCGTTAGCTTCTATACATTTAATTCAATACTTAAATTGACCTTGAGGCACCTTAAGAAGAAGAAATTTACCTGGCTATAGTAGTCCTATCGACTGTAGTCCTCGAACTGGGCAGTATGACCGGGTCAAGCATGACAGTACTCATTATTGGATCAAGGAATTCTTCCGGAGCATTCGCTAATATCTCCTCGTTGCGTTGCCTTTGTTCAGCGAACATTGCCACGCGAGATGCGAACTCTTGCAGTGAACCGATCAGGGAACCGCCGCCGATTCGTACTGTTAAATAAAACACACATATTAAAAAAAGCTTAGAAAAATAGTTTTTTTTTTTTTTTTTAGCAAAATTTACTACTAATTTATTATGACTAGTGCGAAAAAATGGCCTTGTTCTGTTGAATTCGATTTTTTATTTTTGGTGCAATCAATCGTATATTCTCAGAATTACTAATATTACAAAATGAGAAAGTTTGTGTGTATGTGTGTTACCGATTGCGATGAAACTTGGAATATAGATAGCTGAAGACTTGGAATAACATATTACTTTTTATCCAGATATTTCAACGGAATCAGGACTTAAGCGTGTAAAATCGCAGGGCGCAACTACTAACGTAAAATATTTTTGTATAAGTATATTGGTTACGCCTTCACGAAAAAGCCACTGAACCGTTTGTGATGAAACAAGAGTTTTGGAATTCCATCTCTATGCTGATCTCGGACGCGAGTGAAGACGCAGGGCGCGCCTAGTTAGTAGTATGTCTAAAAAAAATTGCGTAACGTTACATAAATTAGTAGTAAGGAGTTGAAAAAAAATCTCAATAATTCGATGCTCGCGGTGGGGTGGTGTAAAGAATTCTTAATTTCCCTAAGGTTTTCTATCATCTATCATAAATAGTAATAAATATTTACCAAGTACAGCCTCAGCCAATGTGAACAGTTGTGGTGAATACGAACGTCCATCGTCCGAGACAGCTTCACAGAACCTCTCGTTGGCGCCAAGCTCCACGTACATTCGGCATATATCTAACACAGTACTCGCCGGATCAAACTCGAATTCTTTCATGTCTTTTACCTGAAATACATGTTGTTGTTTCAAAACTACTATTAATAAATACACGAATATTTTGTTTATAAGGGCCCTATCTCACCGGGACGTCATGACTTCGCCAGCTACGTATTCAACTAATTGCGAAGTTTTAGAGATTTGTTGATGTTATTTTTATTTAGGACGCTATTGCTAAGACTTCCCTGCCTGTTTGTCAACGGGCTGTATCTCATGAACCGTGGTAGCTAGACAGTTGAAATTTTTACAGATGATGTATTTCTGTTGCCGCTATAACAACAAATACTAGAAACAGAATATACGGAACCCTTCGTGGTTTTTCATTTATATTTATTGGGTGTTTTACTGTAAGTTTTTAAACAAAATGTTATACTATTGATAAGAAACTTTTAGTACAATATGCAAAATTTCAACTCATTGGTAACAGGGAAGTGGATCAAAATTAAGTTGTAAGATTTTATCTGAACAAACATACATAGTAATTATTTTCCCGGGTCTTAATCGCGTATTTTTTGTTTTTTATTTAGTTATTTTTTGAGTCTCCTCGCGACCATGACTATTGTAACATAGTCGAAACGTCGAGGTAAGATAAATAAAAAACAAAAAATACGCGATTAAGACCCGGGAAAATAATTACTATGAATACAAATCGTGTGAGTTTAAAAAGTTTACAAACATACATACATTGCAAGTTAAATAAAAGTTTTTAAAAACTATTCTTATAGAAAATTACTATAAGTTTTGGGTAAAAAAATCAAAATAACCTACTTCTGTTTTAGACACTGTCATTACATACCTTAAAATTCTTCTTATTAGGTCCAACGAGATGTAACAGGAAATAGTTCAACATGGAGGCGATCCTTTCAACCAGAGTCGGATGGCAGAAGACGTACGGCGCGTGCGCAGTGAGGCGGACCAGCGTACGGACCGTGTCGCGACCCAGGATGTTGTCGAAGCGTGCCATCATGCCGATGTGGGACAGATTTGACAGGTTCTGCGCACGCTCTTGGCCGGATAGATTCTGCCATTGATCTGAATCTCTGTAAACATACGAATTTTCGCATATCGGAAAACTATCTGCGCACCGCGGTTTCACCCGTGTAAGTCCGGGTTCATATTTCCAGCTACCTACATACTACTACATACCGAGTTTCAACGCAATAGGTTCAGTAGTTTTTGCGTGAAGGAGTAATACATATACACACATACTAACACACAAACTTTCATATTTATATTATTAGTAGGATAAGCTGCCGCTAAGCTAAAATACGACTGGGCGGGACATGTTTGCCGCATGTCAGATGAACGATGGGCTAAAATATCAACAGAATGGTCCCCCATAGGGATACGACCACGCGGCAGACCAAGCGACGATGGCGAGATGATTTTGACTCCTATAGGAATGATTGGTGTGCAACGGCGACAGATCGTGATCAATGGAAGAAAGGTAGAGAGGCCTTTGCCCTGCAGTGGGACAGTTTAGGCTCTTAATAAATAAATAGTAGGATAGGACTAGCTGCGCCCCCCGGTTTCACCAACGTAAGTCCGAGCCCCGTAGGAATATCGGGATAAAATGCCTATATGTTAATCCAGATTTCCTGCTATCTACATTCCGAGTTTCAACGCAATCGGTCTCGTAGTTTTTGCGTGAAGAAGCATACACATACACAATCATACACTTTTACTTATAATATTAGTATGATAGTAGTAAGAAAAGTAACTTACTGTGCGGTCTGCATTGTGCGTATTTGTGCCATATTACCGAGAGCCTCGTCCAATAGGAAAATGGCGTCGTTTATTAAAAGGTTCACGAATCTTAGGAATAACGGCGGATGTACGGCTTCCATGTTAGATTCCGCTTCTTTTGCTAATATTCTGTAAAATAAACGACAAATATTAATGAATACAAACACACAGTGTGCACTTAAAGTACATTGGCGGGTCCTGTTTGTCGATTATTTCTATTTAACGCCGCCGTAGGTGAAGATAAACTCTTAACTTTTCCCATTATGATTAACTAGCTGCGCTCCGCGGTCTCACCCGCGTAAGTCTATATATATAGCCTATATCCTTCCTAGATAAATGAACTATCCAACACAAAAATAATTTTTCAATTCGAACCAGCAGTTCCTGAGATTAGCGCGTTCAAACAAACAAACTCTTCAGCTTTATAATATTAGTATAGATATGAAACTATAAATAATAAATATGGACAATCCGTACAGCGCCATTTGACACCAAAATAAGCTAGGCTTGTGTAATGGTACCCAGAAAACTGATAGAATACTCATCTTTCGCGCAATGGCTTATGTTGGGATAGAATACTTATATCCATTTTTATTAATTACATACTTATACAGAACTAGTAGCACTCCGCGGATTCATCCGCTTGATTCCCGATTCCGTGGGAATAACGGAATTAAAAGTAACCTATGTTACTCCCAACAAATCAATATATTCTGATACAAAGTTTCATTAAAATCGGTCCAGTAGTTTTGGTGCCTATTTGTTACAAACAAAAAAAAACGTTATAATATTAGTATAGATAATCTGTATAACTTTTGTATGAATGCGCTTATCTCTGGAACTAACAGAACCAAAAAATATTAAGGAAAGCTATTTACTCAAAATAAAACCGTTAAAAAACGTTAGTTTTTCTAAAATACCCGTCCCGGCAAACATTGATTTACCACATAAAAAAAATTTTACTTACATATAAAGAAAAAAAAATGATGTTCGATTCTCAGGCGTAACGAATATACACAATTTCTTACAAATCAATACAGCCGTTTAGATAGAGATTGGTAACTAATACCGCGACACGAGAATTTTATATATATAATAGGGATAGAAACTTACGTCAATGCGTCTCTATGTTCTTCAATAGCCCATAAGAAGTCCATAACAAGATACATAGGCCGGCGGTAGTTAAATTTCTGTTCGAACTGAACACTGCTACCAGTCATTTCGATACCAACAAACACGTCGAGTAAGCATCGCATTAGCTGGAAAAACAAGAATTTTTTTCAACAGCCAATCAAACGCTTTGCTTACCTTCGTATATTATTATCTAAGCAAAGCGTATGATTGGGTGTCGACAATACATATTTACGATCCAGACGCTAAAGGACGCATTTGATTGGTTAAATTCATAAATAGATATGGCTTTCAGAATACAAAATTACTATCACTACATAGTATAAAACAAAGTCGCTTCCCACTTTCTGTCTATCCCTATGTATGCTTAGATCTTTAAAACTACGCACCGGATTTTGATGCGGTTTTTCATAATAGAATAGAGTGATTCAAGAGGAAGGATTTAGTACATATGAAACAAAACTACCACTCGTATGTCAACAGGCGCGTACAACAGTTAGTGGTTAATAATGTAAAGAACCAAAGTTCCTAAAATACAATCAGTAAAAGATTTGGTTGTAATGTGTGCATTTTTACCTGGAGTCTATGTGGATGTTCCTTGAAAAGTTGTTCTCTAGAGAATGATGCTAAATTACTCAATGGCTGCTGATCGTCCGGATGATTAGGTAACATAGCTTCTAAACATTCTGCTAAACGTGCCCTGTAAATTATAACAATAATATTTTATAGTTAAACTAGCTGTCCCGGCAAACGTTGTTTTGCCATTTAAAAAAAAAAGTATATGTTGTTCGATTCTCACGGATATACACAAAATTTTCATAGAAATCGGTTCAGCCGTTTAGGTGGACATAGGTAACTAACACCGCGACTCGAGATTTTTTTAGATATATAATTACTTCATTGTAAACATCGTTTTTAAATTCTTAAGACCAAAGGTAACAAAGGACCTTTGACAAGTTCTCTCCTCTGGACATGGTCGACTAAGCTGAGAGAGTAGTAGGTGCTAAGCAAGCCTACTCCATCGTCACGCAAAAAGGACCCCGTATACAAGTACAAGTAGCCCTCTACTATACCTTAAATGTGGATTCTTGGACCTTGTAGAATCCCCCATGAAAGTGAGCACCAAGGTAAGCGCAGGCTGTAACAGTCCAGCGACATTCGATTCTTCAGTAACCGCCCCTACAGTTCGCCGCGCCATCGTTATCAATACTACTATGTTTTCAAGCACGAATTCTGGTATACATCTGGAAAGTAACGTAAGTCATAAGAAAAACGTAACGATATGAAAGAATTGTGCGAAAATTATTTATTTCAAAACTACGTAAGGACTTGTGATTTGCAACACCTGTATTGGGCGGGAACGGACATTGTCTGACTGACCGCCAGTGACCACAAATTTTTTTTCACAATTTTACCACCCTCCTCGCTACGCTACTGGGTGGCAGATGGCTTTTATGTTTATATTTTTGTTAAGGAATTAATGTGTGTTATGTTTTTTATATTTTTGGGGACAGATGTAGTGATGATGACCTCTTTGGAATGTTGTCAATATGTCAATAAAGACCGTTAGGAGTAAAAATGTTCTCTGATAAAGACAGTTGATGCTTGGTTGTCGTTTCATTAACAGTAACCAACTTGTGTTAAGGAGTGAGTTCTGCAGATTTAGTTTAAGGTTACCTGAGTGTATCAGGCGGTGGTGTAGCGACCGGCATCTGTATTGGAACGATCTGTCCCGGTGCGTAGTTGGCCTGCGGTTGTTCCGGGTCCGGCCTGATGGCGACCTGCACGAGCCACGTGCAAGTCATGGCTTGGAGCCGATGAAGGTGGGTTAACATGTCGTTCTCTAGCAGCGCGCATCGGAGACTTACGAATCTGGGTGAGTAGTGTACTTAAATTACGTGTTTAGCATTTGAAATCAGTTATTTCAGTTCAAAATCAAGGGTGATAAATTTTTGATAGTACATTAATACTTTTTTGGCATGGCGGGTGAACATCCGCCTGAGATACAGAAGGTTGCAGGTTCAAATATTAATATACAGACTTTTGCTTTAGATTGGGTGTTATAAGTATTCTATCCGTTCTCTGGCCACTATAACAGAAGTCTAGATACGTAGCTTGGGACTATATGCAATGTATTACTGCCGTAGTTAGTTGCCATAGATTTTTATTATTAAAATTTAACTAAGCATATTTTGATAATAAAAATCTTGTTTTAAGATTTTTGAACTCAGATAAAGCGCAAAAGGAAGTACTTTGGAAATGTACCTACTTGGTCATAAGATGATGCGCCCGTTGCCTCAATGGTTCTAACATGTGATGAGCGGCGGCGGCCGCGTCCGCCAGTGTGCGTTGCGCCTGCCCCAGCTCCTGTCCGCATCGCCATAGCTTTTCAGCACATACTCGTACTCCTGAAACATTTAAAGTACGATTGAAGTTAGCCCGCCCTGAAGTTGCAGCGAATTGCATCGCAGTAGAAAGTCGTTGGCCAGTGAGCGCGGTGTTTTCCCCATTGTATTTTATCAATAGACAGACAATCGTTGCAACTTTACATTCCAGCATAGTCGACGACCTTTGTGGCGGCTTTTGTGTATTTACAAAAGGAAGGTATATTAATTTACTATCTGTTGTCTGGCCACCATAACACAAGCCTAACTGCTTAGCTTGGGTCTAGAGGACGCTGTGTTAAATCTCCCACTACATGGCACATAAGAAGAATGTCTAAAAACATAAAAATACTAGGGATTTTACATTAATTTAATCTAGATAACTTTTTACAGTGCCAGCAACTCATTCAGGACGCTGTATAAGATGGAGTAGGCTACAAATATACACATATAATTAATAATTATTTTTTATAAGCTTAGTTACTGGACTGTCTTACCCAAATCGATGCATTTCTGTGTCATAAAAAAGCACTCGGTGACAAAGTTGTATGTTTCAGCAGTGGGCCGTTTTAATGGTTGATCGTTGTCATCAGTTCGGGCCGGCAGTAAGGAGGTCTCGTCATGTAGACAGTCTAGATGGACTGACTTTGATGCACATTCTTCTGGCTGGAATCATAGAATATTATAGTAGTTCATTGCATGATAGATTTAATTGATTTAGTTTAGTGCTACAATACAAATATGTTACTAATAATTTTTAGTTTTTGGGTCCAATCTTATGAAAGATATTTTGGGCTAGAAAAGCACAGGAGACTATAAAAGGGGTACTGCCTTCACTGGAAGGCACACTCGCAAAATCATAGACCTAATTAAAACTTTTGCTTAAAGTTTTAATTAAACTGATTGCAAATAAAAATCAGGAATAAAGTTCCAATCTTAGCGGCAAAATATAACAACATTTACCCAGCGTTGCATCTTTGCATTACTTATTTGCGGGATCTAAGATACTAAGATCGGAACTAAAAACTAAAAATATGTACAGTTGAATTGAGAGCCTCGTCCTTTTGATTTTGAAGTCCGTTAAATTGAGATAGATTTGATTTATTTATTTTGAAATTCAACAGCTATTACAGAAATGAAAACTAATAATAGTGTAGGAAACAGAAAGCTTAATACAAGATCGAACCTGCATTGTGATTATTTTAATAGTATTTATTTGTTATTTTTGCAACATACTTATAAAACGAAAAGCTTAAAAGGTGACGGCCTTATCACTAGTTATTTACTTGAGTTTGTTAATTGGCGGTCTTAAAGAGCGCGAGTTTAAAATACTAATTCATTGTGGCTGGTTGCACCTAGTCACTTAGTATGAAGTGCAGATTTCAGGAAGCAGGTAGGACTCCTGCCAAGACGTATGTTTGGAAATAGCTAAGCCATGCAGTGGCTACTCAAATAAGTTTATTTTTACCTAGTAGCGCTCCGCGGTTTCACCTGCGTAACTCCCGATATCGTGATAAAAGTAGCCTATGTTATTCTCAATGAATCAATGTATTCTCATACCAAGTTTCATCAAAAATTTTCCCGCCGCAGATAACTCTAGCTAGATATTTACTGACGAACAGACAATTGATATACCTATTTCTAGAATAACTTGTCTTCATGATTGTTTTTTACTTACCAAAACAGCCCCATAAGTAGGATCTATCTTCAATGACTTTGGATCTTCTGGTGTTGTACAAAAAGGTTGACACAAATGTAGTAATACAGCACCAAGATTAAGCATGAAACCATCTGATACACAGCTCATTGAAGCCGCGTTCACTTCACCACCCTGGAAAATGTAAATTAAAAATTTAAAGAAAAATCTTTAGAATATTTACTACTAGTGACCGGTCCCGGCTTTGCACGACTATATTATGCATGTATTATACATATAAACCTTCCTCTTGAATCACTCTATCTATTAAAAAAACCGCATCAAAATCCGTTGCCTAGTATTAAAGATTTAAGCATACATAGAGATATAGGGACAGAGAAAGCGACTTTGTTTTATACTATGTAGTAAGATAGAAATCTCAAACTTTATGTATTACTAGCTGCGCGCCGCGATTTCACCCGCATAAGTCTCGATCCCGTGGGAATATCGGGATAAAAAGTAGCCTAATCCAGGTTTTCAGCTATATACCGAGTTTCATTGCAATCGATCCAGTAGTTTATGCGTGAAGGAGCAACAAACATACATACAAGCTTTCACATTTATCATATTTGTAGGATCCATATTATCCATGCTGGTTAAAGCTAGTATTGATATTTATTGTATTAATAGTCATTTATACTAACTAAATTTTTTTTCAGGCTAGGAACTAGCCAGTATCCCTTCAGACACTTTGGTAACTAACTGATTTGTCACCAGCTACGTTAAAACAATTTTCTTATCGAGTACTGTGTTTAATTTACCTGAACATTCCACAACTTTCCCCGAGCAACATTGGTCTTCAAACATTTTCCTATCCATGTTAGAAGCCTGTTCCTCATTTCTGGACCACCTTTTAATAATGTTAGGAATATTTTGTGTAAATTGTTAGTTAGGTGTGATGATGCATTCCATACTGAGGTTTCTACCATTGATATTGCTGCCTGGAAAGATAAGTTTACATTAATTTAATCACATATTCTATATTTAATAATTTGATATGAATCCTTGAAGATAAATTAATTAATATTATTTTTTTATACTGCATATTTTAATCACAAAATTGAGAAAAACCCAAATTATGCAAAGAGAATAATGAATTTTGTTATTGTCTTTTTTATAGAATAGAATATCATTTATTGTTTTATCTGTGTACTTACATAAAGGTCTTAAAATTAATATAGTGTCCACAGATTACTCATAATTTATACTTTACTTTGCTAAACAAAACTGCTTTTCCTAGTTGAAATTTAAACTGATCTAGACGAATTTTGCTAGGTCATATTGGAGATAAAAAGTCTGATAACATACAAAAAATATTCTTGAAATATGCCAGATTTATGTACTTGCAGTCTTACATGTAGCATATTTCTCTTTTATAAGTAACTTATCCACTAGGTAAAGTAGTATTCATTAATTCAACTGGGATGACCCTGTTGGCACAATGGTCACTATGCCGAACTGCTAAACACAGGGTTGCGGGTTCGATTCCCGCCTCAGAATTTATTTATGCTTAGATATTTGTCTTTGGTCTAGTTGTTTCTATGTTTTATAAGTATTTACAAAAGAAAAGTATTTATAAGTAGTATATCCGTTGTCTAGCACCGATAACACAAGTCTAGTTACTTAGCTTGGGGCTAGATGGCGATGTGGAATGTCCTGAAATATATTTTTATTATTATTTAATTACCTGGTCAGTAGGATTGTCAAAAAAGTCGTGCATTGATGATGCAGTCCGAGGTAGAACTGACAAACTCAATAACGCCCCAAGTACTGAATCTTGGTATAACCTTCCATTACCTTCTAGTTTGGGCTCACAAGCTTCCATTAATATTGGTGCTATATAGGGATTACCTGTGTAAGAACGATAAAATATTGCCAATATTGCACACTAGCCACCAAAAATCTTTGTGTATATTCGTGAATTGAACAACATCTATTTTTTATTTCTTTTCTCTTTATTTTTTTGTAAATGGCAAAAAAAACATTTGCCAGGACAGCTAGTTTAAATATATTATTTTAACAAGTAAATTTAAGATTTAATTATTATAATTATGACAAAATAGATTTCAATGAAGAATCATTTAGAAAATAATATAAGTTTAATGTAGACACATTTGTAACACAACTTTTAAAGTAAATATTTTTGACGTGACAACGTTTTATAAATTGGTTTGCCGGGTGACACTTCAAGAAACTGCGTTACGCTCCGCTGACGTTATGCGCTCACAATGAGAGCGAGTGAGAGGCACGCGGGCATGGTTAGCCCGCCTAAGAGCGAGAGAGACAGACATAAAAAGTGAAAGGCACGCGTCCCTTCCACTCGAGCACAGTTGTTGTCACGTAAAACTTTCGCCCGTATACCGACTTTACAGGCAACCAGTTTTTTTTTTTAAGTAATAATTATAATGATGATTTAGCTTTGATCAATTCAAGACACTCTAATGCCTGAAACATGTATTATGTGTAAGTTATTTCTCACCTGCAAAAAGTTGCATTGTAGGCAGCACATAGATAGGTAGGTTGATTAAATTAGATTTATTAATGTCCGTGTAAATCAATCGTAGGACGGGAATCATTGTGTCTCTAAGTTGATCTCGGTCACTTTTATCACCTGTAATATTTAGAGAAAAAAAATATTATATTTGTTTTAATATTGAACATCTCACTGCTGCTCAGCTAAATGACTTCACAAACAAGACATGCGGACTGAAAAGGCTACTGTATGAAGGTAGAGGAAGCAATTACAATGACCACTGTGCTTTCAATCTCACCCGCCTTGAGTACTACTACTGCAACACTGCAGAAGGACAACTGATTTAAGTATGTCATAGATAGATTTCAGTAAACAAGTATTTTTTTTCTCCATCTTCCTAGCTGCGATAGGTCGAGAGACCATAAGCTGAAGTTGTCAGAGTCGATTGAACACCAAGAAATAAAAATAAAACTATAATAGTAATTATTTTCCCGGGTCTTAATCGCGTATTTTTTGTTTTTTATTTCTCTTACCTCGAAGTTTCGACTATGTTACAATAGTCATGGTCGCGAGGAGACTAAGACCCGGGAAAATAATTACTATGAATACAAATCGTGTGAGTTTAAAAAGTTTAAAATTATAATGTTAGGTAATTAATACCTTTCTATAGGACATAGACTTTTACTAAATAGGAAATAACACATTGCTGTGTTCTTTAAAGTTGTGAAGGTCACATCGCCAATCTGAAGTATATTTAGTTGAGCTTACATACAAGCAAGGGCATTAAGACTTCCTGTTATTATTTGCTGATTATTAGAGTAAATTAGCGGTTGAATTGATTGTACTAAGTGAACTTACCGTCAGCCATAAAAGCCTTTACAACATCAATGAAAAATGTATGGCTTTGTGGATCTATGTGTTGTAACAATTCTACAAGTTGTTTAGAAAAGTCTTGTTCTTCAAATAACGCAGGCTGTTTCAACGCAGTCACTGCGTTCCTGAAGATTAGCTCCCGCATCCGTTGTAAACCATTCTTTACATAATCCACATTTGTATTGTCATAGCTCTGCAGATTTTGCATTGAATTGAAAAGGTACGGAAACACTTGTTTTTGAACTACATGTTCCTTGAACATTTTACTCCTCTTCGGTATCACACATGATTCAATATCAGTCAAGAGCAACCTTTCAAACAGTCCTTGTTCGAGCGCATTTAAATCAATGTTTTTGCCAGGTTTTGTGGCTTCAGCTAAATCTTCTAAGTATACAAGTTGGTTATCGGAGGAAGCAAGCTTTTCAGCTACTTTAGGATTTATTGTAAAGTGAAAAACATTCTCAACAATACTGTTAATAGTTTCAGACTCTTCATCTTCTTTTGATCTCTTGGTGGTTTGTATACTAGGATTTTCGTTGTTGTGCGAAGTGTTTAACTCAGGGGCTACATCAGAAGCTCCTACCAATCCAGCAAAGGGATTGTTTGGGTCCGACATCGCGAAATGTTTAAAATGTATACAGCATCATCAAAATTCAATTAATGTTAATTTAATTAATTATTACAACCACACAGTTACAACTTTGTTGTTTATTTATTGATGAATAGCTTTCAGTTTGTAGTAGCTAAATCACATGTATTCATTAAAAAAACTAATAAATAAAACGATGAAAATACAATTCTCAGATAACACAAAATTGATAAAACTAAAATGTCAAACTCTAATTTGACGGAATGTCAAATAAACGTCAACTTTAAAAATGTTAAATCATGGTGACATTTCAAATTTATAGTAGAAAATTGGATTATTTATTTATTCATAGTGTTTAGAATTGCATAAAATGAATATTTTTTATGTACAATAATAACATCGAATTATCATAATGGTTATTTTATTAACTGATCTTATTTTGGTGCGTTTTGTTTTATCGTCACATATCTGAATTATTTTGGACAGCAACACCTAGTTTAGTCAAATAAAATTCTAATATATTCAATTATTCTTATTTAAAGTACTTGTCTATTTATTAAACTAAAATCAGTTAGCTAATATTGAATTTTAATTAAATATATCGAAATATAAATGACAAGATAGAATTTTAACCCTTAATTGATATAAATAGTTTCTTATTTTTGTATTGACCGGAAAAAAGTAAAGTTCATAAAAATAATGATAGATGGCAATGGATGTGCGTATCCGCCGTAACTAGCGACATCCCAAGGCGTGGTGGAATTTGGTACTAATCATTCACGATTTTCTCCTATATTTCGCTGCAGTCGTCGTTCGAAACCAAAATAGCGTACTCGATTCGTTACGTCTTTTTTATGCAGCGATGCTATGAAAATATTGCATTTTATATGGCGTAAAGTAGTCGCATTATAGTGAATCGTTCATTAATGTAAGATTGGTAACACTTAATATTATTTTCTCGCTAGGTCTTACATAAATGCGTGCCCCCCTTTTGCATACAAGTGCTTGATCAAGCTATGACAAAGACTATTCATTACACGTGCAACGAATTTGCTACTATTTTCATATTTTTCTACAAGGAACAATCAGTAAACAGTATTAGGGTAGGTAAATGGTACATAATGGGTGCAAATTGAATCAATATTGTCCCACGTACCACCACATTGCAACCAAAATGGCGGATGTGGTTATCGATTAAATCGTGTTGTGGTGATGCCACTAATGTGATTATTTTTATATTTTATGTGCATGTCAGAAGGTATTATTACCTAGAATATTTGTTTTTCATTAGATTATAATTTTGAAGTAAATACCTACCTAATTTTTAAAAAATAGTTCAAGGTTCAAGCACTTTTCTAATTAATTTCCTTGCTTAGGTTATTTGGTGTCGGTGGTTAATTTTAATACTTACTATAATGTACCTATACCTAATGCAATTGCCTACCTATATTTCATATCTGTAGGTAAGTATGTAAGTACCTAGTGTTATGCGTTGTAATTTCATACCTACCTACCTACTTAGGTAGGTACTTGTCGACCTAACTTGCATTCCATTGTTATTGATCATGTCGTACCAGTATAGCCCTACCAAATTAGGGAGGGTGTCGCGTTAAAAATATAGCTCTCTGTGTTAGTGTGTGTGAGAGTTGTATAGTAGGAATGACTCGTGACCTCGATGAAAGGAAGGACACATAGATACTTGCCACTCTAGAAGACTGGGCTGACTGACGTCATTCGAATCGTGGCGATAGCGCAGCGCACACAACTGCAAGACATTGTGAAATGTGAACGGCCACCTACTACTTTTTACAACTTGGCTAAATCATCAAATTAGTATTTTTGAAAGTAGTGGCTATGAACAGTTACTGTACTGACTTCTGCCACACGTCATGTTGAATTGTAACTGCGCTATACATAAGTAATTTTGTGATAATTGGAGAAAAAATCCCAATGTTAATCGTTTCATCAAATTTTAGGTACAGTATTCATATGAACACTAAGAGGAGATTCATAATCTCTGTAAAACGGTATTTTACACATAAATTCCAATGCCTTCGTAGTTATACCTATTAATTACATAATGTATTTTATTTAATGAAGTTACAAAGCGTGTACCTGCCTATTGCGTAGAATTCCATAATCGTTAAAATTCGTGAGATATTAGGTAAATTATGTGCATTTTAAGCGTGTATTGTTGCTCAAAGATGCTTTATTTTATTAATCGGATCGTGTACATATAGGTATGTTTGCATATGTGTTACATGTTATCGTGTTGATTCCATTTTGAAAATCAAGCATTGTGAGAGACGCCTACGTAATTTGGTCGGGTTATACTGGTTTCGCTAATATGGCCGCTTCGCCACGCTGCTACGTAGTTCGATATTTACCTTGTATGACGCATTTATATTTCGATTTTCATATACTGAAATACTAGTCAACCTATATTTCTCATATTTGTCCCTAATACTTCGATACTTTATACAAATATTTGAACAAATATGTCTGATAAAAAGTACATTTCGGGAAAATTCCCTTGAAGATTAAGTACTACGTAGTTTCCTTTTTATACACTTGCAAAAGGTAACGCAGTTATTTTCACAAATAGTACAAGTACGTGCTAATTAATAAGTTAATTATTGAATTCAGTCTCAAAGTTACAACTTAGCTCTGCTCTGACATTTGTCGTTTAATCAAATAGTATGCCTACGCCGTTGAAATAAGAATCAAATTGATTTAAAAGAATTTACCACCTTTAGAAACTTACTTTCAGTTATTGTAAATGCAGCAATCCAATAACAGCTATGTACATTTGATTTGTAATTTGCTAAATCAACTAATACATAATTGTTGCAGAATTAAATCAAATGGAAATCATTATATATAGTTGTCTGTGAAATACATCGTAAAATCATAATCCACTTAAAGAACCAAGTATTTTATACCTACTATCTAGAACTAATTATGATATGACCGATATAACATTATTTATTTATGTACTTAGGTCCCTACTTATACGTATGTACTCGTACCCATCCTAAAAATAATTTATCAACATGATAGGAAACCTAACTATAAAGATAAGTAGGTACCTACCTAAAACCAAAGTGGGTTTGCACAATTTTTATATTGACAATAGGTTTTTATATAGGTACATCTTTGTCTTTTTAGTAAAGCAATTTTGGAACTTTAAGCGTCAGGTGTATGCAATCATAAAAACAATTAGGCTTCATATTTAAGTATTAGGTGAATCCATTTCTACTCTTATTGTTTTAGTTTACAGAAAATATTGAATTATTTAATAAGTAGGTGAGAAAAAAGTAGACCGAAGTTTAAAAGAACAGCGCGTTGATAGTGACTTTTTAGCAGAAATTAACTACCTATGCAGATCGGGAATTACGTCAATTTTCTTTCTAAGTAATCTGGTATGAATATTCTGCAAAGTAAACGTTTTCGTTTTTTAATTTTTTAATTTCTCAATTTCAGAGATCGCTTGAATATGGCTGAATCCACAACTAACATTGAGGACCTTGAAGACGGAGAGATTGAAAGTGAAGGAGAAGAAAATCAAAATGTTCAAAACACAGAGAAACCCGAAGAAGGTGATACTAAACCTCCAGAAGCAGTTCAGGAGAAATCAGATAATCAAGATTTTAATTTTCATAAACCAGGTAAGAAAAAGAAATCCAAGTCAAAAAAAGGCGATCAAAAGCAAAAAGATAAAAATAAATCCAGCCGTAAGCACTCGAGTTCCACAGAAGATGATTTCGTTGGAAGTATTGAAAAGGCTATAAGAAAAGCCATGAGAAACGATAATGGCCAAAATGAGATGGAAGAAGATGTCGATGACCGTCGTAAACACAAAAAAAGAAAGAAGCAAGATGGTAAAGAAGGTCCAAACAAAAAGAAAAAGAAGCAAGAGTATTCAGATGAAATGGATGAGAGTGAAATGATGTGTGTACGGGGAGCTTCACCTGTGCACAAAAATTCGCCAGGCGATATGTATGACGACAGAGATTCCTATTCTTCAGATGATAGTGAGGGATCTCGAGAACAACATCATCATCGTAATCAGAGACACAGACCAACGCAACGTGAAAGAAATAATAAAAATAACAAAAATGATAGACGGAGAGGTGCTCACCCAATGCAAGATCCTGACGGAGTATGTGTATATTTCATGCAGGGAAAATGTCATAAAGGCGACGATTGTATTTATTCTCACGACGCCCATCCTCCTCGAAAGATGGAGCTTTGTAAGTTCTATTTAATGGATTGTTGTGCAAAGAGGGATAAATGTTTGTACATGCATGCGGATTTTCCGTGTAAATATTATCACACTGGGCTTCCTTGCATATACAAAGATGAATGTAAATTCGCACATGGCAAACCCTTGACGGAAAATCTAAAAAATATTCTTTTAAAACATATTGAGTCTGCACCTAAGGAAATATTAGGAGATTTTCCACGTTTAAATAGAGAAGGGGCTCTTAAAATGATTCAGTTTACACAAGCTAAATTGGTCCAACAGTTTTCAGAAAATTCCGAACCCCAAGATAAATCGATTCCATCACTGTTTGAATTAAATATTCCAAATCCTCAAAATTCTAGTGATCAAATAAATACTAACCATTTCAACTCATTGAATAACGACAGGCAAAATAAAGTTTCTCCAAAAGTAAGACAGTCTAGGTGGCAGAATGACAGCTCTAATGCAAATCAGAACGTATCGATGTCGCCCACAGGAAATTCTAACGTTCTGAGTATTAAAAATCTCAATGGAGTTTTGACTCCACGCCAAATTTCCAATTTATCTAAAATGGGTATAGAAAATTTAGATCAGTTAGGTCAACTAACAGTTTTGCAATTAAATAGTATTGGGTTGTCATTGAAACAAATAACGGAGATTCAGTTAAATACAATGAGTATTCAAAAGCTAGGTTTAATAAATACTGAACAAAATACTCAACATTTTGTAGAGTCGGGAGGTGCTAAAGATTTAGATTTAAGGGTACCGCCAGCTGTAGCAGTTGCGAACAATATACCAATTTCATCTGATTTGCCAGGTAAAGACGTCGATATGCGTTTTCAGCCTGTGGCCACTATTACTACCGAAGAAGATAAACCAAATCAGAAAGAACCGCAAACAAATAAAGATGTTATTGATATCGATCAGTACACAAAAGACGCTTTAAAATTTGCTTTAAAAGATAAAGAAAATATAGATATTTCAAATGAAGGATTCGAAAATGATAAACCTGTAATATCGAATGAAACGAAAGATATAGATCACAGAATATTGCCCTTTGTAGAAGATGTTTCTAAAAGTGTTGATCCCGTAGAAAATGTAACTAATAAAAAAGAATGCGACACCGACATCAGATTTCTTCAGCCTGAGCCAATTTATAAGCATCCAGAAAAAAGACATCGTCGCTCCACAACCGATGATGAAGATAATAATCTACTTATTGACGAGAAATGGTACTCTAGCGACGAAGAAAAGGGTTTAAAATGTATAAAAAAATCACCAGCATCTTCACCGTATCGTACTTCTTCGTCCTCTCCGGCTCCGGCGCCTCATGTTATAGAACCATCAGCTGTTCTAAGCAGACTAGGTGATCTTTCTAAAATAGATATAAGTGAAGAAGTTACGAAATTACTGAATACGATGAAAAATAATTTAAACGAGACTAAACCTGAAACTACGACTATTTCTGAAATTACTGGTTCACCAAAATCTCGAGATCCGAGAGGTAGGAGACTGTCAGCTGAAAAACCTATTGATACTCAAAAGATGTCTAGCCATAAAAAACCGCCTAGAATTTCTATTTATGAATGTGTTGATGGTGAACCTACAGACGGTCGACGTCGCACGGATGTTGATCTCAGAAAAACTGATTTTGTAATGCCAGCTTTTGGTGACACAGATTTACGACAGAGTACAAGTGGGGATATTGATTTTCGCTTAGGCTTGCCATTCAAAGCTATACCTAACTATACACCTGCTTCAGAAATAGACGGATCCATTAATAGTCACCCCCCTATACCCTTCAAACTAGTTCACATACATATACCGCGGCCAGACTACACAGATATTAGAAATAGTACTGCTAAATCGCAAGCTTTAGTCGATCCAAGGCTTCGAAAAGTATTCAGGCTATCTATTGATGAATCTAACAGCGATAGCGAAAAGTCATCTAAACCCACAACAACAGGCCCTAGAATCGATCCTCGACGGAAACCAAAAGATAGTGCAGAAGTAGCGACACAAGATCTTCCTAAACAAAATTTGCTTGACATGCAAACAATTTTACAAAACTCAGATTGGTATAAAGAGTTAAGTTCTACACAAAAAATATTCGTAAATCAAAATTTGGCTCCACTTACGCAAATGATTAAACAATTTCATCAAGAAAAGATACCTGGTAAGAAATTTGATATAAACTATGTTCAAAACAATGCTGTTTTGTGCAGTGTTTTAGCTAATCTGGGCATTTCTTTAAACGAGAATGGAGAATTTTATTATTTACCTAAACCTAAAGAAGCTTTACTTAAAACTCCAGTCAATTTCAATCAAAACAACAGTGGATTTTCTATGAACAACAGTATGGCAATGCCTGCTGGGACGATGGATACCAACAATATGAATATGATGAATATGCCTATGGGTATGGGTGGTATTAATATGCACGGCTTTAACCAGCACTTGCCAGATCCGAGATCAGCAGGACCAGCTCCAGGGTTGCTAGGCATAGCTCCTAATATACCACATGGTTTTAATGCTAATTTCGGTCCTTCAAATAATTTCGGCAACATGCCATTCAATGGTCCAGGTCCGGGAGACTTTAACTTCATGGATGGTGAACCAAATTTCCCCAGATTTCCAAACAGAGGAGGAGGGCATCGAGGCCGAGGCAATGATCGATGGAATCGCGGAAATTCTGGAAGAGGAAACCGAGATAGAAAAGGTTTTAATGACCGAAATAATTGGAAAAATAATTAATTTTTACATTTCAATTATGTTTTTATTAGTTAGAGACATGTAGGGTAATATAAATTATTTTAGATTAACTATGAATATCCTTCCACACTCTGTTAGAAGTGATTGAGGTGATAATAATTATTAAAATAAATGACAGACTTGCCTAGTTACGGCTCTTTTGGTAGTATTTTTATTGGTAGTGTGAAAAGTAGATTAGAAATTAGTAAGTACGTATTTGTATACAAAACTCAACATAGTTTAGCCCATCCATATGTAATTTGAAATTTTCTATGTACTAGTAGATAATTTGATCAACAAACCTGATTCTTTTTGAAAAATTTATATCTACCTACCATTAACTAAACCACGAACTCGTTCAAAGAGCCAAATGTTTTAAGACTGAGTGAAAGATGGTCGAATAAGTCTTATTAATTTGTTTGCAATAAGGAAATTATGATTCAACCTCACTAAATAATATTAATTTTGTTTATAAATCATAGTACCTAATTATGTCTATGAAATAGCTTCTTAGAGAAATATAATCAGTCGATATAATATTACTTTATTGCTAGCATTGGTGTGTAAATATTGCGATTACATATATAAAATAATGTTCAAAATGGATCGTACTGAATATAAATGCTTTAGAAATAGTAAGTAACGATATAAGCAATAATTAGTGTTAACTTCCTCCTAAACTTATTATTAATGTAAATAGTTTAAATAGATTTGGCTACTAAGGATTTTAATCAATCATTTATTTGGCCTACTCGTCTTCTCTTCTTTAAAATAAAACTGTTTATATTATTAATACGATCTCTTGATTTTTTACCTTTAAGTACTAAAGTTTTATTTAAATCCTCAGAGATAAGCATAGCTATTTCTTTTCATTATGTAATTTCTTACAGTGGCACCAAACAAACTAAATATAATAATATTATGACGATTTATTTGATGAGTGGATGTCTTTCAGATTCTATGTAGAAAAACGAATGCATAAAATAATGAGAATCTAAAACATAAAATGGTAAGTATCAATGGGTCACATACAGGTATGTACCTATATACCTAAATGGAGGAACTAAAAGGTCATAATATCGTGCAATATTGCCACATAATCATTATGAATCATTATCAGAAGACTGCTTATTTCCACAGCATGTTTTTCTGGTCAACCTTTACACGAGAATTATTAATGAATAAACAATTTACAACTCAAAGATATTAGGAACATATTCAGTTAGACATCTTTATTAATAAGGGTCTGCTGAATAGAAGTAACATAGTTCGAAAAATCGATTTTTAGACGATTCCCTCCAGACTTGAGATCGATTGCCACTCGCGATATCTTTGTGAATGTTGGAGCTGAAAAATACAAAATAGAATCAGTTTAGCTAAGTATGTAGTGTGTAGTAGTAGGTAGGCCAGATACTCACATAGTGTTAATGCATCAATTTCATCCTGATCATCAGAATCTGTGCAGTTATAAAATAGGACGCACTGTTTGACGGACAGCTTTGACTGTGAAACGAAGTAATTGAACAGCAGCTCCATCTCCCTAGTCGCTGCTTGTAGTGTGTTTGATGAGCAAACCAGTATGACTCCATGAATTCCCACTCTTAGTGCAGGCCAGCATGACTCGAACCTATTTAAAAATAAATGATAACTTTACACAATGTGCGATACATTATGCTGTCGTGATGTGACAAGATACTTGTTGACTCGAAATTAAAATGCTGCATCATTACCCGTCAGGGTTATGTTATGTCTAATGGGTTATGTTTTTCGCGCCTATCTTTGGATGTTTGTCATTATTCTTTACTCCCTTAAATTCAACCAATGGATGAATTTATTTTTTTGATAGTCTTAGTTTTAGTCTGTAGTTATCAAAGTTACGATGTAAATCAGAGTATACTACTCTGATTTAATTAATTATCTAATTAGGTAGGTAAGAAATTCCTTGACTTTAACATTTTTCTTCATTAGTTAATTATGTTACTTTTAACTTTCTATTCTCCAAAGAAGCATGCTCATTTTCTAAGACAATTTTTAAGCTACTTTTTTAAGTAAATTTTGTTTAGACTCTTGTGTTATTGTTAGGTAAGAATACTAATCTGAGCGGCAAATACCTTATTTATTATCAGATACGAGCTGAGTACCGACCGATTTAAATATTTTTTATATACGTATTCTTATCTGTTACCATTTAATAAAGATTGGTACCTATGTAACCTACCTACCATAAAACTACTTCGAACAGTTGATTAACATTTTTAACATCTCAATAGACAAAGGCGTGAGTTAATTTCAGCTTTTTCGATGGATGGCGCTAACTGTTCTTTGAGCACATACTCAATCAGAACTGATAATCCACCTTTGTGTCCATATAACTTTTGAAGCATTAAGTATAGCTTCTACAAAATCGAGGATAAATTCTACAATTTACGACTAAATAAGACCTAAGTTTATTTTAATTAAGAAATGTGGTTCCTCAATCTAAACGGAAAGGTATATTTAGTATAGTTAATCTTACTTGTGATCTCCGCTACAATCCCATAGCTCTATATCAATATTTGTAGACTTTCCATTAACGCTGAGATTGGAAAGTTCAAATTCAACTATTCTAACACCTTGCGTGGGTCGCGGCGTCCCTGCTTCTTCGATGTTTATAGATTCTGATATGAAGTTTGCTATTTGTGTTTTACCGCACTGAAATTATATGAATAGATTAGGTTTACTGGTACTTACTAATTGTAAGAACTAGGTTATTACTTCGTAAATTATTACCTAACTTACTTACCAACTCAACTTATTTACTTACATAAAATGTTACCTGAAATATTTTGTCTATTGGGCAATTTGGGCATCCATTACGTCTCAAAAAGAACATCATTAACTAAGGGTGATAATAAAGAAGAGTTTGATAGTTTACCTACATAAACTAAGTTAAGTTTTATCTAACACTTAGGTAAGTACTACTTACGTCCGATGGGCCAATCATTAAGATTTTCAATTTATTAGGTTGCATTGTTATTCGGTTTCTAGGTAGGTAGGTAAGTATATTTTCCTCAAAATCTCAATGCCGCCGATAAATTTATTTTGTTGTTTATTAAATGTTGATTAAATTGACTTTTTTTCACAGAAGACTATCACCACAACACTCCTTTTTTCTCTTTATTAAATACAGCTGTTCGTGAATGATTTTTGACGTGTGTTTGTTTACTAAATTATCACCTTGGTTACCGTTTACTTTAGTTTGGAGGTTCGGTTTGGAGCATATTCGTAATTATTGCTAGTGCTGTAGTAACACGTGGTAGCACAGTGGTAGGTAGCAATGTTGTTAATGTTTAGATAGCTGGGCCCTTTGGCTTCACCCGCATAAAAATTGCGTAGGCATACATAGGTTTCCACTATTTGTTGAATAAGTACCTACTTATATGCAAACTTATCGAGCTGTTCAATGTGTAGAGCAGTCATGTCAAACATACGGCCCGCGGGCCGCATGCGGCCCGCGAATCATAATGATGCGGCCCGCAGTCGGAATGTAGATCTCAAAAAAAAGGGTATTGTTTAAATCTTCATTCCTCCCGCACTTGCAGTGACCAATCTGCAAGGCACCCTTGACTTTGAGTAAATAAACTTAATAAAAAGGAAAAAATGTAGAATATAACAAAGTTGAAAATTAAGAAAAACATTGGTATTTACAAGTTTTCGTGAAAATGTAAATTTGCCTATATATTTTTATCGTGTTGACTCAGGACCTTGATTTTTATACACCTAATAGGGACTATAGACCTCAGTATCTGGTATGAACTTCAACTTGCTAGGTCCACCCGTTCCTGAGAAAATTGGTGGTGACACACGGGCAGACAGACAAACGGACAAGAAAGTGATCTTATAAGGGTTCCTTTTTTTACTTCTTGAGGTACGGAACCCTAAAAATGTACGTGTTAATTTGTGTCTGGCCCGCCAACACATCTGCAATTTTCGAAATGGCCCTATGAAAAATCCAGTTTGACACCCCTGGTGTAGAGGGAACAATTAAACAAATAAAAAAGTCTCATTTATAATAAGATTTAATATTTTGATAATGATTTTCAATGAAGTTTAGCAAAAAGAACAGGTCCCACCGAGATTTGAACTCGGATCGCTGGATTCAGAGTCCAGAGTGCTAACCATTACACCATGGAACCGTTGTGAGTGAGCTCGAAATTATTGTATGTTTGCCAAATACTATGAAAGCTTCTTATTTTATATCGGACTAGTATTTTGCGTGACAACGCGTGGGCGGCGACTGATTATTTAGGTAACTTCATATAACATACTAGTTGCGCCCCGCGGTTTCACCCCGAGTAAGTTTGAGATCCGGTTTGGGATAAAAAGTAGGTAGGTAGGTATCCTATGTTCTTTGGAAAGTCTCATCCATCTATATAGGTAGGTACTAAAATTAATTATAATGGGTTCGGCGCTTTGGGCGTGAAGTTAAAGTATGTACTTGGAAACAGTCGGTGTTCGAATTGTAGACCGTGTATATTATTAGAATGTTTTCAACTCAAGCAAGATTCTCAGGTCATGCTCGAGTTCAAGTTTAAAGTCTTACAACTGATTAATTTATTACCCAGATAAATATTTTTAGAATAAAAACATTCCAATAATATAGTACATAAATACTAATTTTGGAACTGTACGATGGGTTTGCAATTTTAACTCCGACCGTACCTAACTACCTACATAGGCATGTCTATCCATTTAATTAAATCATCAAGTTTACAGTAATGAAAGCTAAAAACCTGACGAGATTCCTATGGCATCTAACTGGACTGATGTCTGAATGAAACAACATGTGAGTGTTGTAAAAAGCTCTTATTAGTACCAAGTACCTACCCCATTCTAGGTCTTGGAGTAACTGGGATTAGATAGTTACCTAGGTAAACTAACTGTTACGCAACTCGCAGGTTGGAGAAAATGGAGTTCCCGTTAACATTACATGGTAAGGAAACTGATATGTGCAATTTAAGGTTTTTTATTTACACTAGCCTTAGTAGGCACCAGCAGCGGTGAGGAGCTTTGTTGCTACTAGTAGCTATTAACTATTCACCAACAGTTTCATGATCAAATGACTCCTGGCACAGGCATCTCGATTGCTTAAAAGGAGTATCCAATAATTTGTCTTAATTGTAAGTGTTTCGTTTGTGAAATAATTTTTTTTTTTTTTTTTTTTTTTTTTTTTAATGGAAATACAGATTTTTTTGAAAATCATTAGTTTCATTTCACAGGAATTTGAAAACAAATGAAGCTAATATTGATTTTGTAAATCACTAGTTCCATTTTAAAATGAAGAAGGCTAATTTTCAAACTTTGAGGGTAGGTATTTTGAGCTAATTTGAACAAAGTTATTTATGAGAATTGGCCTTTGTGTCGTTAAAAAACCAGAGCCATGGAATTATTAAACTACTAGCGACCCGCCCCGGCTTCGCACGGCTATATTATGCATGTACCTATTATACATATAAACCTTCCTCTTGAAGCACTCTATCTATTAAAAAAAACCGCATCAAAATCCGTTGCGAAGTTTTAAAGATTTAAGCATACAAAGGGATAGGGGCAGAGAAAGCGACTTTGTTTTATACTATGTAGTGATAGTGATACTATGCGTTATTTTTCGTTTCTTTTGTTATGTTTCTTCTAGAATACGATGGAAGCGATTGTTTGAGGATATGAATCAATCAATCAATCAAAATTCTTTATGCATTTGGAATCATACAATTTGTATGTCATCACTTTAAAGCGTCTTAAAAATTTAATTAGGATGAGTGCCTTCGGAACGCGCTCACCAATGAGAAGAAGGCACAAGGAACTCAAGGGGTTTTTTTCTTTTTGTGATCATGCTCACAAAGGTGAAGATAACAAATATTTTTTCATTACTCATACTCCGAAAGTAGGCCTAAAGATGCCTGAAGAGCGTGTAGAAAATAAAACTTTCAGCCCTAGGGAAAATCGCTTTCACTGACAGCTGTCATGTCAAATTATGGCTTCGCACGGCTTGTGCAATGTGCATGTAGCCAGTATCAGTATCATTACGCATTAGGAACTTCAGAAACCTAACCTCCTTGCTTTAAGTAACAGCAAAGAATGACACTACATGTATATAACCTCTTTGGTCCCAACCTTGTAAGAGGATCAGGTAGTATGGAGTCTCTCATTCACTCTCGTTGTTAGGAAGAATTTTAGTTATTATTCATAATGAAAAGCACAGTGTTTACCTCGGGTGAAAGACTCATTAAGTCCCTCGAACTATTAGCGCCCTCGCTACGCTCGGGCGCCAAACTCCGTCTCGGGACTTTAATGAGTGACTTTCACACCTAGGATAACAATGTACTATTGAAGATGAATTTGAAATGGAACAATTAAAATAATGTCCATGAGTACGACGAAGTACCTACATATCATGTAAACCTTACCGCCTAAAGTAGATAAAAAGTAGGAAGTAAATAGGAGCAATAGGGAAGCAATGCTTGGGCCTATTATGTACTTATTCAACGTTAAATAGGTAGGTACGCTTACTGAACGTCCATTCTGACGCTCACGGTCTTTTATTAGTGTTTAAGCACCAAAAATATTTGCTCTGTGTCATTATCCAGGGAGAAAACAGTCGACTACGTTTGTAATAGTTTGTATGGAGAGAACCCCCGGTACCCTTTCCTCTTAAAGCCTCGCCCTTTTGTCACTGTTTAGTTGGACGAGAAATGTACAAAATCATGAAAATTTTGTAGGAGCGCGTTGAAGTCTTTTGCATAGCTAGAACCTACGATAAGAATACATACCTAATAAAAGAATGAAAACATGATCTGTATTTTTTTCAGATGATAACTACAGGTGCTGTCTGTCTTTTTTATTCTTACTAATATTAAAAATCCAAAAGTTTGTTTATTTATTGTTTGTTCTCTCTTCGCAGTCACATGACTGAACCCATTTGGTTAAAAATCGGCATAGTGGTAGACTGGTAGTAGGTATAGAGAATGGAGAAGGACATAGGATAATTTTAATCACGAAATTCCCTCAAGATCGGGACTGACGCGGGTGACACCGCGGGTCACAGCTAGTTGAAACAGTAAAGGTCTATCCGCACAGCTCAGTGGCGACTTGCTGCGAACTGCGGGAGCTCTGTCTCGACTGCTGCCGAACATAGGTGGGCCCAAAACATCGTGTAGGCTCCTCTACACTGGCATCGTTAGATCGATGGCACTGTACGGTGCTCCGGTGTGGGCTGACTCCCTGACGGGCACAACTATTGCTAAACTCCGCAAAGCGCAGAGAGCAATAGCCGTCAGGGTGGTTCGGGGATACCGCACTATATCTGGCGATGCTGCATGTGTGCTGGCAGGCACACTTCCGTGGGACCTTGACGCGAGGGCCCTTGCGTTACTGTTTCAGTGGCGCAAGGAAGCGCGTGAACAGGGCAACCGACCAGCACTTAGGGAAGTCGAAGCCAAGAAGGAGCAGTTGCAGCTGGCGATGATGGTAGAGTGGCAACAGAGGATGGAGCATTCGGATGCTGGAAAGGCAACCTTAGACGCCATCAGACCAGTGCTAAGAGAATGGGTGCAGAGAGACCACGGAGCCCTGTCGTTTCGGCTGACGCAGGTTTTGTCAGGACATGGGTGTTTTGGCAAATACCTGTGCCGAATCCAACGGGAGTCTGATGAGAGATGCCACCATTGTGCCAGTCCCAGTGACTCGGCGCAACATACGCTGGCAATCTGTCCAGCTTGGGACGAACAGCGGCGTGCCCTCATTGTGGAAGTCGGGAGTGACTTGTCGTTGCCAGCTGTCGTTCGCGCAATGGTCGACAGCGACGAGTCATGGCAGGCAATGAGGGCTTTTTGCGAAGCCGTTATGTCGGCCAAGGAGGCAGCTGAGCGGGAAAGGGAGATCACCTCTTCTGATCCCGCTCGCTCCCGGCGCCCCAGGAGGAGGAGAGTCAGGAATGACAATCTTCCTCCTTAAAGTGGCTCGTGGTGACGGACTCGGGGGGGTCCGTCACCAGTTCAAGGGCCCGAGATGGCGGCGGCGTGTCCCGCGCCGCCTCTTGTGAGTGGGTTTATCCCGCACTGCGGGGATTTATAAGCGAATGGGGTCTGTCGAGACCAACCGCCGCCGGGTGTATGTGGTTAAGCATGCGCAAGCGAATCCCTCTGCACTCGGCTCATGGTGGAGAGAAGGGACACCGTCAGGTTTTTAGTGGGTAAACCTCTGGCCGCCCACCATCTAGGCCAGTAGGGAGCCCCACATACCCCACTGCTCCCTCCCGGGAGTGGCGGGAAATGCATAAGGGCGCATTTTCCTGACGCAAAAAAAAAAAAAAAAAAAAAAAAAAAAAAAAGCTCAGTGGCGACACAGTGCCGTACCGTGATTTTCCATCAGTGTCAGTGAAAAATGATATTGTTTCATACTTTTTGTACTAGACTATCCGTACTGCTCAGTGACAGTGATGTTCAGTGCTGTCAGTGCTGCTCCGACGACGTTGCTCCGACGCTCGCCGTGATCCGGCGTGAATTTGTAGCGGACAATATTTTGCCTGCACGGTCGCAGTGTTTGAAGATGGCCGACGAAAAGTCAATTCAATTGGTCCGTGTGTTGCCCGTATTTATCACGTTTTTTTGATCGACCCCTAGGTACATTCATTTTCCTTATAACTGCAGTCAAAATATCGGAAATGTTGCGGTCGTTATCTTTGCTCGCTCTCGTTTTTTTACCTAATATAATTAAAAAAACCGGCCAAGTGCGAGTTGGACTCGCGCATGAAAGTTATGGTAACCCTTGCGATAGAGTACTAAAAATCACTGTGGCGTCACTGTGTCGTCACTGCGCTGTGCGGATAGGCCTTCACGGCACGGTACGGTACGGAACTGTTGTCACTGTGCCGCCACTGCGCTGTGCGGATAGGCCTTCACGGCACGGTACGGTACGGAACTGTTGTCACTGTGCCGCCACTGAGCTGTGCGGATAGGCCTTCACGGCACGGTACGGTACGGAACTGTTGTCACTGTGTCGCCACTGAGCTGTGCGGATAGGCCTTCACGGCACGGTACGGTACGGAACTGTTGTCACTGTGTCGCCACTGAGCTGTGCGGATAGGCCTTCACGGCACGGTACGGTACGGAACTGTTGTCACTGTGTCGCCACTGAGCTGTGCGGATAGGCCTTCACGGCACGGTACGGTACGGAACTGTTGTCACTGTGTCGCCACTGCGCTGTGCGGATAGGCCCTAACGGCACGGTACGGTACGGAACTGTTGTCAGTGTGTCGCCACTGAGCTGTGCGGATAGGCCTTCACGGCACGGTACGGTACGGAACTGTTGTCACTGTGTCGCCACTGAGCTGTGCGGATAGGCCTTCACGGCACGGTACGGTACGGAACTGTTGTCACTGTGTCGCCACTGCGCTGTGCGGATAGGCCCTAACGGCACGGTACGGTACGGAACTGTTGTCAGTGTGTCGCCACTGAGCTGTGCGGATAGGCCTTCACGGCACGGTACGGTACGGAACTGTTGTCACTGTGTCGCCACTGAGCTGTGGGGATAGGCCTTAACTGTTTTCCATATCCATAGACTGCAACACGTCAAAGCATTATCATAGCAATGTTTATTAAATCGTCTTTGCTATAACATTTTTATGTAGAAGTTAAGTGAAGGCATCTATGAAAACCATAAAATCCATCTCTTGTAAAATATTATATCTATCTTTAACAACCAAATTTTATGGACTCTTAAATTTACTACCCAACTTTATGATCTATTAGCTGTTCCTTGCTGCGGTTTTACCCGCTATCCGTCACACTGTCTTGAAGCAAGAAAAAAGCATGAAATCATTTTCTGCATACCTATAGACGCTAGAGAATAATTTGTTATTTTTAGTATTTTTTACTAGTAAGTATTTGTAGTATTATTTTTAATAAATATAATTGATATCGTCTTTCTATCTTAAAAAAAATCTAGTTGTCCCGGCAAGAGTTGTTTTGCCATTTACAAAAAAAAATAAAGGAATTACATAGTACATTGTTACCCTAGGCGTGAAAGTCACTCACTCATTGAGACCCGAGACAGAGTTTGGCGCTAATAGTTCGAGGGATTATATGAGTCTTGTACACGAGGGAAACATTGTGCTTTTCATTACGAATAGGTATATACTATCAAATTCTTCATACTACCTGATCCTCTTACAAAGGTTAAGTATATACATATACATTATGTAGTGTTTTTTTAGGTTTTTGCTATTTGTATTCAACTAGCGACCCGCCCCGGCTTCGCACGGCTATATTATGCATGTATTGCACATATAAACCTTCCTCTTGAATCACTCTATCTAATAAAAAAAACCGCATCAAAATCCGTTGCGTAGTTTTAAAGATTTAAGCGTACAAAGGGATATAGGGACAGAGAAAGCGACTTTATTTTATACTATGTAGTGATGTATTATACATATAAACCTTCCTCTTGAATTACTCTATCTATTAAAAAAAAACCGCATCAAAATCCGTTACGTAGTTTTAAAGATTTAAGTATACAAAGAAACATAGGGACATAGGGACGGCGAAAAGTGACTTTATTTTATACTATTGATACTCAAATACTTACCGAAAATATTTTTATTACCTAATGAGTTAATCCAACACTGGGATTATCTTTATCCGTATTTTTTATGTTAAACTTCATGGCTGCAAACTATCTGATTAAAACTAATTTCTTTTTAATGTCTGATTTTTTTTTAACAAAAAGCTACCAGTGTTTTTAACAGAATATCCAAACTTCGTGGTGCAAACTCTTTGATCAACAATGATTTCTTTTTAATGTCTGATTTTTTTACCACAAAGCTGCCAGTGTTTTTTAACAGAAGAATACAAACTTCATGGTTGAAACTTTTTGGTCATTATTGATTTCTTTTTAATGTATGATTTTTATAACAAAAAGCGGCCAGTGTTTTTAACAGAATAATCCAAACTTCGTGGTTGCACCACGAAGTTTGGATTATTCTGTTAAAAACTCTTTGTTAAAAAATGATTTCTTTTTAATGTCTGATTTTTTTTAACAAAAAACCGCCAGTGTTTTTTAACAGAATAAGCCAAACTTCGTGGTTGAAACTTTTTGGTCAATAATGATTTCTTGAATTTAAGTGGCCGATTTATTAACGAAAATTTGCCAGTCTTTTTAAACAAAAAAAACTATGTAGATGCAAAGTCTTTATAGCTTCTACACACGTCCCAATTTGGTCGGGTCCCACATCCAATTTGATCAGGTGCCCAACCAAATTAGGACGTGTGTATCGTAGTCGGGCCGACTTGATTATTATTAATTGAATCGGGTCCGATCAAATTGGATATGTACGTACACCCGATTTGATTTGTTTGGACCCAATTTCGTGTCCGAAACAAACTAGTGCAAGTCGGACTCCCGCATGAAGGGTTCCGTATTATGTGGTATTTAAGCCCCACTTCATTTTATTTTTCTGTTGTTGTTGTTAATGCGACAATAGAAATACATAATCTGTGAAAATATCAACTTTCTAGCTATCATAGTTCATGAGATACAGCCTGGTGTTAAAACGGTTTTTTATCGAATAGGTATAGCTAAGATGAATCAGACAAAAGCATAGAAGATGAAAATTGAGTGTGTATGTATAAACTTGTTTTCAAAGTAGATTTATGCGAGCAACCGACGAATATATCTATAGACCAAAGCGGAACAGTGAGCCGCATCAACGAAGAAACCGATTTCCTTGAAAGGAAACCTAAATCCGTGGTCTACGATCTCCGACAACACTCCATACACTGAGGTGGTTATGTTGCCAAACCTGGAAGGTGTAAATAGAACAGTAATATTTTTTTACTAAAGTCTTTGCGTCTAGTTTATTTTCTATTTAAAAATACTGGCAGATTTTTGTTAATAAATCGGCCTCTTAAATTAAAAAGAAATCATTACTGACCATAAAGTTAACCACGAAGTTTGGATATTCTGTAAAAAAACACTGGCAGCTTTTTGGTAAAAAAATCAGACATTAAAAAGAAATCGGTTTTGATCAAAGAGTTTCAACCACGAAGTTTGGATTATTCTGTTAAAAAACACTGGCGGCTTTTTGTCAAAAAAATCAAACATTAAAAAGAAATCATTTTTGATCAAAGAGTTTGCACCACGTAGTATGAATTATTCTGTTAAAAAACACTGGCAGCTTTTTGTTAATAAAAATCAGAAATCAAAAAGAAATAAAGAGTTTTCACCACGAAGTTTGGATTATTCTGTTAAAAAAACACTGGCAGATTTTTGTTACCTATAAAAAATAAGATATTAAAAAGAAATCAGTTTCAATCAAAGAGTTTGCAGCCATGAAGTTTGACATAAAAATACGGATTATTCAAACTTCTCGAATGCAAACTCCTTGAAAGAGACGATTCACTCATTAGGGATTCATCTCTGAATATCGAATAACCTTATTCAGAGGGATTCATTAGAGATACTAGAAGCGCTCCGCGATTTCACCCACGTAACTCCCGATCCCGTGGGATTATCGAAATATAAAATAGCCTATAGCCTTCCTCGACAAATGAACTATCCAACACAAAAATAATGTTTCTATTCGAACCAGTTTTTCCTGAGATTAGCGCGTCCAAACAAACAGCTTTAGCTTTATAATATTAGCTTAGATGAAAAAAAAAAATAGAAAAGTGTTCTAGAATCAGACAAAACATTTCATACAAATCGGTTCAGCCGTTTAGGTTGAGTTTGGCAACTAACATCGTGACACGAGAATTTTATAGTAAGTACACATTAAGTACATAATATATTTCTAAGGTAGTAAATATACTAATTTTAACTTGGAATTGCTTCAATTTCTTAATGCCAGTAGTAGATAATAATATTATGTACCTACTAGTCTATAGTGATGTGTTGTATAGCCATTATGATTTATTGTAAGTATGTTACTTATCATTATTTTAAGACGGTACGCGGAGTATTTCTCTATTTCCTCCCTGGACATGCAGTGCCTCTAGAGCAGGGGTGTCAACCTCGATTTTTCAAAGGGCCATTTCGAATATTGCAGACGTGTAAGCGGGCCAGACATAAAAAAATTAAACACGTAGATTTTTAGGGTTCCGTACCTCAAAAGGTAAAAAAAGGATCACTTTCTTGTCCGTCTGTCTGTCCGTGTGTCACCACCGATTTTCTCAGGAACGGATGGTCCTAGCAAGTTGAAATTCATACCAGACACTGAAGTCTGTAGTCCTTATTGGGTCTATAAAAATCAAGGTCCTGAGTCAACTGTAATATCGTAAATATAATAAATGAAACGTTATTACGTGTGTTCGGTTCGATGTCTGTTTAATGTCTCTTTTGGTTACTAGTTACAATACTGAGGAATGTGTAACATGAAACCACACTACACCTTCCCCCTTTCCTTAAAAAAAATAAAAATTACAATTTATTATTTTTGTTTTTTTTACAATAAGGAAAACATATTTTTGTCCTATAAATTTAAACATTCGTAAGTATAGATATAACATAGAAACGAGAACATGAACCCATTTTTTGTATTATTGTATATTATGAGTATAGTATTTATATGAAGAAATATTTATTAATTATCTGATTACCTACTATGAGTGATATATCGATGCATATTTAATATTTCAATCGCAATTGCTATAATTCTCTATGCTTTAATTCAATTTTAGTTGCTTACATAAATTATTATAAAGTCACTTAATTTTTCTCCTACCTCATTCTGATTATACTATAGTCATATCACGACTATTTTGTCATAGATAGTTAACATTTTATAATTGAATAACATCAATTTATTTATTTGTTATTTTTTATTTCAATATTAAAGAAAAAAAAAAGATATAATAAAAAGATATGATAAAAAGATATGTGCAAATTTACATATTCACGAAAACTTGTAAGTACCAAAATGTACCTTAATTTTCAACTTTTTTATATTTCGGAATTTTCCTTTATTATTAAGTTTATTTGGTGAGGTAGGTACATTTATTTGATACTTTTTCAAAGCTACACTAACAATAATTAGTTTTCAACTGTAGGTAGGTACTGCAGAATATATATTATGTCAGGTGTCTTAGTCGTGGTATTTATTTTCAGAATAGACTGAAGATGTTTATCATGTCTTCACCGATATTTGTTCTTATTCATTTTCATAATAGAAAACATTTGTTCACATAAATACGAACTACGAAAAACGATAGCTAACTTTCGAATACTCAAAGTCAAGGGTGTCTCGCAGATTGGTCACTGCAAGTGCGAGAGAAATGAAAATTAAAAAATACGCAAAACAAATTGTGACCTAGATTCCGACTGCGGGCCGCATCAATATGATTCGCGGGCCGTATGTTTGACATGACTGCTTTAGAGCAATCTTTTTTATCATAAAAACTTGGTTTGTTTTACACTTGCCTCTCTGTTTTTCTTTTTAGGGTTCCGTACCTAAAGGATAAAGACGGGACCCTAATAAGACTTTGCAGTCCGTCCGTCCGTCTGTCACCAGGCTGTATCTAATAAATAATGATAGCTAGAGAGTTGATCACAGATGATCTATTTCTGTTACAATAAATACTAAAAACAGAAAAAAGTAAATATTTGTTTACAATGTTTTTAAGAGTTCTAGGTTATTTTCATGTTTACTATATATTTTTTCTTAATTGTACAATCCACGGTCAAAAGTCTCTGCCCACCGTTACGTTTACAATCCCGTGCAGCACTATTTGAACATTATAACAACGTAACCTGTAGATCGAACCCAAGTCGGTAGGCGTAGTGGGTGGCGGATTATACCACTCAGCCAACTAAAGACTTAGCTAACGTGTTGAAAATAATAATCACACTGAGTACTTTTAATTCAAGAATTTAAGTTTGTGTGTAACGTCTACAAGAAGAAGGTCGTAACTCCAATACTTGTTAATAGTATTATTGTAGCAAACTGATCATTTATTTATGACCCTTACTGTACTCCCAAAAGGGCAGGTTCAAGACTTTTAACCTATGCAGCGTCGTCTGACATACAATATTTTTTTATGATTTTTTGCATTTGTTTTTGCGTCGGGTTTTTAAAAAACAGTACATAATGGAACCCTTTGTGCGCGAGTCCGACTCGCACTTGGTCGTTTTTTTCTTCTGCACTAGTAGGATTTGAACAATTTTATTATCACAGACACAAAAGTTGCAACAGAATGATTCATACATAACAAAGCGAACATCATTTGCATAATATGATAATGTAATTCCTACTGGGACTTATCTATGTATTGTTACTGCATAGGTACCTACCTATAGTATAATAATACACGTAGGTATATCCGGGTTCGTTGAGCTCTCAGTTCAGACCTTAGTGCCTAGAGGGCTAGGTATCCTAACGCTGTTCCTAGGTCGTCGACCGTCCAGCCACGGAGATTTGCAGGATGCGATAAATTTCAATAGAGCATTGCTCCTTGCACCTTAGGGTACAGAACATAAGAAGATATGCAAACCTATTTACACACTATCAGAAGACCAAGTCTTGTAAATGACATTGTTCAAATTAAATTGCAATAGCATTTTGATTACAAAAAAATACCCTTAAAGTCACCTTTATTTTTCAAAAACTGACCAAAATGTGTTCGACCGCGTTCGTAGCTAATCAATAACTCTAATTAAAAAATCTCCTCTTTTCGAAACGTTAATATTCTTCCTTTTCTTTTTACAATAATAATATAAGAACATATCGGTTTTTACACTCAAATGCAAGCAAATTACGAATGCCAATTATCACAGCAATGAATGATACGTGTAAATTGCAGGAACAAGTCACTTTCCCGTGTATTTTGACTTTGTAATCGAAATGCACTTTGAATGATATAGCAATGTAATTTGAACAATGTTATTTACAAGAATTATCGCCATGTCAAATAGTCGCAAAATTATAGATAGATAGGTAGATAAATAAAAAGTACAACACATAAAAAACATTAAAAAGAAATATAATACGAAAATCTTATCCTAATAACTAACTAAAACTTATTATAAATTCAAAAGGTTGTTTATTTGTTTGATCCCTCTAAACCGATTCGGATAAAAAACGGCATAGTGATAGTTTAGGAGATGAAGAAGGTCATTGGATACTTTTATTCCGAAATTCTTGCGGGATAGTTAACTAATATAAATTGTACAAATATGCGACCTTATCTCTTAAAACGATTTTTTCATGGCAACCTTAAGATTAAGATATTCTGTTTAGCTTAACTGGTAGGTCGTGTGGATCCTTTTTATTCCTTTCGTTCCTTTCGCAAAATGTCTAACGGTAGCAAAATGACCTTTCCACAGAATGTTCCTTTTTTGGAGTTCGTGATTTTATCTATTGACAAATTAAAGTGCTCGACGCTCCATGCAGCTTTCATTGTTATTTCACGAATTGATATTATTTTAGTAGGAGTACTTAATAGTTACTTTTTAAATTATTAAACTACTCACTTACCATTTAGCATTTAAACAAAGATAGGTAATTTACGGGATAGGTATATTAGGTATTTACCAGATTTTTTGAGTTTATTTTGTGGAAATATTAGATATTTCGATGGTGTTACTAGCATAATTTAGACGAGACGAGTATAAAATACAAAAAATGTAAATATACCGTTTCAAATAACTTTAGTATAGTTTGTCTTACTAACCTTTGTTAGAAACTTATAAACATCACTACATAGTATATAAAACAAAGTCGCTTTTTCTGTCCCTATTTCCCTTTGTATGCTTAGATCTTTAAAACTACGCAACGGATTTTGATGCGGGATTTTTAATAGATAGAGTGATTCAAGAGGAAGGTTTATATGTATAATACATGCATAATATAGCCGTGCGAAGCCGGGGCGGGTCGCTAGTTCAAGATAAGCACTATATAAATATGCTATTTATTTAACTTTATCCAAACTAAAGACTCCTTAAAGACCTACCTACTGTTGATTATTATGATAAATTAAGATATGTGCTGTACGAGACAGCTCCGTAATTGTATTTCTCTGTTTTTATTACTACCAGTGGGAGGTCTAAGAAGGGTCTAAAGGATGACGTTGTATATTGTAATGAAAGTCTAATGCATTCTAGATGACTAGACTGATTCTTTTTATGTGTCTTCATGGACCAGCGCTGCAGCCAGGCTTGTTTAGCTGTGTCTTTTACTTTACTTTTATTTGTAATTAACTAAGAAAGCAAACGAGGGCAACCCTTGGTACAATGTACAGTCGGCTGCATAATTGCAGCCCCCGGTAGAGTTCAAAAATTACTATTAATGGCATGTTTTCATTCTAATATTTTTGTTTGATAAATTTATGAGTTAGAATACTTTAGACTTTAACTGAAGGAGGCGCCTGCCTAGTATCTTGCTTGTGTTGAAATCATTCTTATAACTGCCGTTTTGGAGCTCTACGGTGGGTCTGCAATTATGCAGCAGACCGTACATCTTAACAAACAACTTTTCTTCTACGATGTTTGGAAATTTGAACCACTTTTTTGAAAATTTTGAGGTTTGATAAATACGTTTAGGTACCAGAAAATCAGGTGTTACTTCCACAGAGAGGTATATCGGAATATTTAACTTTATAGGATTTAAGTTTAGTCAGCTGTTTTCTAAAGTATTGTCTGATTGACTGATGTATCAACGTAGGTAGAGCTAAAATCGATCGATCGCGGGTTAAAATGGCTGATTCTCGAATGACCATAACCTAAAAATTTTCAAAAACAATAATTTGAATTTCAAAATGTCATACAACAGAATTTGTTCGACCGTTATCTTAGCTAATTAATTATCAATAACCCTAAATAAAAAACTTCGCTTTTTGTAACATCTTCGGTCAATATTCTTGCTTTTTTTACAATAATAATGCAAGAACATATCGGTTTTCACACTTAAATGCAAGCAAATTACGAATGCCAATTACCACAGCAATGAATGATACGTGTAAATTGCAGGAACAAGTCACTTTCCTGTGTATTTTAAGAAAACTTGTACTTACTACATAAGTAGAACGCAACACTGTTGTCTAATAATAGTGTGGAAGCTCTTAGTAGTCTCTGGATTCCGAATGACCATTTTGATGATTCCGAGTGATTATCTTTAAAATTAACGTTTATTTAAGAAGATATGGTTGTCTTTTTAAATTAGTTACTGCCTTTCAACGGCAACTTTGCCCGCGTAGGGGTTGATTTTTCCAAAATAATTTCTTAGCGAATGCCTATTACGTCATACTCATTGTATTTTTACAGAGTCTGAAACAAACTGTTGGTAGAGTTTAGTCTGTTTGAAAACGAAGATACTGCCTTGACGACCTCTGTGGCACGTCGGGCGAACACCCGACTGCGACGCAGAAGGTTGCGGGTTCGATTCCCGCCGGGAACAAGTATTTATGCTGACCATAAATTCTTGTTTCTGGTTCTGGGTGTTTCCTATATGTATAATATGTATATATTTACAAAAAAAAAAGTATATAAGTAGTTTATCCGTTATCTGGCACCCATAACACAAGCATTAAGTTGCTTAGCTTGGGGCTGGATGGCGATGTGTAATATGTCCTGAAATATTTATTTTATTTTTATTTATTTGAAGATTATCTGGGTACACAAATATTAAAAAGAGTAACTATGTATTTTGTTTTCGGCTCCAAAACCACGGGATCGATTTTGATATTACTTGGTTTGTGGATACACCGATTAATTAGGACCACTTTTTTATTCCGATATTCACATGGGATCGAAACTTAGGCTTGTGAAACCGGCTTAAGCACTAAGTCAAAATATCGTGTTCACATGCACACTCGTTGATCATATGGGATATGGATAAGTATATAAGAGGAATATAAAATTGAAATATATTTAACACCTAACTCCAATAATATTATAAAGAAACAATAAAAATAACCGCACGTAGAAACTTACCTACCTATTATACCTTATTCAGTAGATAGAGGATACCTTCCTCCAACTCCACATTCGTCGATAAAAACACCACGGATTACGACTCGCAATTTTATTGATATCATTATTTTACACCATCTATTTTTGTTGGATAATGTATGTAATATAAAATCAGAGCGAGTTCTACGATTTTAACGTATGGTTTTGGTGTTGGTCACGTTTTATTCGCCATTGAGTGCGAAACAATATTACAACAATTATTCTGGACAATTGAAATCATGTTTTCCATTGTAAAAATCCTATATACATCAACAAAGTCTAGGGAACACGGGTAAAATAATGTTTTTGGGGAAAAGTTGTATTTTTGGGTTTTTTGTTTCGTGTGTGTGTCGTATGTCGATAGAAGCGGAATTTTATATATTTTTTAATGCTGTGACTTCATTAAAGGGATGCCATTAGTAAAAAATGAAAATTTAATCTACTTATATAAATTACGTGTCACGTTGTTTGTGCGCGATGGAATCCTAAACTACCTAACCGATTTTAATCAAAATTGCACACGGTGTACAGTTTGGTCCAATTTGAAAGATAGGATAGCTTACATCTTAATTTATCCCGATATTCCCACGGGATCGGGAGTTACGCGGGTGAAACCGCGGAGCGCAGTTAGTTTAGTATGAAAATGAATTTCGCTAAACTTGTTAACAAACAGCCTTACGGTGTAAATAAGTCCATTATTTTGCATAAACATGAAATCTTCGTCGAGCTGCTATTGGTGGGGTATCACCATAGAGTACAAAACCTCATCACGGTATTACTCTGCATTTAAAGTGTCTAGTAGCGTATGTTACTCCAAATGAATCAATGCCTCTCAATCAAGTTTCATCAAAATCGGTCAATTAGTTTCGGAGCCTATCTATTCAACGCAAACAAACAAACAATCGAATCTTTCCTCTTAATAGTATTACTAGCTATTGCCCACGACTTCGTCCGCGTGGTAGTTTTGTTTTATGTACTACTAGCGACCCGCCCCGGCTTCGCACGGCTATATGCATGTATTATACATATAAACCTTCCTCTTGAATCACTCTATCCATTAAAAAAAACCGCATCAAAATCCGTTGCGTAGTTTTAAAGATCTAAGCATACAAAGGGAAATAGGGACATAGGGACGGCGAAAAGTGACTTTATTTTATACTATGTAGTGATAGTGATAGTGAAGAGAAAAATATTCATCAAGAAATCTCAGACAAGAGTCTGAAATTTTGTATGTTGGTTCCTTTTAGGACGTCTAAAGGGATAAAAAGGGCTGTTAATGTTTGTGGGTACTTACTATTATGTGTTCTTTGTTTGTAGGAAATCACTATCACTTTCAAAGAGACTCTACCGCAGGTAAAACCGCGGGGCACAGATAGTAAAGTACAAAATAAAATAAATATTCAAAGTCCTGATTGACTGTCTGACTGATTTATCAACGCACAGCTTTTTAAACCGCTGGTTCACTGGTAGACATGAAATTTTGAGGGTACTTTCTTTAGGAAGTACCTATACCTACTAATTAAATAAAAAATAAATGGTTGTCTGTAAAGTCGGTTTACGGACGATAATTTTACTTGATAACGTCATAAGATAACGATAATTATTATTATAATTTTTTTATTTTTGATTTTTATATATTTTTTCCTTTATTTATTTTTTTCTTTATATAATATAACCTAAATTAGGACCTCTAAAACCTAAATTACCTAAATTAATTAAAATATAACTTAAATTAATAATATCACCTAATTGCTAAATATAAAAAAAAAAAAAAAAAAAAAAATTGTTGAATATAATTTATTAAGTATGTCATGTAATAACATTATTAAGTAGTAGAAAATAAAGGCTTATTATATTTATATTTATATTATATTTATAAGTCTTCTATTCGCCACTCGTCGCCATAACATAAGCTCAGATGAGCGATATTATTATTAAACAAACACAAGACGCGTGACGTTTACCATGACGCGTCATGGTATCCGAACATGACACTTTTTTGTGAATGCAGGTGTTCATCAATTTATTAGATCTTATCACGTCAAAATAGTTAGGTTTTTACCTCTAAAATAGTGAATTGACGGACGAAGCCGCATATAAAACAAAATGCAGTATCAATAACTTTATCAAACCTTTCCCAAACGTATGTACTTAGAGGTTCTTTTTAACACGCTTTTATTAGTTTCACCTGTATGTATGTATGTAACCGACTCCTTTGGGCACGATTTTGCCCTACTTAGAATGATCAGATTTATTTCAAACTTTGCACACTTGTCAAAGACCGATGACAATGCAATATTATGATAACATGGTGCTGATCTGATGATGGAGCTGGAAGGTGGTCATAGGAACTCTGTAATAAAACGACGAAACCCTATCGAGTTTGGGCTCGTTAGAATCGTCTTGACGAGTAGTTTGGCTTTCAATGGTGACCAGGGTCTGATGATGGAACTTAAAAGTGGTCATAGGAACTTCGCAATGAAACGACACAACCCCATCGAGTTTTTTATTTTCTCTTTTGTAGCGGCGTGACTCACTTACATTGTGGGCCGGCGTCTAACTAAATCTAGAAGGCTATATGTCTTGATAATTCATAGAAGTTTGAAAAACTCATTTTACATTGTTGTATAAAAACAGCAAAATGTTCCCAAGAAAAACTGAAATAAATAGAATAGCAGCAATAAAATTATCGTGTAAAATGAAATGCCTTTGATTTATCAATAGGGTTGCCATACGTTCTGTAATATCCGACTGTCGCCGTATTCACCAATCGCGTCCTGTATATCTGCTTATTAGTCGGTATATAATTCTCGTATTTGTCCCGTTTATTGGTAATTCGCAAGAAGTAAACTATAGTCTTTTATTTTTTTATAAAACTACAGTTTCGGTAAAAGGGCTGCGCTCTCTCCATACAAACGTAGTCGACTGTTTCCTCCCTGGATAATGACACTAGCACAAATATTTTTGTGCCATAAAACCTATAACTGCCATGACTTTGACTATGCTCCTATTTTTTTTTCTCATTTTCTAATTATCATAGAAATTAAGATTAAAAAATATAAAAAATTTAAAAAAAAGTGGCACGGTCATGGCAGAAGTTTTATGCACCAAAAATATTTGCTCTAGTGTCATTATCCAGGGAGAAAACAGTCAACTACGTTTGTAATAGTTTGTATGGAGAGAGCCCCCGCGCCCGGTTTCCTCTTAAAAAGTCGAATAAATTGCAGTCACTCGTTTTTTATTATTATTAATTTGTATCTCAATTATAGTTTATTCGTTAATCAAAAATAAAACAACGACTTAAAGATTTTATTTAAATGCCATCTTATCAATTTTGCTGAAACCTATCGGCCTAAATTCGAAAAATGCGCATCAATTTGTTCAATCGTTACACTGTTGAATGTGTTGAAGTATTTAGGCATCGAAAATGTTACACAACGTTCCGTAGATTCAAAAAAGTTAAAGCAACCCTAATTTATCAAGGAAATAATTCCTGAGCTTGTTCCCTTTTAACTGCGTAGTGATTATCATATTCCGTAGAATTACCAAGTAAATTATATAATTCCTGTGTAAAGGTGTGGTAATGTCGCCGTGGCATGGATGGAACTTCACGGGACAGAGGTGGGTGCCAGTTAAATTACTGTGGTCTCGGCGAGATGGCGCGTCGCTTTTGACAACGTACAGTATGGGTCATACGTAAATGATCAGTTTGCTACAAAATACTATCAACAAGTATTTGAGTTACGACCTTCTTCTAATAGACGTTACACACAAACTTAACAACTTGAATTAAAAGTACTAAGTGTGATTATTATTTTCAACATGTTAGCTATGTCTTTAGTTAGCCGAGAGGTATAAGCCGCCACCCGCTAAATCAACCGCCGACGTATGTTCGATCCACAGGTTACGTTGTTATAATGTTCAAATAGTGCTGCACAGGATTGTAAACGTTACGGTGGGCAGAGACTTTTGATCGTGGATTGTACCTACTTCACAACTCCGTAGATATTTATTACTATTATAAAGCTGATGAGTTTGTTTGTTTGTTTGAACGCTCTAATCTCAGGGACTACTGGTTCGAATTGAAAAATTATTTTTGTGTTGGATAGTCCATTTATCGTGTACTTTTTATTTTGATATTCTCAGCGGGATCGGGACTTACGCGGGTGAAACCGCGGAGCACAGCTAGTTCGATATAATTCCACCAGTTGGATCAAGTTAAAGTTCCTTAATTAACTTAACTTCATTAAGTTAGAAGATAGATCTTCTAACTGAATACTATTTTAATTTAGAGGGTCTCCTCGTACCAATTGTTCCGGCATATCGACAACACATATGCTTTGTATAAAACATTTTACATTAGCATCTTTAAGGAAAGCGTTTTAAAATCCCTCCATAAACGAACTTACTACCTACCTAGATGTCCCACACGTGCGTGTCCCCTGGGTTGTGCTAAAAAGCAATCTCCTGGGCTTCAGCTTGTTACCACCAAGTCGTATCACCAAGAGGTCTTGTCCGTGTTCCGATACGTAGTTCAATGCAGCCACAAAAGGAGGACGGTTTAGAAAAGTTTTTGTTCCTCTGCCGCCGTCTTCCTATCTTCACTGGAGTCCCTAAAAGGAGCCTGTTTATTTAGGGGTCTTTGTATAGGTATCTTCTAGGAAACCGTGCTATATCTTAGACCGCATCATAACTTATCATTGTGTGAGAAATTGGTAAAACGCTCACCTATTATTAAAAAAAAAAGCAAAAAATACTTTACTGTATTCTGAGAAAATCAATTTACAAAATACGTTAACACAAATCAATTTTACAATTCACAGAATGGCAACGTTTATGGTTTCGCTCTGTACTTCCCATGATTTATGGTACTTACTTGACGTCCTGAGTTCGTTCCATATATCTGGAGTCAACCTGGACAAACTCGTCTCGCATGTCATTTGTATAATTTACTACTTACACTGCTACTTGAAACATAAAAGTTCAAATAACCTTTACACTGTATTTTCATTTTTATGCTCCAATAGTTAAGACCCTTTATTGGTGGTAAATATATGTTACAATCATCCATAGCCATCTGTTGTGAAAAAGATGACTTGGCATGGACCTTATCCAGTGGCGGATAAAGTGCGTAGGCTTATGGAGTTCAAGCACTCCAAATAAGTATCTAAGTTTAAACAAAAGATGAGAATGCTAGGGACCTACCTAGATAGGTACCCTACACCATAAAGCTGAAAGACATCGATGTCGATGTCATAGACAGTAGAAAACAATAAATAAAAATTTAAAAAACCCAAATAAAATCCTAAGTTATAAACAGGTAAAAGAAAAGAGCGTTGGCCGCAAGAAAAAGCTCAAGTTTTCTATAGTGCTTACTACTGGCACATACTGGTTTCCTAAATCTGGCGCGTACCTGAAGTGTGTATGTAGAAATTAATTACAACCATAATAAGAATATTATACATAACAGCAGATGAAACAAAAGAAGAGAGATACTTCCATTAATTAAAAAGGACAGTCAGATTAAAATGAACAATGTAGGTATGTACGTGCTCCGAAATAGTTTTATTTGTTTTTATAAGTACTTACAATTGATATTTATCTTAGATCTGTATGTAACAAGTGTTTAATTTTCGCGGCAGGCGCAGCAGCAAATGTATGGGTCTCCAATGATCCAGATAAATAATAAAAATAACGTGGCCCGTGTTTATAGGCGGTAGTAATTGATTACTGTGGCGAATACCATATCAGCTTATCGATGATCGCGGCTTAAGCACAATGTCCAATAAACTAAGCGATTCTATCAGACATTGTAAATGAATCACTTCAGGCATCCCGAGTGAAACACTAGATATTTTGGTGCTAAAAATAAAAAAAAAGAACTTAAACAACTCCACGGCTGTGGGTTTAAATTTCAGCGTGTGATCTTTGTTCTTCCGATAAATATAGGCCTAAAGAGTCTCGATGACGATCAGGTCTTTAAGTATGATGTTTATGCAGTATCAAGATTGGGACTTGCTGCTTGTTCATTTCGGGGACATTCCAAAAATTCTAACTTATATAAAGGTTTGAAAAACCCATAAATACCTACAAGTCGCCAAATTAATCAAACCGTGCCCCCGTCGTTTTGTTTTCAAATTCAACAATCATCTACACTAATATATAAAGAGGAAAGATTGCCGAATTAATTAAACAGCGCCCCCTTCGTTTTGTTTTCAAATTCAATATGATAAATGATAAAATAATTAGGTAACTAACTAATAACTAATAATAATATTGAACAACCATAAAATGGTTGTTCAATATTATAAACAATAATTAGAGTAGATATTGTCTTGGGGAAGTATTGCCGGTGACCTGAATCTGAAAGAGGATGGTTCGTTTTGGAGCGAGGCTCGTTTTCACCAAAACCGTGGGTTGATTGATTTTTTTTACAGCCAGTGCAGTTAAGTAAGTGAACTCAAATTTAAAGGATTAATTGGCTCTATCCCTGTAGTTTAGTTGCTAGTTCAATAGTGTCTAAAATCAAATGAATAAGAGTTAAATAAGAATGAGAATTCCTATCTTACAAACTCAGTTTGTACAAAAAGATCGCCTTTATTATTGTAGTTAAGTGATCGGAACGCAAACACCGTGTAATAATGTGTTGGGTGTTGGTATTGGATTCAGTTCTAAAGGCACCGATCTGGTGGCATCCATTTTTAACCCGCAAATTTTTTTTTCCATGTTCTACCTAAAATGTGTTCCATTTTCTACCCCCAATAATTTAAATGATTATTTTTTCAAATTTCTACCCAAAATGTATTCCATTTTCAACCCAAGTATACTTACTATACAATAATACTTAATATGATGTTTTTTTGTACAGATAGAAAAATAATTTACTATTTTAAAGTCGTATTTTTATTACTATTATAATTAACAAAATGTTAATTATAATAGTTAAAATACGACCGAAACTATGAATCTATTTTTTCTGTTGACGTTACTTGAGTAAAAATTAGGTAGGTAAGTTGGTTACCCACTGGTAGAAAATGGACTATTGATTTGCAGGGGGTTGAATATGGAGGTATTTTAATTAAAATTATGCCGTGGGTTGAAATTGGGGGTTGAAAATGGATGCCACCACCAATCTTTGTAAACTGTCATTACGGTAACAGATATTATGGTCCTATCCTTTACTTGAAACCAGGTGATTGCCCGACAAATACAACGTTTATCGAATTCAAGTGCGATGTTTTTCACACTCGATAATCTTAAATTGCAATAAAATATACGACATAAGCCGGGCAAGTTTTAAAAACGATTCCTTTAACGGAAACTTATGGTGTAGGTTTCAATATTTTACAGTCTTAAGTGCTTTATAGATACAACGCAATGAGATCTTTATTTTCATCCAATATATTATGTTTTTTTTAAACCCTCAGCAGAGATGACGGCATTTTATTTAAAAAATCTGATTTCATACATAAGAGATGTATGAAATCAGATTAGGAGTTTTTTTGATTATTATAATTGTAAATAATTAGCGTAAGTATTTTTAGTTCTTTTTCTGTCCCCGGTCGAACCGAAATTTTTTATGGTTATCAGTAGAATTAAAACTACTCTAGTAACCTATCATCGCGAATTTAATCAAATGATCAGAAAATGACAGTAAATACATAAAAATCTGAGAATAACAGTATTCTCGACTGCTAGAGGTAATTTTTTATCTGGCTGTGACTGAATTTCTCGTGTTTTTTGCTGCGATAAGTCTCGAGCGAAAACCCTATACCTGCCAAGGTCAACAGGTAATATTTTAGTGGGATGTTCTTTAATGGTCACAGAGATTTAAATGCAGACATCATTACAATTTGCGCTGCCTATGATAATTGGTTCCGGTCATATTTCTCGAAGTTAAAATGTGAAAATGTGCGGAGCGTCATTACGACAGCATTAGGTACCGATCAATTTTGCTACACATCATTAAAGTTCCTTGAATATTTTGCTCTACCATGATGTCTTTACGAATAATTAGTAAGGGACAATAAAATAAATAACTATGTTTTCGTTAATTTGGGGGTTTTCAAGTCGCGAGTGAATAGGTATCTTCTAGGAAAGCGTGCTACATCTTAGGCCGCATCGTCACTTACCATCAGGTAGTTGTGATAGTGGTCAAACGCTGACCTACCATTTGGCCATTTGGCCATTTCTATGGGCCTTTGTAGCCTGAAATAAATGATGATTTATTTTATTTTTTTTATTTGTAAAAAAAATGGTAAAGAAGGACTCTCATCACAGGCTAGACCTATTGCTAGCTTCAAAAATTGTTGTGATTTAAAAAATAAACCAATTTGTATTTGTTGTATTTGTACTGAATGTAAGAAAAGTATGTAACTTTTATTTTCATGAACCTAAAATTTTCAGGGGTTATTCTTCAGTAAGTGATATTTTTCTAACTACTGAGAGTAGATCAAGTTTATCTTTCAAAGTAGGTTATATAGAATGTCCAGCAGCTGCAAAACATAGCGGAGACTACAATCTATTGGTACCATCTGTGTCTGAAGTAACATTGAATTATGCCCGAAGCCAAACAACTTGACCAGTTCCATCAATCATTATCTCAATTTCGAAGACACGGATCATAACTCATGAATATTTAAATTTTACTTTTTATATCCATATCTCGCACGTGCCGTAAAAACCTTGCGTGTACCGTGTTTAAGCGTATAAAAATGTTTTTAAAGAATTATCTTAATCTGCATCATAAGTTTGCGTTTCAGCCTTTTGTTTTCATAAATTTATTGAAGATACGTGTCAGTATATAAAGACTTGAGACGAAACACTATCAGATCAGATGGCGGGGAAGATTTGTTCTGAAAATATCCTGCTGTTTGTGATATATCGAAATTATGCAAAAACAAAATACAATTTTACTGTATTTTTCTTCTAAAACTAACAAGTTGTAAATTTGACCAAGTGCATGTGCATATTGATTAGTTTTAACTGTTATTATGTACTTACTTACTTACCTTCTATCCAGCACATCCTGGATGAATTCGTTCTAAAAGTAATGCAGGAAGGAATAAATGTGCATCTATTAAATAACGAGGATAGAGCTTGTTAAAATTACTTCCGCACTAATGCTTGGTGGTAAATATGAAGTTTATTAATTTACTTGCCAATAAAATGGACTTGGTAGATTTTACGTAGTATTTATTTTTCGTATAGCTTCAACGATTGCGTAAGAAAGCCGTTTGTGTAGTCGCAACGCTGAAGTGTCGAGACGAGCGCGTCTTCCGTACTTTGCACATTCGGCGAGTACGGTCGTGTTGCACGATTCCTGTAGGAAATAAAATTTATTTTAATATGCATTTCTGCACAGTTTCTTAGCTTAAAATTAACAATGGTCCTAAAGATATTTATAAAGAAACGTCCCGGCAAACGTTGTAGTGCCATATACAAAAAAAATAGATGTTGGCCGATTTTCATCAGACCTACCCGGAATGCATACAAAATTTCATACAAATCGGTTCGGAGGAGTTTGGTAACAAACACCGCAACACGTATTATATAGATTACACTGTCCATCGGCGCATCGTAGCGTTTGTCCAAACTTGAGTTTAACCCTTAATATAAAATTATCTATGGTTCAAAATTTTCACGAGTGGTACTAAATGCCATGATGTCATAATGTATAAGGAGCCAGATCTCAATAATTGTATGTTTATAATTAACATTTTCTCACCTTGTAATGGTTTAATTGTACTTCTGAAAGCGGTGCAGCCCATCCAGCGACACCGGCCTTACCCAAACTGGCTAATGGATAATGATTGAAAGCTGTCAGCACCTTCTCAGTCATCATTATGCTCTTACTGTAGTACCCAATAGGACTCATTATAGCTGAGCTCACAATGCTCCTTGCAAGTTTAGGAATTGGCACTTCTTTTCCAAATCTCACTTTGAATCCTCCTAAAACTTCTTTATATAAATCTATGACTGTATTACTTAAATTATTCTTCTTATCAATGAATAATTCTATTATACCTACATCTTTATTTTTTGAATGTTTTATTCTCACATCATCTCTTTTGTCGTAAACGTTTTTAGACTTTATTTTTTTATATTTTTCAATGTCTTGCATGAAATCAAAGAAAAATACGTTTCGTATCATTATTGCTGAATCATTTGAAGAGTTCCAACCATATTTTTTAAGACGTGTCAGTAGTTCAGGTAACGTATCAGCCTTCTTCGGCAAAATGATTTCATCAATATCTAGAGGGATTACAAATTGAGATTCCCTTATATTTCTGTAAAGACAGTCATTATATGTGATGATATGATCTCTTCTACGTTGCCATAGGGAACTGTTTTGCTTATATTTAATAGGAACATTGAATATTCTTACAAATCCCTTATCTCTATAGTATTTTATAACCTTCTCTACTTCTGCTGAAACGTCATCAATATAAATATCAATCATATCCACTCCGAGAAGTTTATTGATTTCAATCCATTCTATTAAACCATGTGAAATATCTTTTTCGAATTTCAAATCTTTAACGCATACTGTAAAGTTGCGTTTAGTTGTGTTATCTGAGAACGGATGAAGTAGAAATGCATTTGTAGGATCATCGCAAGGCTGTGTAACAATTGATACCACAGAGGTGCTAGACAGGGGTTCCGTCAGAGGGCAGGAAAGAAGAAGCGGAGTATCTACATCCAAAGAAGTTGCATCCCACTCGTGCCACCAAATCTCGAGAGGTCTTGCTGCAACCACTTCTATGAAATCTTCATAAGGACTCAAAGACCGTGTCTGGCAGTACAACGTGTTTTCAGTTGAGAAGTTACGACCTTCGAAAAAAAAACAAATATTAGTCAAATAACAACCAGTTAAACCAATTAGTAAGCTGAAGTGGCAATGGGCGGGGCATGTGGCTCGTAGAACTGATGGCCGTTGGGGCCGAAAAGTCTTAGATTGGAGACCACGTACCGGAAAGCGCAGCGCGGGACGGCCTCCGACTAGATGGACGGACGACTTAATTAAGGTCGTGGGAAGTCGTTGGATGCCGAGAGCATGCGACCGATCGCTTTGGAAGTCTTTGGGGGAGGCCTATGTTCAGCAGTGGACGTCCTGTGGCTGATATGATGATGATGATGATGATGATGAACCAGTTAAATATTAAAAAGGCTATGACACTTTTAATGTTTTTTTATTCAAAAAATGGTTAGTCATTCGTCACCGTAAACTCATCCCATGGGGTAAATGGTCTTAGGGTGAGTCTACCAAAAAGCCGATTAACAATGAAAAACATTCACAATTTTACATAAATGACATAAGTAGATGATTTTCGTGATACTTGGCTAAGAATTCTTATGGAATAAGTACTTGGATTTCCGTTAAATAAATAGTTTATTTTATTTTTGAGCTACAATGCCAAGTATATACGTGGTTAAACAAACAGATAACATACGGTTTATTTATGTTTTTTTATCTAAAAGTTTAATGAAGAAATTGAAAGAAGGTAAGCACTAAGCACATATCCCGTTAAGAATGTTAACAACATCAACAATTCATAAATAGAAATTCCATTACTGGGACTTATATAATAGTAATTTTCTCTAGTCATTTCCTCGGGGAATCATTGCAGCGGTACATTCAAGGAACTGTCATTAAAACGGTTCTTCGATTGCAGGTTTTTATGAACAGGACTAGGGGACTTTAGCATAAACCAAGTTATGTTATGTATGTACTTAGTAATTAAGTATAGGTACCGTCTTAGATACTAGTTTCCAATTAACGATAGAATTTTAATGTAGTAATGTTTGCATAAACGTTCATCAAAATATAATTAATAGAAGATATGTAAACAGTTGATTATAGAAGTTAAATAATGTCCTAATTTATTAAGAATTTATAGAAGAGCGACGATTTAAAATCGTAATTGTCCCAATAAATACAATCGTAGCGAAAGTAAAATGCATTAAAGAAATGGAGGCATTTTAATCCGTCCTTGCCCTCGTACCGCATTGCAATGTGAGTTGGGTGGGTTTATCTCGACTGGGAAGGAATTTACACGACATATGCGCTCGCCTCCAGTGACAAATGAGTGTGAGCTTATCGCGGTCTCGCGCTCACTCGCCGGCCGCGCACTTTCCTTCCACACTTTTATTTCACCCATTCGATAAGGTATAACCCTTTTAAATCGACAACTTAAACAATATTTAATGCTGCCTGTCTTTAATGAGACACCGGCCACGTGACTTACTGCACATCGTTTCGTAAATAAAAGAAAAATTAAGGTGATTAAGTTGCAAACAAAATACTGGCTATTTTTCGAGAATACAAAGAAAATACGAACAGCGATCGAGTATCGCGCTCTCGATTAATAATTACGGCTTTGTTTTATCAATGTTAAGATTTTACCTATGTCTTTATTGGGTGAGCTTGTTTGCTCTAGATGTTTATTAAGGCCTCAGGGTCTGATAAGTTTTACTTTAAGCCGCGAGTAAATTTATAAATATAAAATTCAAAATGCAGACTGAAGCTATATGCCTATCAACGCATAGCTTAAATCAATGAACAGATCCGGCAAAAATATGACATACAAATTGCTTTTATGACTTAGGCATCCGCAAATCAAGGATTTTTGAAAATCAAACCACTTGTGGACTAAAATAACACTGTACGTAATCGCAACGTTCATTTGGTGTTATTTTGTTGTAGTAAACGTTTAGTTTGCACATATTTGCGCAAGCTATGTAATAATCAGTGCAGTCGCCAATCAGAGCTATCGCGGAAAGTATAATTATGACTTTAGTGGCCATAATACGGCAGTGCTCGCGGCAGCTCGTGATCTCTGAAGATACTTTGAACACATTTTAAGAGTAAATAAAAATATTGAATACACTTTTTATAGCAATCTGAATAAAGTACCTCTTTGCATAAAGCGTTTAAAGACCAGTCACTTTTAGCGGATGTTTAATTTACATACAATTTGTAGAAATAATGTTTACATGTGTGTCTACTGTCTGAATGTCTGGTCAATTACTTCTTGACTATTCAACGATGCTCTTCATCTTCAATGTGAATTATTTATTGCTTTTGACCATGTCTTTTGCAAAAGCTTTTTAATACGACTTATTTCTTCTGATTATTAACCGACTCATATAGAACGCCGACTTTTGGTTTTTTATAACGTCATTTTTACATACTGATAAGCTTTCGTCATATAAATTCAGACCCCAATGATTCTCTTTAGGGTTCCGTAGTCTTATAAGGAACCTTATCACGGCTAAGTTGGATTTAATAGTTAGTGATTGATTGATAGTAAGTATTTGCTTTCAGAATTAACTACCTGCCTACTGCCGTACTTGATTTAAGACTTAAAAGCTGTTGAAAAAGATCAAAGTAAATACTTCCTTACCATGAAAAGTGGCCAATATTCTTAGATGTCGTTGCGTAGTTCTATTATCATAATACGCCGCATACACCGATACTTCGATACCAGCTACGTGTTGCCAGACGCATTCGTTAGTATTGGGCCATGTGCAATTCTGAAACAATATGGGCAAAACTTAGTTTTAATTTGCGTTTCTTTATTATGTCTATTTTGGTGTCTTCCGTACGAAGAATGTTAAGTAAAAACGTTGATCTCACTTAATAGACAGATTTTGTTATATCTATCTATAGTAAGGTAGTGAAGGCCTAGTGGAGATACCTCGACTTTCATTCAAAAGGTCCATTGATTTTTAAAGCTCTTACGGTGAAGGAAAACATCGTGTTGAAAACCGCGGCTTATTTGACTCCAGCCGTATTGATCAGTTTTTTTCTCTGATTAGGTTCGACTAAGCTGAGGGGTGGTAAAGGTGCTTTGTAAGCATTTTCCATCGAAACAAGTCCCAGGCACTACAATGCCCTAAACGGCATTGATTTAAGTTGCTGGTGCTAGGTATAAAAATCATCTAGCCAATATTATTATTATATGGGGTTAAAAGTTAAAATTATGTTGTCCGTCGTGATTTTTCTGAATCTAGCTAAAATATTTCAATTAAATTTTTAACAACCGAGTAAAATCGAATGAACATCAATTTGCTGTCTGTAGGGTAACGAATTCTATCGTTATGTCTAATCGAAACTTATTTGTTGATTACAATGTTTCACAAAATTCTCATAGATTAGACATCAACGCGCTCAAAATTCGTCGTAGCTTTGTTTATCTACACCATAGGTTCCTAAGGGGGGCGGTACCACCCCCTAGTGGGCGCTGGAGCTTTTCGTAGGGGCGGTAGTGGGTCCAAAGGCAAATGAGGGGCGTTATGACCATTTAAACAATCGCGACGCTAGCCACGACTACGAGTAGCTCGATTAGGATTACAGAGAGACAGAATCATTTTTTTAAATTTGTGATTAATTGATAATAGATGAACATATAAAATTGGAATAATAATAATAATAATTCATAATTCATTTATTTCATTTCATACACATGGGTACATATAAAGATCTTAAATCGAAAAAGAGTTGGTGAGTTGGGTTCGATTCCCGGCCGGATTTGCTGCGCTAATTGGCATTGCTCTTATGGTGAAAAAAAAACATCGTGTATCAAGTATTGAAGAGCGGGGTCAGCATAGAAGTAGATACCTCGACTTTAAAAAGATAAGTAAAATAAAAATAATAATAATAATATAAAAAATGTCAAAAAAATTTAAAACTAAATATTTAACTTATCGTTTAAAAAATCTCTTAAATCATAATATACTTTAACTACTAAAACTAACTATTAACAACTACTATGGAAACTACTACTAATTCTTACTGTGGAATTACTAACTATTATGTAGTTGAAAACGTTGAGATTTTTTGATAGGAAGTAGGTATATGTATAAAAGATTGGGAGCATAACTAATATTGTAAAGAGGAAAGATTATCTGTTTTTTTTTGTTTGTAACGAACAAGCTTTTAAACTACTGAATTGATTTTGATAAAACTTAGTGTAAGTATACTTGAATCCTTGGTAGTAACAAAGGCTACTGTTTATTCCGATATTCCTTACTTACGCGGGTGAAACCGCGGGGTGCTGCAAGTAACTTAAAATTACCTCTATGCTTAAAATAAATATGGACGTCGTTGCGTATTTAAAAGGATATTCTTATTTTGTTTTTCTAAAAAGTAATTTATATTCGTTGAATAACTACCTTAGTGAATTTCAGAGTGTTTTAAAATATTATGCGCGAAGATAAAAATATCAGTAAGTATGTATTTGGGTTAATTAAGGAGAATGCACGTACGCTCTTAATTTTAAAGTGTGGACTCACAAGTATGTGCAGTCAAAAATGTAGGTACCTAATTGGAGTATTTGAAGCACCCGAGTAACGGTGCTTTGTAAGTATAAACATTTAGTTTAAGATTAAAGTTAAGGTATGCATGCTCTTCATAAACGACTTCGTTTAAATAATCTTAGTATTTTGACTGTTATTTTAAGTAAGTACTTATTTATTTCGGCTTCATTTCTTATAAACTGTTCATTACTTTCATTCGCAATTAAGTTAAATAAGTTAAAATTATCAACCTTCTGGTAAAACTGTTTACATTTATGAACTCTGGTCAATACTGACTGACTGAAAGCACAGTTTTAACTATTGATTGTAGAAATATAAAATTTTTGACGCGCATAATGAATTTAAAATATTACCACTGGATCTACGCGGGTCAAACCGCGGGGTATATCAAAATGTTAATATTTTTCATTATATATTTTATGATAGGTACGCACTTAATAGCACATAATTGCTTCAGAAACTTGACAGAAAATTGAATATTTATAACGGTTATAAAGTAAAAAGGTGATTAAAATTTCACTTCGCAGTGTCGACGTTTAAAAGTGCTTGAAGGCGACTTTAAGAGTTATACATGAGTGTTTTATTACGCTGATAAAAGGTAAAAAAATGGACACGGAACGGGAGGAATAAGTAATCACTTTAATACTATAATTGAGTTGTATTACACGGGCAATTATTCTGCTATAAATACATTGATAGAGCGGTGTTGGCGGTGTGGGTTCGATTCCCGGCCGGATTTGCTGCGCTAATTGGCATTGCTCTTATGGTGAAAAAAAAAAACATCGTGTATCAAGTATTGAAGAGCGGGGTCAGCATAGTAGTAGATACCTCGACTTTAATTCCGAAGGTGGTGAGTTCAAATCCCGGCTGGCCGAATCAATGGATTTATCTTACGAAAAAAATATGTCCGCTAATTAGCATTGCTTTTACGGTTAAGAAAAACCATAGTGATTAACCCCGCAGCTTAGTTCAGTCCAGAAGTTTGAAGAGTTCTTACCTCATACGGTCGACTAAGCTCTCGGTTATACAGGGTTATTGGAAATTATACTAGCAAGCCGTTGAGGGCTACTTCTGTGCACCTTAACAAACAACTTTTGTTCTACGACTTTTGGAAGTTCAAAAATAGGCTGATTTTTTAAAACAAAGTTCATTCAGACTAAGTAGTCTAAGGTCCGTATTAATAAACCGAACTCAATATCGATTTCAATCTTGAGTTTACTCTTGAGTTGTTGCGCTGATTAATAAACCTATCTTAAGACGCGATTAAAGAGCGACGTATCACTTGAGTAATACCGTATTAATAAATCAAACTCAGCTCTCAAGATATGTCTCAAGATGTAGTTTCGTGAACTCAAGTCTGATAGCGGGTCATACATGACTAAAGTTAGAGGGCATTACATACAGTGAACAAATAAAGTCATCACACCAAACCTTTAAAACGTCTCGGAATAATTATCTAATAGTAAAATCTGACATTTTGTAAAATATTTTCTCATTAAAAACAAGTTGACAGTAAAATATGACGAAACTACCTACCATAGGGTAAAAACAGACCATTTAAGGTAAGAACATAGCGCTACTGTCATTTAAGGTCGTTCTCAAGATCAGTCTCAAATCTCAGGAGCGATATCAGCTTGGTTAAAACTTGAGTTTTATCTATTAATTAATGCCTAACTTAAGATAGTGACCACATCTCAAGACTCATTCGATTGATACGCACTCAAGATCGATATTGAGAGCGATTTATTAATACGGGCCTAAGAACAGTAGATAAAACTTAAAAATAAGTAAAATTTTAAGGTTAATGACGTCTTCGTGTGAGAAACAGCTGATTTTCAGATAAAACTAACCTCAATTTTTTTTTTTTTTTGAATTTCCAAGAGTCTGTGAACAAAAGTTGTTTGTTAAGGTGCACAGTAGTTAAAGTAGCTCTCAACAGCTTGTTAGTATAATTACCAATAACCCTGTATAGGTGCTGGGTAAGCCTACTCCATCCTCACGCAAAAAGTAGGTACCTAACTAAATAGGTTTGGAAAACAGCCCGTATACAAGTACAAGTCTAGTCTTCAGATAAATATAGTCTGTAGAAGGCTTAACATTTCATAAATATTATGTAAGTGCAGTTAGATATATTTATTCATATTTAGTAAGTAGTAAGGTAGAAATTTCAAGCTTACAAACTGATGTCGGCTCCTTTCTGAGCTTTTACACAATTGATTTATAAGAGATTGTCGTGTTCAAAGGAGCAATGCATCGTGCCTCCAATTTGCATAGCTCTAAGCTTGTTCTATTCTGTTGGACTGATGCAGTTTTATAGCAACACATTGATTTATGCACACTAGACTCTTAGCAAGCTCAGATTTGTGCTTCGGAATTGGTAAAAGTAAATAATTTAATCATTTTATTTAATCATTCATTCATTTTTCTTAGAAATTATATTTTCATTGAGAACACAAAAATATCCATCACTAGTGAAACTTATAAATAAAATACTTAGTGGGTGTATAAATTAATTACCTAACTAAATTATTTTTGATTTATAAGTACAAAAAACAGCAAATTATTATAAAAACCGAAGAAGAAGAAGAAGAAGTTATTAGGAGACCGTCGGCAGCCAGACAGAACCCAAGCTACCGATGGTGAGGGTCGCAGAGAAAGGAATTATCATTATTTTTAGTAAGTAGGTATATAAAAAAAAATAGAGCTCATTGTTTTGGCTAACAACTTTTTCTTAGAACGTAATTTGATATAGTAAAACGTAAGAACATAATATGCACACAATGTGCCATTTGCATTGCAAAATGTCCGCTATAATTTGCACCTTCTCAGAAACAATCCTTTTGTGTTAGCGTGTTTTTTTTAAACCAAGACGTATCCACCGACCTAGGCATATCTACAATTAGGGATATGATGCATTTGGTAAATGAAGTATTGGTAAAATTAAAACTTTTCATAAAGAAGATTTTGGCAAAAAGTCGATGCATCGACAAAGGTGTCTCACGACCTAGTATCCTGGCGAAGAATAACGAGGAGAGACGATCCCAAATAATTGGATAAGGCATGGAGGAAGAGAGAGAATAAACTTTTTAAACTCACACGATTTGTATTCATAGTACCTAATTATCAATTATCAGCATGAGATGACAACGGTCGCCACTGCACCATTTTCCTCACGACCAAGGGCTCTATTTTTAAATCGCTCGTGTGACATAGCATCGTCATATACGCCTACAACTCATGCTCGACTTCCAAGTCGCATGAAATTTGAAATGTCAATTTTTTATTCGTTTTACGCAGAAAATTGAAAACCGGTAATTAACCGACGAACATCTGAAAAAAATCACAAAAGGTATAAGTACATATTTTTCAAAGATCCTTTCCAAATCTTTGACTGTGATGTTTAACGTGACGACGAGACGCGATGAGTGGTGGCCAGAAGCGACCACTCGTTACGATCGAGCGATTCAAAATATAGCGAATTTCCGATGTCAAACGAATATCAGTAGAAATTGATCGCTCGACACGTTGCGAACGATTCAAAAATAGAGCCCTATGACTATATTGTAACAAAGTCGAAACGTCGAGGTAAGATAAATAATAAAATAAAAATACGCGATTACGACTTGGGAAAATAATTACTTGAGAGAGAATAATTGGTAAAATTTCACTGTAAAGTTTTTTGCAAATTGTAAGTGAACGGGTCGATTATTCCTATAATTATTTCGCGCCATTTAAAGATATCCAACCCACGTGGTGGTAACGGCATAAGACATGACGTCCCACGATCTCGTGTCACGTCGCGATAATGACCCGGGTCGATACGATACTATTTTATATCGCACTTCACGAACGTCCAACGAATTGCACGATTCCTTGTGAGAATTTGTGATTTATTTGTTTGGCCTGATAATACCCTTTTTAGGCAAATCGTTAAATTAGAAACTTGTTTTAGTTGAGTAGAGTTAATACTTAAAGATTATGATTAAAAAATGTTTTATATAGAATTTTTCATGGTTATTCTTACTACTAAATGAAGCTAAAAACATGATAAGTAAAAAATCATGCATCAAAACTTCAATTGTGAACTAATTATTTATTTAGAATCATTATCTGTTGTTTTTATTAATTGATTATAGTGCGTGGCCTGCACTTTGCTACTTTAAAATAATTTTAGAGACGCATTTTTTCTTCAAAAAATGTATCGCTTTAGAACTGTTTTATACCAATTGCTATTCTTTTATTTTTGTAGAGACCTATCTAGTTAATATTAGATATACTTACATGATATAGGTACTTATCAGTAATTTACTATAATAATATATAATCAAATAACTTTTTGATCCGCAATAACCTTACATTAAAGAATTATATAATGTTGTAGAGCAATATAATGTAATAAATCACTTAAGTTCAGACACGTAGCTATAATAGGGGAGAAGTGCCATGAAAGGGACACGTATTGAAAGGGACAATTCAAATATCCGGTAAAATAAAAATAATTTCGAGTCAACACTATTTTTGACGTATGGCAGCCTTGATGCAAGTTCAATCGCGGCATACTTCATATTCCTGTCATTTCAAAAATGTGCGGAATCTTGCGAGTGTTATTATTGTGATTGATAAGTATTATTTCTCTTATAATTGTCAAACGTTTTATCAAGTGCTGTGAGTTATTTATTATTTGTCAATAACTGTTTATGATAGGTTAAGGATACACAGATATAAGAACATGAGGTAAGTAAACTTTAATTTAAAATTATAGATTTTGTGGTTATATTTTCCATTTCTGAATGATATTTATGAAAGGGACACAACAAACAGTCATGAATGGGACGTCCCCTTCATAACTGTCCCTTCCACGACTACTATTTTTTACTAGGATTTATTAACATTATGACTTTTTTTTATTAAAAATGCCACTTAAAAAAGAAAAAAACGTATCGATGCACACAAAATTGAAGAAACAGTGAATGAAGAAGAAGAAGAAGAAGAAAAAAAAACAGGAGGGGATTTATGTGAAATTTATAATTTAATTTAATTTAAATTTTTAAAGGATTTTTAAAATTGTTGATTAGATTTTATAAATTATTATGCGTTTCATTTCTTGTTAATTTTAAGATTGACTTTTGTAAGTGTCAAGAAAAGCAAAAACAAACATATAATAGGTATTATATTTTTTTAAGTTCATTATCTAAGAAAAAAATTGTTCATAATAGAAAAATATCAAATTTAAAAGTGACGGGAATTATTAATTAATGCATTGCAATTGGTTCAGTAGTTTCGGCGTGAACTAGTAACAAACATACTAAAAACACACACACACTAACACGCAAACTTTCACATTAATAATATTAGTAGGTAGATAATTTCGGTTACTTTATAAATTTGATTTTAAACATGCCTAAGTTGTTATTGTAAAACAACTTTATATTTTTAGAATATTATATATTTATATTATTTAATTTTATATATTTAGACCAAAGTATAAAGCGATTTCCTTGAAATTGTGCACTGTCCCTCTCATAAATTACTGCGTCCCTTTCAATACAGGTAATTTATGAAAGGGACAAAATACACATTTTTTAAAGATGCAAAAATAAATAACTAAGAATTAATTAATGACAATTATTGAATTGTATTTCAATAGTTTAATAATTAACGCTTCCTATTCGACTCCAACCTGTTCCAAATATTATCTCAATCACTTGCTAGAGCCTCAACATCGAAAATGTCCCTTTCATGCCACCTCTCCCCTACTAATGGCACCGAAATTGTAAGCTATTATAATTTTTTGCGATAAATATATGAATTTCTTTTTTTCCCCCCTTCTTGTTCCATAAAACACATTAGGGTAAAAACAGATTGCAGATTTTCCTATGGACCGATATCTCGCTGAACATTCGATTTTTTGCAGCCTTTTTTAAATAATTAAAAACATTGTCATGTAATGTCATCCTCATAGGGGTTGTATCTGGTTTTTAACTTTTAATTTATAATGTGAAAAACAAACAATTCAACAAAATCGGTTCAAAATTAACAAAATTATGCCTGAACAATTAAATAATTTTGCGTGCTACATCTAAGACCGCATCGTCACTTACCATCGTGTGAGATAGTGGTCAAACGCTGACCTATTTATTATTAAAAAATATATTTATACTTAATCGAATTGAGAACTTCTTTTTTGAAGTCGTTTAAAAAAAAGGAAAACAAAAGAACCCTTACCCACGGACCTATCTACTTCAGTAGTAACTCATAAACTTGTCCTTTTTACCTTTAAATGTCAGCAAGTTATCGGCCAATAGAAAAATCCATAGTCTGTGTCCACCCTTAGATTGCTTACGTGTGGTGAGTACGAATAAAGATAGCTATGTTTCGCCTGCGGTCTCAGTGCTCCATTTCTGATAAATATTGAATAAATAGCAAGAAAGTTGAATGAAAATAATAATAAAATGGAAGTTCTCCTGGCGGCTACTGGTTTTCAATAAAATGAGTTTCGCTTTTTTTGAGATTTTATATTACTTGTTCATTCTATGCCTAAGGCAATAAAGTTTTTATTTGATGATGATTTTTTCTGTACTTTCATAAATAGTGCCCTCCTATATTTTGCCTCCATACTAACTATTATTTATCCCTATGTCTCTATGTCCCTATATCCCTATGTATACTGAGATCTTTAAAACTACGCAACGGATTTTGGTGCTGTTTTTTTAATAGATAGAGTGATTCAAGAGGAAGTTTTATATGTATAATACATGCCTAATATAGCCGTGCGAAGCCGGGGCGGGTCGCTAGTATATTATATATAAGGTATTCTATTATATACGTTAATGCGAAAGTTTGTTTTGTTTTTCATACCATTTGACCTATTTCGATGATTTTTTTAAGTAATTAGTTAGGTTTAGGTGGGTTAGTTAGGTTATTAATTAGGTGTCAACTCCGTGGTAGGTGTAGTCCATAGTGTGAACTTTTTACGAGGGTGAAAACGAGGAGCACATGTTGCTAGTCTTTTAAAAATATGATTTTTCTAACAAAAGAGATTGTTTATAACATCTTTATTTATGGTAGGTACCTCAACAAGGGGCCCATAAACCTATCAAAAACCTACATATAAATTGAACTATGTAAAGCTATTTAGTCAACGGTGGAGTTTAACAAGGGACAATAAAATCCTTGCTCTTCTTATTGTGTTGCGTAGTGTAATCTGCCAACTTCTATTTATGTCACGTAGAGTATCAAGAAACTTATGTGTCATAAACTAAGAGCTTTATCATTATAGAGGAATAGAGATAACCTTTTCAACAGTTGGAATACGTAAAGAAAGAACTAAAAGATATGCGCTTGAAAACTTTTAGCGCGCGTTTAACTTTTTTTTGCATCCAAAATGGCCCAATTTTCAGATATCGAGCTTAAAGTATTTCAAAAAAGTCGAAATCGTAAGAGGTGGCAAACTTGACGTAGGTAACGATTTGGAGGCAACATAAAGAAGAAGTTCATGTTAAACATTGTTTTTTTTACTTTCACTGCACGTGTGTACTTCCACGGAACTACAATGAATAATATTCTACCAGAATTATACAACTACATTTTATGAAAATAAAACTGCAGCTCGAAATCCTGTGAGCTTGTTCCTGTTAAAACTAGATTAAAGTTTTGTTATGGAATAGATTCAGATAGGTAGGTACTCTCTCTCTATACCACTGTAACTTAATTGTCTTCTGTCATAAACGTAACTATACTGCTTCATATTCACAGTCCACATTCGTAACTGCTAGGTCATGACATGATTATGAGATGCAACTAGTTTGACTTGTGTTTTTAAGTAAAGTTTTTTTTAGTAACATTTAACTGTCTAATAGGTAGGTACCTAAAAAAAGTACTATTTATACAAAGATAATTTTTAAATTACATTAATAAAAATAAAAAAAATGGTTGTCTGTAAAGTCTGTTTCCGGACGATAATTTTACGTGATAACGTCATAAGAAAACATTGATGGTAACCATGGCAACGATAAAACGTTGCTATAGTTACCTTGTCAATAACATGAGGCGTTACAGTAACGACGCGTGACGTCACACTTTTTTTAAGATTGCAGGTGTTCACCAATTTATAAAACGTTATCACGTCAAAAAACGAATTAAATACTTAAATCTAAACATACAAATAACACACAAAAATAGAAAAAAAGCGTTACCCCGCTAAACCGCTATTAACAGCCTTTGCACCAGGAACGCCCCGGAACGCGGATCACGCGGACTCTGTTTATACATTATATCGGAACCTATTGATTCAAATTTTTGTCTATGCTTCCTGCGAACCTTATCCTATTATATTATTATGGGGTCGGCTCTCCTAGTTACTCTTCGATCCAGACGTCTTTGTCGAAATGTTGGAATTTTAAGCTATTGCATAGCTTTTATCGCGGGCTTTGAGCGCGGCGACCAAATCAAGAAATTCCGTAACGAAAATAAAACCTAATACCCCCCACTCCGAATACCATGTAGCTCGGCCGAGCGTTCGCTATGCAATAGCTTTACCGTGGCAGTCCCCGAGTGCTATTTAACATCTATACTAATATTATAAAGCTGAAGAGTTTGTTTGTTTGTTTGTTTGAACGCGCTAATCTCAGGAACTGCTGGTTCGAATTGAAAAATTCTTTTGTGTTGGATCGTCCATTTATCGAGGAAGGTTATAGGATACTTTTTATCCCGATATTCCCACGGGATCGGGAGTTACGCGGGTGAAACCGCGGAGCGCAGCTAGTCTTTAATAATGATGGCTATCCACGTTTGGTGGGGTCGGGGATTCGAGGTGGGGTTCACATATCTAGCAACTGATTTAAGTTTTTGAAATAAACTTTATTACATTTTAAAAATAAACTTTATAATTGATTGATTGAGTATGAGCTAACTCATACTCAATTTAACGGAAAATCGTATGTTTTACTAATAAAACATACGATTTTCCGTTAAATTTTTCCAGATGAACATTAGTAAAGTCTGGAATACATTTTAAATAGATTTTAAAACAACTCTGTGTTACTTTTATGCACATTTATGCAACCCTGTTTATTGGAACTAGCTGGTCAGAGCGGCGGCATGCTATTAGAAATGCCCGAAGAGGATATTGATTTCGATTTATTTTCCATTCGTGACCAGCATCAGAATAGATTATCTTAACAAAGCGAGTAAGTGAAACTATTCAAGGAGCTTGCGAAGCATCCGCTGTTGGATTCCTATTGCAGTATCAAAGATACTGGAACTCTATTTGTGTGTCCCTACTTGTACATAAAGGTTAAGTTTATTAAATTGTTACTAACAAACACGGCCTGAAAAAGTCCGCTTTAAACGAGGAGGCCACCCATTGTAGGTACCTGATCTAATTCTAAGATTCTTTATATTATTTCAATGTTTAATTTGTATTTCTTAGTACAATATACTGGTAATCCATCTTTCTGATTGGTAATTATACGTACGGCTATTCATTTTCAGCCGTTAAAGCTAAGAGTTATTTTATAGGATACTTCAACGTTAGTAAAGAAATATGTAGATTGTGTAGGTATGCATTTTACATCTTTTAAAGTTGTAACAAACAGGAAGTAAGAACAAATATGGGTTCTTGCAAATGACAATAGGTCGTAATTCATTGAGGATTGCATTTTCTCAGTCAGTACAATATTTGCATATCGGTATATAAATAAGGTTCATAAAGGCATTGCGTTGAGTTTAAGAATATCACAAGAGAAATTCGATTTTGAAAATAATGTTATCTTTAGCATGATGTCATATTTTATATGTTATTCAACCGGTTTGTGCTTGGGGTTCATATTCAAATTATATTAATTTTGTAATCATAAAGTTTTCGAGCTTAGTTCATCAAAACAAATTTGCCATGAAGAGTGTGAATTTACATATCGATAGAAGCTGATTCTTTATGTATGCATCACGCCATTACCAATATCAATTTGTATGGTAAAATACACTTTGTATTTATGTAAGAAAAACTCTATCGCCATTTTATGGGATTATTGACTTTAAAAAGCAGTAATGGTTATTAAAATTATTAAATAAAATTATACGGACATAGCTCCCTAAGCCGATTTAATAGGAGTAATTTGATGGTAAAACCAGTTTCAAGATTTATTGCTGTAGTTAATTAATTTTTGAGCTTCTAGGACGATGTTTCGTCGTAAAATAGGTAGATAATTGGTAGTTGTTATTAAAATAATGCTCACTCTGTGCGCGATGTCCGGGAAGGCAGGGAGTGTGTCGCAGACGACAGGAGTCGGTCGTTCCATCTCTGCCTGCTTGCCCTCGGAGTACGCAACGATGGTCCTCATAGTTGGCAGACCTCGGCTGCGCTCGCGCCTGCTGATCCATCGCACACCAGTGTGCCATTCACTCACACTGGCGATCCAGCTCACGCAGAACAATGTCACACCGGCTAACAAAAATTTAGTGACGCGTACGAACTTCCTAGCTTTTCCCGCCATTTTACATAGATTTTCATTGGTAGGTTCACGTTGAAGCTTTATTTAAAAGATGGTTAGCGCGTGGTGCCGGTGCAATAGTGGTAGGTAGGTTAGTACTGGAGGATGCGCCGGCGGGCGGCGGCGGGCGTCGCAGGATGAAGGCGATGTGCTGCGCGCATGCGCACTGAGCGCGCTACCATGCCGGACTGCGGCACATCAGCTGATAGCGTATCAACAAAGCGTCCCTCGCGGCTAATCGTTCTAAGCGTTAGTGTACTTACCTATGTGGAAATCTAGTTTTCTAGATACCAGTTTTCCCTTGCGAAGTGACGATGCGACGTGAACGCACTCCTAAACGCCTTAGCAAGTTCTCTATAAAAAGCATTAGATTGTGGTTATCTCACACGGAACAAGAAATTGTATGCCGATTCTAGAGGACTCGTTAATGGTAATTTCCTTAATTGCATAAGATCGATTATCCACGGTTAGGCTCTGTAATCATTGGGTTAACTTTATAGCACCGCAGAGACGTAATTATTGCGGTTGGCTAGCATTACATCTGTTAAACACATAGGTATCTACCGGACAAACTGTCTTTGTAATTGATCAAATCGACAGTAATTAGATGAACTCGTTCAGTGATCGCTATGTCGATTGGCAGGTAGGTAGTACGTAAGTAAGAAGCTCTATTTCAAAATTGTTTATTTTTATAGAGTTTTATTGAACACCGGATGAAATAGAAACCGGATGAGTTCATTCGATCCAATTCTTGACCATAATATGTGTGTAAATTATTGTAGATTGACGTGTTCTATCCTGAACATTTATTTTCTTGACTTCGGTGATCAGATAATAAGGGTTAACCACATAAAAATAAAAAAGTGAATAATTTGCGTACAATCAGCTTGGTGATTCGAAAAGTAGCCTCACTTAATAATTGCCAACTTTATTGTAGTCCGTTTTACGATCGACAAATAAACCCGTATCCTACGATTACAGTGCATGAGTCGCCCTTCCCTCGTAAATTACTTACGACAATTTAATAAACACATCAAGCTTTAAACGCTTTTTCAATAGCTGCTGATTACATCTGCAGTATTAATTTGACATGTCGTTTGGCTACCGGAGCGTTCTACGTATAATTGTAGATCGAGAAGAAATCTTTAATCGTAATCTCGAATCGTGTTATTAAGAAACTATAAACAATTGTTCTGTTAATATTAAAACTTGACGTTCAATTCAAGTTCTCCCGGTCAATGTTTTTCTTTTCATAAAATATAATAACCGTGTCATTTATTAATATCTATTATGAACAAGTTGCTTATCTGGTTCAGAATTTAGCTACGTTTTAATAGGTACGACTTTTGAGTAAATTAAGATTCACAAGTTAAAGACCTCAAACATGATTACCAAACTGTCAAACTGATTATTAAATAGTAAAAACTGGTGGTTATTTTATTAGATTTTTTTTTATTACGTATTTAGCTAAATACGTTTAGACAAAATCATAAGCAAGTAATAATAGTTACTTATCTAATCGGATTGCAGTGGGTTGCTCAGACCATGCAGAAATATCACCAGACGCCAAAAGAGGATCAAGAAATATGGCGCGCGCGCGGGCGTTAAATCCCGTTGCTAATTTAATTTTGTTTCTTTGGATTGATTATCATACAATACCTACATTGACCAAACTCAGTTAATCTTAACCAAGACTTTCTGCATATTTAATAAGAAAAATATAGAGCTTAGAAAGAATATTGAAATAAAATATTCATAACAAAACACATCTTAGAATCTAATGCAGCCCTCGAGCAAAACGAGTGTAATCAAGTGAAGCATAAAATTATTTCCTGCGTATTGACTGACCGCCAGAGATGCCACAAGCAATTTACTTTATATCCATTTATGGATAGCTTTACACTTTCGTGTTTGATACGTTATCATTATACCTATATCCTTTGTGACTATGTGATAATAATGTTTATCCTATTCACATAATCATAACTTATGATTGTCTATACTAATATTATAAAGCTGAAGAGGATGTTTGTTTGTTTGAATGCGCTAATCTCAGGAACTACTGGTTCGAATTGGAAAAATCTTTGTGTTGGATAGTCCATTTATCGAGGAAGGCTACTTTTCATTTTGATATTCTCACGGGATCGGGACTTACGCGGGTGAGCAGCTAGTACTTCTATAAAAGTATTAAGTATATTTTAATTTATTTAAATCATATCTATATTATTTTGCAATATGTCGTCAACTCGCCCTCTAAGTTCGCTTGCATTCGTTTGGTGGTGGGCGAAATGACGAATCCAAAAAAATGGTCTCATTCGGAATTTCGTCATCCTTTTTTTTAAGATTCAGAAATAAATTATTAGATACCTCCTACGATCAGCAGTATAATCGAGAATATCAGAATCTTCTCAAATAAAATAAATTTGGTATTAAAAATCTAAGCACAACCTGTTGACTAAGCGTAGAAAAATAATCATTTTATGTAGGTAGTATATTCCTTTTAAAAACAACCTCTTATAAAACTTAAAGTTCCCATGAGCTGCACCCATTCAACTTCACAAACAAAGATTGATGTTTGGTATTTGCTGCAGAAACATCAAGCAGTGCATGCAGTATTGAAATGCGGTTGTTATCAGCGCCCGCGCATCTAGTTCGTTAGGCGCACGCTCGACTAGCAGCTCTAGGTGTATTGAACTCCCCTATCGGCGTTAGAGAGCCAATAGCCCCACTCTTCCTACACTTATTGCTTTTATTAGCACTACAAAGTTCAATAGGTGCATTTAACAGCACTAAAGTGCAGCTCTTAGTGTTCTCAGCGTGGAATCTGACACCTTCCAATAGTGGTTTTTGTATGCATACGTGAGTTGGGTGTTATTAAAAAAATACTACACGCTAGGTTAAGTTGTCATATTTTAAAGTGTAAATGGGTTTAATAACAAAGCGAAGACAACCTCATTAAAGGCAGGCTTTTTCCTATCTGTTTTTTGTCGTGGAAATAAACATCTAAAACTTTACTTATTATAAATAATATTACGTTCATGCTTATTACACTATTTATTTTATTATATTAAAGAGATAAAGGATGTAGATGAAAAAGTTTGTAATAGGTACTAATCTACGGAACAAATAAACAGATTTTAATGAAACTTTATATTAAGGATAGTTAGGTATATTCAATTTTGGGAAATTATATTTTTTGTTCCGATATTCTTACGGTATTTACTTACGCGGATGAAACCACCATATTTTCCCTCTATCAAGAAACATTTATTTATTTTTATACAGAGAAGAATAAACAAAACAAACAACCATTAGGTTAAATATCTATTTACCATAGAAAGGCAGGAGTCGTGTCTGAGTCACTAACTCAACACAGTGGTGTAAAAGTAGTTTTAATTGGTAGTTGTCGAGCCTTGCAAATGCGTTCTCAGTGAATGTTGGCGCTCACGAACTTCTAATTCCACCATTTGTTTTCTTTACACAGACCATTTACTAATTACAAACATTTGCATTTGTACCTTTTACAAGAATTCTCAAGTAAATTATATTGGTAAGAGTAGCTATTTTATATTTTATAAGTAACTTACTTTTCTCAGAGAAGTAATAGCAAGCTAGTAAAACACTCTGTATGCTTTTCTAGGTGTATTAAAACTACAGATGCTGTATTTATAAGTAATTTTTATTGGAAACTACTGTTGACACTAATGTATTTTTAGTATGATGTATTGCTGAATGATAAACTCAAGAACCCGTTAAAATTATTGATCATCAATCAAAAGAAGTAGACTTTATAACGAATGATTACCTACTTAAGAAACTGTTGCTTTACCTTATTATCATCAACAAGCAAATAAAAAAGCGATCGCGATGGCGAGCTACGTTTTTATATCAACAACTAGCGACCCACCCCGGCTTCGCACGGCTATATTATGCATGTATAAACCTTCCTCTTGAATCACTCTATCTATTAAAAAAACCGCATCAAAATCCGTTGCGTAGTTTTAAAGATTGAAGCATACAAAGGGATATAGGGACAGAGAATCCGACTTTGTTTTATACTATGTAGTGATGAAGTGATGATGAAGAAGATAATAATAGCATGCGGGAACAGAATTACAGACCCACTGTAGAGTTCTAAAATGACTATTATTGTTTTCTTTCGGAAAATGTTTGTCGTATAAATTCATGAGTTGATAGACTTTATACTTCAATTCGAGGCATTGCCTTAGAATCGAGTTTGAGTTGAAACATTTATTATTATAAGTTTTGGAACTTTAAAGTGGGTTTGCGATTTTATTGCCTGATTGTATGTTTTTAACTTCTGATCGATGATGGCGGCTTTGTCTTTCAAAGAGTAGGTAGTTTAAGGCCTTTCCAAAACCTTTTCAAATGTTTGATCGTGCTAAGGGTTATGTCCTTATACGAATCAGGAATCAATTTAGATAATAATATGTCCATTAATCCAATAATGGTGGAAAGGTCAGTTGTTGCGGGTGGTTTTGTTTGAGAGAATGCATGTGGTCAACATAAATTGTTTCCACAATGCTGCAAGCTCGTCGTTACCGTAAAATGTGGTGCATTCGATGTTTGCTACGGACTCCTAATGAAACAGATTTAAAGAAAGTTTTATTTTTGAAACATTTTATGTATTTTCTTTGAATGGGACATTAAATAACTTGCAAAACCTTAAATGGCAATTATCGGGCTGCAGTCTAACCATATTTATCTACAAAATCCTATGGTTTACGTATACATATGTAAATTTTAAATATCCATTCAAGTCAATCGAGTCTTAGCGCGGCTTAATTGTATGACATTGTGCTTAAATAAATTTAGCTAAATGAATTTAACGGATTATTAAAAATTAAATTTCATTTCAATAAACACAAGGTTGACATTATTGAATCAGTTTGACACTTTGACAGTTGGTTAATCATCAATTTATTTTTTGTTATGCAAGTCCACCACTGGAGTTTTGGCGGGAACGAGCCAACAACATGTCGTGCTGCAGTTTTATTTACACGAAACTTAGTTGTAAACCGAGTTAAATTGTATAATTCTGGTGGAAAGTTATCTTATTTAGTTCCGTGAAAGTGCACAAGTGTAGTGAAAGTAAAAATCAGTGTCAAACATGGACTTTTCTCGTTGCCTCCAAAATCTCCTACAAGGTTATAGTAAAGTAGCCACCGCTTTACTATGACCCCTGACTTGACAAACTGTGACTTGACGACTTGACCATCTTGAAACACTTTGAGCCCGATTTCTGTAAATCGGGCCATAACTTGATGCAAAATATTACTTGATACTGGCTATGGCACAAACCGTGCGAAGCCATAACTGAATAAAAAAAAAAAAACCCGCTGAAAATGAAGAACAAGATGAAAATGGCATAACGTTCGTGGGGTCAAACAAGAGGGGAAAAAAAAAAAAAAGTCCACCACTATAGTATATAGTATAGGTACCTAGTATAATTTCCATAGCCTAAGTTTAATGACGGAGCCGCTGCTACAGCACTTTTATTTTCATACGTGCTCCTAATTGACTCATAACATCATAGCTGAGTTCAGTTCAGAGAAATTTAGAGCATTAACGAGACTTACACTGCATGATTACAACTTGATTACGATATTCAAGGATAGGTATGTAAGCGGTTAATAAGAGAAAAAAAGATAGTGTCGTTTTTACATCTTGTTGGCAATCTTAATAAACCAATTTGTGATGGTTGCCGTCTTTATAGGTTATGTTTCGAACTGTCTATTATAGGACAGTGTTTCCAATATGGCTATTCATTTTTTATCTGATATCATGAAATCTCAAAGGAATATAAGAAAGAGCTTTTCTTTGTTTGTAACCTATTCACATTTCACGTCTGATGCAATCTCTGACGTGCAAAGTACGATAAATAAACCGAGCGGCATTTGTGTGAAAGTGATACGTTGAATTGAAATCTGTAGAAATGGAAACAAAACGTTAATAGGGACTAGTGCACTAGCCAATTTTATGAATACTTTGCTTTTCCAAGAATTTATAAAATCTTTTGGAAAGGGGCTGTTCATTAATTACGAGTTTTTTTTGCATTTTTAACCCCCCTTCCCCCTTGGTGACACATGGTGACGTTGAAGACTACCCCCCCTTCTCCCCCTATCACGTGTATTAATAGTACCTACAAAGAATCTTTTTATTTTTTATATTTATAAAACACAAGTAAGTACCTAGGTAGGTATTTTTTATGATTTTTTATGGACCCCTCCCCCCCCCCCCTTTCGAGCCTCACGTGATTAAGGACAGCCCCAAAGTGTCTATTAGAGCACCAACTCCAAATAAGTAAAGATCAAATCCTAATTTTGCCAACAATGGCGATGGAAGAAAGTTTAGAATAATGAGCTTGGGTATTTGACCCCGTGGAACAATAGTCTCCATAGAAACTTACCAACTATTTCCAATGGTTGACAAGTCCTATCTCTAAACCTAATGGTAAAGTATTGCAGGACATTCCACACATCGCCATCTAGCCCCAAGCTAAGTAACTAGACTTTTTTTATGTAGCACCCATAAAAAAGTTTAGTTACTTAGCTTGGACAACGGATATACTACTTATATACTTTTCTTTTGTAAATCACTACATAGTATAAAACAAAGTCACTTTCTCTGTCTCTATATCCTTATGTATGCTTAAATCTTTGAAACTACGCAACGGATTTTGATGCGGTTTTTTTAATAGATAGAGTGATTTAAGAGGAAGGTTTATATGTATCATACATGCATAATATAGCCGTGCGAAGCCGGGACGGGTCACTAGTATATTTATAAAACATAGAAACAACCAGATCACAGACAAATATCTAAGCATAAATACTTGTCTAAGGCGGGAATCGAGCCCGCAACCCTATATGTTTGGTAGTCCGGCATGGTGATCATTGTGCCAACTGGGTCTATAGGCTGGCTAACCTTTTCCAATGACTATCACTATCACTACATAGTATAAAAAAAAGTCACTTTTCGCCGTCTCTATGTCCCTTTTTATGTTAGATCTTTAAAACTACGCATCGGATTTTGATGCGGTTTTTTTAAATAGATAGAGTGATTAACGAGGAAGGTTTTTAGATATAATACATGCATAATACAGCCGTGCGAAGCCGGGGCGGGTCGCTAGTCCTTAATATTCCGCTGGAGTCAGTGGTAATTGCCTTTCTGTGTTTTTAGCACAATATATGGAGGGCGAGCGGATAAGTGCGTGGGACTGTAACTGCGTGTCTTTTTATGTTTGATTCTTATTGAATTCCATTGTAAAGCACTTCACACTATTAGCACTAGTTTATTTACTTCGAAGTCTTGTGTAAACTGTGTGAGTATTGCTATATTGATTTTGCATAAAGAAATGTATTGGACTTTATTTTCTTGATCTTTTGACGTCATCACTACATGGTATAAAATAAAGTCACATTTCGCCGTCCCTATGTCCATATTATGTATGCTTAGATCTTTAAATCTACGCAACGGATTTTGATGCGGTTTTTTAATAGATAGAGTGATTAAAGAGAAAGGTTTTTAGATATAATACATGCATGCATAATACAGCCGTGCGAAGCCGGGGCGGGTCGCTAGTTTATGATAAACTAGCCAAGAAATATAAAATAGCCTATAGTCTTCATCGATAAATGGACTATCCAACACAAAAATAATTTTTCAATTTGAACCAGTAAGTAGTTCCTGAAATTAGTGCGTTCAAACTAACAAAATCTTCAGCTTTATAATGTTCCGATACCATGACGGCGTCATGGTAAACGTCGCACGTCTCGTGTTTGTTTAATAATAATATCACTCATCTGGGCTTGTGTAATGGTGACGAGCGACGAATAGAAGACTTATATAAAGGAGAAAAAATATATAAGGAAAAATAAAAGAAAAAGGTGAAAAAAAGAAAAAATACTTACCCAAATAAAAAGGAAAAAATAACTCAATTTTTTTATCGTTTTCTTATGACGTTATCACGTAAAATTATAGTCCGCAAACCGACTTTACAGACAACCCATTTTTTTATAATGAATTTATAATAGGTTTCATCCAACATCCATCAATTTCACTGAGGTAACTATTATCTTCACACTATAACTAGACTAATAATCTCCTTTAATATCTAACTGGCAACAAAAAATTATATCAATCATATCCTAGACATGATCTTTAGACAAAAACAATGTTTTGATTAGTATTACTGATGTTTGTTAGTTGGAGATGTGTGTGTTTAAGAATTTTAGATACTACTAGCGACCCGCGCCGGCTTCGCACGGCTTTATTATGCATGTATTATACATATAAACCTTCCTCTTGAATCACTCTATCTATTAAAAAAAACCGCATCAAAATCCTTGCGTAGTTTTAAAGATTTAAGCGGTCAAAGGGAAATAGGGACAGAGAAAGCGACTTTGTTTTATACTATGAAGTGATAGTGATAGTGGTATACACTTCAAAATTGAATAAATTAATGATACAAGGTCTAACAGCACAAGTAAAGGGAAAATTCCGAAATATAGAAAAAGTTAAAAATTAAGTTATATTTTGGTAAGTAGGTACTTGCTAGTTTTAGCGAAAATGTAAATTTGTCCATATCTTTTTATCGTGTAGACTCAGGGCCTTGATTTTTGTACACCTAATAGGGACTATTGACTATTGACAGACGGAAAAGAAAATGATTTAATAGGGCTTCCTTTTTACATTTTGAGGCCCTAAAAGATAAAAGTTTTTACATGACTATTATTGTGAAGCAAAAAGAGACTTATATTTTTGGCTTGTATGTAAGTTGGTTTATATTTGGGTGGGTATGTATGTATGTCAAACCGTTCCTCGTACCTATCTCCTAAATTACTTATCATAAACTTTTAAAATCACACGATTTGTATCACAATTTGATTGTATTTGTGTTTTTAATTTGTTTGTTTTTTTATTAATTAAAAAAAGAATAAGAAGTTACCAGGTAATAGACTACGGGACCTCATAAGAAATTCAATATGGCGGGCGATCTCTTTAAGCATACAGTCATCAATTAAAAACATTTTTTTTTAATTTATTTTGGATTATCGAAATGGATAAAATGTGAGGGCGTAGTATTCACCTTCTGTGACTAAGTTCTTATTAACCTGATTGAGATCCGGTTTTGAACATAACACCATCGCATCTATAGATAAGTAAGTAGGTATATCCCTTAATGTAAAAATGATTTCAGCAAAAAATAAATCGAAATTACCCGTTCACTTTATAAACCAACACACCCGTAGTAAATTAGTTAATGATATAGGTATGTAATTGAAACGCGTTAGCATAATTGTTTAAAGTGATCCTGACGGGTGAACTGTAATTTGACTAGATGGATAAATTAAAAACTGGCCAAGTGCGAGTCGGACTCGAAGGGTTCCGTACCATTGTTGTTATAGCGGCAACAGAATCAATCATCTGTGAAAATCTCAACTGTCAAGCTATCACGGTTTATGAGATACAGATACAGAGCCTAATTCTGCTAACACGATTGTGTTTCAATAGAGTTTCGATAGAATCGTAATAGACCTTTAATGTCAAAAATATGACATTACCTACATGTCAAATTGGTATTCTCCTAATGTTGACTATTCTATCGAAACACCACTTACTCACTTTGGTATTCTGCTCTAGAATCGTGGCTCAATGAAATCTCGATAGTTGTCAAAACGGTATATCGCTTAGCAACATATACCATGTTGCTAGGCAACATCAGCGACGTCTCTATTACCAGTCCATTGAGACTCCATAGTGTATCTATTGCGATGTTATTAAAACTTTACCAGAATACCAAATAAACTCACAATCTCGATATAATATCAATAGAGTCTCGATATAATGAAAATGGTAAATCCATTAATGCAAAATAGCAGAATAAGGCCCCTGGTGACAGACAAACAGACGGGCGGACGGACAGTGGAGTCTTAGTAAAAGAGTCCCGTTTAAACCTTTGGGATAAGTATAAGAAAAGTTGAAAACAGGCGCTTTCAATATAATGTCCAGCTGACCTAATGTAGACTGGGGTACTGGCCACCAACTAGAGGGATAGACGACTTAATTAAGGTCGCGAGAAGTCTTTGGACGTAGAGAGCATACGACCAATCGCTCTAGCAGTCTTTGGCTTATGTTCAGCAGTGGACGTCCTCTGGCTGATATGATAATGATGACCTCAAGTACCTATTGCATATTATTTTAAGAGTCCGACCACCTGCTTCTAACTTTTTCTTAGGTTTAGTCAAGTGTTTTTTAGAGCTAAAACAATGAGAATTTTAGCATGTGTCTCTTTAAAGCTTTCGTCCGCGACTTCATCCGCGTAGCATTTAAATTTTGAAAACGTGAATCAAAAATCCGTAAGAGAATCTAATCTCCCTAAATATATATATCTCTTACACACCTACATAAAAAAAATTTGAAAAAAGGCCTAGTTGGAGTAGTTGAACTGGAGCACTCGCTCACTTAATCGCGTCTAGTCCCCATAACACAAGCCTAGTTGCTTAGAATGGAGCACTCGCTCACTCAATCGCGTCTAGTCACCATAACATAAGCCTAGTTGTTATACAAGTCTTCTTTTTGTTATTTCTTTATTTATATATTTCCTTAATATACATTTTTTCCTTTTTAAGTCTTCTATTCGTGACTCATCACACCATAACATCTTATCATGACGCATGACGTTTGTGTGAATGCAGGTGTTCCACCAATTTACCTTATTTGTTGTGATAACGTCTAGTTATCACGTCAAAAAAGGTAAAGGGATTTCGTTGCAAACGCGTGGCCGACGACACGTTTATTTTTTTCAAAAACCCATTTTTAACGGAAGCCTACGTTATAACAGCTAGTCAGGCAGGACTTTGGAAATCTTTGAATTTTAAGTTTATAGATGCCAACAACATATTACATCCATTCATTAAATTAGAACAAGTTTACCATTTCAGAGACTATCTTAAATGTTATTAGTTCGCAATTAGTCAAGTCCGATTGCATGAGTCTGGTAATTAAGTACGTGCTCCATTACTGATGTTATTAATATCCTGGAATTGTCCGTATAAGATCAGTTTTACTTTTTGTTTTATTTACACCTATCTACCTACCTCTAGATATTTATTATAGAATACCTATTAAGACAGCACACTGCTTCTCTTTCTTTTCTAATAAATTTCAATGTTGTTTTTTTATGTCCTTTGCACTTTTTATGTCGATTTCTTATGTAACAATATTTGTCATGCGTTCCGTCTCAAATAAATTATTCTATTTCAAAAGATTTCAAAGTGAAATTTCTCTGAGTGCCATCTTCGTTTCAGCAACGTTTTGATATAGCAAAAGGAGTTGTTATTTCAAAAGATTTCAAAGTGAAATTTCTCTGAGTGCCATCTTCGTTTCAGCAACGTTTTGATATAGCAAAAGGAGCATAAAGTAAAAGTTAGAAAAACTTCAGATGTTCTCTTTATTCTTTGAAATATTAAACCTCTTGCATGAAAATACAAATTGAAAGAGTCGTGCTGGTCCGCGGTAGGTTCCCTTCCACTGCATCGCCTCAGGATCAAAACATTGACTTTTTCTAATAACCTATACGAATGGTTACCTATTTGTAAACTATATTCTCTCTTTTCATTTGAATATAGAAATGTAAAAAAGAAAAGTGAGATTTAGAATTCAATTGACTGCTCTTTTGATGGCTATCTCTATTATTTATAGATCCAGATCATTAATGGTAGCATTTATAGATTAACTTTTAGAGCGCGTTTTATTAAAGGTACCTCCCTATACAGTTTGTATCAAAAACCCTATGTAATTCCTTTAAAAGGTACGAGTAGGTACCCCCAAGATATTATTATCAAAAGATATAAAAACATATTTATGCATGAAAATTATGTGATTCGCTCGCTGCCGAGTCCGTAGATAAATAATGTAGTGTTCACATTTAGGAATTTTCTAAAACTCTAGGTAAATCTGGGTAATTTTCCCGAATTAAAAACCAAATCCCTAATTTTTTAATTTCACTACATAGTATAAAACAAAGTCGCTTTTTCTGTCCCTATTTCCCTTTGACTGCTTAAATCTTTAAAACTACGCAACGGATTTTGATGGGTTTTTTTTAATAGATAGAGTGATTCAAGAGGAAGGTTTATATGTATAATACATGCATAATATAGCCGTGCGAAGCCGGGGCGGGTCGTAGTATTATGTAAAAGGGATGTTTAGGTAGGTACAGGGTTTTTGTTATCTATACTTAATAATTATAAAGCTGAAGAGTTCGTTTGTTAGAACGCGCTAAACTTGGGAACTACTGGTACGAATTGAAAAAATATTTTTGTGTTGGATAGTCCATTTGTCGAGGAAGTATAACCTTCCTCGACAAATTATAAATTTCAATATTCCTACGGGATCGGAAGTTACGCGGGTAAAACCGCGGAGCGCTGCTAGTTATGTATTTTAAGCTAGCTAGTTATTAATTTTCGTCAAATTACAGCAATGCTCACTTTCTAAAAGATGTTCTAATTATTAAAATCAAATATCGTTGGATTAAATGAGTGAAATCATAAATATTTCATTTGGTCGCGTGTGGTTTTTACGTGTGGTCTGCTTGCAATGAATAACCCTGCATAAATTATTGAAAGGTGACGTTAAAAGCAAATCTCTTACTCCATCCATAACGTAAGAATGTATTGAATGTATGTATGCATTTGTATGTGCATTCATTGCCCGAAGCTTTTTTTGATAATTAATTATTTTCAATCATCATAATATAGCAAGGAACGGGGCATTAAACTATTTCATAAATGAATTTAACGAAAGTATTCAAGTATTTAAAACATGGATTTATAATTATAATTACAACTTATACCTCTCTTTTTTAACCTACTTTTAAATTTGATATTTATTTTTCGAGTGAAAATTCAACTAAGAAATTACGCAATAACCTCATAACTAAGTACAGTAGGTAAAAAAATCAAAACAAGAATCATTAAAATCGGTTATGCCCGAAGATATTGCTATTTTATGTACTAATAAATCTTTTGTTGTACTTTCCTCCTTTATTATCTGCTCAAATAAACGTTTTTTTTATACCAATATCTTTAACACGCGTCGTATCGCCATATTGCAACATATATACTGTAGTGACGCAATCAACACAGTAAACCAGGCTGTGGACAGCTTCTATTATATCCCCTGAACCTCATACTTGCCCATTGATACGTCCACCTCTGATAAATTGCCCTCGATTACCATACAAAAGGTCCAGAACAAAAGAAATTCAAACTCTACTGCTAACATTGTCTGTATTGAACTCTTTATGGAACTTTGATTGAACTTAGATACCCTATAATGTCTGAATTGTTTAGATAACGAAAGTTTGTTGATTTATTTATTTGGTTACACTGGTACTCTGGGAAAAAAGTCAATTTTTAGGGTTCCGTACCTCAAAAGGTGAAAAAAGGAATGATCACTTTCATGTCCGACTCTCTGTTTGTATGTCACCACGGATTTTCTCAAGAACGGGTGGACCTAGCACAAATCACATAACTTCTAACTAAACAAAACAAATATTTAGCCTAAAATCTAACTAAATACTTATCTATAAATATAAAGCGTAATATATCGAAAGGAATAAATTATTTTTAAAATCTTTTCCCGATGAGAATGTATCAAGTTGCATCACATGCGTGGTTGCACAGATATTAGGGTTTTCAAAATCTAGAAAAATAATACATATCGTACAGCAAAGGAATGGAATCAGTTGCCTGCATCTGTTTTTCCTGACGTGTACTACAATTTCGGGGTTTATCTTTTAGAAAACCGTGCTACATGTTAGACCGCATCGTCATCTACCATCAGGCAGGTGTGATAGTGGTCAAACGTTGACCTATTATTAGTAAAAAAATAATAAATATAGTCTTATAAATAATAATATCTTTAATACTAAAGGGATATAAAGGAATAAAAAAAGCAGTTAGTAAATAATGAGTGATAGAACAACAAGTACGTAAGTATCTACGAATCACATTTCTACCGATGGCGATACACGATTTATGTTTATAGCAGACAAGAATTGCGTCTCTTTCCGGTTTCTTATAAGGGTGGATGAACTTCCGATCCTTCGAGAGGGAAAATTTTTTTTGCTCGTCCGTCTTGCGTAACTTGTTGCAGGATGGGAAAACTTTTTGTTCTAATACCTTTGTAAACTAGTTTCTAGTTACATAAATTACACGATGATTGATCAAAGAGTTATATTTCTTAGTACTCTGTTAATAAAGTCTTATGCCCTTTTATAGTGTCCCCAGATAGGGTGAGTGTTTCTCCGATCCATCTTTAATATGCAACCGTCAGAAGCCCTTACTAAGCTCGTCGTGTAAAAAGTTATAGAAAAAATCTAGTCTTATAGATGAGGCTACTTTATATCATGCTTTAACAGCAGGCAATAGGTATGTATATAAATGGAGTTATTACGAAGTATAAGTTTAAACTTGTTAGTTTTCTTTGTTTTATAATGTGAAAATATTTTTATGGTAGCTAATAAGTTTATAGCAAGATGAGATTAGATAATTAGCTCCAGTCATCTATTTCCATAATATAATATCCATTAATAATAAATGTCGGAATCGTCGGATACTGCCGCTCTTGGCCGCTGCGCCCGCGCCGCGCGCTTTGCTCCCAGATTAGAGGCTATAATAGTTTATTAATATTATCTACAGTAATTACGATTGCAATTTTACGTTAAACACTCTTGCACCATATCACCTGATGAAAAGCGACGTTGAGGTCAATAATTAAGCATGCATTGCTCATTGCTCGCAGAGGTAGAACTTTCGACGATGATTGAGTGCTAAATATTTATAGAGTGTGTCGGATTCTGGTTCTTCATTTACAATATACGTCTACGCAGAATCAGGCTCGTTGATTTAAGTGATCATACGTCTACCTTACCTATTATTATATTTCCTAACAAGGTTTGAAATCAACCTACGCCTAATATGGTTTTTATGGTTCCATAAGCAAAGTTTTTAATACCTGAACATAAATCTATACCTACAGTAAACATATAAGCCAATTTCGATATTAAAATTTTATGTATTTTGTTCATCGTATAAGGGCTGCCTCGGGCGAAGGAGCAAGGCACGCGCTTCTCGTCATTGAAAAGCGTTGCCATTGTGGAGTGAAAGTCAGGGACTGATTAAGAGAACGGTTAAGAGGGGCAAGAGAGCCATCATCTGCCCAAAAAATGAAAGAGTTCATGTCACAAACTTTAATAAGTTTTTATTCCTCAAAATATAAATCTGAATATGGAAAGCTATTTTAAAAAGAAATTAAATAGTTTCGTATGTTAAATATTAGCGTAGTCTAGGTAAATTTTTATCAGAATTAACCATAGGTTTAGTGCTGAAGATAATTAATAATTACTATAATCTAATCCCATTCACGTAGTAGGTACATAGATATCTATACTTGAATAAACAATAAATAAATAAAGTTTATTCATAAATATACAACTTGAAGGGCACAAAAAATGGAGTAAAATTGATTACTTATTCAAATAATTTTGGCTTGTGTTTTTAAAATATCTCAATTGAGTTTTTATACAATTATTCGTGCATAAAAACTTTGATTCCATACCTGTTAATGGTTGAATAAATATTTTAGCGTACCACCCAGCGCGGCTCTCACAAAGCAACCACATTCGTGATTGATCTTTGAAGGGCAGAATTAAATTTATCGATACCTCCTTTAGTTGTTGATGGACAATCCAATGTACAATGTGATCTGCCTAATTGGATTGTTTCGACTACCGGTCTGTTTGAAAGATTGTATAATACGATAAATATAAGACTCACCTACCATTTTAACTTCACGATAAACATTTCCACAATCCGACTTGCTGCTTTACTAAAGGACAATAGTTGTAATGTTGCCTTTTTCTGAAACAAAAATGTAGAATATTTCTTAGTCTAGGTAAAATTATTTTGTGCTGGCCATTATAGGAAATTAGGCACATCGTTTTTATTTATGGCATAATTTTTAGTCCTGAATGGCTCATTACAAAAAGCCGAATGCGTGTTTTAATTCTTCATTTACATATCTGGTTCAACGGTTCAATAAGGTATTCAGCATAATGATGGACCTCTACAATAAGTAAAAATGTAGACGTCAATCAAAATGTTTTTGCCTGTATTCGCTCATCATAAATTCACATTCGAGACATGGTGTACGTTTACGAAGCAGACTTTATAATGAGTCTAAATATTCAGATTTAAATTGTTGGTATATAAAAATTCAAAGTAGACAGATATACATACACATACGTATCATATGGTGGACTGCCCTTATTAGCTTGTTTCACTGACTTTTTTATTGGAAATATAAAAAAATATATAGCAGATTTAACAGATGTAATATACCTAAATGTCAAAGTCATAAACAAAGGGTGGAAAGTCCACTGTTTTATGACACTGCAATCATACTGCAATGGATAAATGTGTAAACCTATATAAAATTAAATACTTGGAGCCTTAGCCAGAGTTTATAGAGACCAATAAAAATAAAAACGTTGGAAATAATAGGACTGAGACTAATAAAATCAGACGCGAAAGCACGATAATGTATGACTGTATTTCACTCCAGTCATTGGACATTTTCAATTAAGTGAAATAGCATGATTTTCATTATGCTTATCTTCATCTAGCGACCGACAAATCGGTTTAACAATTAAAGTGACTGCACATGTTTTATGTGATTGGTTCGTGTTACAATAATTTTAAAGCTTACAATATATTTTGCGATTTGCATCGTACAGTGAGAGCTTGAGCAGTTTATGAAGCATAACGCATTGAGGAAGAAATATTGGCATTGGCAGGCGATAAAATATTATCGAGAACAACGTGTGAAGGCACTTTATTGGGTTATTGAAGAATTTAATGTATCTATAGGTACCTACATTTATAACTTTGTTCATGTGCATTAAGGCTATGTACGGTCGGCTACATAATTGCAGACCCACCGTAGAGCTCCAAAACGGCTGTTATAAGAATGTTTCCAACACGAGTAAGATTCTAGACACCTGCTTTAGGTGAAGTTTAAAGTCTTCTAACTCATTAATTAATCAAACAAAAATTATTAGAATGCAAACATTCCAATAATAGTAATTTTCGAACTCTACCGGGGGCCGCAATTATGCAGCCTACTGACTTTGTACCTACTATTTGTTTAGTTTAATAATTAAGATTAAAATAAATATTCATAAATTCATAAATCACACCACACAAAACAAAGGTTAAATATGCCAAAATGCGAAATCTTTATCATAAGAAACATCAGAAGAAAAGTGCATTACAGATGGCAACGTCCCGTCACTTGCGAATGCAGCATAATTGGCATGCCTAATCTTAGCGCAGTCGGACTGTCTCTTCCATCAAATAAATCACAAAGGAACCCGTCAAGATATGCGATTCATCCTGCGATTACTTGTTTTGTTAGTCCTGAAGCGTATTAGCAACAAGCGAGGATAATTTGACGTGTGCACACTTGAAGTGCTTGCCCTATGACAGTGGAGGAATCGCAGATGGGCAACAGCATTAATCTTGGTTGACAGCTCAATTAGAGTATGGTAGAGTACACTAAATGGTAGATAAAGTGGGTACGAAACATTGTAAAGGGTGTTAAAAGTAAGGCTAAAGTCCAAAAGGAGGAAGGATCGAGATAGTTTTTGTTCTACTTACTACTTTCATTCGCGTCCCTCGAAGGCGTCCGTTTAATTGGGGATCTACCATCGTGTGAGAAAGTGGTCAGGTGATACAAAAGTCTCGCAAATTATTTAATCTTTAAGAGCCCTGAAGAAAATGCGCTTAAGCTTTTTGTTTACAATCTAACCTTAGATATAAAATCTCTGAGAATGTCGCTTCATGAAAACTCGCCCTTTACCTTTAACTGCCTAATATTTTAAAAATTTAATAGCGTTTAGAATAAAATTGCCTATTAAACTTACGTTTGTACACCATATTTTATAAAACTAAAAGCAGAATAACACAGATCAACCAAACATTTTTGCATAAAACTCTCGTAATATTTCCTTAAAGTTTCCTATTGTTTTCTTAAATTATGCGAGTTGATGTTTACAAATGCAGTATTATTTACGTTGGAGTAAAACAAAAATCGAAACAGATTAAAAAGCTCTTAAAGAGGCTTCCTCTTCTATGAATTAAGATAGACCATAAGTTTTTTTTTAATTTTAATTTTTGATTTTATTTCTGGGTAAGGGTATTTATTCCGTGTACTTAATTGTTAAGTGTGTATCTTATCTACCCAATTGAAGCATAAATAATGTAAGTAAAATATATTTATAATGGTTAAAGTTGGTTATAATTATTGTTTGTCAAATCTTTGTTATGCATTTATGAATTTAGATTTCTAAGAAATCTTATATGCATTTTAGTACCAACGACCTACTATATTTATGTTCATTGCCTATCATCCTGTATATTACTGCTTTTAATATATTTGAATTGTGCAATATAGCAATAAGTCAAAGTTGTCTTCTTTACGTCAAGTCTGTATCATAAACGTCTGAGCTTCGTTTTGTCTGTTTATTGTGCGGGTAATTGCATTTCTTTATAAGGATAAGCGTATCACATTATTTACGATGATTTGTTTTGAATTTATGTTTAACGCTTTCATAAATGGATGAATGTAGCCGGAGATTCAAAAGACGATAATGAAACATAATGAAAAAAAAAAAACATGATTGCCTTCTTGTTTATAAATGAGCTGATAGATGTTGTCTAAAGCGATGTCGCTATTATCATTTATTCAATGCTCTCCAATTTATAAAATCATTATTTTTTGTAAATAAAAGTATATAGCCACAACTTATAACAACGCCATCTATTGAAATGGAAAGGAACGAGTGAGAGAACCTCTCATAGTTGTGTTGAGAGTGCCGTGAGGTTCGATCCTCCGGGTGAGTTTAGCTTTTAACTTAAATTCGGTATTAAGTTCTAAGGTGGCGTTGGTATAAATAAGCTTAAATTAAGCTATTTGGATTCAAACATATAAGGAATAGTATCTTGGACTTTGTTTTGGGGTATATTCGTTACAAACATATTAAAAAAACGAAAAAACGTTTCCCCTTTATATTATTAAGATAGTGTAACTAATCGTGATACAACGAAAAAGATGTTTTAATTAAACTTGTTTTAGAAGAATTTTTTATCATTAAATCTATTATAGCTAATTGACCGTAACGTAACAAAATAATCTAAGGGTATTTTATTTAATTACTATAACAGGAACACGAAATTGTTAGGAAGAAAATAATGAACAGTGAAAAACATAAACACTCGCATCACCCTTGATTGTTCGCCTTTTATAATAATACTAAGAAACATTTATAGTGAACCTTTATTGTACCCTATTAACAAAATTCAAAAAGAAATCTAAGTATATATTCACATTTCATAATTATATAAGCTTATAAGCTTATTATAACTAGCTAATGCCTATGCTTTAGCTTATTATAAGCTTTCTCGTCATATTTGTTATTTTTAATGTTTTGTGTGTTGTACAAATAAAGTGTTTATCTATCTATCTATCTTATATACCGGTAAGCAAAAAAAAGCAAAGCAAACATAGTAATAATTGCTTGTTTCTAATTAAAGCTGTTATTACCCCTGGGAAAAGCATTGCGGCAACTTAGCTGTTTAAAATTACAGAGGCGACCGGTTGCTCACGTATTGCTTTCGAAGAATCTTCTTCATTTTTAGATGTACCTATTATATAAAAATACATTTAAAAGTTATGCGTCGTGCAACTGTGGTCACGAAATCGATGAAGACCAAGTATGATGAGAGATTCTAATAATTTATGGGCGGCTGGTAGGTACTTCATGTACTTACTTGTAATTGTATACGGGCTGTTTTCCGCGATTAGACCCTTTTTAATTGGGTCCTTTTTGCGTGAAGATGGAGTAGGCTTGCCCAGCCGCCTACTACCCTCTCAGCTTAGTCGACCATGTCCAGAGGAGAGAACTTGTCAATACTTCTGGAGCCACCTAAGCCGCGGGTTTCATCACGATGTATTCCTTCACCGTAAGAGCAATGTCATTTAGCGCACATAATTTTTTCTTAAAAAAAATACATTGGTGCACGGCCGGCCTGGATCCGGATTCTGATTGGCTGGTACTTCATATTACATTGTTTAATTCTAATTAATTCGTGTAGTTAGGTCCTTAATAACCATAGGGATTTTTTCCTTATTTTTCTCAGGGGAATGTTGTCAGTGAGAACAATGATTTTTACTCCTTTTTTAACCGACTTCAAAAAGAGGAGGATATTCTTAATAGGTACGTCGTTTTAATTATTAATTGATTATTAATATCACCTGGTTTTAGGTGATATTAATAATCAATTATACCTACTATCATATTTCTACATTCTGACGAAATACTCACTCATCATTTTGAGAAAGGCCTTCTACAGTTGGTGTTTTTTCTTTTAAAATTCATCACAATGTTCTAAAGTGGACCAATTCCCCAAGACCGCTAGGTCTTGGCGAATGATCAGTTTTAATTTAGAGTTACCATGACAGTTATGTGTCCTTATCTATTCAGCTCTTTTTATTTATTGATTAGGTACTTTGGTATAATTTACATAGTTACTTACCTACTTTATGTGACGAATCCTATATTTTTTTGGATAAAAATTTATAAATATACTCACATTTGGTTTTAAAAATAACTTCTCTAACTGTGTACGATGAAGTCAACATCCATGAAACCATTTAAATCTTTTGAGAGACGAAAAATTCAAATGTCATTTCTCTCGCTCGTTCCTACGAATTCCAAACCTTGCTCGTTGTTTTTCATCGATTCAAAAGTTGAGGTACTACCTTTTGGTTGAACGAGGATGAATAGCCTATACTGCAGGCAGGACTGAAATAGTTTTCTTTTTAACTATAGAAACAAAACTAAAGAGTTTTTGCATAGAGTTTTATATTTTTGATTGCTACTTGAAACTCTAGCAGGAGTGTTAAAATGTTTTATTCAATCGCTCGATATGAATCTCTAAAATGGGAAATAAGGTATTACGTCGAGATGAAGTTCTTAAGTTAAGCCAAAGGATGGAATATACACAGCTGTTATACCTAAATGAGATTTACCTAAAGGTTAATTTCCCCAGCGAGGTTGCTTGAATAAAGACTATGGAAACCTATATAACTCTAAGGTTCTAGAATAGCAGTAGGCAAACACCTTGAAATTCAGTTGCGGTGTAGATGTAAGAATTGCAATAAACATATTTTATCAATGTAAAGAAAAAATGTAGGAGATGGTTGTCTTATTGCCTCGAAAACTCGACCCATCCATAACTGTAAAAAGCTAATTATCCCCAAGTTCTCCAGAGCAAAAAGTGTTACCTCATTAAACCAAAACACTTAATTATGCACTAGCAGAGGCTTCAAAATAATTCAAACGTCTGAAGAAAGGCGATTACCCATTAAATAATTCATGAGGCTTTTCGGTGTTATGTCACAGCTGCCACTACTGTGAAGTTAGATTCAGAAGTTCAGCGCTTTCTCTTTGATTTCATTTCACAAATTACGCTTCGATAATTTGTATGAAAGCAGTTGTGCCGTGAAATCCTACTTTAACAACTTTCCGTCAATCTTTGAGGAATTGAGCAAACACTCGGTTTGAACTTTGTCTTTTAAAAAACATGGAGAGTAATAAATAAAAGTTGTTGGTCTTATAACAGAAACTGGAATAATGACACTTCTTACCATATTTACCTTCTCGTAGCGAAAACAATCGTTGTTTGATTTAATACTTTGCATCTAACTCTTGGGCTTAAGGTTCCGCTGGTCGATCGTGTTTTCCATACAAATGAATTTAGAGTGTTATTTTATAATATTAATAGGATAGGATAGGATGTATGTGATTTTTATTTATTGGGTTAATTTTAGAACGTAACATTAACAATTAACATAAATGATCCTTTTGTTTGTATCTGTGTGATTCTTATGTACTCAAATTTTAATTATTTGATTATATCTTATATTTTAAACTTACCTTTTTTTATTTCATCTAAAACAATTTTGGTGCTAACAGTACTTTCATTGAAAAGTAGGTATAAAATGAATTCGTGCGAAACGACCATCAATAATTTAATTTTTAATAAAGAGTGGCGTTTCGCACGTTCATGCGAACTTCTTGCGGGCGAAACGACCACCTACTCATCCATTTATTCTTTATGGAATTTGAAAAAACAAAAGTTAAATCTACAAATTATATTTATTTATATTAAATTAAATATAATTTGTCTATTTCGTCGCCTACATGGGCTAGATATAGACTTGTTATGTAGATTTAACTTTTGTTTTTTCAAATTCCATAAAGAATAAATGGATAGCACTCTAAATTCATTTGTATGGAAAACACGATCGACCAGCGGAACCTTAAGCAAACAAAACTGTTTTATGTTTCAAATTAATTTAGTTTTGGTTGGTAGTTGTTATGGAAATAAACGAACATTGTAAATATTCTGGGTAAGTATATATAGATATCTATTTATTGCCAATTAGAGCAGTATGATAAAGACAGCGAAACAGAGGGGGAACAAGGAAGTGTAATCTCACCCCATTACATGCCTACTCCGCTCTCAAGTAATCATTCCATTAATATTGCACGTATTTTAATTTACACTGTTCTTAACAAATTTGCTACGGGGAAGAAAGTTCATTTAAGCAAATGCTACGATATATAAGAAAGGTTTACAATTCTGGTGGAATGCGTAGGTGTCCCCGGGAAACTCCATTCGCACATTACTGTGATAAAATCAACATGTCCCTGTCGGAAACATGTTCCGTTTACAATAAGGGGTACATAATGTACCTACATACCTATATTATCTGTTTATGTGTACGGAAATGTGTAATAGACATATAGCAACAAATACGTGCGCTTTTGGGCACAATAATATGCTTTGTTCTTGAATGTAGGGCAAATATAAAAAGGTTTTACAGTGGGAGGGAGGTATATTGAATCTGATTTAGGATTGTTACTTGTTACACGCATTTTAATTGCCTCTGAAAAGTCCATGTCCATAACGAATAGGTACGAAGTTCTAAATTCCATATATACAGGCTTGTGACCTCAATATGAAGGTACTATTCCATTGAACCACAAGATTGGAATTCGAGTTGGGGCCGGGGCAGGATTGTCTGTTTGTCGCACCGATTGATCGCTACCGATTTGACCGGCACAACTGATAGCAATTTATAGCTACATGCAACCCAACATCGACATCGAATTGAAGGTTTAATACTAAGCTGCTATCGGGGATTAACGGTTTATCCAGGTGTTGTGTTACAGTTTTAAAGGCAATCTTGTTTTCTGTTAAAGTGAATGAGGACGCAAGCAATTGATTGATTATTTAGATTTTAGGTGAGGCAACATTTGTGTACTACAAGTCGTCATCATCATCCGAGCGATGTTCCCGGTTGCATTCCTCTCGGGAGCCCGGGGTATGACCGAGTACGTAATGGGTAATGATATAAAAATAATCGTCAAACTTTCACTTTACGAGTATCTATTAGTTGGTAATATACAGGGTTATTGGTAATTATACTAGCAAGCCGTTGAGGGCTACTTCTGTGCACCTTAACAAACAACTTTTGTTCTACAACTTTTGGAAATTCGAATAAAAATATGATACTTATTTTTGAGGTCATGTAAATTTGAAAAACAGCTGATTTTTTAAAACAAAAGTCATTTCGACTAAGTATCACTACATAGTATAAAACAAAGTCGCTTTCTCTGTCCCTATTTCCCTTTGTACGCTTAGATCTTTAAAACTACGCAACGGATTTTGATGCGGTTTTTTTAATAGATAGAGTGATTCAAGAGGAAGGTTTATATGTATAATACATACATAATATAGCCGTGCCAAGCCGGAGCGGGTCGCTAGTAGTAGATAAAACCTAAAAAATAAGTACAATTTTAAGGTTGTTTAAGGCTGATTTTCAGGTACCTAACCTCAATTTTCAAAAAAAATGTTCGATTTTCCAAAATTTGTAGAACAAAAGTTGTTTTTTTAGGTGCACAGAAGTAGCCCTCAGCGGCTTGCTAGTATAATTACCAATAACCCTGTATAAATAATCGTCAAACTTTCTACCTACATAACTTTTTTGTGTCAAATGTGTTAAGAATCGCGAAGGGAATAATAAAGTATCTATTGAATGGTATCTAAGTTCTACACAAAGTTAACATGTTAAAGTACGTGATAAGTTCTATGCCGTAAAAGTAAATCGGATATTATTACCGAAATAAGTCATTCTGAAACCTATAAAACTAACCCACGATAAAGTGTCAAAGAGAACACAAATCTTTTATATGACGTACGAATTTTATGATGTCCTTAAAAATGAAATATCATTCGTAAAGCATTAAGGCGTAGTTAAAGTTTTCAACGCTCTGAAAAACATATTTCGTAAACGACTTTCAGCAACGTCGGAGTATGATGATTAAAATTACATTACGTTACGTTGGAGTGTTTACAACAAGGAACATCAAGTGACGCTTGTTTGGTATTTTTATTCAAGTCAGAGGTAGCACCTAAAAAACTGAAAAATATTATTTTTTGATATAAAAGAGTTGCTTTAGAAAAGTGTTCATATTTTTAGAAAGAAAGAAAATATTTATTTGGATAAGCACACGACATAAGACAATCAGAAAAGTAGTAACAAACATAAAAGCACTAAAACAAAAGTTAAAAAAATAAAAAAAAACATTAGAAGTTTTCATTAAGTTGCTTTAGAAATCTTTTTATATTTTTCGTTTACTTTTTAGTTTTGTGTGAATAGATAATAAAAATCTACCCACATACCGACGACGACTCGCAAGAGCGTAAAAATAATGATGATTCTTGTTTTTACAGCAAATATGTGAGATGTGCATAAAAACTAAGAATAGTAAATGAAGCACCATAGAGTCATTTTACTCACTAACTATACCGTTTTTTGGTCGTGGTCCGATCACAGGAGTTCTATCAACCACTGGCAAATCAAACTGTCCGTAGTTCTATCAATCGAACCATGTGCAAATCAAACCGTCCGCAGTTCTATCAATCGAACTATCGTTATAATAACATCAACTATACCTACGTTGTTAAGTAAATGATAGTCGTACTAAATAATTCCAACTTATTCGTAACGATAACTCCCAGAAGCGGGAGATGTCAAGCATTTCGATTGAGGTCAGGCGTCGCCACCAGGCGCATTCCTGCTCCAGATTGCTAGGAATCTGTCTAACTAACATCCACAGTATTCACGAACTGAGATGCTATTCTCATAACTCCATTACATGTATTGAATTAATTAGGGACTGAAGCCGTGGATAATTATCATGAGGTATTAGGTATTCTGATATCGTTCCAGTGAATAGTTCGTTATCATAACCATTCGGGGTTCGATTTGGCTCACGATTAGGTGTAATTTGGGAATGATTCTGTATAAGATTTCTAAAAATATATCTTTGAGTTTTCAATTGAAAAAACATAAACCGTAAATATGTAGTAGAGACAAATTTGTTTTTGCAAAAAATAAATAAATAAGAAATAAATAAATATAAATAAAAAATAAGTTGAACTTACTACTGGGCGTGAATGAATACTTACATACAATTTTTATACAGTATTGACCTATGTGATTGAATTCGAAATATGTTTGCTCATCGAACTCATTCCAACGAGTGGTGATCGAGATGTAAATGTTACTATAGAAAATCTTTTACCATTTCAGCAAATCACCTAAGCTCTGACATGACTCCGTTCTTACGTATTCGACTTTTTATACAACGTCGCGTCGTTCGTAAAAAAAGGAATAGAATCTACGAATAGAAAATAAGATATGAATGACAGCCCATAAAATTGAATAGATTCATAAATCAAAGTCGTTGCAATAGTCTGCACAAATGAACGCTTCAACCGCGTGACAGTTACTATGATTTATTACGTTTCACAGCCTTTCACGAGTGGCGAGTGCAGTTTGAGATATAAAATGGAATTTTCACAGTTGCCCTGGTAACTTTGCCTATAAAACTGTGACCCGGGTAAGTATCGGGAGTAAAGCTGTGAGAGAACGTTTGCGCCTAATTCTAATTAGTTTCAGGTCGCCGGTACATCAAAGTTGGGATAAGTTCTTTCGTTTAATTGACCGTAAACTCGGGACGACACGGATAAATTCACCTGGAAAGGCTCTAGGGACAACGTGATTAATGCGTTTCATTTTTAGACACTTCGACTTATTTACACAGAGATCCGGAACCGATAGCTGTTTCACGACACTTGTTTCAAACTCCTGAATGTTATTAAAAAGATTTATTTTCGATCAATCATCAGTATTTCCTGCCAAGATTGCTTTTAAGGATTAAAATTTGCAATTTGAATGAAAATTTTGATAAGTAATATTAATTAATAATAGGATTTTCTATCTTTAACTTTTATTTTAGTAATTACAAACTCTCATTACAGAATATATCGACTAGGTAGGTGTATTTTTTCATAAGCATTTTGCTTTTTACTCGATTAAACGTACCTGATTCATTCAATTCATTCATTCATTTTCTGTAATTTGTGTGTGCAATATAGCGTTCTATCTATCTATTTATCTCATATACTGGTTTTAAGGGTTCCGTACCCAAACGGTAAAAACGGAACCCTATTACTATGACAGTCCGACGTCCGTCCGTCTTTCTGTCTGTCTGTCACCAGGCTGTATCTCATGAACCATGAAGATGATATTGTGTTTCTGTTACCGATATAACAACAAATACTAAAATCTTTAAAACAATTATTTTTTGTTTTTCTTTTAAATTTGACCTTTGACCACTATCCTTTGATTAAAGTAATCAAAGTAACCTTTAATTAATGTAATCAAAGTATCCTTTAATTAAAGTACCTAATCAAAGTATCCTTTGATTAAAGTAATCAAAGTATCCTTTAATTAAAGTAATCAAAGTATCCTTTAGTTAAAGTAATCAAAGTATCCTTTAGTTAAAGTAATCAAAGTATCCTTTAATTAAAGTAATCAAAGTATCCTTTAATTTAAGTAATCAAAGTATCCTTTAGTTAAAGTAATCAAAGTATCCTTTAGTTAAAGTAATCAAAGTATCCGTTAATTAAAGTAATCAAAGTATCCTTTAATTAAAGTAATCAAAGTATCCTTTAATTAAAGTAATCAAAGTATCCTTTAATTAAAGTAATCAAAGTATCCTTTAATTAAAGTAATCAAAGTATCCTTTAATTAAATTAATCAAAGTATCCTTTAATTAAAGTAATCAAAGCCACTAGGTACCACATCTACCTGATGGTAGGTGAGATGCGGTCTAAGGTCCGTATTAATAAACCGAACTCAATATCGATTTGAATCTTGAGTTTGCTCTTGAGTTGTTGCGCTGATTAATAAACCTATCTTAAGACGCGATTATAAAGAGCGACGTATCACTTGAGTCATACCGTATTAATAAATCAAACTCAGCACTCAAGTCTGATTGCGGGTCATACAAATATTACATTTTTTTAAATATGTTCACATTAAAAACAAGTTGACAGCAAAATATGACGACACTACCTACCATAGGGTAAGAACATATAATTCAAGGTAAGAACAAAGCGTTACTGTCATTCAAGATCAGTCTCAAATCTCAAGAGCGATATCAGCCTGGTTAAAACTTGAGTTTTATCTATTAATTAACGCCTAACTTAAGATAGTGACCACATCTCAAGACTCACTCGATTGATACGCACTCAAGATCGATATTGAGAGCGATTTATTAATACGGGCCTAAGATGTAGCACGCTTTCATAGAAGATACCTGTTCACTCGCGACTGAAAACTCCCAAATTGTACACGTCAGGAAAGACAGATGCATCAGACAATTCATTCCATTTCCTTGCTGTACGTTTTTTTTATTTTAATCCAGTACTAGCAGAAACAAAAGAAATCTATTTATACTTGCTACCCCTTCCAGATTCACAAGAGACATGTGTCTTTTCTTGGTCTACATCAGCGTATTGTTCAACGGAAGCTGCCGAACCCTTAGCGAATAGTTAAACTTAATGAGGGCGCACAATGTTCATGCTTCTCGGCCAGATTGTTTCCCGAGAGAAAAGTGCTAGCTTAATAATGTCCGCGGCATTTTTTCTTCTACGCCAACTGTTGTTGTATATTAATGGCTTTTATTTATTCGATTTTCCTACTATGATCGCTGTTACTGGTCATTAAATAAACTGAAATATATGAATTAAATAAATAAAAATAATATATCTTTATACTTTGTACATCATTTATTAGGTAAAACTCGTCTAAACGTGGACCGCAGACAGATATGTAAGATGAATCCAAAAATCTTGAAAGGGAGACACACAAACGTGAGGCTGTAAATTTCCATACAACAAGCGGTAACGTTTTCCCCCCATAAATGAAATCCGATTTTGATGATTTTTGAAAATGTTCTAGATCTAATGGAAAACTAGGTTTAACAGTTTTTATTTTAAAGAAATATTGCCTAAGATAAATGTTATTAGTATCTGAATATCTATATTTTTGACTTAAAAAATGTGAGCCGTCACGGGACGCCTGGCAGATGTGAAACATCGACATTATTTTGTAAAAGTAATATGCAGAAAAGAACAGATTGTGATGGAACCGTACAGTCGATTGCGCATGCACACCGTACACACTACTGCATATAGACTGTATATATATACCATCATATCGCCAGAAATCGGTTTTACGTGCGTAGTAAAACCGATTTCTGGCGTAGTATGGCAAGTCAAAGGAAATAGCTAATTTTTGTAGTCTTCTGTAATTTTCATACTCTGTCCACGAAAAAATGTAGCGAGAAGGTATGGCTGATGACGTAACAAACTGCTGCACAAAACACAAAAACTATGTTTTAAATTTTTTAAGTAATGTAGAGAGTTTTGAACATTTTTCAAAAAGTTAGAAAAATATAACTTCCCTTCTATGCCTCATCCATTTTTTGCCAGAGACGGAGAGATGAAAATTGTAGAAAACTACCTACTAAACGGAGCTATTTTATTTGATTTGCCATACTATGTTTGTTTCCAAGAATTTATCTCTATCAGCAAGACTATCGATTGGTATAAAAATATAGAATAATTATTTTTTTGCAAAATCAACAGGTTCGATTCCTGGCTAGGGCACGCTAGGGTAAAGACTTTTTCAAAAATGTAATGATGCAGTTTTAGTTTTTGTCAAAATCGGGCACACAACTCCTTTCAGCATTTTTCGCTATCTCTTATAGTTTAGGATATAGCCCTGAAGGCCCACATAAAAAATTCACCCTGTATATAAAAGAGAAAAAGACTCAACAAGAAATCTCTGAAACTACAAGAGCTACTAGTCTACGACTTTGCACACGGGTTCCTTTAGGACGTTGGGGAGCACCGAGAAAGGATTTCTGAAAAATCTAAGGTGGACGCAGATTGATACGCGCCGAACGCGTCGAATTTTTGCCGTCCACGGAAAAAGGTACTTTATAATAATAGAGATAAGGTATCTACATTTATATTTCCGATGACGTCATCAGAGTCGTCCGCATCGTCAGAGGCGGCCGACTCTGAAATGAATAAATGTACCTTATCTCTATTATTATAAGGTACCTTTTTAAAAGCTTGTTTAACTTTGTAGTTCGCAGTAAGATTATACAATGTGTTTCAGCGAAGGGGTTTTAATACGAAAGGGGGTTGTTTAAGACATCTAAGCGAACAACTTTTGTTCTACGACTTTTAGAAATTTGAACTTTTTTTTTCGATAATTCTGAGGGATTTTTTTCTTGAAAATCAGCTGTTTCATACAAAAACTTCGAACGAAATGTTCGAATTTCCAAAAGTCGTAGAACAAAAGTTGTTCGCCCAGACGTCCAAAGCAACCCCTTTCTGTATCAGAACACATTGTATAAACTTACTACGAACTACAAAGTGTAACGGCTTTTTTTTTCTGTGTTAGTAGTAAATAAAATTAAATAAATATCATATTTTAGCGAATAAAACCGCGTGCCACAGCTAGTTATATCAATAAATTAAACAGATCGTCATAAATAGAGTATCAAATCATTAATTCTGGATCTAAGGTAATGAATATGGGAAGTGTGTGAAAGCTTAATATTTATAGATACTTCGCTGTTCGGTTCCTTTATGAATTCCTGAACGTGTTTTAGTATTCATCATTTTATTTCTATACCTACCTTGAGGTAAATCTGTTTTATGTATAAACAAATTGAACAAATTACATTCGGTTAGGTAAGTGTCGAGTGAAGGCTCTAGAAACGATAGAAATGTTTTTATTTCACAAATATAGATAGGCACCAAAATTTGCTCCACGAAATATGTAAATAAAGTACTTAGTTAATTAAAAAACCTTACCCTCCCGTGGTCGGGTAATATCAGTAATATACAAAGAAAAAAATTCGACATGGCGTAACTCCGATGCCAGGAGTCTGGTCTCAAAAAAAAATAGACCACCAGGTAGGAGAAAGACTCGCTGTCCACATATTAAATTGGCCTTTTTTTTAAGGTGGAGAAATGCGCCTTATGCATCATCCCGCCACTCCCCGGGGGGGGGGGGGGAGCAGCGAGGGTATGTGTGACTCCCCTTCCTGCTGGCCTGAAGGTGGTAGGCGGCCAGATTTACCCACTAAAACTCCACCGGTTCCTCTCTCGCCGTGATGTCGCGGCTGCGGGAACGGGTGCGATTTTACCGCGGCACCCGATGAACAGAGCAGTTGACAAAAACAATTATGACGAGTTGCTTCATATACGACTTTTTGCAAATTAGTCCACATGATTTTAAGACAAGTTGCCGCATAAGACGACTTGCATTTTAGACCGTCTGATACTAACCCTATTAAATTGGCCTACCATCATTCTGTATATTGAATGTATGACTTTGTCCCAATTTGGTTACAGAACTGTTGCAACTTTTTTGTCCCAGCAGTAGTAGTTCGGTTGAGACAACCGAACTGGCTGTTGAGAACATTTTGTACCAGAAGTTCGGTTGGCCAAACTGATGCAATTTTATGTGTTAATGGTCCGGCTGGAACAAAAACAGAATACGATCTAAAAAAGAAACAAAAGACGATCATTTAGGTAATAATCAACAAAAATATGCTCGCTTAGGTACTACGCTCTGTCAAAAGGCATTCGTCAAAATAATTGTCGTACGCCAAAGCGCGCAGCATTATTAATTTTCCTAAAACTCCCTTGTTTTGATTGAAGACGTCAAGTCAAAAAAGAACAACAAGAAATACTTATTTGCAAGCGGGTAGAGAGAGCGGGCGCGTACAAATTAAATGGCAAACACCTGGCTTTCCGCTAAGTTTATTACAGCGACGTCTGGTACCCGAGAAATATTTTTCCTTATAAAATGACGTCGTGTCAGACAGACGTGTCGTAAACCGGAGACATTTATTGCATTTGATATCGTCTCTGGGATGTCTTTACTGCTACCAAAGGCACACCAAAGGTACCGAAGACACTTTCCGTCCATAGCAACAAGTTGACAATATTTATGAAAATGTCCGCCAATTTGATGAAATGGTGATTTCAGGGCTGTATTTCCAAATATAAAAAAAATATATATTGCAGGACATTCCACACATCGCCATCTTGCCCCAAGTTAAGCAACTAGACTTGTGTTATGGGTGCTAGACAACGGATATACTACTTATACAGGGTTATTGGTAATTATACTAGCAAGCCGTTGAGGGCTACTTCTGTGCACCTAAACAAACAACTTTAATTACAAACAACAAACAACAAAGAAAAACAGCTTATTTTGTAAAACAAAAGTCATTAAGACTGAGAAAAATAGATAAAACTTCAAAAATAATTAAAATTTTAAGGTTAATGACCTCTCCGTGTAAGGAACAGCTGATTTTCAGGTAAACCTAACCTCAAAATTTTCAAAAAAATATTCGAATTTCCAAAAGTCGTAGAACAAAAGTTGTTTGTTTAGGTGCACAGAAGTAGCCTTCAACGGTTTGCTGGTATAATTACCAATAACCCTGTATACTTTTCTTTTGTAAATATATACTTATTAAACAACCAGACCACAGACAAATCTACCTAAGCATAAATACTTGTCTGAGGCGGGAATCGAACCCGCAACTCTGTGTTTGGCAGTCCGGCATGGTGACCATTGTGCCAACTGGGTCTTCGAATATGAAAGCCATCGGACACCGAATTTCAATCTAAGTTGCTTTAAGTCTTAGGTATTTGCATTTTCGACTAGAAAATGAGAATTTCAGTAGCAGGACAAACAGAATCAATACATTGTAAATTCTACATAAAATTGAACAAAGGCATGAAACATACTAAGTGAAAAGGGAACGTCAAAGTGTGAGTGTTCCCTTTGAAAAGCGGCTTACCTAAAGAAAACAAAATTTATACAGATTTTACATGTCGGTCACGTCGTGGTTTTTTTTATCGTGGTAAAACCAATTCTGCGTACCTACGTACGTAGTACCTACAATCAAATCATTGCGGATTCAATCAGGAATGATAACTGACAGGATCAAAGAAACCTCTACTAATATAGGTATTTGTATATATTTGGACAGGATCATAGCTTTTTATAAATGCTTAAACTTCGCAGTTTTGGACTTATATTAAGACTAGCGATCCGCTCCGGCTTAGCACGGCTATATTATGCATGCATACAGATGAACCTTCCTCTTGAATTCTATCTGTTAAAAAAAACTGCATCTAAATCCGCAGCGTAGTTTTAAAGTTCTAAGCACACATAAGGACAGACAGTGGAAAGTGAGTTTGTTTTATACTATGTACCTAATGAAGCTACTATAGTTTAGATAGATAAGTACAATCAGATAACAAAAGTGGTGATCTAGCTCCAAAACTATTAGTATGAGAATGTTGTCAACTCAATATTCTAAGGTCTAAAATGAAAACATTCCAATAATAGTAATTTAAGAACTCAACGGTTTGTCTGCAATTTTGATGCCGACTGTAATAGTTGGCAAATTATGAATATACTATAGCAGCACTCCGCGGTTTCACCCGCGTAACTCCCGATCCCGTGAGAATATCTTGGATAAAAAATAGCCTATGTTATTCGCAATGAATCAATGTATCCTCATATCAAGTTTCATAAAAATCGGTCAAGTAGTTTCGGAGCCTATTCGTTGCAAACTAACAAACAAAGAAATATTTTCTCTTTATAATATTAGTGTAAAAAACTGCTAACTGCACTATCATTACTGCACTGCAGAGCACTGCACTGCACTGCATTACTGCACATAACTGCACTAACACGAGTAAAGCCGCAACCCGCGACTTTACTCGTGGAATATCGGGATAAAAAGTAGCCTATGTGTTAATCCAGGTCTCTAATCTACATACCGAGTTTCATTGCAATCGATCCAGTGGTTTTTGCGTGAAGGAGTAACAAACATACATACACACACACACACACACACACACACGCGCACACAAACTTTCACATTTATAATATTCGTAGAAAGTAGGATGCGTCCAAAGGATTTTGGGAGTCTTTTCTCTTTAATATGTGCCTATGGATAACTATAACAATTTAATTGTAATTTCATGAATAGTTTAACAATTTAAGTGAAACGTGTGTTATAAACATTACATGAAAGTGGACCTATAATGGTGGATTTCGTGTTTTTGCGATTTTTTAATTTGATAATGTAGGGTAGTTTACTATGCAGATACCACCCTTCTTCCTATCATCTCCTTTCCTTGTCTAACATGCACACGATGCAATCAGCTATCTTCGTTCATACATCACTTTGATTTGAACGACGCCTACCACCATTTTTTTGTAATACGAATTCAAGTCTAAGCTAAGACGCACGCGCCGTTCCTGTGTTATAATTAAGAAGTGTTACGTGACCTTTTCATAGACTTCAGCGATAGAACTGTGAATTTACTAGTGATTGCCGGCAAAGGACTCTAAAGGCGAACCCGAGGAAGCACCTACTGGTAAGTGTGCATGTTCCCTACCTTTTTCCCGTCGTGACACAGCCTATTTTCATCGTCCATCTTTTATTGGTATTTTGCAAGTAGATTCTACTTTGTCTTGTTGAAGAATCGCAGAAATACAGTCCATTTTATAACCTAGCCTAAAGGTTTTCGAAATTCACCTAGATCCAGCATTTTTATATAATTTCCCGCACCAAAAAGTGTGGAGTTTTATTAGGCGCCTCCATCTTTTTTTTTGGTCCTTCGAGCCGGATTTTAAATTTTATTAATTATCCGCACAATCAATAAGCCATTTTGGCCCAAAACTTCATAATTTAATTATTAAGTCACGTAAATACGCACTTTCTTTAGTATTTTTCTTGTAACCGCAATATTAGGCATATAACTATACGGGCGTTGTGTTACGTAGATTAAATAGTTTGTCGTTTTGTTTTATATTTAACCGCATCGGCAGCTATTTTCTTTGTTTTCTTTTTATTTCCGCACCGCATTTACGTAGTACAACATATCGTGGTTATTCCTAATTAATTATAAATTATGTCATGTATTGGATTATGTACCTATTGAATACGTATTCACATTCCATAACTTATTCGTTGTTCATTTAACAGCATACCCGCTAGTTCGATCACAGACGCTGCGGCTTAGCATTCGATTACCTACCCTCCAATATTTTTATTTACGCACCGCTAATTTTATTTTGTTAACCGCTAATTCTTATTTTGCAACCCGCATAGCTACTTACCTTAATCCTTTCATAACGCATTTAATTTCCCGCTAAATAATATTTACAATGGGTAAATCTAAGGGAGCGAGAAGAGAAAGTGAGCCATTAGTAGAAGGAACTTATGATATTCATAAAAATCAACTCACTTTATACATTGTTAAACGCGATGTTATTTTTAAACGCTTGGAAACTATTTTCCACATTGCGCAAAACACTGAACAAAACCCGCAAAACTATAAGGTATTTTGTGTAAATGCTTCCAATATCGATAAATTACGTAATGATTATCAGGATGTTTTGGATTCTTACAACATGTTAAATTTACAATTACACCCGCACACAGATGTAGATTACGATTCATGGGCTTCATTTGAAGAAATGTACTGCTATATCAAACAGGTTTTACTCGATATTGACAAAGTTAATGATAATAAATGTAACTCGCAACCGCAATCTTCTACTTATTCTAAACCTCGCCTTCCACCCATTGACTTGATGTCATTCAATGGAGACATCAAGAACTGGCCCTTGTTTTATCAACAATTTAAAAGTATGATTCACGATAACGCATCGCTTACTGATAGTGAAAAGGTATTCTACTTAGTTGGTAAATTGAGCGGCCAAGCGTCATGCGTGTGCGCAGGGCTGGCTCCAACCGCTGAAAATTATAATATTATTTGGGACGCACTCGTGCTGAAGTATGACGATCCTCGCTCACTCGCATGCGCTTACCTTAATCAGTTGTTACATTTTAAACCGCTAACAATCACTAGTTCGACCGGTCTAGATTCATTTATTAATAATTTTAATTCTTCTGTCGAAGCGCTAAAGCAATTAAAACTAACCGATTTAACTGATTTCATTTTTTTGCATTTGGCACTCCAAAAGTTAGACGCAGAGTCAATTAAATTGTTCGAAATAACATATCGCAAAGAGAAAATACCCACATATCATAATTTAATTGAATTCATTAAAGAACAAAACAAAGTTTTATCTCGCTCTGTGACTAATAATAAAGTTGTTAATAATTTTCCGCAATCGCAAAATAAACACAGCCCTAAACTTAAACCTTTTACGAAGTCTTTTGTTAATACGGACTTAGGGTCTGGTCCAAGTAATATAAGCGCTAGCGATAAATGTTCTCTGTGTAATAATAAACAACACGAACATTTATATTCGTGTCCTGCCTTTATGAAATTAACCCCGCATGACCGATATACTTTTATTAAAAATAATAACTTTTGTAACAACTGTTTAAGTATCAGACATAAAACTTTTTCTTGTACCTCAAAACATAATTGTTCTCATTGTTCTATGCGACATCACTCATTATTGCATTTCAATGTTAAATCTAACAACTGTAATATTGGTGCAGTGATGTCCGACCCCGCTATTGTTTCACCCGCTATTATATCACCCGCTATTGTTCAACCCGCTACCGCTCATGACTCCACTCGCAGTGCGCCGAGCAGTCATACTACCGAGTCCTATACTCGTAATATTATTACCCGCCCCGCTACCGCTAATAGTTTACCGCATTTGTTTGAAAATAATACATCGGTATGTACAGTTTCTTACGATCGTGTTTATCATTCTTCTCAAAAAACTACTTTATTAGGAACCGCTAAAATTAAAGTTATTGATTGTTATAATCAGACTCACTACTTGAGGTGCCTAGTGGATCCAGGCTCTCAGAGTGATTATATTTCTGTTGAATGTTGTAAGCGATTATCGCTTCCCATTCGTAAACAAACCCGCTATACGGAAGTTCAAGGTATAGGAGGAGCTTCACAAAAAATTATAGGTATTACCGCGCTCAAATTCTCTTCTCGCTTTGATAACAAGTGCGAATATTCTATAACGCCCATGATAGTGGACCGGATTACGTCACAGCTGCCCGACTCGCGCGTCGATGCGTCGGCTATACATTTTACAAATAACATTCCGCTCGCTGATGACGACTTTTCGAATCCTGGACCTATAGACATGCTTTTAGGTGTTAAACTGTATTGTGAAATTTTATTATCTGACAAAATTAAAAGCTCAGTTGATCATATGCCCTCCGCCTTTGAAACGACCTTAGGTTACCTACTTATGGGTGACGCTCCTATTGTTTCCCCGCAAACCGCTACTCGCACATTGTGTGCTTTTACTTCTGACCCGCTACACCAGATTGTCGAGAAATTTTGGGAGGTTGAGGAATTGCCCTCGCGCAAGTTTTTAAGTCCAGACGATCAATTATGTGAAAATATTTATACTTCTACGACTGTTCGTAACGATGACGGTAGCTATTCCGTCGACTTGCCATTTAAAGACGACCCCCAAAAGTTAGGCAATTCTTATTCAACCGCTAAAAAACGCTTTTTACTTCTTGAAAGGAAGTTCGCTAAGGATCCAAATCTAAAATTAAAATATGATGAAAATTTTCTTGAATACTTAAATAAAGGTATTCTCACACGCACCGCGCCTGAGGCTTGTGAGTCTCCAGGTTTTTATCTACCCCACCACCCTGTAGTGCGCGACGATAAAGCGACTACTAAAGTTCGTCCCGTTCTAGATGGCAGCGCCAAGACTGACACAGGCCTGTCACTAAACGACATTTTGCACACTGGTTGCAATCTACAGGCTAATATTTTTCATATCCTTTTAAATGTCCGCATGTTTCGCTTTGCCTTTTTTGCCGATGTGAAACAAATGTATTTGTGTATTTACACGAATTCTCCGCACCGCCAATATCAACGTATTTTATACCGCTTTTGTAATACTGACCCGCTCGAGGTTTTTGAGTTCACTCGCGTCACGTTTGGACTCAGATCTTCTCCGTTTTTAGCGCTCCGCACTTTACGTCAACTAGCTAGTGACGAACAGCACAATTGCCCAAACGCGGCCGCAGTTTTGGAAAGAGACATATATACGGATGACCTGGCTTCTTCTGCTTCTTCCCTGAACGAATCAGTCAAGATAGCTCATGAGTTAATCCAACTTTTCAAATCTGGTGGGTTTGATTTAGTCAAGTGGACCTCTAATTCACTCGAACTTCTCGAGCAAATACCTGAGTCACACCGGCAGTCTGAATTTATTTCCTTTGATGACGGAAGTACATTTAAGATTCTAGGTTTACGCTGGTTACCTGCACAAGACACCTTTGTTTTTGAGATTTCGAGTCCGCCACTAATTTGTACTAAACGCGCTATTTTATCCGCTACCGCACGTCTGTACGATGTTTTAGGACTCGTCGGACCGATTATTCTTTACGCTAAATTAATTATAAAAGAACTTTGGCTTCTCAATCTTGATTGGGACGATGTGCCCCCTTCCCGTATTATTAATTTATGGCAACAATATTTATTTGAATTACCGCAAATTTCCCGCATCGCATTTCCGCGCCATGTAGGCATAGAACCCGATTCTAATGTATCTTTAATTGGTTTCTCGGATGCCAGTGAATCAGCATACGGTTGCGCCATATATTTGCACGTCGTAAACAGCAACCAGCTTCCTATTGTTTCGCTTCTATGCTCAAAATCTCGAGTGGCTTCCGCTAAACCTAAAATTACTCTTGCTCGTTTAGAACTGAACGGGATTCTATTGCTGTCAAGGCTTATAAAAGAAGTTCATAATACTTTGTCAAATAGACATAAAATTGATAATATTTTTGCTTTCTCTGACTCAGAGGTCGCCCTATGTTGGTCGGTTGCATCGCCACATAGATTCGACACTTATGTTGCCAACCGCATTTCACAAATTCAGGCTAATTTATCACCTGAACATTTGTATCATGTACCCGGTGTACAGAACCCCGCGGACTGTGTGTCCCGCGGACTAACACCTTCGCAACTCATTCAACATGAATTATGGTTTAAAGGACCGTCTTGGCTTTTGTTGCCCATAGACGATTGGCCTATTAAACAATTTGTACCGAATAAAGCATCGCTACCTGAAGAAAAAACTGTTTCTCATATTTCTAAAAATCCCGCTACTATTGATAATCCGCTATTAAATCTCGCTTCTCGCTGTTCCACATGGAACAAACTTATTCGCACGACTGTTTATGTACTCAGATTTATGAAAAAACTACCGCGAAACAATATTATTACCGCTGACGATTTAAACACGGCCGAGTTAGAAATAATTCGCGCTGTGCAGTCTGTGAATTTTTCTGATGATATTAAAAACATTTCTAATGGACAATCTTGTTCCTCTAAATTGCTAAAATTATATCCGTTTTTATATGATGGAATTCTACGCGTCGGAGGTCGCTTATCGAATTCGACACTAGATTACTCATCCAAACACCCGATTTTATTGCCCAAGCACGGACGTATTGTTGAACTTTTAATTGATTCTTATCACCGCGATAATTGTCATGCTGGACCGCAACTTTTAATCGCTATTTTACGGTCTAAATTTTGGATTATCTCCGCTAGGCGCATAGTTAGACAGCGCATACATAAATGTAATACTTGTTTTCGATTAAATCCAAAATCTAACTTTCCGCCAATGGCCGATTTGCCAAAGTGTAGGTTAGAACAATGCAAAGCATTCTTACACACTGGCGTAGATTACGCAGGCCCGCTGTACGTAACTCCTTATCGTAAACGTGGCGTGCGTAGTGTGAAAGCCTATCTATGCCTATTTATTTGTCTTGTGACGAAATCAGTTCATCTTGAACTTGTTTCTAGTTTAACTTCAGCTTCTTTTATAGATGCATTTAAACGCTTTATATCACGGCGAGGCCCTTGTACTTTCTTATATAGTGATAATGGCACTAATTTTGTCGCATCTAAAGCTTATTTTAATGAACTTCACGAGTTCTTGCGATCTCACGATTATTATCAAACATTTAGTAATGAACTCGCGAAAAATCGCATTATTTGGCGAATGAATGTTCCTACGGGTAGCCATTTTGGAGGCATCTGGGAGGCGAATATAAAAAGCACTAAATCGCTATTATTTCGCATAATTGGAAAACAAATTCTCACTTTTGAGGAGATGTCGACCGTTCTTACTCAGATCGAAGCAGTATTGAACAGCCGGCCTCTTTACCTATTAAGCTCTGACCCGTCGGAGCCGCTCGCGCTTACCCCTTCGCATTTTTTGTCTACCGCTCCGCTTGAGTATCTCCCCGCGGCTGACTTAACTGAAGAACGAACTAGTTTGTTAACACGCTTCTCTTTAATGGATTCGCTTGTTCAGTCATATTGGAAACGTTTCAAATCGGAATATTTACATAATTTACAAATGCGTGAAAAATGGAATACACCTACGAATCCAATCAAAGTTGGCACCGTAGTTTTGCTAAATATTGATAACGCTCCACCCTTACAGTGGCCTTTAGGAATTATTACGAATGTTTATCCTGGTAAGGATGGAGTTACTCGCGTTGCGGAGGTAAAAACGAAAACTGGCGTGTATAAACGCCCAGTGGTGCGGCTATGCCCGCTTCCGACTCAATAGTCATTTTTAGTAACTAACTTTTTTAGGTTTAGTTTCTTATTTTTTATTTTATTTCCTAATTTAATTCATATTTACTCGCACAATTTTAGTGCTACGCTCTGTAGTCCTATACTTATGGAGCGATTTCTTTCTCTTCTTTGTTTTGAAGGGTTTCTTCAAGGCCGGGGGGATGGTGGATTTCGTGTTTTTGCGATTTTTTAATTTGATAATGTAGGGTAGTTTACTATGCAGATACCACCCTTCTTCCTATCATCTCCTTTCCTTGTCTAACATGCACACGATGCAATCAGCTATCTTCGTTCATACATCACTTTGATTTGAACGACGCCTACCACCATTTTTTTGTAATACGAATTCAAGTCTAAGCTAAGACGCACGCGCCGTTCCTGTGTTATAATTAAGAAGTGTTACGTGACCTTTTCATAGACTTCAGCGATAGAACTGTGAATTTACTAGTGATTGCCGGCAAAGGACTCTAAAGGCGAACCCGAGGAAGCACCTACTGGTAAGTGTGCATGTTCCCTACCTTTTTCCCGTCGTGACACAGCCTATTTTCATCGTCCATCTTTTATTGGTATTTTGCAAGTAGATTCTACTTTGTCTTGTTGAAGAATCGCAGAAATACAGTCCATTTTATAACCTAGCCTAAAGGTTTTCGAAATTCACCTAGATCCAGCATTTTTATATAATTTCCCGCACCAAAAAGTGTGGAGTTTTATTAGGCGCCTCCATATAATAATAACATCATAACATAACAAATAATAATATCTCACGAAGTACGCTAGTGCCATTTTGTTTTCCAAAAAATATTTTTTTTTTTTTTTTTTTTTTTTTTTTTTTTTTGTTTTTATTAGTATGGGGATGGATACATATTGACAACCAATTTTTGAAACCCAAACCATAATAGGGTACCATTAGAAAATAAATACGTAATAGAAAGAGAATAGATATTGTTTTTCTTCTATGAATTGCTTTTAATTTTCACCAAAGTGAAACTTTACCTATGTTAAAAACAATCAATGAATAAACATCACTACTTAAATATTTTTTTATTTTTTGGTTTTTAGTTATTTCGGCGTTTTAATTTTATAAATATGTAAGTACATTAAAAGCTTGCTTAGAAAAAAAAGAACATACATACATCCGAATTGAGAACCTCCTCCTTTTTTGAAGTCGGTTAAAAAAATGGATTTAATTTGTGAAATAACAACGTTAAGGTTGATATTAACAAGAGGCTTCAAATAATAATGGTTTACCACTATTTTTCTTATGACGGTACATTAAATCAAAATTTACTCTAAATCGGCATTTGTCGAAATATTAAGAGCAGCATGAGGTTGTGTTTAAACTTAGCTAAAATCTAGCAAAAAGCATTTAACGGGTTATCTAAAATTAAATTCTATAAGTACTTATCATTAACCATAAGATTGATGTCAACGTTGTTTTGCCATACCTATTATTCAAAAAAATAAATAGATGTAGGCTAATTCTCAGACCTAACGAATTTACACAAAAAATTTCATACCAATCGGTTCACCCGTTTCGGAGAAGTTTGGTAACTAAGACCGCGACTGATTCAAACACACAGGATTCAAACCTCTCAATACTTTTTATGTTGGTTCGAAATTTGAATTGATTTGGTATCACGAAGGTTTGTCAAAAGTGTTATTTAAGCATTCTAATTTTATGTTGGTGAAAAGTAAATTATATTTTGATTTCCTACAAACACAGAATATATAAAGGTGGTCGCAGATTGATTAGAGCCGAACGAATCGAATTTTTGCCGTCCACGGGAAAAGGTATTTCGGTATTTCTGAGTCAGCCGCCTCTGACGATGCGGTCGACTCTGATGACGTCATTGGAAATACAAATGTCTCTATCACTATTAGGTACCTTTTCCCGTGGACGGCAAAACTTCGATTCTTTCGGCGCTGATCAATCTGCGACCAACTTTATAGTTTCTATTAACTATAAAATTTATTAGCCATTTTTCTCTCATTATCCCCTGTGAATATCGGGATAAAAAGTAGTCCATACGTTTTTCCCGGACTGGAGATTTTGATGAAACTTTGTATGTTTCACATTGATTCATTGGGAATGTTATTTGCTACTTTTTGTCTCGATATTCCCACGGTTATGGGAGTTATTTTTAATATTTCAGTAGGTATTTTATTATATTTCGAAAGATATTTATTATGATGCGAGTGAACTAGGTACGCTACTAGTTTCAATATCCGGCAACATTGCCTTCGAAAACTGAATGCAACGATGTCGAATACCAAGGAAACTATATTTTTCTAAAATATTTTTGTTCACACAAATTCAGGATTTTATAAACGAAACAGAGGAAGAATATTTTGTGAAGTGCTATAGGTAATTGTAGACTTAACTTTTATAAACGTAAGCAGAGTTCAGAAACATTTTTTAACTATCAAATAATAATAAATTAAATTATATCACTCCACTACAAAGTATAAAATAAAGTCGCTTTCTCTGTTTCCCTTTGTATGCTTAAATCTTTAAAACTACGCAACGGATTTTGATGCGGTTTTTTTTAATAGATAGAGTGATTCAAGAGGAAGGTTTTTAGATATAAAACATGCGTAATACAGCCGTGCGAAGCCGGGGCGGGTCACTAGTAATTTATAAAATTTAAAAATGAAATAAGTACTTACATGATAAAAAAAAACTAAAATTATTACTTATTAAATTAATATTTTTATGAATGAGGTAAGTTCACCTACTGGTTTATTTTTAGGGTTCCGCACCCAAAGGGTGAAAACAGTACCATTATTACTATGACTTTACTGTCTGTCACCAATCTGCTGTATCTCATGAACCGTGATAGCTGGACAATTGAAATTTTCACAGATTATGTATTTCTGTTGCCGCTATAACAAAATATACAGAGAAAAAACCATTTGTCTGTAAAGTCGGTTTACGGACAATAATTTTACGTGATAACGTCCTGAGAAAATATTGATGAAAATGCGTTGCTATGGTTACCTACCATCATCACCATGTCAACAGGACGTGACACTTTTTTGTGAGTGTACTTTTTGACTTGGTCTTATAAATTAACCAGCGACCCGCTCCGGCTTCGCACTGCTATATTATGCAATATGCATGTATTATACATATAAACCTTCCTCTTAAATCACTCAATCTATTAAAAAAAACCGCATCAAAATCCGTTGCGTAGTTTTAAAGATCTAAGCATACAAAGGGACATAGGGACGGCGAAAAGTGACTTTATACTATGTAGTGATGATGAACACCGTAGTTCATCAATTTATAAGACGTTATCACGTCAAAAAAAATTGTGGGGATCCTATAAAACATGATACGGAACCCTTAGTGTGCGAGTCCGACTTGCACTTGGCCAGTTTTTTTAGTACCTATAAAGTACAAAATAACGAGAATCATAAAGGTTCACCTTAATAAGCCTTTGATTTATAAATTATCATGACCATCAGTCAAATACAATCAGTACCCGCATAGATGCTACCCAATATGATGTTTTATTAAAAATAAATAGTATTTTAAGCATTTTACCCTGATTTTACCCATGAAACGTTACACCGTTGGTTTGAAAATTACTTGTGGAACTCTCATTTTTACAGGTATAATCACTGCACATTTCGTCATTTTGGATAAAACTGTAAAAAAAAAACACTCCGTTGCGCTCCGCGTACAAAAGTTCGGACGTGACTAGACGCTACTTTTGGAGCAAGTACGCCAACTAGCTGACTAGTGTCAACCTAGACGAAGCGATATCCTAGATGCCTAGATGACCTCTCTATACCTAATATTTATTACCTCTGTGATGCTACCTATCTATGGTACCACAAATACCAAGTCTATTTGAAGCTTGCACTGTGTAAACAGTTCGAAATTGATTTCGAAGCTTATCGAGCTGTGGGCTGAGCCCGAATTTTGTAATTCTGCACTAAGTACCTTGTTTGTAGATACAAAAGTACTTTGTGCGGAGTAGAGTGGATTTGCTAATAGAATTTGAGCACTAACTTGCTTTTATACAGAACTATGTATTTGTATAAAGGCTGTTTTCCGCAACTACATTATATAGGGTTACTAGTGACCTGCTACGGCTTCGCACGGCTATATTATGCATGTATTATACATATAAACCTTCCTCTTGAATCACTCTATCTATTAAAAAACCGCATCAAAATCCGTTGCGTAGTTTTAAAGATTTAAGCATACATAGGGATATAGGGACATAGTGACACAGAAGGCGACTTTGTTTTATACTATGTAGTGATAGTTATTGGTAACTATAGTAGCAAGCCGTTGAGAACCAATTCCGTGCAATTAATCAAACAACTTTTGTTCTACGACTTTTGCAAATTCAACAATTATTTTGAAAGTTTTGAGATTATGTAAATCCGAAAAGCAGCTGATTTTTTTAAAACAAAGGTCATAAAGACTATAATTTAAAATAAGTATAATGTTAAAGTTAATGACCTCTCCGTGTAAGGAACAGCTGATTTTATGAAGAAACTAATGGTACCTAAAACTTTAAATAACATAACTATATATCTTTCTCGTAATTCCAAGTCAAAGTGGTGGTAATTCGTAAGAAGTTTTATGGTATGTTTGTTAGTTAGTGGTTTCAAATGAACTTGCTTCTTAAATGCCTCTTAACAACCCCTGGGCTTCACGGGTCATTAAACTAAGGATTAGTTGCCAGCACGAATAAAAAGAGGTGTACCTAATAGTGTAAGATTAACGCGAGTTAACTAACTACGTTAACTGAGTAAGGGTATTTGGAGTTAATACCTGGTAACATTTGCTTATTGTCGGGGTAGTATTTTTCTTTTAGAAGAACCCTTAAAGGCACAACAGTAACGTAGTTCGAGAAAGTTCTTAACGTGCTTCTACGCGTATTTGTTTTGAGAGGAAAAGCGATGAAACAAGCAACTTATTCTTGTAGCGCATTTCAACAAACAAAGTTAGATTTCGATTTTAACCGAAAAAAAAAAATGTATTTGGTGGTCCGTTTCTTTCTTACTCCTTAAATTATGAGCTAATATTTATTTTCTTTGATGTAGCATGCTATCTATGCTTTCAGGAATTGATCTCTATCAGCCACTATCGATTAATTTATCAACATACAGAGTGTTTATTTTTTTAGAAATATGTTCGATTTCTAGCTACTTGACTTGATGAGTTTTCCAAAAATCTAATGAGGAACTTTTAGTTTATCGTATTTTTAGTTAGTTTAGAAAATAGCCACCTTCAGGGCTATTTTCTAAACTAACATGTAAAATATCACCTGTACGTACATTGCACGTACATTATTCATTCCACAATCCACCTGCTTTTATATATAGAGCATCGACACAAAGTAATAAAGAAATCCAAACCCTTTTAATGACAGACATGATCATAAAAGCTACATAAAACTAAACTGTTGCAATCAAACATTGTGTTTAAAACAACTATGTAGTTTTGGACCTACATTTGGCCAAGTCACAGGCCCGGCAAAACTGTTAAGACCTTAGGACACTGTTAGCCAATGATGTAGAGTATATTTTATTTTTAGGGTGTGTCTGCGTTTCTGCGAGAAGGGTGTGCCTGAATAAACTGTAATCGTATGATTAATGATATTTTTTATCGCACTTGTGTATAACACTGTTAATTAATGTAATTGGTTTCTTACCGTTTTAACTAATTAAATTAATAAATAATAAATAGGTATGTAACGTTTTGATTAATTTTAATTTAACGGTACTTTATCAATATCTCGAATATTTTTTTACCACTAATATCACCTCAGTCCATTACATGTCTCGTCAGGTTTTTCACAAAAACAAAATGCATGAAAATAGTTTCGTTAAGAACTATGTAGTTGCAATCTAGCTATAGGTTTAGGTATGTAGGCATAGTTACTTAGTACTTAGTCGATGGCAAGCCGATAAGCCGCGTCCGAGCGACCGCTGACGCTCGACGCTCTAAGCGATTCTAGATTACGTCCATAATGTAGGTAAACCAAGTACTCACCCTATTGATTTGCTTTTCGTAGAACGCTTCGCAGTGACAAAATAACGAAATAGTCGCTAGAGATTATTCGAGCTTCCTGTATGACTCTCATTAAAAGCTTTTTTGTTATTTTCCCTCTTTTTGTTGGCAGAAATGCCTGCAACACAAAAGTATACGCACTACAATTTAATAATTGTACATTACGTGTAAGACAAGTGTGGTTTAAAATTTTTAATGATCTAGGTCGTTTATATAATGTCAATTGCTTCAAAAATCTTTTTAAAATTCGAACTGTTTTTGCTGGCTTATATTAAAACTCTTTGTTGGTACCTTTTTTATACCTACATAAAAACAGTATATACCCAGGTAAATTAAGAATGTTTCATCAACATAGCATGTATTTATTTTACATAATTTAACATATGGGGATAACTTTACAGCACTTGTGCGTTAAGGTAATAAAGTTAAACGCACGCATGCGTAATACGTTGGATTATGAGCCTAAAGACGGTTTATAAGATCCACTTTATGAGCAACTGTAATACAAAATAAAAATTATTTTAATTATTAGCTTCCGTTTATTTGGGCGTATAGAAAAGCGTACTACATCTTATACATCAGTGAGAATCTCAGACCGCATCGTCACTTAATTACCGTCGTATGAGATAGTGGCCAAACGCTGACGCTTATACGGACTAAAAAAAGCATAAAACTTATAACAATTATAAACTTATAATAAAGGTTTTAAATTAAAAATGATGTATTATAAAGTATAACATAGTAGGCTGTGTTATACTTTATTAAATAATACATCATTCTCTTGAGAGAGTTACCGGTCTGAGTTAAACAATTTATGCGCCCTTTGTTACATTCCAGAACATTATAAACAGTTTTCGATGTTTGTTTGTTCATGAAAAGGGGAAACACAATTTCACACGAGTACGTATAGATTAGAAAAGGGATACGAGTGGCCCTTTTAAATTTTGTTTCAGAGTAAAACATTTCCGAGCGGATTTGAGTAGATTTTGAAATAAGGTTACGACACGGAAACAAGGGGAAGAATATGTAGTTAATGATACCTTCAATAATAATATTTATATAGCTACTTATTCTTTGATAATATTGTGTAAATCTGTATGCTTTACTTTCTTATGTTTATAGTTTGTACCTACTTACCTATTTTCTTTTGACGTGATAACGTGTAATAAATTAATGGAACACCTGCATTCACAAAAAAGTTTACGTCATTGTCACGTTCCCATTGTGTGACGTCATTGTCGCGTCCCCGATGTGTGTCTTCATTGTCACGTTCCGGTGACGTCATGTCAACAATGACGTCACACAGCATGCAAACAACTTCAACAGTTTCTTATGACGTTATCACGTAAAATTATTCTCCGTAAACCATCCGTAAAAAGACTTCACAGACAACCATTTTTTTTTCTTTTCTGTTTTGTCCGTTTGCTTTTCTAATAAATGTCATTCTATTCTACTTGTTTGTATGCATATATTGTTTAATTCGACACCAAAACGAAGGATTACAATTCGATTTGCAGGGCATATTGTGGTAATAAATAAGTAAGTATAAAGGTTTATAGAAATTACATGTGTAAATGACAAAGTACATTGACTAATTTTTTTTTTGATAATGTACTTACCTACTGCAATTTGTGCCACTTATAAGGGTAATAGTTTATTAGCATTCTATACTAGGTAATATCAAATTTAGACTGCAGAGGCATAGCTTAATATAGGTATATCTATAGGAGCTATAGTACATCTCGCCCACGATTCACTTTTTTAAATGTGTATGGGTAAATTCGTCCGAACCAACTTAGAGTAACTGGCCAGATGTCTCCTCTTAAAAACTAGGCATACCTATTTGTTTAATTTTTAGTAAAAAATTTAAAAAGTATTAAGGGCCGATCGTATTGTAATAATTATTTAAAACAAAACCCAAGTAACACATTTGGTAATAAATAGCTTGCATATAGTATTTTTTTGGAACCTTTAGTAATAAAATCCACCTTGATTAAGTTCTATATAGGTGGTTAGAACCTATATGCAACCTATATATTACCAAAGGGAGAAAAATTGCAACTCATTTATAGTTGCAGAAGCGTTGCATAAGAGTTCGAATTGTTACCCTGAGTGGTACTTGGAACTAACGGTGCAAATTGCGCGCTGTGAATGAATGATTGAATGATAAAGCGATACATTCATTCGTTGAGTGATTAATTTGTCATAACTAGTCTTATTTTCGGCGGAGATAAACGAAAAACGGTGTGCTTTGTTCTATTGTGTTAATTGTGACAGCCATATTGCATCTATTTGGTGAGTATTAAAAATGTACGTGTAAACCGCAGCATAATATCATGGAGCCCTTGCAAATGGTTTTTATCGTGAAACCATGGTATATTTACTTAGTAAATTTTGATGCGCCTACAATTTAATCAAAAAATATCAAAAAATATATGCTGATCAAATAAATAAGATAATACTTTACAACAATTTGGTTGTTAAAAACCTAACATTATAGTTTCACAAAAAGTATAATGTCAACAACAGTTATTAAAACTTATTTTGTTAAATGTTATTGTAATAAAATACCATTAAACAAAATGCTTTTCAAGGTTATTATTTTTAAACATGGCGATTTAAAGTAGACCTTTTAGTTCTTATTTTCACTCATTTGTTACCTTATTGGAACTCTTAAGCCCAAAAATCACTCATTAGTACCTAGTAGTGATATTTTTCACTTCACAGGTCTTGCTGTCTCTACTTTGAATTGGGGATCCTCAAGACGGGTACAAAACCCATTGTGAAGGTTAATAAAGTAAAAAAAAAGTAAAATTTACTTAACTTGTAAAGTCGAGGACTGTCTGTACAACTGTCTGTGCAACTGTCTGTCTGTTGTCTGTGCAACTGTCTGTTGTCTGTGCAACTGTCTGTTGTCTGTGCAACTGTCTGTACAACTGTCTGGTACTGTCTGGTACTGTCTGGTACTGTCTGGTACTGTCTGGTACTGTCTGGTACTGTCTGGTACTGTCTGGTACTGTCTGGTACTGTCTGGTACTGTCTGGTACTGTCTGGTACTGTCTGGTACTGTCTGGTACTGTCTGGTACTGTCTGGTACTGTCTGGTACTGTCTGGTACTGTCTGGTACTGTCTGGTACTGTCTGGTACTGTCTGGTACTGTCTGGTACTGTCTGGTACTGTCTGGTACTGTCTGGTACTGTCTGGTACTGTCTGGTACTGTCTGGTACTGTCTGGTACTGTCTGGTACTGTCTGGTACTGTCTGGTACTGTCTGGTACTGTCTGGTACTGTCTGGTACTGTCTGGTACTGTCTGGTACTGTCTGGTACTGTCTGGTACTGTCTGGTACTGTCTGGTACTGTCTGGTACTGTCTGGTACTGTCTGGTACTGTCTGGTACTGTCTGGTACTGTCTGGTACTGTCTGGTACTGTCTGGTACTGTCTGGTACTGTCTGGTACTGTCTGGTACTGTCTGGTACTGTCTGGTACTGTCTGGTACTGTCTGGTACTGTCTGGTACTGTCTGGTACTGTCTGGTACTGTCTGGTACTGTCTGGTACTGTCTGGTACTGTCTGGTACTGTCTGGTACTGTCTGGTACTGTCTGGTACTGTCTGGTACTGTCTGGTACTGTCTGGTACTGTCTGGTACTGTCTGGTACTGTCTGGTACTGTCTGGTACTGTCTGGTACTGTCTGGTACTGTCTGGTACTGTCTGGTACTGTCTGGTACTGTCTGGTACTGTCTGGTACTGTCTGGTACTGTCTGGTACTGTCTGGTACTGTCTGGTACTGTCTGGTACTGTCTGGTACTGTCTGGTACTGTCTGGTACTGTCTGGTACTGTCTGGTACTGTCTGGTACTGTCTGGTACTGTCTGGTACTGTCTGGTACTGTCTGGTACTGTCTGGTACTGTCTGGTACTGTCTGGTACTGTCTGGTACTGTCTGGTACTGTCTGGTACTGTCTGGTACTGTCTGGTACTGTCTGGTACTGTCTGGTACTGTCTGGTACTGTCTGGTACTGTCTGGTACTGTCTGGTACTGTCTGGTACTGTCTGGTACTGTCTGGTACTGTCTGGTACTGTCTGGTACTGTCTGGTACTGTCTGGTACTGTCTGGTACTGTCTGGTACTGTCTGGTACTGTCTGGTACTGTCTGGTACTGTCTGGTACTGTCTGGTACTGTCTGGTACTGTCTGGTACTGTCTGGTACTGTCTGGTACTGTCTGGTACTGTCTGGTACTGTCTGGTACTGTCTGGTACTGTCTGGTACTGTCTGGTACTGTCTGGTACTGTCTGGTACTGTCTGGTACTGTCTGGTACTGTCTGGTACTGTCTGGTACTGTCTGGTACTGTCTGGTACTGTCTGGTACTGTCTGGTACTGTCTGGTACTGTCTGGTACTGTCTGGTACTGTCTGGTACTGTCTGGTACTGTCTGGTACTGTCTGGTACTGTCTGGTACTGTCTGGTACTGTCTGGTACTGTCTGGTACTGTCTGGTACTGTCTGGTACTGTCTGGTACTGTCTGGTACTGTCTGGTACGGTCTGGTACGGTCTGGTACGGTCTGGTACTGTCTGGTACTGTCTGGTACTGTCTGGTACTGTCTGGTACTGTCTGGTACAGTCTGGCACCGTCTGGCACCGTCTGGCACCGTCTGGCACTGTCTGGCACTGTTTGGAACTGTCTGACACTATCTGTAACTGTCTGGAATGAAACTAATGTACGGAACCCTCAGCGCGTGAGTACGACTCGCACTCGACCCGTTATTATTTTAATTAGATCTTGTGGTTCTAAATGAGAAAAAAATGGAACCGACATACGCTTTACAGTGGCATATAAGAGTATATTAGACCTTACAAAGGCAATTACACTAAGGTTCCAAATGAGCTTCAATAATAACTCTTAAGCCACTACAAGTGATAAATAACTCATATATACTACTTATTTAGTACTAATGGTGCCAAATGAGGGAAAAATACCACCTATTAGGGCACAGTTCTTTAGGGGGGATTTTAAGATGTCATATGCCTCTTTGAGTTCTAAAAGAGAGAAAATTAAAACCTTTATGCGCCTATGAGTAATAGATTCGGCTTAATGCTACCATAGGTAATAAAGAAGAAACAAAAATCCCTCTAAAGCAACCATTAGTGATAAGAGTTACTCATTTGCAAATTCGAGTGCTGTTTGCATCTTTAAGTAATACCAAACACTCTTGCATCACTAATATGCTACCTACAGTTGCAAAATAAGTTCCAAAATTCACTAACGTGCTACTTGGGAATGTAGGTATCTACTTACATTGATGTAGGTAGGTAGGTACAGACCTGCTACAAATTTTAATAAACAATAACTAATTGGGGCAAGGCAACAGTCCCAACAGGATTCGGATTAAGTGCTTATACCTGAAAGTTTAATAAAACCACACGTAGAACTACAAAATGACGGACAATTGGTCACGATGATATATTAAGGGTCTTTTGCTTACCTAACCCTGCCTGCCTAGCATGAAGACCAAAACACGATACGATAAAGCGATATAACTACATCAACTCTCAAAATATGATAGATAAAGCCGCCATGTTGAATTTTTATCATAATTTTTATCGCCATTTAAAATAAAAAATCAACATGGCGGCTTTATCTATCATATTTTGAGAGTTGATGTAGTTATATCGCTTTATCGTATCGTGTTTTGGTCTTCATGCTAGGCATACTGACTTGGAATTACATAGGATATACTTATCTATCCAGGGCCGGATTAACCATCTAGGGGCCCCTAGGCACAGCTCGTTTCGAGCACCCCCCCTTTTTCATACCACAACAACGCAATTTGGAAATCTTTACTGTCTACATTACGAAATAGAATGAAGGTACCATCATCGTCAACAACAGACTTCAGTCATCACATTACAAAGGTATAGGTACGCCTTCCTTCAAGTGAAAAGACTTTCGCCACAATCTACAGGACGAAGTATCGGAGTCATTTAAAAATGAAACAAACACATTAAAAAATAAAAATGTACATATTGTACTGATTAAGAAGCATGTTTAAATATTAACCCTTCTAATTTTTTTAGATACAAAATCGTTTAAAACCACACAATCCCCGTTTTTTTTTTTTTTTAATCGGGAGTGCTGGGCCCCTGGTCATAGTGGGCCTCTAGGCACTGGCCTAAAGTGCCTTATGGATAATACGGCACTGTATCTATCTATATAAAGCTACGGTGTTCCAAGGACTGATAACCCTAGACCACACTAAGATATCGAAGCGAAATAAAAAGCACAGATTAAAAGTTTCCATATTTTCCCATAATTTGATCCCCTAAAAATGGGGGAAAATGGAAATCTTCGTGGCATCTTAACCCAAAATAATAATCAAGCCCGTTTTGTGGGGAAAGTGGGCGGTGAAAGTTGCATTTTCCCCCAAATTATATTTTTACTAGTTACATTTTTTTTGGGTTAGTCAAATTTTTCTTTACTCAAGTCAAAGAATATCTAAGTACTCTAGTTTGCTTAGGTAATAGCAAGTACCTGATAATATTGAACTCGTTTTTATTTTAAATTAATTATAAGTCTCATAAATAATAATACGTTCTCATAAAAACAAAAAAATGAATAAATAAATACCTAACTATATAATGTAAAGTAAGTTTTAGCTTGTTTTGTGGGTTATAGATATTTATTTTTATTTAGTTTTATTTATATAGGTACTTTATATTTATTACATCTAATTATTATCTATTAGGAACTATACATATATACTTTATTAATATTAAGCTTCTTATTTCTGGCATACATACTAGACAAACATAAACTTACTCTCTACGACAAGTATTTCATTTTGCTAAACATAAATAGTGCGAATCTGTTATTGGCTGTTGGTGTTATCTATTTGTTTTTGTTAAATTATACTTAAGAGCTGTTGATTCGATGAAAATAAATAAATAAATAAATGTATAAAGTTTCATACTGTATCATTTTGTGATTTAACCAATCTTTTATAACTTTTTGAATTATGTTTGATACAGAATGCGTAGGTAAAATGAAATAATCCCTAGGTAATGAAATGTTTTCGCATTTCCCATGAATATTATTATGGATGGAAGTCAGGAGGGTCTTTGAGCCACGATGACCACGCCAAAATGTCTACATCTACCAAAACTTATGAATATATTATTTGAAATATGATTTAGGGTAGACAAATTGCATTTTCATACAAATACCTTATCACCGAAATATATTTAGGAGCATTCAGTATAACTTTATCTTTAACGTGGTTTCTTAGGATGCTTTTTGTTGAAAAATGTTTATATTCGTTTTGAAATTATTTAATCCGACTAATATCATGAATGTGAAAGTTTGTGTGTTTGTGTGTATGTATGGTTGTTAACTCCTTCACGAAAAAACGACTGGACCGATTGCGATGAAACTCGTACTTTTAAATGAACTTTTGGAAGGTACTTAATTTAAATAAACAGAGAAAAACATGTTTGGCACTCGGGTTTACCGCGGTAAAGCTATTGCATCGTGCGAGCTTCGTACAGTCGTACCATAAACATACGTCGCGGCCGAGCTACATGGTAGGCGGAGTGGGGGGTGTTAGGTTTTATTTTCGTTACGGAATTTCTTGATTCGGTTAAAAATAAATAAGGTAAAGCGTTGCGATAATAAGTACAAAATAAATTCGTAAGAGTGAACTTTTAATAACGTGTAAATTTTAAAGCATTCCAATATGTAGGTACCTACTTTGTCCACAAATATTTTCCTTCGCGAAAATTAAAACTATTAACCACATTTTCTGCTAACGAAGTTCAGTCTCCGCAATATTAAACATTGCAAAAAACACATGAGTGCAGTAAATTCAATATGGTGCGAGGCGAGGATATGTGAAACAGGTAGATAATGTGATTACAGTTGAATGTTTGGAGTTTGTTCGGTGCATCCGAGCGAGCCCACGTAAAATCGTTACATTTCAATTCCCCTGGCATTCTCGAATCCACAGGCAAACATTTGCCTATGTTGGCTATGTTTTAGATTCCGGTTGAATTGTGTGACACAAAACGTGTACCGATAATATCTTTAATTTGGCCCTTGTCTACTTAAGTTCGAGCTAAGTTAAGTATCTTGAAATATCTTATTACATTATAATTTGTCGAATTCACCCAAGCCAATTGTTAGAAACAAAGTTAAGGCGAGAGTTGAAGGTTCTAATATTTTTCGTGGTCTGAAATTTTCTTTTACTTCAGTAAAAACTAGGCTGTCTTAGCTCTCTTTTATTTAGGAACGTATTCAGAGAAGTTATATTTATTCAAATACCCAAAAATATACTTGCTTTGTAAGAAAAGTTAACTTTTCAACAGCATTGCCTGAGCTAATTTATTCCGACCAACAAACTTAAAAAAAAACTAGAGTAGCTTAAAAACCAAGCGAACACGATTTCATTGAGGGAAATAAGGCTCTAGATGCAACTTTCTCCAGTTGCCAACAATTGAAATGGAAATGTGACCTCGTCAGCTTCCTAATTGCTATGCAAATGTCTGTTAGCTTCTAGGTCTCTACCTTTTTCACATCGATATATTAACGTACCTAGGTGCCAAACGCTAATATTGGATGATCAGCAGAAGATAACTTCGTCGCTAACTCAGAGTATAAACCTAGCTAGTTATTACACGAACTCGTACAAGTTGGGGAGTTTGTTTAGCAGAAGTTGATCGCTCGAGATATGAAGTTAATACTTACAGCTGACAAGCTAACGGAACTCTGCTCGCGAACAGAATTATAATGAAGAAGAGCTTATCAAATAAGTAGGTACATACTCGTATATAGATACAAGTTTTAAACCAGCTAGGGAATTTTCAATAAAGTGTGTATATTTTCTGTTAAAAGTTGTCTGTTTATTTAGAAAATCTAGGGAAATGTAGAAGTAGTTGAGTATTCAAATTCTACCACACAAAAGGCTTTATTTTAAATGTAGAAACGAAAAATTCTATAAACTCAGAGCATGAGTTCATATTAGATTAAAGTAGTTATTTAGTAATTTTTTGCTTAGACTCTGCATTCTATCTATTTATTACGGGATATTTTGTAGTTTCAGTAAAATTTCTCTTATACCTACCGATACTCATGCAATGGTTACCAATATTTATGTAGCAAAGAGTTCAAAGCCTGTATTGTTTGCATACAATACTTTCAACCATCGCTCTGTAAACAATAGACCCACATAAATGAAGTTTACATTTAGTTAGAGGCGCCTTTCATAGCAAAACAAGTTTGCGTATTCCGGTTGACTTCTGCCATAAACCAATTTTATTGAGCTAGAATGAGTATGGAACAAACACATACCTATTCTAACAAAAATAGCGATAAAACTAGAACATTTTTGCATACACACATAATATACATGCTCTCGGCCCCGTGGCATCGATTTACTTCAGTTTCTCGATTGAAATTCGCTGACGTTGTGAAATAAGTATATATCATGTCCCACTCGAGACGGGAGTCGCTTTCTCAGCATTATCTGTATCAAATGGGGTTTTCTGATCAATTTTTATGTTTCTTTCATTTACCCACATGCCTAATTCCATTGTGGACATTTCTTTCACGAAAGAGTAATTTTGAAATTTTATCTGTTCTCCAGTTATATCTTTTACCCGCCCCGGCTTCGTACGGCTGTATTATGCATGAATTATATCTAAAAACCTTCCTCTTTAATCACTCTATCTAATAAAAAAAACCGCATCAAAATCCGTTGCGTAGTTTTAAAGATCTAAGCATACATAGGGAAATAGGGACGGCGAAAAGTTACAGTGATAGTGATTATGTTGAAATAGAAATGATGATTAAAATAAACCTATTTTATTTTATTTATTTATTTAGGCAAATACAATGAATGCACTTAGTGGTTTTTAACTACAAAACAATAGAGCCAGAACAATAGGACGATTATTTTAGATAAAAAAGAATCTCCACCTCATTTGCATGTCCTTACGGAACACTGAAAACTTTCAAATGTATACTTTAGTTTAAATTTGTTTATTACGATAAATACAACTATGTGTTTACATTGTGTTTTTTTATATAAATGATAGGACAGCGTTAGACCACTAACATACCTGCCTGGTGGTAGGTATAGGTGACGATGCGGACTGTAGCACGCTTTCACAGAAGATTCCTGTTCACTAACCCCTAAATTGTACAATGTACACGTAGGTATGTGTGTCTTAACAATCCCTTCTACTTACGTGATCCAATTTTTTGCAACCTGACCTTTCAAGGTTGAAGGTAGGATCATAATCCACTGGAGATGGTTTCATATTAATAACAAGTAGACTGTAGAGAACGAACCATCGAGGCATTTCGAGTCGCTAGAGAATAATTTTGCATACATAATCACGAGCCGATCTCGGGTTTTCCTGCAGTAAAATAAGAATAAAGAAGTAGTTTCTATTATATAGATATTCGAACCAAAATACCTATCTATACTAATATTATAAAGCTGAAGAGTTTGTGTGATTGTTTGAACGCGCTAATCTCAGAAACTACTGGTTCGAATTGATAGTTTCTTTTTGTGTTGGATAGTTCATTTATCGAGGAAGGCTATTTATGTTACTTTTTATTTTGATATTCCTACGGGATCGGGACTTACGCGGGTGAAACTGCAGAGCGCAGCTAGTATTTTATATAGGAGTTACCTACCTTGTGCCACCTGGGTCGTCAACATAGGTCTCCCCAAAGACTTCCAGAGTGATCGGCATGCCCCCTGGGTCCAACGACTTTGTCGTTTTTGACTTTGACTTTGTTTGTACGTTACTAGATCATTGAGATGATTCATTCTGTATTAGAACGGGGATACCTCAGAGATGGTCCCATAAAAAATTATAACAAAAACGAACTTCTTATCTACATTATTCAACTGATTAACATAAACTACATTTTTATCCGTGTTAACTAGATAAAATTTAAATTTAGAATTTGAAAACACCCGACTTTTATCCCCCCATAGCTTTCAGAGGGCGGAACCAATTTCGAACAAACATAGCTAAGAACCCTCCCGACTATCAGTTGCAGAAGTAAATCACAGTTTTCTAACACAACAACACACAACATATTATGATAACGATATACAATTAACTGGGTCGACCATTTAGTGCGAATGCCTAGAACCACAGAACACTGCTATACTATGCATATTGCATAATATAGCAGTGCGAAGCCGGAGCGGGTCGCTGGTTAATTTATAAGACGATCAAGTCAAAAAGTACACTCACAAAAAAGTGTCACGTCCTGTTGACATGGTGATGATGGTAGGTAACCATAGCAACGCATTATATTCACGCGTAATATTTTTCTGACTGACTCGTTACTTTCTTACTAATTCATCTTTCAAACAAAAAATTAAAATCGGTTCATCTGTTCTGGAGCTACGATGTCCCATCGTTTTTGCGTCGGAGATTAAAAAACCAGAGTAATAAAATAAAGAATATTCGATTTTCCTCAATCTCAAACATTCCCCTAGCTACCAACTATTATCTACTTATCTACTATGGCATTGAAAAGAATAGTTCGCTAACTAACCCGCCGTAACTTGGACCGAGAGAGGTCCAGAGCTCAGAGGTGCGGACGGTCGACTCTTAACAACACTTTATAAATAAGAAAACTTTTGCGGAGACAGCAGTTTTGCTCTTCTAGTGTGGTTCTCAGTTAATGGCAGAATTCACAAAATATTTTGACCTCTATTCACAAATGACGTAGCTACGTAAAAAAGGTATGTTACTGAGGTAAACTAAAGCTTTTGATCTTGAATGTTAATTTGAAGAAGAATTAATTTTAGTTTTTAACACGCTTCTATGTGATCTCGTACAAATTGTATGATTCCAAAAAACATCTATAAAAGTAGACATTATTGTATTCTTATATGACTTATACATAAACAACTAACAAAATTATTTATATAACTGTGACTCATAATAAAACCGCATGGGTTCTAATATTGTCCAAGAAAAGATCGTGATAGGACTCGATAAGCCGAACCTACCATTATTCTACTGCTTTATAGCTCCACTGTGCGTAATCAAGACGGATATTGATATTTTTATTACATTTGTTTATACATTACTACCTACTTTATTATTATATACGGTTGTATCTATAGGCGTTTAAGAGAAATCTCTATTTTAGTGCGTCACATAATGATCAATTACAATTTTGAACTATTTGTTAATTTGAGTCTTATAATATTACTAGCGTCCCGCTCCGGCTTCGCACGGCTATATTATGCATGTTATAATACATATAAACCTTCCTCTTGAATCACTCTATCTATTAAAAAAACCGCATCAAAATCCTTTAAGCATACATAGGGATATAGGGACAGAGAAAGCGATTTTGTTTTATACTATGTAGTAATAGTTCTTTAATTATTTTAGGTAGGTATCTTACGTCCGAATACTGGAGCTACATATCTTAAGTGGCAAGTAAATTTACATTTAAGTGAGTGCTTCAATAGGGTAGGAGCGTCTTAAATATTTAGGGGACCTTTAAATATTTGAGAGTCGTTTAAGTATTCGGGCATAAGTGTTTTGTAAACGTTAGGTATAATTAAAGTTAAATAAATAAATTGAATTGAATTGAAATTGAATTAAGTTCCCATCGTAATTGGCCCCTCATGGCTGAGGATCGTAGTGATCATTGATTGGTCTCCATTTTAATCGGATGATCTGTCTCCAAATACCTTCTGTTCATCGCATCTCTCATAATGTTAAGGAACCTGACGGCCGATGAGTCCTTAATCTGATCCGTCCACCTGATTCAGGATCGGCTTTGAGAGCGGTTATCATCAGCTCCCAACTACGATGAGTTTCCCCAGGTTTTCATCATCCCCGTATTATGTGACCAAAATTAGACGATAAACGGACGGTTTGGACGGACGGGGGTCTGCAGTGGTGCCTTCTGCATAGCTCTGCCTAGCCGGAAGACCAGCGCTGTAGTCTAGCGTTATGCTTGCTGCAGCATTTCAGCTGAGGTCGGTCCTTTTGGGATAGCACACGGCATCCCGTTTTCTCTATTATGTGCCTATTATATTTAATTCATTAGATTGTTTTCTAATTCTGTCTGTTCTTTTCTCATTGTATAAATTTTTTGCTTTGTAATTATGTCTAGGTACCTTTTTATATTTGTTTTCTTGTCCGTGTGCTTTTCTAATAAATGTCTATTATATTCTATTAAATATGCAATGCGTTTGTGACAAATCGTCGACATTTGAGTTAGTGGGAACGGAACTCCTATTGAAATAGGTAGGTGTGTCAAAGAGGGGAAGTTTACGTTACGACATCAATTAAGGTACCTGCAGGTAACAAGGGCCACCTTAATTAAAAACTAAATATTTGTAAGAAAAAAAAAACATGTAAAATTACATAAAAAAATAGGTAATTAGATAAATATTTGCTTTATTGTCAATATAATTTATTTATTTTCTTGTTATTGAGTCACTAATATCAAGATTTTAAAAAACCTTTTAATAAGCCCTTATTACCCCCAGGGTATTTATTTATAGTTAAATTACAAAAGTTATACAAAATGGGTAGTTATGTACCTATCTGAAAGAGAATCAGAGAGAATAAAACTAAACAATCGGATATAAAGATAAGCCACCTCTATCTTTATGGTTTTCAAGGGAAATAACATAGATTTTCCTTACCATAAAATGCTTTATCTTAAAGTTTACGCAATCAATCTCACCACGATCGAGAAGGAAGTTAGTGCTTGCAAATATCTGGTGCCATCAATTTTGGGAGAATACGTGATTGCACTAAGATAATATATTATGTGCAAAGATATTGCAGAACAATATATCATGTACGTAGTTAATATAAATCTTGTATAGTCAGCAACTACCTAGTCGTATATATATTTGATTTACTCGCTGAATGGGCTAAGCCCCTTTACAAATGTAGAGATACAGCTTCTGTAGGTAGGTAGGTAGGTATTAATAACAAAGGTCTATACAATCCGATTCCTGTCCGGTTACCTTTACGAATTCTGCCAAAATATAAATAAATATTGCAGGATTCCACACATCACCATCTAGCCTCAAGCTAAATAACTAGACTTCTGTTCTGGGCGCTAGACAACGGATATACTTACTTATTTTCTTTTATTTTGTAAATATATAAGTACTTATAATACATAGAAACAACCAGACCACAGACAATAGCATAAATACTTGTCTGAGGCGGGAATGGAACCCGCTACCCTGTGTTTGGCAGTCCGGCATGGTGATCATTGCCAACTGGGTCGTCATAGTGATAGCATAGTTCCTATTACAAATCAACAAATAAAATATTGTCACAGAAATGACATCGTTTAGTTTGTTGTGTGTTTCGTCAAAAGAACTAAAGTTTGATACTGATTTAGATCTTCTGAGATATATAAATAAAAAGTATTCCGCTGGCTGGAGCTTGGCATAAAAGTTGTGTCCTTCTTCAACTTTGACGGAACAAATATGAATTCTTATCGAATTCGATAGAACAAATTCGGGACTCAATCCTAGACATACCTACATCGTTCTAGGACACGGGGTCCCGCAGAGTGTAGGGACACTTTATTACCTTACCTTCAAATAAATACCACTCCTCGCTACTGGTAGGTACACAATCTTTAAAATGTATGCATATTTAAAAGATACTTTTAAAAATCCATATGCTTTAGGTGGTAAACTCTTGTTAAAATACAAGAATAAGCAATCAAATAGAACATTGGAAAACCTTTTTAAGTTCTACATCTTGTTCATTCAAGCAAATAATTTACGAAACATCAAAGAAAATCCTGTTTCCTCTATTGATATTCTTAAAAAGTTAAGGGCTCAATTTCTTTTATTGTAGCTCCTTTGTAGTCCTTCAAATGAGCTTTTAAATAAATAGCTTTTGGCTGCCGAGGTAGAAAGAGAATACAATTTCTTAGATAAACTGTTTAAGTTTCTTTCAACCTACTAGTGTTTTTATTACGAATAATACATATATATTAAATCCACTTAGACTGACTGATCAATCAACGCACAGCTCCACAATGGACAGAACTGATCTAGGCATATTGGATTAGATTTGATCTAGCTGTTATAAAGTAGACACCTGCTAAGAAAAGATTTTGTGAAATTCAACCACTAAACGCACGAAGTCGCTGGCAATAACTAGTTACGAATAAAAACACAGATAGTTTTCCATAAAACTTTATTCGAAAAAACTTTGCTAAAATAATGGTAACTCAAATATATCACACGAATGACTTGAAATTAAATAATTAAAAACAAAACAAATAAATTAACAAACAAAACAAAATAATAGTGTAATAAAATTCAAGCTCGATGGGAGTTTATAAGTTATTTCTATTATAAATGTTAGGTATGTTTAAGATTATGTATATCATGGTAGAAAAAAAATCCCCCTTAATCATATACCTTTAATAAGCCTTCTATAGTTTAAATATTGGCCTCCGTTTATTTGGAGATCTTTAAGTCACGAGCGTAAGTGTATCTTCTAGGAAAGCATGCTACATGCGTGTCAAAAGCTGACCTATCACCTATCACTATATATCTTATATATAAAAATGAATCGCAAAATGTGTTGGTAAGCGCATAACTCAACAACGCCTGGACCAATTTGGCCAATTCTTTTTTTTAAATGTTCGTTGAAGTTCAAAGATGGTTTTTACGGCGAGAAAAATTAAGAAAATTGCGTAGAAAATTATTACGCGGGTGAAACCGCGGGGCGCAGCTAGTATAGTATAAAATAAAGTCGCTTTCTCTGTCCCTATTTCCCTTTGTACGCTTAAATATTTAAAACTACGCTACGGATTTTGATGGGGTTTTTTTAATAGATAGAGTGATTCAAGAGGAAGGTTTATATGTATAAAAAATGCATAATATAGCCGTGCGAAGCCGGCACAGGTCGCTAGTTTATTATAAAAAAAAGTTTTGTCACTTTCGCACTTTTGGAAACAGATTAGTGACTAACGCAAAGCATATTTTAACTATCGAAGGCTATAAGGGGGTGACTATTTGATTATAATTCACACATTTTATCCTTCATGAGCGGTCGTCTAATACTATTTTTCCTTTGTAGCAAAGTCCATAAACGCACAATATCTGATTTGTTAATTACCCAAATTGCGTTAAGTCATAGTAGCAAAAAAACCTAAAATGTAATGACTGCTTTGTTACCTACTTATCTACTACTTACCTTGTTATAAACCTTTATAGCGATATCATCACTCAGTCAAATTAAATTAAATGACAATTTCGTCATCGGAAAAGGTCGCTTTAGACCCGTATCTTTCGGAAGGAGTAATACTTTTCCGCCCACGGCTACTAATTTCATTGGTCAACAAAAATCTTGTAAGCTTCTTGAAATTTAAATATCTGTATTTGATTGGTCAACAAAAATTAATTAAACTTGGATAATTCAAAATTGACACTAATCCACGAATTTGTATTCATTAAGTCGTATATTTTCGATTTAAGGTGAAAGGGTACCTGCGCTCTCTCCATACAAACGTAGTCGACTGTTTCCTCCCTGGATAATGACACAAGCACAAATATTGTTGTGCCATAAAACCTATAACTGCCATGACTATTTTTTGTTTTTTTTTTCATTTTCTAATTATCATAGAAATTAAGATTAAAAAAATTAAAAAAAAACTAAAAATAGGGGAATGGTCATGGCAGTTATAAATTTTATGCACCAAAAATATTTCTCAGACGACTACGTTTGTTATAGTTTGTATGGAGAGTGAGCCCGGTACCCTTTCCTGTGTTTTTTGTTGTCATGTATTACTAGCTGACCCCGTGGTTTCACTCGCGTAACTCTTGACCCTTGGTAATTTTGAAATCTTATGTGCTTCTTCATCCCGTAAACCTCCACTATACCGATATTCATCCAAATTCGGCTCATTCATTTGACCGTGATGGGGGAACAAATAAACTTTCGGATTTATTACGAGTTAGGATGCAATAATATGTGTGAATTATAATTTTAATAATAATTAATATGAATATGATGCTTTGAACTTAAAACGAAGCGTGAGATCCTTATAATATCACAGTGTTGGGCAAGTAAATACAGCAATAAGTATATTAATATAACTCACTTAAAATGATTACAAAATGGTTCCAAACTGTCTTATTAAATAGATCTAAACTATGGAATACGATATCATAAGTAAAATTAAGAGGTCCCTTCACGACTCGCGGCACGTTTTACAAAAAGGTTTAAAAAACTTTTTTTTTTTAAATCTAAGATTATTTTTTTTAAACTGTAGAAAATCCTTTAAATTAGTGCTCAGGCGATATTGCTGTAGTGGCTTTTGTGAGAATAGAATAGTATACATATTTAATTTGAAATTAGGATGGCTTTCGCGGTATCGAAGGTATAGAAGTTTACTTTGATAAGTAACAATGGAATGGCTCAGGATAGTAACCTTTTTTATTTAATGCCAATCCAAAAAACTTTTCTTAAGTTTTCTACAAGATCATCTCTAAAAATCACCCATAAGAAAGAGAAAAGTCTAATCATTCATCAAGAAATCTCATTTCTCTTTTTTTTTCTAGAAGGAATCTCTGAAACTACAAGACCTACGTGTCTGTAACTTCGCATGGGGGGTTCTTTTTAGGACGAAGGCGAGCACTACGAAAGTATTTCCAAATCCATATAACATATCCAAATTTTTTATTTATTTTTTATTTTGTGTTCATATTTTTTTTAAAGTTAATCCATTCTATGATGTCTCTGAATATTTGACTTGTTCATTTTTTGATTTGCAGGACTAGAATTAACCCAAGTGATATAATTAATTTGATTTGTAATGAGTTTGAGTCGTTATTTGTAAAACTTTATAATATTAGTATTTTTATTTTATTGAAATAGTGTAAATTGACATGCCCATATTGCATGACATTCCACACATCGCCATCTAGCCCCAAGCTAAGTAACTAGACTTGTGTTATGGGTGTTAGACAACGGATATACTACTTATATACTTTTCTTTTGTAAATATATACTTAATATACATACAGACACCCAGACCACAGACAAATATCTAAGCATAAATACTTGTCTGTGGCGGGAATCGAACCCGCAACCCTATGTTTGGCAGTCCGGCATGGTGACCATTGTGCCAACTGGGTCGTCAATTATGCAATATAATGTTATGGCGAAATAAATGAATTATGAATTATTAAGTATTTTTGTAAATTCGACCTCTAAAGGGGATATGCCGGATATTCTCTAAATTTTGTATTTTCTTTAGACGTTATGAACAATATATTGTGTACAGTTCACACCTTTGCATAAAACAAGTCAAATGTACACAAAAAAAACGTTACTTGAAGTGAGAAATAATCCTCTTTAAAGACGCTAGAGAATAATTTCTTGTTTTTAGTAAATGTTATTAAAAATAATAAGCAGTCTTCTTAATGAATATTGCTTTCAATTTAAGAATACTGCATCATTATAAGATTTTATTCAAAAAAATATTCGAGAGGATTTTTTTTGCTTCAAAGGAACCTTTTTTTCTGTGTCGTGAAGGGTCATCTTAAAAGTAAAATAGTTACATTCAGTCTGTTGTTTGCTCAATACTTTATGGAAGTATATGATATGCGACTTTGTACAACTCGCGAACTGATTACGTAACTTACCTAAGTTTTAATTTATTAGTTAAATTTCCTACGATATTTGTAGCAAGACTATTTGTTTTGCTGTATTGTCTACTTTTATCTTTACTACTTGATAAAAGTTTCTTGAAATATAGCATGAAAATATATGAAGTTTTTTTTACTTTTTCACACCTGAAAACTTAGCCAGCTGAAAACCATGCCAGGGGCAGATCGTGAATTTGTGGGGCACTGGACTAATACGACTTAGGAGCCTACTTAATTCCCCCTTCCCCTTTTCACTTTTGGAAATATCGATATTCCAACACCGATGTTTTTTTATGTTGCATCCCTACTTCCAGGGTTCCAACCTTAATAACATCGGTTTTTGAAGTGAAAACTTCTTATGGCGCGTTGGGCACTTTTGTGGATGAGCATTTTCAGCCGTTCTCGCGACAGATTTTGACGCGACAGATGAGATTTTATTTGTGTTAGTCTTTTTGTTTAACTTATACTGCCATCTATTACACAAATTGAGAAACTTAGTTTCTAGAAAGACCGCTATTCGAATGTAGATGGCGCTGATTTAAATTTTTTACTGCCATCTAGCGAATAAAAAATAAACTATATTTGTTTAAGTGAGTGCTAATAGATGGCAGTAGCAGATCGTTTCAAGAAATATTCTATGAGAAATAACAAGTTTATTGTTTTCACTTCTGCCTGCACTCCCGGAGTGCGTTTTTTTAAATCAAGGCTTGGGACTTTTTGTAACCTAAAGACCCTGGGCTGCATCCAAAAAGCCCTTTGGTATGTCCACCTTTTGCCATGTGACTTTGATACAAAAACACAGCATGTACAATAGGGTAACAAAAGTGGAGGCTCACCGCAGAGGTCTATAATAATTGTCATTATTTTAGTAAGTCATTCAACTCAAGCAAGACTAGTCTTACATGAGTTGAAAACATTCTAATAATGACAAAAATTTGAACTCTACGGTGGGCGTCTACTTTTGATGCCAAGTGTACTTGGCGTAAAGCGTTACTTTACCAATCTATCTTAAGAGGAAAGGGTACCGACGCTCTCTCCATAATAAATAAAAAATAAAATAAAATACAAACGTAGTCGACTGTTTCCTCCCTGGATAATGACACTATAGCAAATATTTTTGTTACATAAAACTTATAACTGCCATGACCATGCCCCTATGTTTAGTTATCTTAATTTCTATGGTAATTAGAAATGAAAAAAACCAAGACATAGGGGAATAGTCATGGCAGTTATAGGTTTTATACAACAAAAATATTTGTGCTAGTGTCATTATCCAGGGAGGAAACAGTTGACTACGTTTGTATGGAGAGAGCGCCGGTACCCTTTCACCTTAAACAATATGTATTAAAAAGTAAGAGTGGACAAACATCCAAAACCCTCATGCCATAGTTATTTTTCTTCAGTTACCCAGTAAAATCAATAAAGTAAAATAAACTGCAGATTAGTCAAGATAGAAAGGAAATCGACCATTAATGTATGAATATTAATTCAAACCCACAATCCAAATGAAGTTAAGCCTCATTTACATTCGGTCGCTCCATGATTTCTATTTTCTATAAATACGCATTTCGACGAAATCTGAGTAAAACAATTTAAAAAAAAATTAAATGAATCACTCAATGGGTATTCCTACATTAAAAATATACTAATCTGAGAGTTATTACCGAATATACAGGGTGTAAAAAGGGGGCGGTGCATCATCGGTTGTTGGGGGGTTACTTAAGTGGTTTTATTTGGAGTTTTATAAATCTAAGACTTGGATTGGTGTGGGGGTACAAAAAGTCCACTATTGAACTTGTTCGAACAAAAAAACGGAATCGCAGACCTGATAGTTTGGCTGTAATTGCGATGTTCAGGCTAAAATCTGAGTTTAACTAAAATTTTACTAAAGTCCAAATTACTTTTGGACAAGTGAATATTGCAGAACATACACGGGGGTTAAATCGATGTGTACTGAGGTCCCCTGCCCCCCCAACAACCGATGATCCACCCCCTTGTTACACCCTGTATAATTGGATACTCGTTAATGTCTTGGCCCACTATACCGGAGCAAACTAAGAACGGGACCGAATTAAATTTGTATGAAAACGTACGATGATAAATACCGGTCCGGTTGAATTCCTATATTAAGAGGAAAGGGTACCGGCGCTCTCTCCATACAAACGTAGTCGACTGCTTCCTCCCTGGATAATGACACTAGCACAAATATTTTTGTTGCATAAAAATTATAACTGCCATGACCATGCCTCTATGTTTTGTTTTGTTTTTAAAATCTTAATTTCTATGATAATTAGAAACTCGGTCCCGATGTTTGTATGGAGAGAGCGCTGGTACCTTTTCACCTTAACTAAACTAAGTTAGTTTAGCTTAGCTCGCATATATAAGCCAGCTTTTCATACATGTGCGTCCACCGCAACCTATGCCAGCTAAGCTACGTAAACTGTTTCAACTATGCGAGCCCCTGCATTTTCCTGCAGTCATCACTTAAGGTACGGCTTTGACGAAGACGCATCGCACATCACACATAACACTTCGCACTTTGATGTCACCTCCATGTAAAATAAATGTACGGAAATATAGGAAAAGATCAAAAGATGCCTGTGATACATCCATGCAAGTTCATCGATGTGCTTTGGCTTGTGATTGGTAAAATCAAGGTCACTGCGCTCGCACCGCACTGTTTCATATTTATTTGTGCGATGTCGATATGCGATACATCTTTGGCAAAACTGTATCCTTAGATATTAAACGTTTGCTTTGATATTTATTTACAAATATCACACTGTTACGCCCTTATACAGCAAACACCTAATAAAAGTTGCTAAAGTTGACTATTATATACCACCTAGAAAAATAAGGTCTAGGTAATTTTTGCAAGGAAATATGCTTCTCCAAAATTGAACACAGCGGTGGTAAGACAAAAATTTGGAGATGCATATTACATTTTTTTTTTTCAGAAATGCCTAATGACAGCTTACCTACTATAAATAATAAAATCAAGGTTTTTCTATCTATTAAACAGATGTCTTGCTACACGCATTGATGTCTCCGATGCTTTTGACTCGCCGATGTTTCCGTTGCTTGATGACGGTGTCATCGACAGATTTCGCTGGCAATGGAGAACTGACCCTGTGCGCGTGATCTGACCTTTGACCGTATCTATTGGAAAATAACAAGAAAAAAGTATTAATCAACCACCACTATTAAAAATAAGGACGGAAATTGGAGGAGATGCCAGAGGACGGAGTAAATCTAAACAAAACATAGAAGACCTGTTCTGGGAATATGGAGATAAAAAGTTACGTATGTTACTAGCAAGGTTCATCAAAATCGGTCCAGTAGTAGTGTTAAAAATAGCATATTTCTAACCACCAAAACAATACAAAAAAAATCCTCTTTATAATTTATTTTAAATGATGTCCTAGGAGCATGTTATTTAATGTTTAGTATTTTCCTAAACCTAATTCAATTTCTATTTGTCAAAACATAACCAACTCTAAAATAGCTTTTGACAGTTCACAATGATTATGATATAGTTAGATAATTGAAATTATACTACTAATGTTACTGCCAATTTGTGCCGAGGATTTTATGTTTCAATCGAATTTAAACGACGAGCCTATATTATCAATAACGATTGGACGTTCAAACACAATCGAAAACTTATTGACAATACCTAAATAAACAAATGCGCATGTCATTAATAGGACCTACTGATTAATTGATAAACTTAATTAACAATGCCATTGTTTAAGGGAACCGGGCACAGTCAAATCATTTATCGAAACGACAGTTGCAGACGCAAACAATAGTAGGTATAAGCACTTAAGCCAGGACGAAAGAAACAGAGAGGATGTGTTGTCAAAAATTTCGTATTTTCTTGTCCACATGTTGCTGCAAATTACCAGTAATTTACTTTAAAATGGTCTAAAATTTGGTCTTTACATCTAATCTGGATGATTTATACAGTGCCAGCAACTTTAATCAATGCCATTCGATATATGCGTATTTAATAAATTGTCGTGCTTAGGACATGTAATTCCTAGAGACTGCTTGCCCAGCACCAGAAAATAACAAGTCTATACGCCTATAGCCAACTAAGCCGCAGGTTTCATCACGATATTTTCCTACACCGTAAGAGCAGTGTTAATTCGCGCACATAAATTGTTCGAAATAGTGACAACTTTGTTCTCGACTATTGTTGTATTTAACATTAAAACTGCGTACGTGATAGGCAATCGACACAATGCTCGATCCACAAGCTAGGGAAATCGTCATGATGGGCTTAGCAACAATTCAGGGTCGATGTTTTAGGAATCAACATACTGTGAACAACTCCTGAGTAACGGTAGCGGATGCACTATGATAATAAGAAAGAAAGAAACATGTTTATTTCTAACCACAGACAAAATACTTTAAAATAAGAACATAATGAATACGAAAAAGGAAATTAGCTTAAACCTCGGCGTTAGTGGAGTTGTTGTTTTAGCACTTGTAAGTTTCATGTAATATTTTGTATTTAATCTTAACTTTAAATATAAATAACTTGATACGACCTTGCTACTTCCATATGTTTGATGTGAATATAATATAATATAATCAATATATTATATCGTTTTTATACCAAAAACCTTTATGTTACTAGTGAAATACAGTTCCAAAATTCACGTTAGTAAACAATTGACTTGACCACTCACGAACAGCATTGCATTTCATCGAAAACTGAGAGATAAAACGCTGTAGCAGGGTGAAAATTAACTGAAAAGGAAATTAAACCTCTGAAATTTCGCACGCGGATTCCGCCCACAACGAAATCCCCTTTTTTCTTTCATCCGTGAATATAACCTAGTTCCTTGTTATTGTAAATAGGTATATTATAAAATATTTATAGTGTAATTGGATAAACCGCAAAGTTGGGACTTTAATCAAACTTTCACAAAGCCAACCAACAAACCTAATTAAAACATTCAACATTATTATTTAATGTTGCTAATTTTGTTTTAATAGAATTGTTTTCGAAGTTTAATTTATTATTTAGCTTCTGGCGAACGGAACAGGTACGATAGTGGAAAACGTAGGAAACTATTTTACATAAAGTTTGTTAAGTTGATCAAGAACGCAAGGCTTGTCTTAGTTTGTCTATGATTCAATTATGGTGACCTTCTTCTCTGCCGCTTCAACAATTTGATTTTGCATCTATTTACGTCGTGAAATATTAGTTCACTTTTATACACTGTTAAAACTTTACTGAGTTTAACTTTACTGGTGTGATAATTATTACTGATAATAAAATTATATGCTTGATAACACGTGGATTCAAAACATAGATAAGATATTTAGAAAATCGTAGTTTTTTGCGAAATTGGGATTTGTTCAATAAAAGATTTGTTTAATAAAAACATGTCCTATCAAACCGGAAGCTAGCGAAATTAGTCGTAAAGCGAGAAGATTGCCAAAAAGAAGAGAATTAGTGATCAGGAAATATGGGAAACGGGATTGAACGCGAACTTGATGGTGAATGGAATTGAGTGGACCTCATATAGTAGGAAAAGGAGAAAGAAGAATAAGAACAAAAGTCGAAGAATCACAAGCTATACAGTATTATTGGTAATTATACCAGCAAGCCGTTGAGGGCTACTTCTGTGCACTTAAACAAACTACTTTTGTTCTTAATTAATTAATTTAGGGTTTAGGTTTACCTGAAAATCAGCTGTTCCATACACGGAGAGGTCATTAACCTCAAAATTTTACTTGTTTTTTATGTTTTATCTACTATTCCAAAACTGAATGACCATTGTTTTAAAAAATTAGCTGTTTTTCGAATTTACATAACCTCAAAATATTGTTTTTTTTTTATTATATTTTCCAATAGTCGTAGAACAAAAGTTGTTTGTTTAGGTGCACAGAAGTAGCCCTCAACTGCTTGGTAGTATAATTACCAATAACCCTGTATAAGATAAACAATTACCTGTGAGTGATCCCGTTGTTCTCCTTAATATCATTAAGCCTGGTCATACTGTCTCTAGTGGAGACACTGGACTGCGAGTAGAGACTGAGTGGAGTGTATATCGGCTCGTACTCTTGTAGGGTAGGCGGTGGCGCGTACGTCATACTTAGTTGAGATAGAGTCCTAACAAGGAACAAATGAAATAAATTAATATTGCAGGACATTCCACACATCGCCATCTAGCCCCGAGCTAAGTAACTAGACGTGTGTTATGGGTGTTAGCAACGGATGTACTACTTATATACTTTTCTTTTGTAAATCACTACATAGTATAAAACAAAGTCCCTATTTCCCTTTGTACGCTTAAATCTTTAAAACTACGCAACGGATTTTGATGCGGTTTTTTCAATAGATAGAGTGATTCAAGAGGAAGGTTTATATGTATAATACATGCATAATATAGCCGTGCGAAGCCGGAGCGGGTCGCTAGTATACTTATAATACATAGAAACAACCAGACTACAGATAAATTTCTAAGTCGAACACGAATCGAACCCGCAACCCTGTGTTTGGCAGTCCGACATGGTGACCATTGTGCCAACTGGGTCGTCAAAAACAAAAATAGTTATTCTTTCTCTGACCAATTCTTTGCTTTTTATTTAAAAAAAATCTTGAATAATAGGTACCAAGGATACTTATGATAAGAAAACGACAGTCTCTATGCCTAAGCCTAAAAATAACCAATACTATAAAAACCAGTCAACCCCTGGATTAATAATCGTATATTCTTCCCACAAAAACTATGATCACAATACATAGAAACGAAATATTACGTAGCAATCATTCCCTCGCTCTTTCATTCGTTTCCTAAATCTGGGGGCACAGCAGTGCCCCCGCCAAGTCGAGCAAAAAAGCGGCACGGCCGTACCATCCTTTTCTCGAAACAGTTCAGGCCATTTTCGACCCCCTATAACTTCGTTGTGGATAAAACTCACTAAAAAAAATCGCACTAAAAAGATCTAATTTAATATAATATGTATTGCTTGCGAGATACATTGTGTTTTCATGCGATTGCCAAGTCAATCTGTTACGAAATAACTTAAACAGAAAGTCCCTTTAGCGGGACTGAATAAATTAACCGACTTGGTATTACATAGATCTCACAACGTTTTACGGTAGAAGAACTGGGTTGCGAGACTTGGTTTTTTTTACAAGTTATGTTTTTGATGGGATAAATAATTTATTTTCAAAACAACATTTGCATCTAAGACCCAAAACTTTTGAATACATAAATAGCTTAATTCATTCAATTTTTCAGGTCCCAAATGTTACGAGTGAAAATGTTAAATTCGTTATGTACTTTACTTTATACCCCAGAGAGCCGTAGCCGAAATGGGATGAAATAACTAATTCCACGTAAAGCTTATATTAAGAGGTACATTTACGACTCTTACACACGATTATCACGTTTATTTAAATAAAAATATAGTAAAAAGTACTTAAAACTTCAAGATTCGTTTAAATAAACGCTCGTACGCTATTTTTGCACTACAATATTTTTTTAACAAGTTTTGATCAAATAAATGTGTCGTACAGAAAGAGAAGCTTTTACACTATTTGCGTTTTACTTATGGCAAGTCGTGAAAGGGTATCTTAAGGTTAGTTTGCGGTTCCCCAAACACCACTCAAAGGAAAATAGTGATCACGCTGCAAATTGTGTTGTCAAGGTGATTTAATACATCGGTAGAGGAGAGACTCAAAACCGTAATGATTAGTTGTCAAACCGATATATTGGTCATAAATGTTGCGGTTATAGGTACTTAAGATCACTTTGTCAACTAAGAACATATTCGTTCTTTTTTCTTGTCCTAAATTAAGTATGTGTCCACCATTGTATTTGAAAATACATAATTTTAATCTACTAAAATAGGTAAGTGTTTTCCGCCGTTTCACAAAAGAGCCTGTATTGGGATAAAAAATTAAGATTTCAGTTACATATTTCTATTTCCATCCAAATCTTTCCAGTCGTTAGTGCGAAAAACTTACAAACTATCGCGTTAAAATATCAACCAAGAATGTGTCTCGATTTATGCTGGGTTGAAAATAGCAAGAAACTTCAAAGATTGATGAAAATAAATAATACCTGACGGCGATAGGAGGCGAGTAGGACATCTGATAAGGCGTAGTCAAACTGAGCACGCTCGAAGTATCGCTAGAGCTCGAAGGTGACGTCCTCTCGTGCTTCGGCTTCAGCGCACCGAGCGCTCTGGTTATTGAACCCTGCAACACATTACTTGATCATTATCCGCTTTTATTGGTCTATTTAGTTAGCCTCAATAACAATGTTGTTGGACTTTAATACTAGCATGTGATGTTTACGAGTTGTTTCCTTCGGATTAGGTCCACTATAACTATAAGAGTGGGATACTTAGTCAACTGCATCTACTACATGGTCTAAAATCTAGGCACTAACAGTATCCTGGATTTAAAATTGTTGATCTTGTCCATCCAAAGGTTGCCTGGAAGCGATCTCGCTTTGAGCGATAAGGCCGCCCTTTGTAACACTGAGACTTAAGCTATATTTATTTTTTCAATTTTATTATTAATGTTATTTGAAATTGGTGTTTACAATAAAGAATTTATCTGTCTATCCTGTAAAAATTATACAGATCTTAACGTTAATGTATGCATTAGAGTGTTGTGATGTCTATATGAGGTAATGTATTTGTTTGTGTTTGTCTTACCCTTAAGCTATGTCTTCTAGAGTCAGCACTGAGATCTATGCCCGGTAATCCAGTGGCAACTGACCTCGAAAACGGTCGCCCCAACATTCTGATCTGATGTCCAAACATATTCCTGAAAATTTACTGCGTATTTACCGACCGAAACAAACGTACTTACTTTGAGTTCCGACAAAAGCCAGGCAGAGCATTGCTTTTAGTTTTAATTTACATTTCTCTCAAATTTGCACTATTACCATGTTTATCATGTTTATTTGCTAACACGAAAAGCTCACATGCAATTTCTGTTTAAATAGGAATTGTTTCATTATGGAGCTCAGCTTTATTTATTGTTCCTAAAGGAGAACGTATAGTACGGTTGTACTGTAATCACAAATTATTATTATCTACAATGAGACAGAATAAATTGTTATTTAATTAAATCTGCACAGACATCAAAAGCATGATGCATTTTGCTGAAAACGATTCATGCCGTGTACGATATTAATATGGATAAATAAAGAGTAATGTGAATAAACTTTTAAAATTGAATAAAATTCACAAAGAAAAGTACCGACCGCGTTCGTTTTAGACGACCATAAGACGTCTGGTACTCTCCTTTGAACGTTTGAGTCAAAGGAACGATAAAAATGTACAAATCAAATCAGAGAAGCCGTAATGTAATGTATCTGAAGTCGACAAAACAATATACAGTGAAGAAGATAGAGTGGAGCTGCATCGTTTGAAAGTGCGATCTAATGATGATGACAGAGATGCATTCACATGTATCGATGTATAAAATGATTATTACCGTTCTGTCTCGATGCAAGGATCGCCAACTTAGGGATGATGAATCAAATTAAACTGACTCGATGCCGTTCATAATATAATATTATTTTTCATTAGAATTTATTCACATTTATAGATCGATCGATATCATTACAGGTGAACCTAATTTACATGTGACAATCTTACAATACAAATGTATACAAGTCAAAAACATAGGTATTAGGTATCTTACAATATCGATAATAGCTATTATTGTTATAACCCTAAAGCTATTGTGAATGGTTCCGGTTTCACTAATAAAGATATTAAATTCATTGAATTATACTATATATCTGTTACTGACACAAATAGTTTTAAAAATTATCGCCAAAACGAATTATTAGACAACTTTAATAAATACATGTTTTGGGATGCGAATAACCCCCTAATTTAAGAAGCATTTAATGCTTTTAGTGAATATCAACTAAGTTGTATACATTGACTAAGTTTACGAATTGATCGAGTTGGAACAAACATTAACGTGACATATCTAATCTACGGCGAGAGATCGGGGACTCTATGGGGGCACATCGATTCTATCTAACACAGAAGGCGAAATACGAAATATTGTGAATGTGTCCGATCGCGATCGCTTCAACTCATCTTGTCCACTTCACACAGACCACCACGCTTTACTATATGTTATCAGTCTTCACCGCTCGCTAAGTTTTCCATCAAAAAAGTTTCACAATCGAGCGAGTTTGACGGTAGATACACGTACAAAAGTATATTATAGCAAAGTATCTCGTAAAAATAGCAATTTTACAAACATTGGATACAGGAAATATTACACAATTATAGGGGTCGGAATCGGAATCGGTCTTCGAAGCGTTTACTTTTTGAAGGAGAGTTTTTTAATTTTTGCGGATTTATCTTTGTTTTGTGGACAACATGGATGCTCGGGCAGCCTCCACTTGCAGTTCTTCCACCTGGCAAAATATCGTATACCTGCAGGATTGCACCTCATATTATAATCAACTACAGCTTGCTCACCTACGGGCAACGTGATTTGGTGACAACTATAGATACATGCAGTGCCGCTAACGCACGTCATGTCGCCTCACGCTTCTCCTCTCACACAAATATCAATTCGTCACAATAATGACATCACTCATTCGGACGATAATGCTGTTGCGGTAAACGTTAGTGCTATTTGTCACCAAATTGATGTTACATCTCATTGAAATACATATGTGTCTATCATAAATAAGTTATTTGCCGTTGGATAATATGGTCAATATAAAGCAAATAGTGCATATTCCAGGTAATTGGAAGTGATCGATAGTGCGATAACTCACCTTGCGGGAATGATGAGGGCATCAAATTCCGCAACGAGATGCCTTCTGATAATGCTTTTAGAGGGCGGTATGCCGAGCGCCGTCGCCATTGTCTCGCCAGTGAATGATGGCTCCAAGACGACCAGACCTCCGTGAACGCCGCTATCTACATACGCCATCGAACATTTTACATTAATCTTCTCTCACGACCTCCATCTTTACAATTAATAAACGCACGGATAAAAAGCTCACCTTTAAGATTTTCGGCGAATTCTCCTAAATCGATATTATGAGCCCATCGCATAAATCTCTGGTTGGTCCAGACTAATGGATCCGCGTCGACGTTCTCGCATTGATGCCGCCTCACGGCTAACGCCTACAATAAACAAGGCCTTTGTTACCGCAATGATTGATCGCGGATACGATGTAAATTGTAATAAAATGAGGAAGAAAGTATAATAATAGAAGATGTAACGGGTCAAATTTAGCTGTCGGAAAAGAATGAGACGAGTGTAGGCCCCATGATTAATGAGTATACATTACCGGCTCATGAAGGAACATTTCGCACCAGTTCACCGGATAATCGCTCATTTGCTTGCCCTATCGCGACCCCTATCGGGGCCACTGAAACGATCTTTTCATCATTTAGCCCTTAGGAATATGATGCGAAAAATTTCCTATATTTTCGAAAATATTCATTGATGTGGAATAAAGACGCTAAGTACTAACATTATAAGTGCCGTAATTAAATTATGGTCTGGTAAAATAGCAGTAACTTACTTGTCTATCATATTTCATTATCCTGAGTAAATGTATGCCGTGAACGATGGAAGCCTGGTGGAATTTTCTGGTGACTCCGAGATATTTCTCCAGCTCCTTCTTACTGATTGTATCCAGCATTCGAGCATCGACTAGATTCGCCAGGAATGATTCCGCATACTGACGATTAAAATACGGTTAAAATAGCAGGTTTATACTTACCTACAATATAGATATAGCTGCAAAAGAAGAAAGAAGCAGAAGACAGACGTCCCATTTAATCCTAATATTATTATTGAGAAATTTGTCTGTCTGTCTCTCAATGGTTAAACGAATATGAGTTACCTGTGACAGTCCCAAGTCCGGCAGCCACTCAGCGGCGACCCAGGCGTGCGTCAACTGGCCTATGCTCGGGTTCCGCACCAGGTCTGGCCGCCTCCTCTCCTCTATAGCCAGCCGCAGTTTCTTCCTGTGCATCGGCTGAGCGATCCCCAGGCCGGCCTCCAGGTCCGCATCCGTCAACTCTAGCAGAACCTGCCCATTCAAAGCACGGATCTAGAACCAACCAGAACACAATATTTGACGCGCGTGCGTCACTGGCTGATTGATTTGTATTTGAAAATTGATCTTGAATATTTGTACTTATAAGAATAAAGGCTTGTGAAGATAAAAACGTTGATTTATTGACATTTTCAATTAAAACGGTTTATATATAGGATGTGCGCTAGTTAATAATACAGGTTTAACGTTGAATAAAAAAACTTAGAAGAATTAACCACATCTATCAAATATAGGATGACGTGTTATGAACCCAAAGGACAGAGTTTGAATCACTACGAATGATTTTAAAGAAAAAGTAATATTATAAGCCTACGATATGGTTAAAATGCAGTCAGTGAACTAACACTGAGTTCCGAATACAGTAAACAGCAAACGTAGCTACCTAATTCGAAAACGTGACCGTTGAACCATATTGCCTTAAATCCAATTTGGTTTTCAGTTGTATTACGTTTATCCAATGCTAGTTGAATAGTAACTTGAAACAACAAACAAGCTTTTTGGATACATATGAATCATATTTACAGAAATGAAACTGAAACAATGCAATACAAACTAGCAAAAAACGAGGCTTACAAAGAAGTTAACGGCAGTTTTTAAAACAAACATAGTGGAAATATAAATAAAATTACACAGAATGAATTTATAATGGAATTTCGTATTCCCAATTTCCATACAAATCTAATAAAATACATGAATTCCGAATAATGAATGGTTCATATGAGAATAATGAAAATGTTTTTTGCTCGTTGAATTCATAAAAACATAATTCGTGCCTGTCTGTAAGTCAAAAATGGATTCGGTGAAATTGATATTCAAAGTACAAATATGCGAAGCGAACTGATTTTCACGTATGTAACATGTTTATAACATCAAATATGTATTAAAATACCTATTTCATTTCATTTCAAATTACAATAAAGCAATAAAGGTTTATAATGGTCTATACTTTCACCTACTTTAAAGAAAGATAGGACATAAAGTCTGTACGTAAGAGCAAATTAAATGAAGTTTAGAGGTCTTAAAAATATCAGTAAAAAAAAGAATTTATAATTTAGAAGTATTATCAGTCTGTTTGTCTGTACAGTCCTTATATGTTTATGGTCACTAAAACTATCCGATTTATTTAAATTCGGTTTCCACTATTGGAAAGCTCCATTTTGGAACATCTTAATATATATAAATCTCGTGTCACAATGTTTGTCCTCAATGGACTCCTAAACCACTTAACCGATTATTTTAAAATTCGCACACCATGTGCAGTTCGATCCAACTTGAAAGATAGGATAGCTTGCATCTTAATTTATCCCGATATTCCCACGGGATCGGGAGTTACGCGGGTGAAACCGCGGAGGGCAGCTAGTAATATAATATATTCAAAGAAACACATGAAATAGTATACACACAAATAAGAAACAATAAGAGATAGTTTCAGAGAAAGGTTAAACAAATAAGAAATAAAAAGATATAGTTATAGAAAAGTAAATACAAAAAACAGAGATACCAAAATCCAACAAGTAGGTAGATCTAATTTTGTTGTTTTTAAAATTGTCTGAGTTGACCCGACGACATAAGATGGCTCAATGGACCTTCTCCTGTTTAATTGTTCAAAGTATACTCTCACCTTTCCACTTTTAACGTTGTCAGCAACAGCAGCTGCATATTGCGGCATTCCCAATGCCAGTTCGAGCCAAGCAATAATGGCTGGAGCTCGCCACCTTGCCAGGGGAAGCGAGGCGGCCTCACGAAGAGCTGCTTCGCTTCCTAGTGGTGACCAGGCTCGACCACCGTAGATTGGTTCTGTTGGTAATATATTTTTGTCAAACTTTCATGAAAAACGGATAATCTCCATGGAAAAAATTGCTAAAGGATGCTGATTTTTAGGGTTTTAGGGTACCATAAAAAGTAAAAAAATGGAACCCTTATAAGGTCACTCTCTTGTCTGTCTGTCTGTCCATGTGTCACCACTAATTTTTTCAGGAACGGATAGATCTAGCAAGTAGATTTTTTATTGGTTTTCTAACTTTCCCGTCTGCTGTAGGCAATTACTGCTGTAGGCAAATGCAGCAACGCATTTGATTGATCAACAAAAATCGAGAAGGCTTTGATAATTCAAATAGTCACTAAAAAGAAGACTCCTTTACATATGCATTTTGCCCATTCTTACGTAGGTATGGCGCTGAAACTTAGTCTTTGACAGAGAGCAGCATATTCTAGCGACGTTACTTCGAGAAACAAGTTAGACGTAACAGAAGAGACACCTAGTTTATAAACTTAGTAATATACACTTGTTAAAGGTGAAAGCAGACTGGAAACTTTTCGATCTGCAGATAGCTCGCTAACCGATTAATTTAAAGACCAACAAAACAAGCGAACGTTTTTGTTTGCTTTAAGCGTCCCATAAAAATCTGAAAGAATCAGTCTCGTACTCTCTTCTTCCTGCTTTAACATAATAAGTTCAACTTTTCTGTAAGTAGTCCACTTGGTGAACCAACTTGTTTATGTTATAAAGATAGGATAACTTTTATCATGAGAAATAGTTTCAGTTTCCAGTAAAGTTTGTGTCGTTGCGTAGATTACGAAAGGGCTTGCGACGCCTTACATTTAGATTTAGATTAATGTAGTAAGGTTACGATGTAAAGATCTAAAAGGTTTTTTTTACTCAATTTGAGCGAGGAAAGCACCTACTTGATGATGAGTAAGTATTCAATGTAATGACGCGTTCAAGGCATTACAGTGAATAAAAGTTGCTGACGTTGTATAAATGGTCATTAGGGCTTTGGATCTCCCAGGAGAAAGACCGAAAGTCTTATTAAATCACTTAATTCATTCAGTCTGTTAGTAAATCTGTTTATATCTAGAATTAGCAACCCGACCCGGCTTCGCACGGCTATATTATGCATGTATTATACATATAAACCTTCCTCTTGAATCACTCTATCTAATAAAAAACCGCATCAAAATCCGTTGCGTAGTTTTAAAGATTTAAGCATACATAGGGATATAGGGACAGAGAAAGCGACTTTGTTTAATACTATACTAGGGACCCGCCCCGGCTTCGCACGGCTATATTATGCATGTATTATACATATAAACCTTCCTCTTGAATCACTCTATCTAATAAAAAACCGCTTCAAAATCCGTTGCGTAGTTTTAAAGATTTAAGCATACATAGGGATATAGGGACAGAGAAAGCGACTTTGTTTTATACTATGTAGTGATAGTGACTAGCGACCCGCCCCGGCTTCGCACGGCTATATTATACACTAGCTTCGCTCCGCGGTTTCACCCGCGTAACTCCCGATCCCGTGGGAATATCGGGATAAAAAGTAGCCTATAACCTTCCTCAATAAATGGACTATCCAACACAAAAATAATTTTTCAATTCGAACCAGCAGTTCCTGAGATTAGCGCGTTCAAACAAACAAACAAACAAACAAACAAACTCTTCAGCTTTATAATATTAGTATAGATGTATTATACATATAAGCCTTTTTCTTGAATCATTCTATCCATTAAAAAAAACCGCATCAAAATCCATTGCGTAGTTTTAAAGATTTAAGCATACATAGGGAATAGGGACAGAGAAAGCGACTATGTTTTATACTATGGTAGTGATCCACTTCTCGCTGTCTGTCCCTATGTAAGCTTATATCTTTAAAACTACGCAACGGAATTTGATGTTAGATAGATTTTCTAATAGATAGATTGATTCAAGATAAAGGTTTTAGTATACAAAACAAAACTACCACGCTTACGAAGTCGCGGGCAACAGCTGGTGTCAAAATATACGCTAAAAAGACGGCAAAATGTATATGAAAGTGATCCGAGGACTAAGAAAACCCAAAATGTAATTAAAGTTTCGTCACACGGCTTGCATCTCCACGTAAATCTAATATAGTAGCTACAAGTGTAGTTGCTAATAAAACGTTTGACGCTCACAGTTCAGGCGTACGTGTATTTATATCAGTACCTATGTAATATAGTTAATTAGTTTAAACCTGACGTTTAGAGAACTTTGCAGATCCCATGGTCTTGCAGCTGTTGCTTGCTGGACTTACCAAAAAAAATTATAGTAGGATGAAACCCATTAGAAAAGGAGGGGAATATGATAAAAATGAAAGGAAAAATAAATTACGGTCGATCCGAGTTCGGGAAGTGGAAGAGGGTGAGTTTTTAAGGATAAAAAATGGTTTATCTTGATTTCCGGCAAAACTACAAGTCCTATGGAAAAAAGTTAAATGGCAAAGTTGTAGGTAATAAAAAGATCTACAACTTTTGTATTCACAATTTTTTCACATAACCTCAAAAATTCAAATAACCAAGTTTTTGGTTTTTTATTTTTATCTTTTTCAAAAAAAATTTTTTCTACGTTTGGTGATTTAATACACTGTAATTTATTTGATTTAAAATATTTATATTTTCGCCTTATTTTAACTTAATATCAAAAAAGCACCCTAATTTTCAATCGAAAATTCTCGCGTCAAAATATCGGCTTTTTTCAAAAAGTTGGTATGCTTTCTGTCCGCTGAATTTAAAAAAAAAAATATGTTACTGTAGTAAATCTTCTCAGAAAATGCAAAAAACCGATTGAGAAAATCGATTTTTGGTGGAATGGGTTTCATCCTACTGTATTTTTTTTTTTCATTTTTTACCATTTTTGAAGGCTTCGGCCCTGGTCTACTAGGGACACCGTTAGTCAATTCAGCGTTGGATGCAACTTTTTGATTAATTTTAAGTAGACGGTGGTTTGAGAGTTTCCACATATTTTATAAGACGATTTTGTCATCTCAGTCTGCCTGTGACCATTCCTAAAACGTCAGGTTTAAACAAATTAACTATAAACGCGATTATATCCATTAAAAAAATATAATTATTAGTTCAAGCCGTGAAAACCTTAGAAAACATTATTATTTAATACAGTTTTAACATTACTCACCACTCTCATGTCCGCTAGCAGTGGCACTACCCGATTTGGTGCGGTGTCTGGAACGTGCGAAGACACGTGAAATGGAACCCCACGCGGAGCCGCGGCCGCGACCGCCCTTGCCGCCGCCCGAACCGCGACCACGCAATCCGCCTACTAGAGCCGCTTCACATTCACCAGGACTTGAAAGTTGTTCGACTGATCTGTATGGAATAACAAGACTAAATACTATGTATAAATCGGAATTCAGTAAAAAAATGCTCAAAATAATGATTACTTCATCAAACAATGCAAAATTTCCAGTTTCCGAAAGTAGGAAAGTATTAGAAAACATCCATCAAAAAAACATTTCAAAACAGAAATAATAATGTAAGGGAAGCCGTTATAATGATGATGATCAAAATTGATAGTAAACTAAAAATGATTTTCTACAATAATTATTACCTACTTCATCAAACAATGCAAAATTTTCTGTTTCCAAAAGTAGGTAAAAAGAAGAAAAAATCGATCAAAAATATAATTATAGATTCGTCGATTCTGACACTTTTCAAAACAGAAATAATAAAGTAGTGGAAGCTGTAATGGTGATGATCGAACAAGTTGTTAATCAACTAAAAATGCTTTCCTACGATAATTATTACTTCATCAAACAATGCAAAATTTGAATTTTCAGTTTCCGAAAGTAGGTAAAAAGAAGAAAAAACCGATCAAAAAATAAATATAGATTCGTCGATTCTGACACTTTTCAAAACAGAAATAATAAAGTAGTGGAAGCTGTAACGATGATGATCAAACAAATTGTTAATATACTAAAAATGCTTTAATACCTACAATAATTATTACTTCATCAAACAATGCAAAATTTAAATTTTCAGTTTCCGAAAGTAGGTAAAAAGAAGAAACAATCGATTAAAAAATAAATATATAGATTCGTCGATTCTGACACTTTTCAAAACAGAAATAATAAAGTAGTGGAAGCTGTAACGATGATGATTCTGACACTTTTCAAAACAGAAATAATAAAGTAGTGGAAGCTGTAATGATGATGATCAAGAAAGTTGTTACTGATCACCTATAATACTATACTTTCCAAAGAATACGGAATACTCTACTTAGATCCTGACTGCCACTGAAGCTAATGTAGTACAATTCTTCGTTGATTACCTTGACAATGATCCGGCATCAATGGACCGTGTGAACGGTGAAGCGCTATTGTGTGGTGACAGGGTCGGGCTGCAATCTCGAGGAGTGCTCACTGTTGATAACAAACACATCCATTTCTGACAACTCCATGATACGTTAACCTAAATGTTCAAACCTACTGCTACAATTATGATGATGGAAAATGTCTTATTCCATATCATTTGTATTGCTACTCGCTAGACTACGTACTTACTTTGTTGCTTCATGAATACCAATTTTTACTCCTCTAGAAAACCGAAGATATGAAACAATACATTAAACTTCTACCCTAACTTTTTCTGATACTAGCCCTCTATTTGAGGTGTAATTAGGACTGAACGAAACAATATAAATAGAATTAACAATTAGTTGTTCATTACCAAATATTATGTGTGTGTGCGTCTGCACCACATACCACAACTATTTGCCTAATATGTTCGTAAATATTTTATTATAAATGGACACCGTATAATACAGTACACTCAGCTTTATTTTATAGAAGCTTAGAATAAAAAGCGATATCCGAAACCAGATCTGCCATAATGAAGACATTTTATAGCCAACATAACCCACATTTCCTACAAAAGGAACTTTATAAAAACCGAACTTTTTCTCTTAGATACGAAGCAATATCTTTGAAACTTTATTTGAGAAACTGATTTTGTTGGCTGTAGGGCGGTAGAAGGTTTTTTCTGCGTATTAAATATCATACTTATTATGACCTAGTTTGAATTTATTCGATGTTACTTAGGTACGCTATTTTCTAAGATGATTTATTTTATTATGCTCTACGTAAAATGATTTCGTTTGGCCATGATAACACACATATAAAGTCTTACAAAACTGATGTTACAAAAGCTTTGTTTTCTCAAACTATAGTAAATAAAAAGTGTCCTTCTTATACTTTTTACTTATATAATAAAATAGTTTGCTTATTACACTTACACTGATAAATATGATGTGCCGAAGAGACAAGTGACGTGGCATCGGTATCATAGGCGTCCATAGTGGGTGGAACACCTTCGGCAGTCGAGTCAGATAAATTACCTCCACAAACTGATGTAGCCCCACCGTCACTGCTTCCTGATTGCGAAATAACTAAGAATGTAAGAGAAAAACTAAGACATTGACTGGTCATGGAATTACGCAGCATTTTCTTATAGATCCTTCCCTAATACTTACGAATATTTAAAAAACCCCTGTGTAAAATTTTCGTTCCTAGTGCAAAGGTTTTGACTGTAAGTTTTCTGTCTTGTCTGTCATTCATTTAGATACGATGAATTTCCAAAAAATGATTGATCTAGGTTTAATTATACCTCAGATGCAGAATCAGCCCAATCACCAACTCTCATGTTTCTAACTCCAAAAATGTCTAAGTTTTAAGTTACTGATCCAAAAGGTAGGAGATCCAAAACTCACAAAAGAAATTCTTGGATGATCCTTTGCAATTTAAGATACTAAACAACCAACATTATATTATTTAAGGTTCAGACAATACATTCCACTTACCCCTAACCCCAGAATCAGCGCTGCAGCTGCCCCTGTCTCCAATCAATCCAGACGGCCCGCCAAGTCCCATCATCGGTGGTCCGATCCCGAGCGAAGCAACACTCTCACCTTCCGAAAGGCATCCCGCTGCTTGCAACTGTCTTCTTGCCTAATAGAAGGAAAAAGAACTTTGAAATAAGGCGCCGAAATTCTGATGTCTGCGTTCTTCAATAAGTAGTGGTCTTAAAATTGCAAGAGGTTTATTCTAGACGAGATATAATAGTTACCTTTCACCTTTTGTAAAGAGATCTCAATCGATACCTATACAATTTACTTATAAATATAAAATTTAAAGCCTTGCCTGATTGTTAAATCAACACACAACTCAAACCAACAGACGGAATGAGCTAAAATTCGGCATACAAAAGAGATTTTGGAAAGAAAGGAATTCAAACTCAACGCGGACGAACTCTCGGGCAAAAGCTAGTACTTGATACAATTTAATTATTGAGACCAAAATTGCCCATCAGTTCAAACTAGCCTGTCCAACCAAATATCAATTGGAAGCAACCGCAGGCAATGCAAATGGCAGGGTATTTCTGTACGTGTTTCAAAACGTACAACCAAATAAACATTTATAGGTAAGTATAATAGGTAGAACCTACGTTTTGTACGTGGAAAACGTTCGATACACAATTAATGCGAACTTCGGATGTACGATACGAGTTCTAAGTATTTGACAGTTTAGAAGATGAAGGTTTGACATGTGATTTGGGGCTGAAAGCACACGTATTTAAGCAGTTTCTTTCAGCTTAATTCCATTACTTGACCCTTAAAAAATAGTACGTTACTTTTCTGAAATTTATTTACAAGCGACTATGTATTTTTGATGACTCGAAAAATGTTTATGTAAACATACTTAAAACATTTGGTGTTTGGGGACTAGTAGCTATTTCAATTTAAGATTATCTCAAGAACAACAAATAAATCGGAAAATAAATGAATCGTAGTCTTAAGTAACACAGTAGGTAGAGAGTAGAGAGGGACATCCAATCCATTTCGTCGTTCATATATAATTCAAACAAGCAGAAACCCTTGCGTTACAACATGTACGAATCCCACACAATCCCCAGTTTTATGCCTCAATTAATTCCGATCGGTGATTTAATTTGAACCGGGTTTGACCTTCCATTTGATGTCTCGTTCCGACGAATAGGTACGATGCGACTATAATATCAAACTAATTAAATATTTGCATTTACGATTTATTACCATATACCTACTGATTTTAATTTTGTGTCATTACCTATCGAAATTTCAGCACGTAGGTCCAACGATAATAAACATTTTAATTAAAGTGAAGTACCTAGCTACTGTAATATTAAAGTGGTGGATTAAACTGTTTAATCTACCTTTTGTATAGTTATGGGTGTATATTATTAAGTGCTTATTGAAATCATGATAACTTAATATTTGGGAATAACACGATACTCCACTTAAAAATATCTTTACAGTACTTTCAAAATTGTGTTTTATGCATTCAAATAGCTTCCTAAAATTTTATTCACATCCATTTTTATCACTTTATTAACGCTAGAATTACGTAACGCTTTTTCTTAAGAATATAAAAAAGGTATTGTTTAAGATTGACGCCTTTTAAACGGCAGTAACAGTAAACATTTGCGTTAAATTTCCATAACAATTTATAAAAGGAGCAATTTAAAATTGTAATTAACACAGCAGGAAAGTGATTGATAGGGCCGACTCGGCCATCGGCGTCGGTCGGAGAGCTCGTCCATCATAACACGAGTCAATACAATTTTGTTTTGGATTCGTAATCAAACCACTTTATCATGAAACTTATTATTCAATAACGATTTGTACATTTTGAGATATTTCTTCATTGCCACTCTGATTTATGTATTGTCTGAAATTCTACTTGTTTATGGTGAGCTTATTCGAGTTCGTGATGCTGAATCTATTAATGTTGTCATAAATAATGCAGGGATTTTATTGTTTCGTATTTTATTGGGAGGGCGAAAAGAAAAATACTGCCTCTATTTTTGCTGATGGAAACATTTATTGGAAACACCTGCTAATTTAGATGTGACGGGTAGGAGGAAGCGCAGGGCGTGACTTTGCGGTACAACTATAAATCAATCCAAACGTCTTAATAAATCAATCTATTCTATTGGGAATTAATTAATGAGCTTGTTACATTACAATGTCGAAGAAGAAAAATTGTGGCTATAGATACAAGATGTAACAAATAGGGATGGTCGTCGTCGAATAGGGGCGAATGGAGCTGCTCGTTCGTGTCAGCACTCAAAAGAAAAGACTTAAAATTCTCGGTCCTTTTTGCGTGAGGACGGTTTGCCCAGCACGTAGGTACCTACTTATACTACCCGCTATTCTGAGCTAACTCGACCTTGTCCAAAGGAAAGACCTTGACAATACGTCTGGAGCCATCTAAGCCGCGGTTATATCACGATGTTTTCCATTACAGTAAGAGCAATGTCAGTTAGCGCACCTAAATGTTTCCTAATTAACATCCATCGGTGAGCACCAATTCGAACCTTTGGGATGTAAATCGAGGTATCTACCACTAGTCCAGCGCCGCTCCTATGTATGTCTTACCTCAAAAAGTTGTTCCCTAGCGTGTCTGAGCTGCGTATCTCGCGCGCTAAGTGCGGCTGCTAGTTGCAGCGAACGTTCTGCTTCGTCGCGAGCGTGTCGCAGTAACGCCGCTCGTTCGCGCTCACGTTCCGCTCGCTCAGCTCCTAGAGCTGATGATGCACCGCCTCGCGACCGCATCTGAACATAACACCCTGATGTGAATATTTTAAATGGTTGAGAACAAAGAGAACATTAAACAATAGGGTGGTTGAGAATATATAGGTGAGTACAAGATGAAGTTCCTAACCTGAAGACATTATACTGAAAGTTAGACGAAATGCTTTTAAGACGAGTTCCTAGTTGCGTTTTAGACGAGTTGCTACCTTATACGACCTTATTTTGCGACAATTCGATACTAAATCCTCCGTTACTACTCAAATATAACAAAAGAAAAACATACAAGAGAGGTTTGATAAGTGCGAATTTCCGCGAACATTGCGATGACGAACATTCTCGTAATTTGTCACAGTTTTTTTTACTTTTTTACTTCTCACTTGATGGTAAGCGACAACAATGAGGTCGAGGATGCACTTTTGTGCTTTATGAATATATTGAACTGCGAAATTCAGTAAGACATATGATGTGAGTTTGTTTTTATTTATAACCTAGATATTAAACCATTTTAAACAGGCCGTATATTCTTATATCTGAATGAGGGACCGTTGAATGTAGGGGGACCGTTGGGAGAGCCGTTAATCGTGAACCGAATAATTACTGTCGTATATCCTCAAAGAAAGTCACGGTATTCACTCCTGCATTAAAGTACTTCTGCAAAACAAGTTCAGAAAAGTTTTCTATGCATCGTGTGCTATTCACTCGCCACCTTTGTTTGCACATAATACAGTAGGTACAATTTTATATAATTGAAGTTATTCCCTATGATAATGTTCCACATTGCATGCATTGTAAACTGAATGCAAATGGCTGATTGACTCGGATCGAAGCTCATTTCTCGTACGTATTTGAGTTTGTAAATTAGTTCTGAAATCCTAGTGTAAACTATCCCGAGTGTTTGCTGAATACGGAATAAGGATTAAGCTTTGCACAATACAGTACTAAATAATCCAGTGTTCGTGATCTCGAGATCTAATGTGTTACAAATGCCTTAAATTGTCATACAGTTATGACTAGTTTTCATATTTCTAAGTAGAATCATAAGAAAAACATAGAAGGTCAAAAAGATAAATCTAAAAATTTTGCACCCTTGCAAAACTTCTCTTATTTTGCGAAATAAAAATAAGTAAAGCAAAACCAATATCGATAACGAAGAAGTAAGTTGTTAACTGACCTGCTCATAATTCCTTATAAAGTCTCGCAGTTCCTTCTCTTTGTCTTCGAGCGTAGCGTAAAGTTGCTTCATTTGGTTAAGCAAATCAAATTTTTCAGCTTTCAACCTCTTCTTATCCGCTTTTAAAGCTGCAACAAAGGGCGATTTTTATCGTTTGTGGATTAAATTTTTATATTCAAGTGACCCAGTGTCGATGCATAAAATATGGATGTTCAAAGCGATAGCCTGTCAACAAACGATTCAAAGTGGGTTCATAGAGTGTGTCTACAAATCGGAATACTAAAGTAAACCGTGTTACGTTACGATCCCTGGTGATTCCATCTCTTTGAGCGTATACGTTGCTTGCTCCAGGCCTCTCTCCTTTGTGGTACTAGCTTTCTATGCACATCTTTCTGTTTGTAAAATGCATCCGAACGAAAGCAAAATAAAACATAGTGATTTGCAGCGTTCAGTGTTCAGTGCGAACAGAATGTAGGATAACTTCGGTAACATTATTTATTGAATGAATACCGAAGAGGCCCTGGAGGAAAGTAATTCAACATTGAAAGAGGCGAATTGTATTCGGAACGAATTTTTATTTTATTTATCTCTACGAGCGTAACTATTTATTAATCGAGAAACACATTTATAACTTTTCCTAGAGGACACATAACAATCTAATAAACAGTTTAGTAGTTCAATAATTTGGCTGATATTATAATTCCGTAACATCTTCAAAAAACTATATTTTTAGTAAATTGAAAGACGGAAGATATAAGATACAACTTTCTATTTAGGTACCTATCCAATTATTTATCTATAAATATAAAAGAAAAAAGTCTCACCACGAAATCTTTAACAACAAGAGCTACAAGTCTGAGACTTTACATAGGGGGTGGGTTCCTTCTAACACAGGCGAGCACTATTTGGAGGATTTTTGGATATACGACCTTTACTTCGTAGCTCGTAGTAACTATTATGTATTTTATGTTTGTAGGAAATAAATATCACTTGAGACACTAACACGGATAAAACTGCGAGGCGCAGCTAGTGTTCTTATAGACCTAATTAATAAGATTGACAGTTGAAGCATTAATCTGGAATGCTTTAATCGATGATAATTAGCTACCTTTGGTCTATGTTTATCACAGTAGGTATATACTTTGAAATACTATTCATTGTCCAAAAAGTTAATTCCGCAAATTATATTTAATTTTTACAAAAAGCTTGTTGTTTCAATTGTTTAATTTCTTATACCTACGTAAAAGAATATGATGTATTTTTAATGAAAATTACCAATTATGTGTCGTAGAGATCATTGATACGAGTAGATCATAACAAATGGCTAATCCCTTTGTCGTATTAAATGCAAATTAAGCTTAATTGATGAGTAATATACTGCACTTGCAAGTCTAGAATTAACTGAATATAGATACCTATCATAAGTTGCGCCCCGTGTAAGTCCTGACCAAAATTTTTTCATATACCTATTCTTTCTTACCATTAAAACTTTTTAAGCTATTGCATAGCTTTTATCGCAGGCTTTGAGCGCGGCGACCGAATCAAGAAATTCCGTAACGAAAATAAAACCTAACACCCCCCACTCCGCCTACCATGTAGCTCAGCCGAGAGTTTTCTGGGCTCACGCATAAAATTAGAAAAATCGGTCCAGCCGTTCACAGGTTGTGACAAAGGAAAATAAATAGGTATTTATTATACTTACCTACCTATTATAGAAATAATTTTTCAGAAATAATAACTGTAAATGATAATAAAGATTTACTCAAACCATATTTAATGGTTTTATACTTATTACACTGCAGGAACTATATCCGTCCAATAAAAGATACAGTTGGTAGGGTAGTGATAATAAAATATCCAGAGGTAGTTTATAGCTCCGCATTGCATTGCTCTGGAGGAGCGCCTGCATTATGTTTTTATGGTACTAAAAGATTCGAACCCCTGACTACGCTTTGAAATTCAAGACAAACAGAATATTTTAAATATTTCCACAAACTGACAATAGGTATTACCTACGCAAATTCTTCCTTCTAAGTGAATATAATTTTCTTTTACATAATGAAAAGAAGTGTACCTATCTAAGCAAGTAGGTTTACGAATTGCTTTCTTAAAATTCAGGAGAGTATTTCTCCAAACAACGATACGGGTTGAATTCGCTTCGTTTGTGTAAAATCCGACTCACACCACGTGCAAATGATGTCGCAGAGACACAGTAGGTAACGTTGCTTGGCGTTACGTAGTAATGTGATTAGCCAAAATGCCAGGAAGAGTTACTGTTTCACACCCTACAAAACGTGCTCAGGTTACTGATAACGCCCGAACTGTTCAGGTACACCGGTGAATATTATGTGTATAGTTTATCAAAGTGTCGGCTTAGCCAAACGCAGACTATACACTTCTACATCGGACGATAGATCGTCGAAACGAAAGAAACAAATATATCGTTGGCAAACATGCAGTTGGCAAACTATTTACTTTTTCCAAATGATGAAAGTCGAACCGATAAATTCGATGAAGAATATTTTTAAATCTAGAATAATTACAAAAACACAGATTTTAACCCCCGACTCAAAAAGGGGGTTATGAGTTTGGTGTGTGTTTATCTTTCTGGCGTCGTAGCTCCCGACGACGACGACGTGACAACGTTTGGTGTTAAAATAAAATAAATAAATATTTCAGGACATATTACACATCGCCATCCAGCCCCAAGCTAAGCAACTTAATGCTTGTGTTATGGGTGCCAGATAACGGATAAACTACTTATATACTTTTTTTTTGTAAATATATACATATTATACATATAGGAAACACCCAGAACCAGAAACAAGAATTTATGGTCAGCATAAATACTTGTTCCCGGCGGGAATCGAACCCGCAACCTTCTGCGTCGCAGTCGGGTGTTCGCCCGACGCGCTACAGAGGTCGTCGATGTTGTTTTGATTTAGAGTTTTTTTTAGTACCGGGGGCGGCATTGTGGACGGCATTGTGAACTTAATTTTTTAAATGCCTCATTTTATTATCACAATCAGCGTTTAATGGTTCAATTTGGAAGTCCCATTCGATATGGTGTCTATCGAATTTGGTGGTCTGCTAGCGGGGCTTTGTCCGTATTTATCAAACCTTCAAATTAAACGGTCGGCGACTTGTCGACCGATCGAAAAGTCTAAAGTCTGCGTTCATCTTAACACACGCCATGCTCATAGTCTCAACAAATTGGCCACTTTTGCGGGATCAGCTAGGATTATTGTGTAAAGAAGCGAACGCAAGTAATTGCGATTTAAGATAATTTCCGGGTCTCTAAGGGATACGGCTTTGAAGTCCCTAATTCTTATTGTACATTTGATTATTCTATATATTGAACGGTATCAAATTGGAAAAGAGATAAAATTGGGATGATTAATGTCGACATTAGCTAGGACCGGAACCGAAAAAACAGTAGGTAGGTATATAAATGTTAAAAACGAGTGACCCGCAGTCGCGAAGGGTACTTTGGAAGATAAATAGATAACAGTAAAAGTTTTCTTTTAATTTCGCTCTGTAGAATGAACTTTTTTGGTTTTAAGGGGCGTTAATTAAATTAATTTGTCCTTTGTTCCGTAAGTTTTTGTAGCCTAAAAGATGGGAAAAAAAAACTGGTTGCCTGTAAAGTCGGTATACGGGCGAAAGTTTTACGTGACAACAACTGTGCTCGAGTGGAAAGGACGCGTGCCTTTCACTTTTTGTGTCTGTCTCTCTCGCTCTTAGGCGGGCTAACCATGCCCGAGTGGAAGGGACGCGTGCCTCTCACTCGCTCTCATTGTGAGCGCATAACGTCAGCGGAGCGTAACGCAGTTTCTTGAAGTGTCACCCGGCAAACCAATTTATAAAACGTTGTCACGTCAAAATTATCAGGTCAGGTTTTTGTGTACTTACAGTTAACAGCTTCTCTAGCGAGTAGAAGTTCCTTTTCTAGCTGCTGTGGGTCAAGTGGCGTGGTTTCCCCTTCACCTTTGGCTCTTTCCAGTAATGCTGTGCCGGCTTCACCGCGCTCTGCAGCTGCCACTAGAAGTCTTCGCACTCTTGTTAACTCAGCCTGTTTACAAATATTATTAACTACATTTTTGGAATCTACAACATTTACCTGAAAATGTAAGTCATCATAAATATCGTAGGTACTTGTACTTGTACTTGTACTTGTATCAGGCTGTTTTCCGCGATTAGACCCTTTTTAATTGGGTCCTTTTTGCGTGAAGATGGAGTAGGCTCGCCCAGCACCTACTACCCTCACAGCTTAGTCGACCATGTCCAGAGGAGAGAACTTGTCAATACTTCTGGAGCCAACTAAGCCGCGGGTTTCATCACGATGTTTTCCTTCACCGTAAGAGCAATGTCAATTAGCGCACATAAATTTTTCTTAAGAAAAATACATTGGTGCACGGCCGGCCTGGATTCGAACCCACGACCTTCAGAATGAAAGTCGAGGTATCTACCACTAAGCCAACACCGCTCTCATATCGTAGGTAAATGTAAATAACGATTTTCAGTTTCAAGTACGCGCAAGAGCGTTTAATAAATTTTATAGAGAAATAAACAACCCTAAAAGACATCGAGTTTTCCCTAAGGATTTTCTGGTAAAATAAAGTTTATGTTGAGGATCAGGAATATTAACTAAGAATGTAATTAATTGTTGAGTAACATTTTATTCCCTAAGGCAAAATTTATGGGAAGGAAGATTCTGCGAAATCAATCACTAGGTAGGTCTACTTAAAGTTTTTTTGGTTCTTAATCAACTAGGTGGTCGCGCAAACCAATCACTTTTATGATTGACTATAGCTGCACTGCATTGACTATAGTTTCACCCGCGTAAGTCCCAAACTAAACTTTTTTTTTAACTTTTCCATAATTTCAAAAAAAAAAATTGAAAATTTTGAGTTTATGTAAATTCGAAAAACAGCAGATTTTTCAAAACAAAGGTCATTCAGACCAAGAACAGTAGAAGAAACTTAAAAAATAAGTAAAATTTTAAGGTTACTGACCTCTCCGTGTAAGGAACAGCTGATTTTCAGGTAAAGCTAACCTCAAAATTTTCGAAAAAATATTCGAATTTCCAAAAGTCGTAGAACAAAAGTTGTTTGTTAAGGTGCACAGAAGTAGCCCTTAACGGCTTGCTAGTATAATTTCTTGCTAGTATAGTTTAATACTTATTAATTTGTAAGTTGTGAGTTTGTTTACGTAATTCCTAAACGAATACTATTTAGTAATAGCCGGTACCAACATTAAATATTTCGATATCCACATCAAAGTATTACTCGAATAAACCATTAAGTTTGTGAGGGATCCAAATTTATATAAAGCAATCGAATCATATTTACGAGTATGTATTTATTGAAGGTAGTTTAAGTTTATCCGAAAGGGCCTCACTTAGCTATGTAGGTAATAATAAATTTCTTATTTCTATGGTGTATGGGCAAAGTGGGTTATTAGGTAAGTAAGTAGAGGAACCTTTGAGAGCTTAGAACCACTTTGGGTAAAAATTTGATTATAAAGTGGATTTTAAAGATAGTAAGGTAGAGTAGTAAGTAAGTTTTTAAACTCATACGATTTATATTCATAGTAATTAATCGCGTATTTTTTGTTTTCTCTCTCACTCTTACCGCGACGTTTCGAATATGTTACAATAGACATGGTCTCGAGGAGACCAATCGAGGAGAAATCGCGAGCAAAACGTTGAGACAAGAGAAATAAGAATAAAATAAAACATACTTGATATAATAATTACGAATCATAGTAAGGTCACGAATGTAGAGCAGTGATTCCAATAGAAGACCAAGTTCTAGATTCGACTTCACAACCAATTTCTTTGAAGTCAGCCAAAAACCTTTCTATTTAAAATAAAAAAATCATTTAAAAGGAGTGAGGCAATGCTATTTTTGCAAGATCCCTATTTGAGAACTCGGTGACATTTTAATTTACATTTCAAAAGATACTTACACGTAATTATGCAAATGAAACAGGCGACATCATTTTACATATGATACGTAATCTAATTACTAACATGTGACATTAGGTTTAGGGACCATTCTAATTAAAATCACATTCGCTAAACAAGCTATGTATTTGGTTAGGAGCTAATTCCGTAATAGTAAAAGTAAATTATACATCCGTCGTAAACTTTATAGTCAGATTTACTATTTACATTAAGGTTTGTAAGTAATTAGTACTACAAAATAAAGTTGTAAATACTGTTGTTTTGGGAAGGTATAATAATTTCAAAAGTGTAACAGCTCGTTTGTTATTTTTGTTTATAAAAAATAGAAAATTAATATTTTAATTTTATTTTTACTAGCTTTCGCCCGCGAATTCGTCCGGTATGAATTTTTCAAATTTATTTCTTATCGGAATCGTACGTCATAGAAAGAACGCACCCTCCAAGTTTCAGGTCTCTACGATCAGCGGTTTAGGCTGTGCGTTGATCCGTCAGTCAGTCAGGACAAAGCATTTTATATATTGTCAAGATTTATATGTATAGCACAAAATAGGCTTGCATTCGACCCCATTTTACCTGATGGGAAGTGACGATGAGGAGGTAGCACGCCTAGAGAAAAACACATGCCTGGAAAACATGATGAAACGCGACGATATGCAGTTAAAATAATAAATAGCACGTAACTTAGATAAAAAATAAATCTATCTCATTACCATCCTCCTAATCGATTTCGACTTCGGCGATTGGTAATTACAAAAAGAATTCGAATATTTAGCCCTCAAAAGATTTATAAAAATCTTTGTACCTACTCTTTGCACAATAAAGACTATTAGAGTTATCAAAAAACACTGGGCATTGGGTATGGGTTGGGTACTTATAGTACCACTTACTAAATAACGTGTAAAAGTAAAATTATAAGATGTACTTATCACGAAACGTAACCAATAAACTAAATAAATAATATGTAGGTACCTAGGAAAATTAAAAAAGATACATAGTTGGCTATAGAAATTGATAGCTGAATGTGTGTTACGTAATATTTTTCTGTAATGTATACTGTAAAAATGCTTGATTTATCACAGCTATTAGTTTCATTGATTTACAAAACAAACGGAAACGTTAAGTCCAATGATTGAACTTAAGCTAACATAACACCATACATTAAGGGAGACGATTCAATCAATAGAACGCTACATTAAATCCTAGTCAATATAACATGTTAGGTTTAGCCGACGACGGAGCATTTCCTCAGCAGCCATTAAGCACACTAAGGAGATTAGTTAATGTGGTCTCTCACGATCAGACTAGCAATTGGTCTTAAAGTTTTGTTTCTTCAAAATTTACAATTTAAGCTGAAAAAATTACAATTAATACAACAAATAACCCATGCTTGGCAGAGTATATACTGTTTTTTACCATTGTCACTCGAAAAAGGGCATTTTATTCATCGATAACAGTGAATAAAACGCTCTTTTACTCACTGAGTGAATAAAAACATTTTGAATTTGGAACATGCACGAATATACGAAATATGTACTTATAAAAAAAACGTACGGAAAGAAGTGCTGAAAGTAGGTACGTACTGGCTGGTTAAATAGAGCTATTTCAAATTTATTTCATAGAGCTTTAATTTTAAATTAAAAAAAAAAGTATACTGCCAATTTAGTTTTTTTTCTATCTGATAAAGTGGTTGTTTAAGTCATTAAAAAATCGAATTACATAAATAATATAATAAAATGAGTTGTTCCAGTGACGAAAATGAGACACTGACTCCGGAATCATTTCGAAATAAAGCAGCAATTATAGTAGATAATTTGTTGCCGCCAAAATCTCGGGAGCATGACAATGACATGGAATGACATTTATTTTCTCGCAGTCAATGGTAAAAAGTAGAGTACACAACTCGTAAAAAAATAATTTATCTCGGTCCTTGTATCCCTCGCTCCGCTCAGGATTCTAATCTAGAATCCCTCGCTACACTCGGGATTCAACTATAGAATCCTTCGCTGCTCTCGGGATTCAACTTAGTCCCTCGAATTAAATTACCTTTTTTTCACTTGTTGTATAATCTACTATTTTTCCAGTTAAATAAATAAATATTAAAGAAAATTTTACACAGGGTTGTCCAGGAAGAGACCGCTTTCAGGGGTAAAGCCGCCTATTGTACCACTATTTTATTTTATATAATTTAAATTAATTGTACTTTTTCTGTAACTTGTGTGTGCAATAAAGCGTTCTATCTATCTACCTATCCAGCCCCAAGTTAAGCAACTAAGCTTGTGTTATGGGTGTTGTGGGCAGACAACGCACATAACAACGGATATAATACTTTACATAGGTGCTTTTCTTTTGTAAATATATGTATATTTAATATACATACAGACCAGAAACAAATATCTGTATACATAAATATATATGTTTGAGGCAGGAATCGAAAAGAAGAAGTTAAAGAAACTTCATCCAAACACCTACCAAACGTAGCTAATAATCATACAGTAGAGCACCTAATAAGATTATCAGATATTACCATCTATATCGATGGACATTACACATTAAAATTCCAATATCTTCTAATTACAATCACAGCCTTAATAACCTCAGTAAATCTTTTACCGAGAAGACTCTAATGTCCTCTTGAATGAACCGATAAGAGAACCTCGATTAATGAAATCCGCATTAGTGCTGGTAAGGTCAACATTAAAAGCAGTTGACTTTTTCTCAAACTTACAAATGGGGATGATGCAGTAGATCTAACTGACAGTAGTAGTTATCCTTAGTATCTATATTTTGCTAACTTACCTCTATCCCTATATACACGGTGTAACAAGGGGGGTGGATTAGCGATTGCCGCGGGGTGGGGGACCTCAGTACCTATCGATTTAACCAGGGGTATGTTCTGCAATAATTAGTGGTTCAAAAGTTATTTGGACTTTAGTGAAATTTTAGTCAAAATCAGATTTCACCCTGAACTTCGAAATTACATCCAAACTATCAGGTCTGCGATTCTGCCTTTTTTTGTGAAACAAATTTAATAGTGAACCTTTTGTACCCCTACACTAATCAGAGTCTTAGATTTATAAAACTCAAAATAAAACCATTAAAGTCATATTTTTTTTAAATCCAATGTTTACATTATCTTTGTATGCAAAAAAATATTTCACAAATTATTTCTATCCTTAAACCTCGTTTTGGAATAAGGGGGTGATGCTTATGATGCCCTAGGGCAACGTGATGCCCTAGGGCATCATGTTGAAAATGTAATTGGTAGTCCAAAAAGTAAAAATAGTCGATATTCCCCCACCCCCCAGTAACCGACAATCCACCCTCTTGTTACACCGTGTATATAAAATTCTCGTGTCGCAGTGTTAGTTACCTATGTCTACACGGCTGAACCGATTTGTATGATTTTTTCGTGTATATTCGTTAGGTCTGAGTATCCAACAACATCTATTTTTTCATTATTTTTCCTATATATTTTTTTATTTGTTATAACAACGTTTGCCAGGACAGCTAGTTATCTAGTATATCTCCGGTAAAGCAGTAATATTTTGTACTGACGAGGTAGGATATGAGGGGTGAGTTGGTACCAGTAAATTAACAAGTGAATTGCGTTCGTTACTCTACACAGAAAAAAGTCAAGAAATAATGCTCTTCCTAAGTATAGACGCTAGAGAATTATTTCTTGTTTTTTTGTTAAAATTTTCTTGCAAATAACATAGTATTCTTAATTTAGGAAATACTTACTGTTTAAAATTTTAATGTTTTTTACTAAAACCAAGAAATATTCTCTAGCGTACCTATCTATATTTCTATAGAGAAACAGGATTATTTTTTGCTTCTCAAAATCTTTTGACGTGATGAAATTGATGGAACAACTGCAATCACATAAAAGTGTACGTTTCGGATAACAGACACCTTCATGTTCCGGTACCATGACGGCGTTATGGTAAACGTCACGCGTCTTGTGTTTGTTTCATATTGTTTAGTAATAATATCGCTCATCTGGGCTTGTGTTATGGTGACAAGTTATAAAAGAAAAAAAATATCTCAATTTTTCATATTTTTCTTATGACCGTAATGGTAATTTTACAGATTACCATTTTTTTTTCTGTAAACTATTCAAGGAAATAAAACTATAAACGTTTATCTACTGTCCGTACCTGTAATCGTTCATTCTCCATTCGCAGCCTCCTGGCTAGCTGAGTGGCGGTGAGCATCCCGGGGGACGCGGGCACCTCCTCTTGTCGTGATCTGTCAGATCTCCCGCCAGGTGACGCCGCTTCTACGGGGATGTGCGAGTATTTAACACGATATTTTTATTCGAGTTGGGAATTAGGGATATTGCTAACAGACAAAAAAATGCACGAGTTGGAGAATCATTCTTTTAAAAATAAAAAGATAACCACAAGTACATTTTTCGGAACCATTATAAACAAATCGTTTCCAAAACAAAACCCAAGATATTAAATGTACCTTCTCTATTCAACGGGAAAACGCAAAGTTTCTTTATTATAATAAAGAGAAACAATACTAATCTCAAAAGTACGTAACCAAGCAAATATTCACTCAACTCGACTAATTCATAATTTGTTTAGTATCAAAGTATGAACCATTGTCTTGTTAATAGCTTTACTTTGTCAAAGTTTCGTACTCGTTTAGCATTCAAGGGCTTACGTTAGAACCCTCATTATTAGCAGTCCTATAATATGAAAACTTGTATGTATAGTGACGAGGCGGCCGTATAAATGGAATCGGTTATAGCGAGGTAAATGTTGTAATAACGTGAAAGTTGGTAGAGTCACGAAAGCCACGATGCCCGGTCCAGACAAATCGATTACTGAATGTAACACGCGTCAGGCGGCCGCAGGTGTATGCGACGCCTACTTTATTGTGCCATCGAACTGAAAGAGACGTATTGACTCCAACCAATATTGCAACCCTTGTATGTCATGCTTCGTAATTGTTCCAGAAACGTCAATATTATGAACAGAATACGATACCTACGATACACTGAATTGTCTTATTACGCAATAAATCCCATTGTAATAAGTTTTAGAAACAATAAGACAGAAGATTAGTAACAAATGAGCTGACGGAAAGCTTGGTAGGTACAGTTAATGGCTTCTATTATTACTGAATAGGGCAAATGGTAATAACAGATGAATTATACGATGGAAGACAATTTGTCGAGATGATATTATTCTACTAGCTGATAACTCAATGTCCTGGAATGAAAATTTATGACTGTAAGGCTAGCCGCACGTGGTTCTTCGCAGTTTGTTACTTACAACTTTACAACTTTAGTTATTTTAAACATATTTTTGGCGAATCGTCTACTTTTTCTTTACAGAGAAGCAACAAATAGGTATCACTGAAAGATTTTTTTTTAACTTTTAGGCCTGGTCAAGAATTTAAAACAATTATTTTTGCAAATGAGTAATTTAAAAAGTACACTAGTTACACGTAGTAAGAGAAAACTCACCAAGTCATAGTAACTGCCAACTAATTAAATGGTTGCGAACGAGAATTAAATGAGAAATTGCAGCATCGGTCGGAAAGTTTCTTTCTTGCCGAGTTAGGTTGTGCAGTTAGTCGGCAAATGAGCTTATTCCCCAAGGCTGCCAGCTCATTAGCAGATAGGATATTTTGCCGAGCGTCGAGCGCACCGACCTATGTATAATGGAAGCTTATGCCGACACATTGTGTCATCCTCTTGCAAGCGATACGAACATTGCTCTTTACAGAGAGAATAATTTATAGTCTAGTTCATTCATTGGTCGATACATGGACTGGCTGATTGGTTCAGAACATTTTGGATGCCCAATAGGGTAGTGAAATAATAATTTGATTGTGCGGTGCATTGGAAAATTAGGAATCTTCGACTACAGTTGTGCGATTATAAAACTTCGTGACAAAATGTGCAAGTTTTCGTCATCAAAGCCTACGTATCATTACACTAGCTGCGCCCCGCTGTTTCACTCGTGTATGTTCCGATCCCGTGGGAATATCAAAATAAAAAGTAGCCTATAGCCTTCCTCGATAACTGGACTATCCAACACTAAAATATTTTTTCAATTCGAACCAATAGTTTCTGAGATTAGCGCGTTTAAAGAAACAAACAAACAAACAAGCAAACTCATAAGCTTCACTACATAGTATAAAATAAAGTCACTTTTCGCCGTCCCCATGTCCCTTTGTATGCTTAGATCTTTAAAACTACGCAACGGATTTTGCGGTTTTTTAATAGATAGAGTGATTAACGAGGAAGGTTTTTAGATATAATACATGCATAATACAGCCGTGCGAAGCCGGGGCGGGTCGCTAGTTATAATATAAAGTATAGATGATATATAAAATTCTCGTGTCACAATGTTAGTTACCATACTCCTTCGAAACGGCTTGACCGATTTTTATGAAATTTTATATGCATATTTAGTAGGTCTGGGAATCGGCTTATATCTATATCACTACATAGTATAAAACAAAGTCGCTTTCTCTGTCCCTATGTATGCTTAAATCTTTAAAACTACGAATTTTGATGCGGTTTTTTAAATAGATAGAGTGATTCAAGAGGAAGGTTTATATGTATAATACATGCATAATATAGCCGTGTGAAGCCGGGACGGGTCGCTAGTATATATATATTTTGTAAATGGCAAAACAACGTTTGCTGGGACAGGTACTGTTGGATAGTTTAAGAATATGCATTTGCCTAAGAAATATAGACAAAATCGTAAGATGTTACTCGTACTTATTTAAGTTTAACACGATACATGAGGGGATACTCGTAACATTCCAGTCTTGTACCGATGTAGGTGCTGAAGTACCGATGAAGAATTTGAAACTAACTTTGAACTCAGTTCATCAGCAATACAAACATGCCGTCTCGACTAGTTGCGAACTATTATCCTGGATTACAGACTCACGCCCCGTCAAAGTAAACAGAACAACTTTACCTGGCAAAAGTTGTTTTGTTTTATTTGTTGTGATAAATATTTGTCTTTCAGTCGACGAGACAAGACGTTAAAGCACATTTCGTAAAGATAAGTATTTTTCATTAAAATTTTGTTCGTGACAAGTAAAATATTGGTTTGTTTGTGGAATTTTAATTCACATTATTTGAAAATCGTTAATTATGTGTAAATAAATATTGAAACATTTTACACGGGGCGCCATATAGCCACAAGCTAAGCAACTAGGCTTGTATTATGGGTCCTAGATAACAGATAGATGTTTTTTTGTAAATATATACTTAATATACATACAGACCAGAAACAAATATCTAAAGCATAAATACTTTTTTGAGGCGGGAATCGAACCCGCGACATTTACGTCGCAAGCGGATGTTCGCCCGACGCGCCACAGAGGTCTTCAAATCTATGAGTTTTTACTTATTATATTAAATATAAATATTGCAAGACATTCCACACATCGCCATCTAGCCCCATGCTAAGTTACTAGACTTGTGTAATGGGTGCTAGACAACGGATATACAACTTACATACTTTTCTTTTATAATATATAAAACCAGACCACAGATTAAGCATAAATACTTGTCTAAGGCGGGAATCGAACCCGAAACCCTGGGTTTGGCAGGTTGGCATGGTGACCATTGTGCCAACTGGGTCATATTGCAGACAGTTTAAAGTATATGTAGACATAGAAACCGTACCTTCATCAAGAGTGGCTGTAATATCCGCCCTAGGTTCCGGTCCATCGCTACTCCGTCCCGGGGACGTCGCATCAGGCAAGGGAACCTCCTCCTCGGAACTGTCGGCCGGATCCAAGATGTTCCTTTCACTAGTATTGCTATTGCCACCCGTCCCAATCTCAGCATACGTGCCGCTATCGCTCCCGTTCTGATTCCATTTCACTGGGGATTCCAGTTTCCCGTTTGCATGGTTCTCTTTATTGTCATCATCTGCAGTGAAAATGTTGGTCGTTCCTGAAATATTGATATCGATATTATTGTGAGCAGTGACTTACTTTAAAATATGAACAACTAGGTCGTTATCATATAATTAAAGTACAAGATTAAGAGAATCGTGAGCTCTCGATACGCGGCGCGAGTAGGTATTTTCAAAAATGACCCGTATCGTGCGATAGACAGTGTTTAAATTCGAACGTAATTACCTACATTTTGCTTTTCAAATAATGTTGCGGGCCGTAACGTTTTTACCCCCTTTATCCTTAACAAAATGAAATAAATTTGGTCTCATTTAATTCATTGCATCTTATTCTAGGTTTATACGTTTTTCTTTTTCGGTAATTCAGTTTAGTCTATTAAAAAACAATTTAACGCTCGATGAAGTTTTTAAGTCAAAAATATAGATATTCAGATACTAATAACTTTTATCTTAGGCAATGTTTCTTTAAAATAAAAACGTTTAATCCTAGTTTTCCATTACATCTAGAAAATTTTCAAAAATTATCATAATCAGACTTCGTTTATGGGGGGGGGGAAAACGTTACCATTTTTTGTATAGAAATTGGAAAGAATAATGGCAAAACTTCGAACAAAAAATAGGTTCTTGAAGTTCCTATATGTGTAATGGCGTCAGATCCTGATAGAAAATTGCTTTTAATGCTTATATATGTTTTTTCCACATCTAGTTCACGGAGAAACAAAGAATTTTACATCATACTGCTCGGTAAGTAGGATTTACTAATATGGTAAGAGGCTGTGTAAGTTGTCATTTACAACACAGTGCATTGTTTAGATAGAACGTTCCATTTTCAAATCACTTTACCATTCAAGCACAGGGTGAATGCTTGAACTGTAAAGTTCACTTTACCATTCAAGCTATGTCAAACTCCTTGGTTAACCAATCTCTTTTCTTATAAAATGACGGAAACTTTTTACTGAAAAAAAAAAACGATCAAAATGGTGGCATTTCATTTCAGTTCAAGTTATGCAAAACTCTTTGGTCAAACATATTTTTTTTTACATAAAATTATTTGGCGGCATTTCATTTGAACATGATTTTGAACTAAATGTTTGTTCACTTGCGTTGCGACGACTGTAATAAAATTTAAAAAAAGAACATACAAGTTTATGATAGTTAAAAGTGTTAGTTCATCATGTCAAGTACTTCGTCTGATGAGTAAGTGGTCGGCACGCCTGATTTCTGTCATCTTGAAACCGAAGGTTTTATTTACCTCGCATGAATGATGTAAAGTAGTATACTTACCTCGGTTGTAAGTAGCTATTAGTTCTGTAATAGCTCGCTTACATACCTTGTGTGGTAAACTACTATTATCATATGCTTTTTGTGTATATGCTCAAGTATTGCTTTGATATCATTATTTACAGCTTCACAGTGGTCTTAATGTGTGACATCTCGAATACAACCGAGTAAGTAGGTAGTGACATAAAGTACTCGACTCAATTATTTAGCTGAAATACGGTAAAAGCAACGCGCCGCAAAATTCTTACGATTCTGGTCACGCTATAGATTGATTTCCGATAGCATCGAAGCCTTCTACGGTGAGTATGGCCTATTTATCTTCGTTTAGGAATGATTTTCATTATTTCTCTACCGATAACTTGCATATATATATCGGAGGAAGGGATTAAACCTCAACAAAACAATTTCGATCGATCTAAACTGTTGATTACTTAGTAAAGTATTTCAAAATTTTATTTCATTTCGATGAAGTGGGAGAAAATTAATTGAATTGTGGTACTACAAGTGATTGAGTTTGATTGAAATGAGAAAAATTTTCTTATAACCAACTAAATTTGCGCCACGACATATTTCTCTAGCAAATAATCATAACCTTGTTTACCAAATAACACCACAATAAACTAATGTATTTTTAAATATATAAATATTGCAAGACATTCCACATATCGCCATCTAGCCCCAAACTAAGTAACTAGATTGTGTTATGGGTGCTAGACAACGGATATACTACTACTTCTTTTGTAAATATATACCTAAAATACATAGAAACAACCAGACCACAGACAAATATCTAAGAAAGAAAGAAAGAAAGAAAACATTTATTTGGACAAGCACACGACATAAGACAATCAGAAAAGTAGTAACAAACATAAAAGCACTAGAACAAAAGTTTAAAATAAAATAATAATAATAAAAACAAAAAAAATTAAAAGGAAAAAAGAAATATATACAAAGAAGAAATAAGATCTAAGGAGCCGTGTGCCTCCAAAAAGGTTCTGCCTCAGCAATGATAGCTGCACCAACATTTAGCTGACACAGCCGCTGGTCTTCCGGCAGGACCCTTTACGGATGACGTTTCGCAAATAAAAGAAAACCAAGCATAAATACTTGTCTGAGGCGGGAATCGCACCCGCAACCTTGTGTTTTGCAGTCCGGCATAGCGACCATTGTGCCAACTGGGTCAACAAATGAAGGCAAATTTACCAATAAACGGGTTTTCCTTTCCATTCCTGATAGAGAGCCTGGTGTTTCTATTGAGTGTGGTTTCCTTGTCGTTGTTGTATATCCCGTTGCGTGGCTTGTCCAGTGTACCGACGAGCAGCCTGCGGTCTGGCGGCGCGGAACGGGGCTCGAACTCAAGCGCGGAGCTCGCGGGCGTGATCAGAGGGTCCGCCGGCTCCGGCTCCGGGTCCTCGACCCGCGTGCCCACTGACACTTGCTCGTCCACCATCTTCCGTAGTTTCGCCTGGTCATAGAGAAATAATATGTTTGGAATATTCACCTAATATAGATAATTACTAACTGCGCCCCGCGGTTTCACCCGCGTAAGTTCCGATCCCGTGGGAATATCAAAATAAAAAGTTGCAACTTACTATAGCCTTCCTTAACAAATGGACTATCCAACTCAAAAATAATTTTTCAATTCGAACCAGTAGTTCCTGAGATCAGCGCGTTCAAACAAAAAACGGAAGCCCTCAAAGATGAATAATTTTTCCCGTTTTTTCCACATTTCCCACTGATTCTTCGCTCCTATTGGTAACAGCGTGATGTTATATAACCTAAAGCCTTCTTCGATAAATGGACTATCCAACTCAAAAATAATTTTGGAATTCGATCCAGTAGTTTCTGAGATTAGCGCGTTGAAACAAACTCTTCAGCTTCATAGTATTAGTATAGATAGAACGTTGCTCGTTTAGCTGTTAAACCCCAATTTTTAAAGTAAATCACTACCTTTTAGCAGTTGTTGATGGTAATATAAACGAAAACTAACAAGCTTGTTAAACCAGTTTTCATAATAACTAATCCGTTATTTTGGCCATCCGACGTTGCCATATCTGTGCTCATTAATCTAAACCTATACCACCGCCCATTTAGTTAATTCACCTGCCACCGTTTGATGTAATAGACGTTTAAGTCTGCTCGCTTAATAGCTGCGTTTTAGGGGCGGCCGGCTCGGACTGATTTTATAGTAACTTTGTAATTAACGAGACATATCTACTACCATTTGTATTAGGTACCTAAGCGATTGGAATTAACGGATATCGAAACTAGGTAGAGCGAGCGGGTTGATAGCGATTACCGATTGAAGTGCAGTTTAAAAATATAGTACAGGCAAGCGCGTAATGCGTGAGCTCGTGTCTGTGAAGTTTAATGGCGGAAAGGCGTAGTCGTCGAAGTGTACTACGACGAGCGTGCTACGGTGCTAATCATGCATGTGCGAGACGGGTGGTGCTTCACTCACCTGGGCGTCGCCGAGTATGCGGCGCACTAGCGCCATCAGGCCGCTGTGGCAGGCCCTGTCATGCTATCCCCCGTCTCCGGCGCGCCTCATCGCGCCCCCTGACATCTGCCACAGGCTCGTTACACTTCCTATTCACTTGTAAACTTCAATACAAATTCAAACTATTCCACTTTGTTACACTCTCCCTCGGCGGTTTACAGTACGATTACAGGGCGAAATGAGGTCGTTGAGTCGTAAAGATATCTGAAACAAAATAACATTTCCATATTAATAGGGTTATTTTAATAAAAAGCTGGAGCTAAATACTTAGTCGAAGTTCTTTTTTCGACTGTTTCAAATACCTAGTTATAAAAGATATTATATAAATTCAACCAATTCAACGTGATTTTTTATTTATTCAAAACTAAAGTTATACATGAAAAATTACCAACATCAATTCTGAAAATATATATTTCCAAAGTTCTCCAACTATCATTTATTACTTTAAAACAAGGTTGTTATTTTACCAAGCTTTTAAACCTATGGACTGTTTTATATTTCGGCACATTTCGACTTTCATTGTGTGAAACAATACAGAATGGAATTTATTGTCAATAAAAACCGCTACTCATGGCAAGTTAACCCATAATATGGGACGTTACGTAATTTGTACCCTCTATAATAGAAATGTTTGGCTTTTTAAGATATATTATTGTTAACTTTCTATCATCAACGTTTCGAATAAAACTCACCAAAAACACGATTAATAATAAATACACCTTATTAAGAATCAAGAAACATACCTATTATTTCTACAAACTCTCTATGCTAAGAGAAATTAATATTCAATACCGTCGCACTTCTCAAGTAACATAAATTGTGCTTAAAAAACTTTCTTGACTGAAAGCGCCTTCAGAATGATTGTGTGAACTAATTACTAGGGCTCGGTTGGAAAGAAAAATATTAAAACCTCCTTAATTGCCTGCTAAGTAGGAGCCGTAATAAAGTTCATTCAAAATACTTGTGAAACTCATTATACAGGACGCCCTGCGGGTTATCCCGGGACACAAACAACTCTTGTCTTTGACGTTACTATATTCCTGATACTTTTTAGTCATCTCCTTGTTAGAAAAAAATATAAGAGTGCGCTTTGTTACCTAGTTCTTTTGAAAATTATTGTCCGTAGCTACCAAGTGTCTGCACCGCAATTACAACATTTATTTATTAAACATAAAGGCAACTGTCTTGTTTCAACGCATCGCATTGTTATCAAGAAAAAGCAAAAAGTAAGTTTGAAAGAAAAATCAGCACCGCAGTCTATGAAGAGTAGGTCCACTTTTCACTCTGAAAATTCCTTTTAACAATATTGTGCATTGAGGTTAGAGAATACCTTTCGTTGACAGGTAGCGACATCGTTCGCTGATGTATAATAAAGTTACAGGTTTACTTTTATTGTTTTTTTATGAGAAATAGTAAAGCAAACGTTTTAAAGGCGGTAATTTGCGAAGTGCGCGGCTGGTTGAGTTTGCCATCTCCAGTTATTGGCCACAAAATTGATTAAAATTCCAGCTGCGTAAGGGAGTCTCACTCATCCAGTTTTTATATTAGATTGCGTAGGTACAACGGAGACCGTTCCGTTTCACCGAGTTTCTATTTTTACTTCGTTTTTCTTTGTTTGATTTTTGTCGTGGTGGTTTTTATCAATGACTTCATAAAGCTACAGCTCTGACAAATATTAATCATTCGGCTGGTTACCATTTTTCATCATAATCAGCGTAAATCGTATTACAAAAACTCCCCTTGTTTAATGATTTAAATTAACATAAAAAGGAATGTATCTGTTTTAATAACAGTTACTTACCAACTACGTATAAATATTTCAAAATTTAATTAAAGTTAATGTTCTAACAATAACAATTCCACTACAGTAACGTTCACTAATTTGAATCAATATACCTGGCTTCTAATATAAATTAAAGTCCCTCGCTGAAGGGCGCCATCATGTCACGGGTGCAGTATTCATCAAAGTAATTGCGCAGTTTCATTAAAAATCCCAGCACATCCTTCAAGATTTACATAAAAAGGTCTCGAGGCCTGCAGAGTACACCCTCGCCCCAGTTTACACTAAACCAATTTTTAAACGTCTCGTAACTTCACAAAAGTGTCACGTTTGAAGAGCAAAGTTTGGAAGCGAAGAGTTAGCCGATCCTTCCTAAAAGCTTTTACTTTAATTCGCCGATACTTTACTGATTTCTAAAATAAAACATAAACAACAACAAAACCCTAACAAGGGTAAAACAAGCTTCTGTAACCATTTTATGTTTACTTACGATAAAATGCTCTATCATACATAAACCAAGTTGTGGGTTTAGGTTTTTAAACCACAAATAAACTACCGAAAAAGTCAAAATTCAATCGAATTCACCTGCGTATAATTTAGAGAAGAAAAAGACAAAAATAAGACTTCTACATTCATTTAAATAATTTGGTTAGATAAGGAAAATAATATAGCATTACATTCCATTTCAGATACCATCGCACTTCTCTGTGTTTTTAAATAGAATGAGACAATTTGATGACGTCATCGAGATTACCTTTAAATTACGAGGCACGATTAAGTGAGAAGTCATTGATATACGAATTCGCTTAACCTAGTTCAGTTTTGCATCCGTAAATCGTGTGAAACCCGCGTACATTGGCCATAATTCAAGCGAGTTCCTCTCCTCTCGTTATTACGGTCTTTGAATACTTTCATGTTTTAATTAAAACGCAGTCACAAGCATTTTATGACATCTATTATTTGCAGCAGTATTACACACATATATGATTACGAAGGTTTTATTTTATTAAATGTAAATGGAAGTGCACGGAATTGGAAAGGAAAATATTTATTAATAATATTTCAATAAGTGAAATCAGTAGGTAGGAACGTTGTTTTACTCATATTAAATAGGTTCCTATTAGCTTTACCTTTTTACTTTAAAATATTATGGTAATCAAGTCTGATATTTCTTCTTTACTTGTATGCTTGAATTTCTTACCAACATTACTTACGTAAATTGCAAAGATAAGACGTGTACAAATAACATCATAGTTACATCATTAATTTACGTCACAGGCAGATGAGGGTTAGGCACAGGTGGCAAGAATCATCGTGGGACCATTTCCGAGTATTTACGACAAAACTTAAGCGAGTCCTTCCTTACCTTCTGCCAGCAGCTGTTCCATTTATAATGAACTAAATAGCTCAAGTTTTAACCGTAACATAAGTTTAACTTGATATTTCTATTAAATAAATAGGTATGAATTGTGCTATATATTAAACTATACGAAAATACAGAAATAAAAATTGGTAGTCATAATAATGATTGTAGCACAAAATTCAAAGGAAACCCCAAGTAACTTCTCCTAAATTCGTCTAACAATACTGACAAGTGGGTGGAATAAGTGTTAAATTGACCATTTTATCGTTGATCACACATCGATGCCCGGCAGCAGCTTACTAATTCCGACACCTACGTTTTAGACAAGTCTAGCTCGAAACTAGAAGCCAGAGTTAATCCGGAGATAGTCTGAAACTCAGAAAGGTTCACATTGTGCTATGTTAGAACAAACGGGAAGCATCGACCACAACCGCGTTGTTTGTTGTACTTAGTTCTAGACTAGTATGATCGAAGTTTGACTCTGTATTATAATATGATACTGCCTGGTATTGGTATGTGTTTTATTTCCTTTCTTTACATATCGGAAGAACCTAAAAGCAAATGTCCTACCTATCAAAACGACATAAGATCAAAACAACCTTACAATAGCAAAACGTCCTATAATTGGAATGACACAATATCATAATGACCTAGTAGGAAAACGTCTTATTTTCGAAATGTCCTCCTATTATATTTTGTCGTTACTTTTATTAGGATACAGTTTTCACAATAAAAGAAAAAGAGAAATGCTCCATATCTACCAATCATTCGTAGCATATCCGTAGCATCGAAATGCAAAAATAAATACATTCTTCATAAGGAAAATACAACTTTTGACAGTTTGACGTAACAATTTATAAATTACGACACCGGTTCATAGGACTGAATTGAATAATGTACTGTTAGCAGACACGTCAGCGGTAAAAGTTGTACGAAGTTTTGTAGAGGCGTAGCTTGGGGCTCGGAGCTATGAGCAACATTCATCGACGAACCAACGGCAACGCCGCAACTTCGCATCTTTCCGGAAATTCCCCATCAACCAAATAAGGAACAACTTTTGCTCTAGTTCATTATAAATAATATTACATCGACAACTATGACAGCAATACCTACCAGATGAAATCGCGAATTGATACCAATAGTCTCACAAAACTTACTCCATCCAACATTTCAACAAAAATTATAATTTAATTCCAATGGAAATAAATTGTTTCCAGATAAAAATCTTCTAAAACAACCGAACAGTTTTGAATAATGACTTAAAAAAATTAATGAATTTCTTTCACCTTAAAGCTGTTAATCCTGAATTTCAAACAAACCGTGACACCGTCACGGAATAAAACAATTAGGACTGCGATAAGTCAGTGTAATACAGTTGTCCTAAAAATATGGCTTTATGTAAAGCGTGTTTAATATAGCGAAGTTACAAATTAGCGCATTTGCGTATACTACATCCCGTAAAAACCCTTTTTACACTTGAACAAACTGCCTATTGTTGTGTGGTACCGTCACATGGCTACGAGTTCACTTGACGTGGAACAACCGAGTGTGAAATGTAATCGTCATTACGAACACAAAATCTCAGGTTCACGTAATTGAAATGTCAGGTAAAATTTCTACACAACGTATAATAAGCGAGTTTTCTTGTTAAAATCTGCCTTACATGACACATGAGAATGTTTTGTTGGGTGGCTGTAATAGGATCGAATTTTTATTAGAATTAGGTTTGTGAAATACCTACCTGCCATACAAAATATGCTTTACTAGCGACCCGCCCCGGCTTCGCACGGCTATATTATGTATGTATTATACATATAAACCTTCCTCTTGAATCACTTTATCTATTAAAAAAACCGCATCAAAATCCGTTGCGTAGTTTAAAAGATTTAAGCATACAAATAGAAATAGAAATATTATTTATTTGCATGAAGTAGGTTACAAAAGATCTTATAAAATATTTCAGGTCCTTACTTCGTCGTAAATTCGACATACAAAATATATATTAAAAGAAAATTCATAATTAAGTAAAGTAACTGTTGTCACAATAGCATTATCAATACCACATTTAATAATATTAACTTATATAGCCATAGGCCAAAACGTGTCAATAAAGATAAATTAGATTTTAAAGTCAAATATTCGAATCTACTACATTATAAATATGAACAATAAAATAAATAAATATACCTATCTGATTCAATTCAAAGTCAATATTAATAATAAAATAAAATAAAAACAATTCAGTTGTCTATAGGAAATCATTAATTTGATAAAAACATTTTTCTAGTAACCATGCCCTGAGTTTTCTAATGAATTGCAAATACGGGAGCTCTTTAATATTAGTAGGTATTTTATTATAGATGACACCGCACATTGTGATACAATTTTTGTGGTACATTTTAATTCTAGGTCTTACAGGCAATACGAATCCATTCACGTTTCTCGTGCTTCTAGGAAATATTTCTTTAGCAGTTGTAAATAAATGAGGTTGGAGTTTCACAAACTTGGCTGATTCCAATATGTACATACATACTAAAGTAAGAATATTATATTTCTTAAACAATGGTCGGCATGATTCCCATGGTGGGATACCAGCAATAGCCCGAATACATTTTTTCTGTATTCGAAAAGCTTTATCGATGTCTGTGGAGTTACCCCACAAGATTATACCATAATTAAGAACTGATGACACATGTGCATGGTACGCCGACAATAAAGTTACTAGTGCAGAAGTTTTCCTAAGCTGATATAATACATACACAAAACTATTCAATCTATTGCATAATTTAGCAATGTGACCTTTCCAATTAAGATTTTGATCCAGTGTAAACCCTAGAAACGTAGTCTGCGGGACTTTATGTATATCTTCACCTCTACACTTTATTTCTAGTACCTACATTGTTATTTTTTCCATATTTTGCTGTAAATTGCATGTAATTCGTTTTGCTAGTATTTACTCGTAGGTTATTTTTTTCCAGCCAGGTCACTACATTTTCAATATTATTATTAATGTCAAGAGAATAATTTTAATTGTCAGATTTTTTATTTGCAGTCAGTATAATAGAAATGTCATCTGCGAAAAGAGTACATTCACTTTTTATGATATTAGGAAGGTCATTGATATATAATAAAAACAATATAGGCCCTAGAATGCTTCCTTGCGGTACACCTGATTTAATTACTTTCAACTGTGACCTGTAAGGTATAACTGTATTATTTTCATCTAAGTTTTGTATTTCTACACACTGCTGTCGATCTTCGAGATCTGACTTAAACCAATCCAACGTTGTGCTTCTTATTCCATATCTTTCGAGCTTTGTTAGTAGTTGCTGATGTGACACAAAGTCAAAGGCTTTTGTCATGTCGAAGTAAACAACAGTGGTTTGTCTACCAGAATTTAAGTTCTCTATAATAGCTTTGACTAAATTGAAACAAGCTAGAGTGGTTGATTTTCGTCTTTGAAAGCCATACTGACTGTTACAAATTATATTATATTTTTCAATGTAATCTTGCAATCTTTTTTGCATAGCGGTTTCAAATACTTTGTCGATAATGGATATCAACGTTATTGGTCTATAGTTGTCTAACTTTGTTTTGTCGCCTTTTTTATGTAAAGGTTTGACTATTGATATTTTTAACAAGTCGGGAAATATACCTTGGGTGAAAGAAAGATTTATCAAGCGAGGGAGAAAGATTTATCAAAGGGATATAGGGACAGAGAAAGCGACTTTGTTTTATACTATGTAGTGATTTTATAGAAAACCGGCCAAGTGCGAGTCGGATTCGCGCACGAAGGGTTCGGTACCATGTTGTATTTACAATTAACCTACAATTGTTTTTCGGTTTTAAGTATCTGTTGGTAGCGGCAACAGAAATACATAATCAGTGAAAATTTCAACTCTCTAGCTATCACGGTTCATGACATGCAGCCTGGTGACAGACAGACAAACGGACGGACGGACAGACAGACAGACAGTGAAGTCTTAGTAGGTAATAGGGTCCCGTTTTTACCCTTTGAGTACGGAACCGTAAAAATATAAGATATTTTTAAATTATAACAGAATTAATTGAATTAAATCATAGTCCAACAAAACTAATGTATAACACGAAGATGCTACAGATAACTTTAACACTTAACGAGGTCTGAAATCATGATAATTATTGGAGTTGGCTAACTAACTTACGACATTAACAAACTTTTTGATATATTAATCAAATCACTTCCACTTTAGTACCTAATAATTTAGAGTAGATATTTACCTACTTTGTATGTGATTAATCATATAATTTGTCAACAAGTTTTGGTCATACATAACCTAATATAAAGTTAGTCAACTGCGGTTTTAAAAATTGGCTAATTAAAAGCTTTTATCTAAGCCATACGTAACGGGAGAGTGTTCGTGGACTTTAAACTTCCGGACGGGGCCGGACGTGACAATTTCTTGATAGAGTTTCATATAAAAATATCACGTTCCGTCCGGCACGGGAAATATCCCGTCACGTATGCAGAGACCTTAAAACCTAGAGGTAATAATGAAAATTCACGGAGTATTTATTTATTTGACGACCCAGTAAGTATTTATGCTTAGATATTTGTCTGTGGTCTGGTTGTTTCTATGTATTATAAGTATATATTTACAAAAGAAAAGTAAGTATATAAGTAGTATATCCGTTGTCTAGCACCCATAACACAAGTCTAGTTACTTAGCTAGGGGCTAGATGGCGATGTTTGGAATGTCCTGCAATATTTATTTATATTTATTTATTTATTTTTATTTTATCGTCTCTAAATACCTATAGTTTTTAAAACCTGCTGGATGTTTCACGTTTGAATTTATAATACATCTCTCTTGGCAGGTACCCACATAGGGGTAGACTAGACCACTGAAATAGACGTTGTTGTTAATTTCCTGCAAACTTCCCCACATGTGACTAAGCTCTGGTGATCAGATGCTCTGCTGATATTACTGTAGTTGATTTTCACCATATACCATATAACTATTTTGGTGGAAATTGGATTTTGGTTTATAAATTGATATATTCAAACATATACCTACAAAACAGATTTCTCAAGGAATCAATTGTATTGTTTTGTGTTAGTGAGCTGTTTTGCTTTGTTCCCACGTCCATAGATTTTTCCCGTATTAACAAATTCTCATGCCTACATTATCCTATTTGTTGTGATAGTATTAACACAACTTAGTTTTAGACTATCTAGACTCTAAGTTAACTAAGTAATATATTTTTGTATTAATTTAAAAGTAAATTCACATTTAAATTATTTGAATTGTATTTGAACACTTATTCATTTTTTTTTACCATAGCCTATAAATATATTTTATTTTTATGTTTATAATAAATTCATTTCAAAACTTCATGATAAAACTGTAAGAAGTTGAAATTCTGTCCAGGTGTACGGATAGAATTTAAATGGTATTTCCAGTAATATAAATAAAACTAACTGCCACTTATTGTACCTAAAATCTAAACACAAAATAAAAAACTATTTAAATGAAAATATAATATAAATCATGGTACCTAATGAACATAATATTTCTTAAGTGCACTGAATATCCATTTAATGGTACTATTGCATTAAAAACTCCAATTTCAAATGTAAATTTACTGGTCCCGCGAGGTAAGTTCACGACCCGAGGTGTTCGACCTTGCTTACAGAAGTAGCCTTGGTATTCCATGAATAGCAAGATACGTGTAGAATACCTAGAAACAACTATACATAAGGTATATAAAATAAATAAATATTGCAGGATATTCCACACATCGCCATCTAGCCTCAAGCTAAGTAACAAGACTTGTGTTGCGGATATACTACTTATATACTTTTCTATAGTAAATATATGCTTATAATACATAGAAACAACCAGATCACAGACAAATAATATAAGCATAAATACTTGCCTGAGGCGGGAATCGAACCCGCAACCCTGTGTTTGGCCGTCCAGCATGGTGACCATTGTGCCAACTAGATCGTCCCATAGGTACCTATGTACTTTAGTAGTTAAAGATTTTTTACTATTTATGTGCATTAGATAGCACAAGAATTATTTGAAAAAAAAAATCATGGAAAATAAATGTAAGTCACACTAACAGATGTCGCTAATGAAGTAAGTTCGCCTAAGTTCGTAAATTTCGGCTGAGGCGTTACTTGGCCGCTTGTTATCGCGCCCATAAGCTAAGTGGGGGGTCTTAGATATCGCTGTGGTCATTCACACAACAGTAAATTATTCTAAGTAACAATAATATCATATTTTTTAAGTTGGTAGATAAGCAAATCCAAACTCTGTAGACAATGATAATGATGATTATTAATATTTTCATCAAATAATTTAAATAATTTTTTTCGTAGGTGTCCACACATGAACATCAGCATTACACATACATAATACATGGCCACTTCTCAAATCGGTCGTCACGCGCGAGCTCTAACGTACTTACCTATGTACCTACTTTGTAATTAAACTAAGTAATACAGTCCACTGTGTTTCTACTGGATAGCGCTTAGATTAGGTCCCTACAGTAGCTAATATTTCGGTTTGATCGTTAAATTTATTGATGATCATTGATTAATAAGTTGAATGCAGCGTGAAGTAATAAACTTATTATTTTATTACTTTTATTTCCCGAGAAAAACAATAACAGTTTTAATTCATTTAATGCGGCTTTTGTTACTTGATTTATTTTCACAATGTCCGCAATAATTGCTATGCAAAGCATAATAAATTAAATAGAGGTTTAAAAATAAAATAAATAAACTCAACAACATTTTCTCCTTGAAGTTTCTACTCAGTTTACATTTGTATCTTATTTTGTGAAGACGAAATTGTAAAAAAATATTTTAAAAAAGTAATCTATTAACTATGAGCGGGACGGATTTAATAAATAAAATCATAGTTGTGACCGGAGGTGCATTAGGAATTGGTTACCAAATTGCTGATAAATACTTAGAAAATGGAGTGAAAACAGTTTTTGTTTTGGATATCAATGCAGAAGAAGGGAATAAAGCTGAGAAAACTTTAAACGCTAAGTATGGTAACGGAAAGTCAATATTCATAAAGTGTGATGTCGCAAAAGATTTAGAAGAAGTGTCGAAGAAAATATTTAATATTTGCAATAGAGTGGATGTCCTTGTTAATAATGCAGGGATAGGAGATGAAAGCAATCCAAGGAAATTGTTGGAAATTAATACTATATCTGTAGTTGAATGGTCGGTGAAGTTTTTTGAACACATGAGAAAAGATAAAGGTGGAAATGGAGGAACAATTCTGAACATAGGCTCGATTTACTCTTTTATTGTCGACCCTCATGTGCCATTTTACAAGGCTTCTAAGTACGCAGTGATGGGTTTCACTAGAAGCTTCGGTCATGAAGAAAATTATCAAAAATATGGGGTGAGAATGATTGTATTGTGTCCCGGTTTTACAACCACGGGAATGATAAGTGGATGTGAAGACGAAGAGACTAAAGACTTATTGGCTTTTGTAGAGAAGCAAGTATTTCAAGATGCAGACGTAGTAGGGGAGGCAGCTGTAACAATTTTTAGAAAAGCTAATAGTGGATCAGCGTGGAAAATTATTGGTGGAAAATTAGACGAGATACTTATTCAACCATACCAACTTATGGAAAATCGAATATAAATTGTTCCGGTTGAGGTTCAATGCACTACCAAAACACTCTGATAAGCTGTAATTTAGAATATAGTTTAATTTAAATAACGTAATTAGTGTGTGTGTAGGTACTATAAAGAATTTTTGAAAATTCCAACACTAGAGGAGATTCTATGGGGTTGGAAGTTTGTATGGGGGTATAGATTTTTTTTAGAGAGGAAACATAAATATTGAAATCTATCTAAATATCGTAAATAAATAAGATGTGTTTTAAGTTTTTTTTAATTTCCACTTTAGGGGGAAATAGGGGGTAAAAGTTTATATATAAAACTTCGTCATTTTTCGAAGACGAAAATTTTAAATTTAGAATAGTATTCTATTTATCGTATGACTAGCGACCCGCCCCGGCTTCGCACGGCTATATTATGCATGTATTATACATATAAACCTTCCTCTTGAATCACTCTATCTCTAATTGGCTCTCTGTTTCTATTATTTTATGTTTATTTTTAAGTTACAGCTGTTGGTTCTCCTAAATATAAATAAATAAATAAATTAAAAAAAACCGCATCAAAATCCGTTGCGTAGTTATAAAGATTTAAGCATACATAGGGAAATAGGGACAGAAAAAGCGACTTTGTTTTATACTATGTAGTGAAGACGTATTGTGTTTTAGAGTTTTTATCATTTTACATTTTAAGGGGGGGAGGGGGTGTGAAATATAAATAATCCTACAGTGTCGAGACTTAAGCGAGTGAAACCGCAGCGAGGCACAACTAGTAATAAGATGGAATGCCTTATTATGTTGAACTTACCTACTTGTATTCTGAGAATTAAACTCTATATATTTCAGTATTTTGTTTCATTTACAATTAAATCGAACTGGTTCAACGTGTTTTAACATTGTTCACTAACGTGACAATTGATATTATCGATTGTCACGTTAGTGTTCAAAATGATTAGCTCTAACAAGCAGGAATTTGAAAACGATTTTCTTGTGGACAAATAAAAACCAGGCTTTGTTTAGAATTGATCATAACTAAACTGAACACGCCGCACAATCGGCCTATAATAAATTTAAACTTCGCGCCACGCGACGCGAGTGACGAGCCGGCCGATGCCGCCGCCCGCGCCGCGAAAAAAGAAAAAGAAAGTCTGATCGGTGACATTAGCATTGACATTTGATATAAAAGTGATTCATTCATTCATCTTCAAAAAAAACCCTTGTCATCTCATCTTAGCCATCATGTTACGATTTAATAATAATTTCTGCATCTTGTAAACTACATCTATATAGTATAGTTTTGGATTAAAATTCATCGAAATTCATCTAGAAAACGTATTATTCGTAACCTTTAACAAAATTCATCTAAAGAAGAAATAGATATTCTTCATCGTGGCGACCGTGACAAAGGACCGACGCTGTCGCACAAGAACTACCAGAATACATCATCACTGACGTCGTGGAGCTGCTAAAAAGGTGTGCCCGTTCCTTACTACATCCCTATCCTCTAATCCAGTGATTCTGCTTGTTGTGACAGACAGTGTTGGCATCAATCGGCGTACTTGCGCACGCGGTTCTATCTTTGTTGCATCTTCTTTACGAAAAATACTCGGTATTATACCGATTGGGTGTGCCTTCTTTTATGTTTGAGCTTCTGCACGCCTGCATCACGCATCTTATTGGCAACAAAGGTACATCTTAACATCTTACATCTCAAAACGAAAATAACCTCTATGTACTACAAGCATCATATTGCGTCATCTTTGAAATTGCATCATCTTCTTGAAAACTGCCTACAAAGTAACCCCATAGCCTTTAAAAGCATTTTCAAACAAAATATAGTGTGTAAAGTTAACTAACAACAAATTAATTAACTTCAAATTAAAAAATAAAAAGCACAATATCTCTGCAACTGCACCGCAACTAATATTTGCATGGCGTTCACCTCTTTTCCTTCACCGCATTCCAGGGGATTGTAAAACCAAAACAAGAATACTTCGGACAATTGTCGGTGTGACTTCCATCGAGCCCGTCTTCCCCACTGAGCCCGAGTTCTTCTACCTATCATCTCATTCTACGGTTTGTGTCTTCATTGGCCGGTAAGCGAACATCTTTTATTAATACATCTATTTCGTTGCTGGCAACATGAGTCTAGAATTATTACTTAAACGACGTGCAGTGGTCCGAGGTCACCTTACCATATTTAATAAACATTTAAAGACTTTTCAAGACCTAGACCAGCTAGATATCACTCAGTTAAACGACCTTAAATTACGATATGAGAAATTGACTACACAATTTGCTTCTTTTGATAATATTCAAACCGAAATTGAAATTTTAGCCGATGACTTAGAGAAAGAGTCCCTCCAGAGGGAAGACACAGAGACTTTGTTTTATAATGCTATGTCACAGGCTAGAGTATTAATTGAACAAGCTGAAAAGCACCTTAATTCATCACTTAAGTCAGAAAAATGTTCAGAAAAAGTTATTAATAGTGTTCCGTTCAAAAATGTTCAGTTACCAACAATAAATCTTGGAAAGTTCAGCGGTGAGCAAGGCTCATGGATAGATTTTAGGGATACTTTTAAATCGCTTATTCATAATAACAAAACACTTGACAATACAAGCAAATTTCATTACTTAAAGGCAAGTCTAGGGGGCTCTGCGGCAGAAATTATAAAATCTATAAATGTTACCGATGAAAACTATATTATAGCATGGGAGCTTCTTACAAAGCGATATGATAACAAGCGTCTATTAGTGAATTACCACTTAAAGTCACTATTTTCACTCGAGCCTATGGTTAGAGAATCAGACAAATCCATCAGACATCTCATCGATACAATCTCAAAAAACTTGAGACTTCTTAAAAATCTTGGTGAGCCTACAGAGCATTGGGACACCATAATTATTCATCTAGCATCTTCTAAATTAGATTCATACACTTCTACAAAATGGGAGGAGGCTCGTAACACATTGCCTACCTCACCGTCCCTCGAGAACTTCTTTGAATTCTTGAATGGTCGTGCTACCATTCTAGAAAATCGTCTGGAAACTAAAAGTGCTGATGCACAAAAGCGTTTTAATACTAAACCAAAGACGTTTCTAACATCTAAATCTTCTTCGACATTTGTTGGGCTACAATGCAAGGCCTGCAATGAAAATCATAGGTTATATTTATGCGACAAGTTTAAATCAATGGATGTTGAAAATCGTATAATTAACGTCAAACGTTGGAACCTCTGCGCCAACTGTCTGCGGGGTGGTCACCGCACCGCCGACTGCAACCTAGGCGGTTGTAGGGTCTGCAAACTAAAACATAATTCTTTATTACACAAAGAAAGACAACAGGTCACAACTAACCTTCCTTCAACTTCTAATAGTACACCATCTGAAAGGCAACCTTCTGTAACGATGACTTCGACAGTCGACGGCCAAGTTCTGCTGTCAACCGCACTCGTAGAGGTGACCTGTAAAAATAAGAAAATAATATTAAGAGCATTATTAGATAGCGGGAGCCAATCTTCTTACATTACTGAGCACGCGAAAGCTAAGCTAGGTAGTTGCTTCACTATTAAGGCTCCACGCTTAGTCTCCGGGTTAAATAATACAACTTTACAAATAAAGGAACAATGCCAACTTACCTTGAATTCATTAGTATCTCAATATAAATTCGAAGTCACATGTTTTGTAATACCTTCAATTACTGACCACATACCTAATATAAAGGTCAGCTCACACTTAAACTTTCCTTCAGAAATTAAGTTAGCGGATCCAAAGTTTCATTTGCCTGCAGAGGTTGACATATTGCTCGGGGCAGATGTATTTTGGAATTTATTGATGTCATCTCGAATTGAACTTGGTTCAAATAAGCCAATATTGTGTGAGTCAAAATTAGGTTGGCTTGTTTCTGGCCCCATAGGGGGCAGCACTCCTCAACGTATTAAGTGTAATTTTAGTAGCAATATTAAAATAAAGGACAAAATTGATGAAAATGATATTTGTGAAAGCATATTTAGAGATACTACTACGAAAATAAATGGAAAATTTTGTGTAACTATCCCTCTTAAAGAACCTTCAACTGTTTTAGGCGAGTCCTACCACATGGCTAGGAAAAGATTTTACGGAATTGAAAGAAAACTTACAAATAATTTAGATACTAAAGATAGATATTGTCAATTTATTAAAGAATATGAAGAATTAGGGCATCTTACTAAATTAAATAGGAAACCTTCAGTTGGCAATTACTTACCGCATCACTATGTACTACGTGAACAAAGCGAAACAACAAAATTAAGGGTAGTTTTTGATGCTTCTGCTAAAACTACTTCCGGCAAATCGTTTAATGACATTCAGTACACAGGTCCAACAATTCAAGACGATTTGTTTTCAATTTTACTTCGGTTTCGTCAGCACCGTTTCGTGGTCACAGCCGACGTCCAAAAAATGTATAGATGTATAGAAATTGCTCCTTCTCAGAAAAGTCTTCAACTTATTCTTTGGAGAGAAAATAATAACGGTAATAATAACAACGTCGTTAGTGGTGAAATTAATTGTGAACCTAACGGTGAACCTCTTCAAATTTTACAACTAAACACTGTCACTTATGGGACAGCTTCTGCACCCTTCTTAGCTACGCGTTGTCTTAAACAACTTGCTGACGAATGTACTGACCCTGAAGTTAGTACAGTAATAGAACACGATTTTTATATGGATGATCTACTGACTGGAAATCAGTCTTGTGATAAATTAAAATATATATGTGCATCTGTTACTAACACATTAAACTCAGCTTCTTTTCCTCTTCGTAAATTCAGGACTAATGCACCTTCTATTTTTGAAAATAATGACGTAATTGATACCTCTCAAGAATTGCAACTTTCTGCAGAAGCAAATACATTAGGTCTAAAATGGCATCCAGATACTGATACTTTGCAATTTTCTATCAACATGGATACAAATTCACCTGCTACTAAGCGAATAATTCTTTCGAATGCTGCTAAATTATTTGATCCTCTTGGTCTTTTGAGTCTTATTACAGTTGTACCTAAAATGATATTGCAAAAGCTTTGGCTCACAAAATTGGACTGGGACGAACCAGTGCCAAAAAACATCTCTAATCAATGGTTTAAATTTATAAAAAATTTACAAAGTATAGCTACATTAAAAATACCACGTTTCGCTATGTGTAACAATCCCATACTTATTCAGCTCCATGCATTTTCTGACGCCTCTCAAGCTGCGTATGCTGCCTGCATCTATTTACGTACCGTCGATTCATCAGGGCAGATATTGGTGAGACTTCTTTGTGGTAAAACCAAACTCACCCCCCTGAAACTAGTTGAAACTACAATCCCTCGATTAGAATTATGTGGGGCATTATTGGCAGCACGAGCTTGCGAGAAGGTGTCTAAAGCACTTCGTTTGAAAATTGATCAATGCTTCTACTGGACAGATTCTTCTGTAGTCCTTTGCTGGATTCAGTCTGATCCTAAAACTCTAAAGGTATATGTAGCAAACCGAGTCAAAGAAATTCATAAACTTACCTCTGTCAATGAATGGCGACATGTTCCTGGCAATTTGAATCCAGCTGATTTATCGTCACGAGGTGTAGATCCCCATCTTATTCACGACAAGGCTCTGTGGTGGCAAGGTCCTTCCTTTCTTAATAAAGATTCTTCTTACTGGCCTTCTTCTGTCTCCAAGACCCTCGTTGCTATACCTGAAACAGAAAATTCAAACAATATTAATCAACAATTGAACGTTATTCAATTTGAAAGGTTTTCTAAATTCTCAAGATTACAAAGAAGTACAGCTTATGTTTTAAGATTTATAAATAACATTACAAGATCAAAACCTAAATTGTCTGGTAGTCTAACTGTAACTGAATTAAATGAATCTCTTAAATTACTTACTAAACAGTGTCAACGTGACAGCTTCTTACCTGAAATACAAATATTAGAAAACAAAAAGACCTTACCTTCTAAGTCATCTATTTTAAGCCTTAGTCCCTTCTTAGAAGCAGATGGTGTGCTAAGGGTTGGCGGCCGCATTGATAAATCTTCATTAGAATGGGTTCAAAAACATCCAGCTATATTACCTTCTAAACATCGTTTTACAAAATTACTATTTGAACATGAGCATCTTCGACTTTTGCATTGTGGCCCTCAACTGCTTCTTTATTCTATTAGAGATAGATTTTGGCCTCTAAGAGGCAGAGTCCTAGCTCGAAGCACAACTACCGGCTGTGTTCGATGCCGTAAACTAAAGGCTAAGGCTGTAAGTCCCCTTATGGGAAACTTACCTATTGAAAGAGTTACACCAACTCCACCATTTCAAGTATGTGGTACCGATTTTGCAGGTCCATTTCTTATTACAGACCGTAAAGGTAGAGGTTGTAAAATTAATAAAGCTTATTTATGCATCTTCGTCTGTTTCTCTACTAAGGCTGTCCATCTAGAGGTAGCTAGTGACCTAACTAAAGACAACTTCATCTTTACTTTAAAACGTTTCATCTGCCGCAGAGGCAAACCTAATACTATCTTCTGTGACAATGCTACAAATTTTGTAGGTGCCAGCAATGAAATAGGTGCCTTTATATCTAAACATGCTACTGATTTAATTGATTATACGGCCAGTGAAGGTATCAAATTCGTATTTTCTCCTGCGTATTCGCCTAATTTTGGCGGCTTATGGGAAGCGGGCGTCAAATCCTCAAAGTTTCATTTGAAACGCATCTTAGGTGAAGCGCATTTAACGTTCGAGGAACTGTCAACATTGTTTGCACACGTAGAGTCCATCCTTAATTCCCGACCTATCACCTCTGATCCTAACGACTTAAACCCTTTGACTCCCGGGCACTTCCTTATCGGTAGACCCCTAAGCTGCCTACCGTCACCAGATGTTCAAGACATTCCACTCAATCGACTTCAGCGCTACGAGCAGATCGAACGCTATCGCCAGCATTTTTGGAATCGTTGGCAACACGATTACATAAAGGAACTTCAGCAAAGGTCAAAGTGGCGCACTGGTGAACCACCTCTGGAAGAAGGGGACTTAGTAATCGTCCACGAAGACAATTTACCACCTCTACAATGGCGGATGGGCCGGATACAAAAGCTCTTCCCTGGATCCGACGGAGTAGCAAGAGTCGGAGACATACTAACGACACGAGGAGTAATTCGTCGCACTCTGCGAAAGGTGTCTCCCCTTCTACCTGCAGATGATCCACCTTCTCCGAGCCGGGGGCAGGATGAACACGCCGCACAATCGGCCTATAGTAAATTTAAACTTCGCGCCACGCGACGCGAGTGACGAGCCGGCCGATGCCGCCGCCCGCGCCGCGAAAAAAGAAAAAGAAAGTCTGATCGGTGACATTAGCATTGACATTTGATATAAAAGTGATTCATTCATTCATCTTCAAAAAAAACCCTTGTCATCTCATCTTAGCCATCATGTTACGATTTAATAATAATTTCTGCATCTTGTAAACTACATCTATATAGTATAGTTTTGGATTAAAATTCATCGAAATTCATCTAGAAAACGTATTATTCGTAACCTTTAACAAAATTCATCTAAAGAAGAAATAGATATTCTTCACACTCCAATCTTTTTAAAAATATGATAATTATATTAATTATTAATTATTTATTTATTTATTAAAAAGGACATATACAATTTCTTACAATTAATTAGTTAAACAAATGCCAGGAAATATAATGACGATTAATATATATTTTAAATTATGATTTTATATTAATTTATTTTAACTTTGTATTTACCTATAAATGAATTTTTTTTTAATAATATACTTAGTTTAATATTTTTACGAAATGTATTATGGAAAAACAACATAAAATATATCAAAATCTGTTGAATAAAAATATAACCATGGAATGACAGCCGCTACTGGCATGGGAGCGTAGAATATGGGATATGGGAAACCGTAAAAATATATGAATTTCAGCCCAACGGCTATAAAAAGAAATCGACCAAGTGAGCTGCACTTTCTGGAAGATCTACAGAGAACATTTTAAGAATATAACATCATGTTTGGTATATATCTTACGGTATTGCAGTCTGCCATACTACTAGTAAACGTTACATAAAAGTATACCTGTGTTTAAAAATGTTATCGTATTTGAAGTAGTAAAACAAATTATAAACTAACTAACAAACAATTATATTTTTAACTAGTAAAAAAACCGGTAAAGTGCGTGTTGTCAGCCCACGCGCAGGGTTCCGAAGTTATTCATCGCTATATGTGAACTTAGAAGAGGTATTCTTGTTTGTTACTATTAACATTTATTTGAGTTCACGGTTTAACGATTAGTAACGTTAAACAACATTAATGTATTTTTTATTTTTGCTACTCTGTCGGCATATTTATTTAATATTTATTCTGATGTCAAACTATGGGTTTCTAGTAAATAGTCTCTGAGGTAAGCCAGGGACAGACGGACGGATGGCGAAAGTATATAAACATCAGGGATCGGAAACCGGTTAATTTTTAAAACCGGTTTCGGTCATTGACCCCGAGCTGAATCAATTTCGGTTAAAGGTTTCGGTTATCGGTTTTTAACCGGTTAAGCTTAAAACCGGTTTTACACCCGAAACCGGTTTACCTATAAATAATAACCGATTAAGCAAACTAAATTAACCGGTTAAATTTATTTCTCTAGGTTCAATAGTACGCCATCTATTGTATCTAGTTGATAGTAGTAGTTGATTTCTGAGGTTAACCGGTTAATTCAGCTTTTAATATCGGCTAGCGTTCCGTTCTCTGTACTAACCGGTTACCGATATCATTTCGGTCAGTATCATAACCGTTCAAACAATTAACCGGTTATGTGAGGAACGGAATTTAACCGGTTAATGAACGATATTAACCGGTTTTTGTTAACCGGTTCCGATCCCTGATAAACATTCACACGACGACAATTCGTGTTTGTTACCTTATCCTCTTTTTCACGATTCGTGATATATTTTGATGGCGGCAATAGTTTTTAATAGCCGTGTCCACACTGTCCACACGAATCACGAATCGTGTCGAGTCGACTTAATTACCAACCTTCTTTTAAAAATCACAATCGTCAAAAAACACGAATCGTCAATAACGGATCCCGTTGTTGTTGACTACAGAACCCTAGAAAGTATTTCACTTTTAAAAATATTATTAGTAAATCACCTTTAGGTTCATTATAGAATAAAACTAATAACGCAATCAATCATATTACACAATTAAACCAAAAACATGTTTATTCTCTTTGTAGATTTAATTACCTGCTCAAATTCGATTTATTCTATCTACTTACTTATTGTCCATAAATTAATATCGCTGTTACTACGTATTTATATTGATACTAGCTGCCCTCTGCGGTTTCACCCGCGTAACTCCCGATCCCGTGGGAATATCGGGATGTAAGCTATCCTATCTCTCAAGTTAGATCGAACTGCACATGGTGTGCGAATTTTATTATAATCGGTTAAGTGGTTTAGGAGTCCATTGAGGACAAACATTGTGACACGAGATTTATATATATTAAGATTTATCGATATATGAGGTCTTTATAAGAACAGTATACTTAGGTTAAATTGAGGCAAATTAAGGTAGGTAAGTAAATAATAAAATCATATTTTCTTTTATTAATGTATTATATTTATATTCTATATAAAATTAACAATGCGAACGATAAATTAAAACAGTTTTAATTCATTTTGTGTCATAATGTGGCTTTTGTAATTTAATTTATCCTCACAGAGCGCCGCAAAAAGTTTATTGTCATACGAAACATTAATTTCCTTTGGGTTTTCATGAAACGAGTGTTTGTAACGTTGGATGCTTAGATCAGTCAGGCATTTAAAAACAATTCAAAGCAAGTATTGTTCCAGAGTTGATATGGTTTTCCGAGTAAATACTAGCATAGACTACTTTTTTTGACGTGATACCGTCTAATAAATTGATGAAACACCTGCATTCACTAAAAAGTGTAATGTTCCGGTACCATGACGCCGACATGTTCCGCGCCGTCATGTTCCGGTACCATGGCGGCGTCATGGTAAACGTCGCGCGTCTCGTGTTTGTTTAATAATAATATCGCTCATCTGGGCTTGTGTTATGGTGACGAGACGAATATTATAGAAAACGTAAGTAGTGTTTAAGGTATATTTCGCACTTAGTTAGTTCCACTACGTGAACTAATAGGTAAGGGGAAGCGGGACTCTCTTCGCGGTATACCTACTAACTTTTACTTGTACGACGCGTTCTTGAAATAAAAAAAATCGAAATTATAGAAAAATGTTTTTAGTTTTTCTGTATTTTAACATCACCTGCACCGAATTTCAAAAACAAAACTTATTTTATTGTTTTGAAGATCAAAACAGGTAAGATTATGAAATTTTTAAATACGGATTCGTCCGGAGTCAACTAAATCGCGGGATTCACGATGTTTTCCCTCACCGTTAGAGCCTCATCCTCCTCATCATCTATCATTATCATCTACCTCATCATGTTTTTGTTGTTATTTGCATCTTAGTTAATTTTCCTAAATTTTAACACCCTTCCTTTCACCTTCCTCAACTTCTTGTCCATCCAAAGGTTGCCTGGAAGAGGTCGCTTTGAGCAATAAGGCCGCCCTTTGTAACATTTAGACTTAAGCTTTATTTTTATTTATTGTTATTTGAAAATGGTGTTTACAATAAAGAATTTATCTATCTATCTTAAAGTGTATTTACCGTTATTTTTTTAAGAAAATTCGGTATTAGGCCGGAATTAGAACCCGGAATGAAAGTCTAGGTATTTAGTACCACTAGGCCAACTACAAGCTTCAATAGGTACTTATATTACCTACCAAAGATAACAAACGATAATATGTAAATAATACATTGTTTAAAAATACTTCTTTATCAACAAAGTAATGTGATAATAACGATTCTGTAATTATTTCAGTTCACATTAATACTTGACGTTGCAAGGACAGAAATTTTTAAAATATTATTTTTATAAAGTATTTAACCAAAAAATTATGAACGACTTAATAAATAAAGTCATAGTTGTGACCGGAGGTGCATTAGGAATCGGTTACCAAATTGCTGATAAGTACTTAGAAAACAGAGTACAAACAGTTTTTGTTTTGGATATCAATGTAGAAGAAGGGAATAAAGCTGTCAAGACTTTAAACGCTAAGTATGGTGACGGAAAGTCAATATTCATAAAGTGTGATGTAACAAAAGATTTAGAAGAAGTGTCGCAGAAAATATTTAAAATTTGCAATCGAATCGATGTCCTTGTTAATAATGCTGGTACAGTAAACGAAAGCAATCCAAGGAAATTGTTGGAAATAAATATGATATCTGTAGTCGAATGGTCGGTGAAGTTTTATGAACACATGAGAAAAGATAAAGGTGGGAATGGAGGAACTATTATAAACATAGGGTCGATTTACTCTTTTATTGTCGACCCTCATACACCATTTTACAAGGCTTCTAAGTATGCAGTGATGGGTTTCACTAGAAGCTTCGGTCATGAAGAAAATTATCAAAAATGTGGGGTGAGAATGATTGTATTGTGTCCAGGTTTTACAACTACGGGTTTAATAAATGAATTGACGTGCTTGGATGAGGAGAAAACGCAAGACTTTTTGGCTTTTATGGGGAAGCAGGTATTTCAAGATTCAGAAGTAGTAGGAGAAGCAGCAGTTACCATTTTCAAAAAAGCTAATAGTGGATCAGCGTGGAAAATCATCGGAGGGAAACTAGATGAGATACCTGTCCAATCATACCAGCTCATGGAAAATCAATTTCATTGAAGTAATCTCTATTTTAAAAACTGTTCTTGTTTTTAAATGAACAAGGTAGCATTTTATGAAATAAAAAAAGTAATATTCCTACAAATCTTATCTAATTCTACTCTGAGAAATAATCTAAGTTTATAGTATAATTTCTGATGGCGAAGACCCTCGACAAACACCTCAAGAGGTTCTCGCTTGACGGTTGGATCACGGGTCAGATTCAGAAGGCAGTCCTCCTGGAAACGGCACGTAAAGAAAATTCCTCTCTCTGAGGCCCTAACCAGTCTGGGCCCTGCCTGCAGGGATTGCGGATCCACGCTGCGGATTTTTATTAATTTCTGCTTTTATTCAAAGTAAAAGGCTTTGAAAAATATTCAGGCTTAAAAGTAGAATTTTTATATTATTATGAGATTTTTATAATAGTGTTAATCTTTTGCTAAAAAAAATAAATTGATAACTAGGTAGAGCTATCTAATCTTAATATTTGAAAATATATGTGATAATGGATTTGTTTAACTTATGCCCAATCAGGTTTTTGCAATAGGTATTTATTTTTAAGCAATGGCAGATTCTTATACCTACAAACTACCAACCCAAACACAGTAGGTCTGTCTGTATGTAAATATTACAACATTTTAGCAAACTTAAAAAAGTAACAACAAAGTCGAATTAATTAATTTCAAATTACGCACCGTCAACTCTCTTTCAGTTCGGCATACAAAGTAATTAAAAAGCCCAGCATTCCAAGTACCCGTAATAGGGTAAAACAACACACAGCCCCACGTAACTTTGCGTATTTCCGTGTTAGTCCTCCAACGTAGTGTACGCTTACAGGTTTGCCTGAGGGACTTTGTTTGGATAAGGGAGAATTAGGTACGATGGTACCTCATGTATTGCTTGAGCTCAACCTATAATCTGAGCAAAAGGAATCAACTATTTTACAAAATAACAGGGATCATAGGTAGACCTCAGTATCTGATATGAATTTCAGCTTGCTAGGTCCACCCGTTCCTGACAAAATCGGTGGTGACAGATATACTGACAGATAGACAAGGAAGTGATCTTAGGGTTTATTTTTTACCTTTTGAGGTACAGAACCTTAAAAACACCGTACACCACCGGTGTCTACTCGATATCTGGCCGTATAACACAAGCCTTGTGCTTTAGCTTAGGACTAGATAGCACTGTGTGAAGTGTCAGATCACTATCATTACATCATCACTACATAGTATAAAACAAAGTCGCTTTCTCTGTCCCTATTTCCCTTTGTACGCTTAAATCTTTAAAACTACGCAACGGATTTTGATGCGGTTTTTTTAATAGATAGAGTGATTCAAGAGGAAGGTTTTTAGATATAATACATGCATAATAGTGCGAAGCCGGGGCGGGTCGCTAGTAATATTTATAAAAGAAAAACCATCAATCGGTTTATAACATTCGGTGCCGGGAGAATTTACTAAGATCAAAAAATAACAAAAAAATACCAATAAAAATAGGTCGTACACCTAAATAATCCAAGCAAAACCCGATAAAATTCAAGTATCATAAATATTATTTAGTGATATTTTTTCGTTTGAATAGAAGCATGATGCGCACCTTCGTCACAAAGGCGCTTTTAACACCTTATGGCAACAAAACTGTGTGTTCGAAGAATCCTTTGTGGCCTTAAAAAGGGAGAGCTTATAAATGGGTATGTTACGGCTGGACTGCCTAAATCACGTATAACTTGTTGTAAATAGAGAAATTTTATACATTTGTGATTTCTGAAATTACAGACGAACTAAGGTAGGTATACCTACTACTATATTGTAACTACTATACCTACTCATGTGATACGAAAATTTTACATTACTAACTAATAAACAATTGAAACTAATTTAAATAAAAGCCCATAATATAATGAAATTTTCTTAGAAAGACTGTAATTTATCACTATCACAGAGATTGTACATAAAGTAATTTCACTAGAAAAGGCTAGAAGGAAGAAATTCTATTTTTAAGCGATCCCTTCGCTCTTCAAAATTTAATTAAAGGTTCTAAACATTTTACATTGGTAATAATTACGCCGGGGGATAATTACAAATCTCCTTGTATCAATTAATTGGGATTACTTAGTTACAATGAATGCTTGAAGGGGTTGCCAACAGTTTAAGTTATAATATTTTTCAATTAAATGTTTGTTAGGGGAGGGATACACTAGTAGGTACTTCAATATTATAAAGTGAAGACTAATAAATTATGAAAACATAATAAGAAGCATAACTTGTACGTCTTCTGATTTATCTTCGTAACACATCATTGTAGTCATAAAAAATTTGATAAAGAGACTTGATTAATGCGAAGTATAATTATAATTATCTATTCTGTAGTTATTTTTAGACTAATTTCCCTTGCCGCGTCTGTCTGTGTCATTGCCATAAACTGAAAAATAACTGATTGGATTTTCATACAGTTTTTACCAATAGATGTTGTATTTCATAAGAAAGGTTTATGATGAGTTTAATTCATCAAAGTTTTTTGTAAATTGGTTAAAATGTGACGGTGATTGTTGAAGATGTCGGACAAAAAATTTCTAGCGGGGCCGCATAAACTCAAAAACGAATGAACGGATTTTCGTTTGCTACCCGTGCGAAGTCGAGCTGGGTCACTATTATATGTAAGTATATAAATATATAAAACCGTAAGCTACCATATCACATGGCAAGTCAAGTTCGAAGCACCATTTCATTAGAAGCCGATATCACGCATGAGTAGTCTTGCCCTTAGGGTAAACTGAAAGCGTTTTGGGAAGCCTCGACCAGGGGCAAACACTTCATCTTCCATTCATAGTCTTTGGACGTAGCACCAAGGAGATAAATTGAGATAGAAGAGCCACTTGGGTACAGTCTGAGAGGGTTACTTGAGTGTTAGGACCGTTTCCTGTAAAATCTTTACTAACTTTTTTACGTTTACGTAGTTTGTTTGGTACAATGTTATTCCAAATACCCAATAATAAATAAATATTGCAGGACATTCCACACATCGCCATCTAGCCCCAATTAAGTAACTTGACTGTTATTTGAATGTTATGTGTGCTAGACAACGGATATACTACTTATATACTATTCTTTTTTAAATATATACTTATGATACTTAGCAACAACCAGACCACAGACAAATAATATGAATAGTAACACTAGTAAATAGTATATTACTTACTAAAATTTAATAGAATTAATATTTATTCACTAGACGAAGATGGAAAGACGAACTTGACGCCTTTTCAAACAATTGGGTAGATATCGCTATTGACCGGGCTGTGTGGGGTGATGAAAAAGAGGCTTTGCAAAGCAGTAGGACAAAAACGGCCAGGTAATGATTATTAGTGTATTAAATAAAATACCTGACCAGCCTACCAATGACGACATAGTGGCAAAAAACATAATCGAGAGTCCTCCGATTCGGTAGTAAGATAGTTACTTTAGAAACCATAGATATGCAATCTTCAATAGATAAGTTAGTTTAATCTTTAACCACAAGAGTTACAAATCTCTAGAGATAGCTAGAGATAGTTGCACCTATCTATGAATTTAATCAATTTATCAAAAGGAGCACAATATGAAGACATTGAACGTAAAACACAATAGTTTTTAGTAGATACGAAAAACAACAGTGTCCAACCCAGCAAGAACGGTTCAGCTAATTGAATATTCATTTGTTTTGAAGTACGTTCCCGAGTGAACTATATAGAACTGTATATAATAGTGTACAATTCCAACTTTGAAGAATTAAGCTCTGTACCCACTCTAACGACTAGACTTGTGACAAAAGCAACGCGATCAGCATCAATCAACTGTTGTGTTTTGTTACTTGTCGAGTCTACGCCAGTTTATATAGTACAGCTTTAGGGTATAGCTACATATGTATTTATGGAAAACTATTCAGTACCTCTCCATTAAGCACGATCTTATTGGGTCTAGTACTTTAACAGATTACTTCATGGCCCTCACAAATTCATTAATCGTGATAATCCAAAACGGTCCGAACCTGTCGGCCGCGAAGATAAACGTTGGCTACATTAAACTTAATCCCTCCACGGCTTATACAGTTTAAGTTTCCTTTCGATTGGATTAGTTCGGACATCCATTAGTAACAGCCTAGAAAAACCAAAACTTAATAGGTTTCGTGATACAGAACTACGAGACATGTAATCGGAAATTGAAAATCTTTCAACAAAACGGAACAATCGCAATAAAGGTCTGAACAAATAGGCACGACTAGTGGAAATTGCGCAGCCTACATGGCTCGGCTTTGGCGTATGTTCCGCGCCTTACGTATATTATGCTTCAGGCTTTTACTTTATCGAGTAAAAACATATTCCAGTATTACCACGAAACGTGTAAGAGTACTACTTAACAAAAGTTCGGAACTTCAATCACCATCTGCCTTCAATTGGGAGAACTGCCAAAACTAACAGATAAAGTTGGGAGGAATCCGATACCAACTTTGTTGAAAGAGGCCAGCCTCATAGTAACACGTACCTACTAGTAAATTTAAACGTTAAATACTTGTAATAATATGTATTTCAGTCTAGCATATTTTAATAACCACATTTTCAAGAAAAGTATCGTATTACTTCCATTAAAAAACAATGCAAGATTTGTACGTATTCACGCGCGTCTAACACAGTATCATTTTACTCAAAACTGAGCAAAATATATCTTAAATATAGCTATTATAAAATTAACGTGATTTTATTGTAAATTATTTCGTGACTGACCCAGTTAGTGGAAATCACTCATGGCAATTGGAAATGTTCACATACAAGGAAATAGGGGACGATTTCAAATTACTCGAATAGCAGAGTGTACCGTAAAGTTCTATTATACTAACTCGGGAAGAACAAAGAACTTTCGCCAAGTTTCGTCAATCACAACGAACATATATGTAATGTACAGTATGCGCCATAAGTCCACTATCAGTTTGCTACAATAATACTATAAACAAGTAATTGTACTTACGACCTTCTTCTAATAGATGTTACACACAAACATAAATACTTGAATTAAAAGTACTCAGTGTATTATTAATTCAAAATGTTAGCTGTGTCTTTAGTTGGCCGAGTGGTATATGCCGCCACCCGCTACACCTTCCGATGTGGGTTCGATCCACAGGTTAAGTTGTTATAATGTTTAAATAGTGTTGCACAGGATTTTAAACGTTACGGTGGGCAGAGACTTTTAAACATTGATTGTACCTATATGAACGAACATTTTTAGGGTAAAATGTCAACGCGGTTGTTAGTCAATATACTTATGTCGACGTTTACTTATGTGATAAGTTATACATAGTATATAAACTGTCTTATATTCGTTTATGGATGACAGCAGCGCTCCGCGGTTTGACCCACGTAACTCTCAATCCCGTGGGAATATCGTGATTAAAGTAGCCTATGTTACTCCCAATAAATAACTGTATCTTTATACTAAGTTTTATCAAAATCGGTCCGGCAGTTTCGAAGCCTATTAATTAAAACAAATAAAACAAAATTACCTCTTTATAATATTAGTGTAGATGTAGGTCATTGTAGGTATATAATTAATTAGAATACTTTGTTTAGTTTAAAGTCCCTAATCCTTCATCCAATATTGAAATTCAAAATTAATAATTAAATAGACACTTTTAGATTTAATACAAGTATATAGGGAATCGAATCTATGTAAACATGATAAACAAGAAAAAATACTTACACAGCATTAATTAAATTATTCGCCTTGTATGTGTAATCCTTTGAAATATTCTGTAACAAAGATAATTCTTCATTAGTGAAAATATCAGTAAATAATATCAGAAGCTAAAGAGGTAAATGTACCTACTCAGTTGTAAGAATGTACTACAATAATTGAACAAGAAACTCACAACTTGGCAACTACGCTTAACAATAAAAATGGTATCTATTGATCCTACAAACATAATAGATAAGTACCTACATAATATCCCTTTGTACCTTATACGCAATATTCATCATATTCATATAAATTTAGGCATTGTGCTAACCCATATAAAAGGTAACAAAGCAATTTACGCAGTAATAACTCTGTACCGTGGGGATTACATCGGTCAAAGCCGACCACCGAGCTTGTAAATAACAGTTTCCATCAAAGAGAACAATATCAGGTTGATTATTCATTAAGAAATATATCCATTTCAATAGAAACAGTAGGTAAACTCTACAATTATGTATTGAGTAAGTAATAAAAAATGGTCACATCCCGCGCTTTCTGATAGTAAGACGCTGATGCACGCGTCCTGCTTAATAATTGTTTCACTGATCCTATGTTGACAACAGTTGTGGAAATTTTACAACAGAATGGTTGCATTTTAAACTTATTTACCACAGTGGAGTCTAATTAATCAGCAATGGAGCCAAGACAATGCCAACCATTGATTCACAATCAAACTGAACTGGAATGAAGCAGAGCCTCGAGACGTAATTTCGGATACAGTCGCATCAATAATCCAACGCTGAGGTATTCCCGACACTTCTACTCGAAATGAGATTTCTCAAACACTACGCCTAATACCAAATTGTATACAGATAAAATTGGGTTCACTCAGACTAAATTGTAAATGGGAAATTGAATTTAATTCCATTACTTGGGTAACTGCTTTGATGAAAGTGCCGACACCGAGGACCTCAAATTTCTCAAGGTACGTGGATCAGATAGATAACAGAATATAATACGACCACGTATCGCTCTCATACATTATGATAGATTAAGCTCTCATGACGTCAATGTATTCAGTGAATAGCAAAATTAGTAAGTGCTAAAAGCACTTTTCGTAATTTCTTTAATGGAGTTTGACTCGAAAATTAAGAATCTTTACGTTTATGTTGATAAAGAATGCTAAAATTCGAGAAATAAAATTAAAGTCGAAATAAAAATAAAATAAAAGGAAGTATGGTAAAGAGGGAGGTATCTCAAACTTTTATACACCACCTTGGCAGAAGTACGCAAATACAACTGTAAAAACAAATACATACATTATTTATGTTAGGCTAGCAGTTTTGTTGTTGACGTGACGTTAACAAAGCTAATTTACTTTAGAGTTTTTGTTCAAGTTCCGCCCAACAGTTAATTCAAAACAGATTTAATTCAGCCCAACATAACAGATGTTTTCTCTGCCTACTTACGCAACCGAAAAGTCTAAGTTAGATTTCATGAGCGAATTTCACTGTCGTTTTTAATAAAAGACCTCTTGAACTTTTGTTTTGTTTTCTTGTTTGTGTTGAACTTTAATCGAAAAGTTCCTAATTGATATCTCCCTCCTTGTTCGATAGTTACCTGTCCTAGCATCGTTACCTTGGCAACAACAAGTTGTGCAATTTATCTTGTAAACTCTACCTTAGAATTGTAAAATGAGTGGCGGGCTAGCAAGAAGTTAGCTCTCAGGCAATAAAGGACATACTTAGATGGCTTATATGGTGTATCATTCAGTATTGATAATTTGAATCTTTCAATTCCAGAACTTAAGCTCTCCTAGTAATTATTTTCCCGGGTCTTAATCGCTCAACGCTCGCCGCTGCTCCAGTCTCCTCGCGACCATGACTATTGTAACATAGTCGAAACGTCGAGGTAAGAGAAATAAAAAACAAAAAATACGCGATTAAGACCCGGGAAAATAATTACTATGAATACAAATCGTGTGAGTTTAAAAAGTTTTTTTAAGCTCTCCTATTTAGCAGGACAAAGCTACTTCATTTAAATTTCAAAATGGCAATCAAACTTCTAGAAAGTTGAAATAATGGAGCGTTAAAACTTTGAAGCAGAAATAAAATTACACTTTATCTACATAGTTATATATGCTGGTACCATTTATCTCTGCGAAACACTGTTCAGACTACTTTTCATATGCCAACAGACACATAATGTTAACTGCAAATATTTTCCGGACCAACCGCATCTACCCTTAGCTACCCTTTGCACTAACATAACTGTTCCAGTACGTACGTGGAACATTTATATTGGTGCAAAGGGTAGACCACTAACCAACAAGTTGGGGTAGGTACTCGGCTCTCGTCTGTCGAAATGTTTTATTCGAAATTTGACGATTGAACGATTGAAATTCACTGTGTAATGCAAATTTTCGATTTGATTACGCACAGCACACAGTGAGTGACAGGGCAAATAGTGAGCCGAATCCTGGTCGATATTTCCATTGTCTATTTGAAGGGATGATGGTATGGAATTTTAGAATGACAACAGCAATATAGGATTTTATACAACCATGGTTTTTTTTTCACAATTTAAGTTATTTATAACGGGATATTTACCATGTTCTTTCGTTTTTATTTTGTGAAGTAGATCCTAATAGGTGGGATGGTAATTGTCATGTTTTAAATAACTCAAATAGTGACTGAACCAATGTTTTACAATTTAAAATGCTTTAATCCTTTGTTAAGCAATACAGTAAACTGCCTTCAAAGCATATATCATATTTTAGTGGGCTAATTTAACGTTAGGATGTTGCCTGTGCCAAGCTCTACGTACCGGTTAACTTTGTAAGCTGATATATTATTATACTTAGATTAATATTCATTAAGTTGCTTTGATACTAATATCGTTGTATAGCTTTGAAACACAACATCAATGTTTATATATAGTATAGATTCTGATTTAGGTAAGCAAGTGTATTCTTCATTAGGTACATAGTATAAAACAAAGTCACATTCCGCTGTCTGTCCCTATGTATGCTTAGATCTATAAAACTACGCCACAGATTTTGATGCGGCTTTTTATAATAGATAGAGTGATCCAAGAGGAAGGTTTATATGTATAATACATGCATAACATAGCCGTGCGAAGCTGGAGAGCGGGTCGCTAGTATTACATACATCAAAGAATCTTTTTTTGTTTTCGTTTTAACTTGAGTACTTAGTATTTCAAGGACTCTATCTGAGCCTCTTAGTGTCTTAGTATATAATATAATACAAACATCCTGGGGTTCGGTTAAATCCCTAAGTTGAAATACATCAAAGGAAGTGGAACCTTCCACGTATTATTATTGAGTGTAGGCAACAGTTTAACCCACGCTACACCTTGTCGCTTAACAGACGAGTAAGTAATCAAACGTCAAAGAGCCCACCGAGGCGTTAGTATAAATATTTAAAGAGGTTGCTTAGATACAAAATACTTAGGTTGATATAATGAACGGCGTGCCTGACTTTATATCAGCTCCTTAAATTTAATAGTGCTATCAAAAGCAAACGTGCAAAACAGTGTATAGCTAAGTAGTACCAATCAATAAAACACTCAAGTCATATAGATTATTCGAGATATCTGTTGATATTATCAAAATATTTGTAGTAAAATCGTCTTTAGTTTTCTTTAGGCATTTCCTTCTGTGCTAAAATAATTTTAATGATATTTTAGTTGTCTTGTTTAGTCAATTTGTGATATTTGTGAGTCTTAAGTATCTCAAGCAAAGAATTATCAAATTATTATCGTGGATATCTTTCAAGAATCATTTCTTAATATGATATCCAAATATTAATATCACACAAAAATAATTTCTTAAAAATAGCCTCATTTGACTGCCCAAAGTTAAAAGAGCTAATGCCAAAATCGTTTTAGGCAGAGATATAAATCTTGAAAACCTCATCGCGTTCTGGAATTTTCTATTAAATACGTTTTATGGATTCTGCTCTTGTACGCACATTATCATTAAACTGTCAGTGCCAGGAAATTAGTTCTTATTTATATATCTACTTATTTTGATTTGATGAAGTAATTTTGTTGTATAATGCATATAGGGACTTAATTATTTACTTCATCATATCAGTCACAGGACGTCCACTGCTGAACATAGGCCTCACTCAAAAATTATTAAGGTACAGTCGGCTGCATAATTGCAGCCCTCGGTAGAGTTCGAAGATTACTATTGTTGAAATGTTTGGATTCTAATAATTTTTGTTGATAAATCAGGTAAAATTGATAAATTAGAAGACTTTAAACTTTACCTAAAGCAGGTGTCTAGAATCTTGCTCGTGTTAAAAACATTCTTATAACACCTGTTTTGGAGCTCTACAATGGGTCTGCAATTATTCAGCCGACTGTACCTACTTTGGTAAATAACGTGATAAGTTGCTGTTGTAAAGATTTTCTGAAAATACATTATTTTTAAAAACATCTCACTTCTTAATATTTTTTAAAAGCAAGGAAACAGCTTTAGAAAACTAATTGATTTTATTCTTTGTTAAAAAAATAAAGAGTTTTGGACTTCATGCAAGCAAAAAATGAAGTAAACACCAGCTAGTACCTAGGTATTATGGTTTAAAATTGAAAAATTCTTGACTCTAAGGCTTATTTCGCGTAACAAAAGAGTTTATTTACTTAAGGAAGTACTTCACCGTAATTAGATATGAACGACTCACCATTTTTTTGCTGAAATAAAGGCAAGTGGAAATATTATGAGCCAAGACAGCTTTTCAAATAGAACTAATTGAAAAAGATATTGCAGTTGACGTCAAGATTTTAGCAGCCCACCGAGATAATGGTCTATCTCAGAAAATTACGTACCTATAAATCGACATAGACAAGACAAGGTAGGTACCTACTTATTACTTCTCCCGACTAAAGATTTGTTTGGAATCTTGATAATATTTTATTTCATCGTGAAGAAACTTGGAAGATTATGAGAGAGGGTCGTGCCTCGTGGAACGTGATCTTTTGAAATTTTCCACGATGCAGTGGAAAAACGAATTCCCAAAATAAATAAGAACGCTCTTTGCTGGTATGTTCAGATAAATTTAATTAGACGCCCTCAGGCACATTATGAAGGATAAATATCCGAAGCAAGAAAAAGCAAGAAATAAAACCGAGGGTAAATTTGTAGGTATAAAGCCCACTGCCGTTACAGTGGTATTTTGTTTTTGTTTACATAGTAAAATAAACACCCTACCTGCGGATGGTAGGTACTTTAAGTTGCGGTAGTAACTACTTACCTATTTGGTCAAATTGAATTAAATACAAGTTTTGTTTCAGAAACTGGAGCTCTTTTTATTGTATTTACCTCTTAATTGATTGGTTTTATCAGACAAAGAAAAATATCAATTACACGAAACAATTAAAATCGATGGGTTTCACGAGTCATTGGGGAGAGTAATTAACCCAAATATATTTTGTTTGTGTACGATTTTAGGCTAGCCAACGGCGAAAATATTAGCCCCACGGGAAATAATGCTAAGACTATTAAAGAAGATGATAAAATTGGGGTGGTGTGTAAATATAAGATCACGGACTTTTTCGAGGGTCAAGTATTACGTGGTATTACTAAAGATTTTGAATCAAAAATTAAAAACAAAACTAATGTTTATTCATAAATCAGAAGGAAAAATAATTGGATAAAGTAAAGACATATAGACGTATAAAGTAAAGACATAGACTTCGTAAAAGACGAATGGGACAATACACTTTGCAATTATACTCTACAGTCGGGGCATAATTGGAGCTGAATTTAATCAAAATTGAACATACAAGAAAAGTCCATTTTCGACCACAAGTTAGAAAGAATAATAGTTTGTTTAGTTAGGCGGGTTTATAATCAAAGTAAAAATTAAAATGTAGAGACACAGTAACAGTTAGAATTTACATTACGCAGAGTTTCCAAGTGTGGGGTAATTTAACCCATCGAGTAGTAACAAAGTAATCGACCGGCTTGCCCCGCCCCGTGTCTATTGACCCGCGAAATGAAAAGCGACTAATCCCTTCCACAGACTTACAAGGTGATAGGCTGTTTAATTCCTACGGCTAAACTTTGCACTCGCTTTAACCTCTCCCAAATTCATTCCGGATTAATTCGAGGCTTTAAACAAAGCGTATCTCAGGCTTATTAACATAATTAAGGCCACACACAAGTTCACTTTCAAACGACCTGCGAATATCCTTAGACACTACATCTGTAGATAAATTAGTTTACACTCAAACTATACTGAAATTGTAACATATTGTTATGTTGTAAGAATGCTCATACTCTTAAAAATCTAGATTAAAAATATTGTTGTAAGCATGTTAACATGTTCGTACATAATGTAGTTACGTTGAGATGCAAGTGAGTGCCTAGGGCTAAGTGCTGCGGTGTTAACCCTTTACGCGAACAAAGGGCTGCAATAAACACGGGACTCGTGGAACCCCGCACTTCACCCGGGCGTAAACCTATTTTACGTAAAAGTTAATTTCACCTCTAAATTGTTTTCTTTGCAACCAAATTTTTAATTATGTAGTCTACCGCCTCTCCGCAAAATAAATTGCATTCTGTGAACTCAAAAAACTGTTTGTTTGTGCAACACGTGCAAACTTTTTCCTTTTGAAATTCCATCTGCAAATACATTCACCAATTTACACGTAAAAGCAAATTGTCTATAAAAACATGTATGCAAAACAATAATATTGGAAGTTCACTCGGTGTGATCCAGTATCGTGTTTTGGTACGTGACAGTCATGAATATCAATTAGGCTACCATATTCTCCCAAAACGAGTGGTAGGTATATATATATCCCTTCCCAATAAACGTTTAGGACGTTTTCCATTCCTTACATAAACAATAACACAATAAAACAGTAATAAAGCTTCGCTGTCTTCCTTTTTCACAAATTAAGAAATACAAAGTCCATTGTCCGTGGTCGAGAGAAAATATAAAATGGATAAACTGTAGGGGAGGAGCTAAAAGGGACATAGATGTAAAACCTCTTGCGACGGTGTCGGGGTTAAATCTAATTTTTCCCCCACTAATGCCCGCCTGCCCCTCCTTGCTCAAGGTTGAGTGAGCGCGAAAATTGTAACTTTGCAGTGCTTGCAGAGTAATTCCGTATGTGAAGGTAAAATAAAAATACTCGTGCTAGAAGATGTTTCATATTCAAACGTACGGACAGGCTTCAGTTTCATTATTGTTCGAAAACAACATTCATAATTCTAAACTTGCTCAAATAATGCGCACACTATTTGTACTCAGATATCTAAAGTAAAACATATTTAAAGCTTTGAACTTTCCAGACAAAAGTAACTTTGTATCTAACAACATCTTAATCACGATTGAACAACTACAACATTATACAAGTTAGTATATTTTGTTTGGATAACTTTCTTTAAAGTATTGGAAGTAACAAGCACGTAGACAGAACTTTTATTATTTTCATTTTAAAATCAATATTTACCAAGTCTTTCGTAGTTACTCGTATTAGATAAGTCCAATTCATTGTAAATGTGGCCAAACATTTCTGTGATCATATAAAATTCGAGTTCAAAGACTCGCAAGATTGCAAAGATTATTTATGTAGTGAACGAAAATTTTCTCAATAACTAAAAAAATATATACCTAGTTGGTTTAATTTTTATTTTCAAGTAGTAATCGTATTGTTTATTATAAATAACATTTAAACCTACGTCTATAAATTTAACGTAGATTGTGTGAAAAGCATTTTTTTTTTTATCCTTTTATTCTTTGAATAAATTATTCTAAATTAGCTCTGTATAATCTAACTAACTCTTGTATTTTTAGGTGCAAAGATTTAAAACAACCTCATAATTTTTGACGTTAAAATAAAAGTTTCTCCTAAAGCGTAAAAAACCCATGTAAAAATACCCTATCTGAAAACTCACATAGATTGGAGGTCAATACTTTTATATAGCCAGTACTAAAGGTAATTTAGCACAGCGGTTAGGAAGGTTACATGAGATAAAAATGTAATGTCTTCCTCAAAAAGGGCAGATAGTAATGTTTACAACGATCGCCCGCTATTGTACACTTCCCTAATAATTACGGTTTCGACCGTCCCTAGGTGAAATATTAACTGTGATTTTATGAACTGTCTTCTAACTGCTATTCAACCTTTTTTAGTTTTTTTTATATGTATATTATTATTTTAAGCAAGCCATTTTGGTACGACCCTGTTGGCACAATGGTCACCATGCCGGGCTGCTAAACACAGGGTTGGTTCGATTCCCCCCCTCAGACAAGTATTTATGCTTAGACATTTGTCTGTGGTCTGGTTGTTTCCATGTACTAAAAGAAAGTAGTATATATTTACTAAAGAAAAGTAAGTATATAAGAGTATATCCGTTGTCTAGCACCCATAACACAAGTCTAGTTACTTAGCTTGGGGCTAGATGGCGATGTGTGGAATGTCTTGCAATAAGTATTTAGTATTTTGGTGAGATTTTATTTATATCTGTGAATCCTTTGTCAACGTTTCTACAAAAATAGAACTAGTAGTTGAGTTTTTGCTATGAGGGTAACACATAGCTTTGAGATCAAGAAACACAGGGTTAACACAGGGTCAGGGGTAACTCTTCACAAGGTTAGACTTACCTTAGTAATAATAATGTGTATCTTTTTTTGTTTGTCTCTTGTGTACTGAATATCACTATCACTACAACATAGTATAAAATAAAGTCACTTTTCGCCGTCCCTATGTCCCTATTTCCCTATGTCCCTTTGTATGCTTAGATCTTTAAAACTACGCAACGGATTTTGATGCGGTTTTTTTAAATAGATAGAGTGATTCAAGAGGAAGGTTTATATGTATAATACATGCATAATAAAACCGTGTGAAGCTGGGGCGGGTCGCTAGTATTTAATAAATAAACACGTTTACTTTAACAAGATAAGAGAATTTAATTTTTAGCAAAAACTTGTACAACACATTAGTATAAATAGTCATTACATTTATGACAAACATTTTATGTGCCCATGGAAAATACGGTTTTATGTGGTTTATTTCCATATAGAAACCCATTTCAGGGAGGCTTTCGTGGTGGATTATGGCCGGCCTCCATTGATGAAAGGCTCTCTTCAACGCTGCGGCTAAAGATACTTTTATTTTATTTTCGTAAGCCTTTATCAGATTAAATATCCGCCTACCCAATATTTAAACAATGCAGACGGAATTGGATAATTTCCTAAAAATCTAGAAATTAAAGTAAGTAACTATTACCTGTATTATTTATTTATGTATGTATTTATTTGTATGTATCTATGTTATAAATAAATATTGGTATGTATTAGTTATGAGTATATTTTGATATTTTGAAGTAATCATTATGTAAGTACCTACTTTGTACTACTTATCACTTATTATAAGATTCTGTTTGGTATCTTGCTTGTGTAAATTCACAACCTACCACTAAAGCTAAATCAGTTCTTTTCCATCCAAAGGTTGCCTGGAAGAAATCGCTTTCAGCGATAAGGCCGCCCATTTGTGCAACTTATACTTTCTAGCTATTACTTTACTTTGTGTATATCATGTTCTGTTTACTCTTGTGTTGTACAAATAAAGTTATCTATCTATCTATTTCTGTGACTTTCAAAATCACAAATTGTGCATCAATTGCGCCTCTAAAAAGTGCGCCTCTAAAAAGGTTAATTCAAATTGAACAGCGCATTCCGACGTTTGTAAAATTAGTAAATAATTTACCGTTAGGTATTTGAAATAGGTCGGAATATAGGAATTGGTGAGTACAATGTGGCAACGAATAGAGACAGTATTTCGATTATTGTTTCACGTCACGTACGGAGTGCAACCATGTGGATATATTGATTTTGAAGCCAACTGGTCAATTAAACATCTTTGTGTCTGAAATTTTGGATAAATCGTAACGTGGATTTATCTGGCTTAATGTAGATATTTTTTTATGTTTAAACTCGAAGCGTAAATTATGTAAACTACAGTCAAAATTAACTGAACAGCGACTGAACTGATTTTTACTTTAAACAAAGAAAAGGATAAATAAAAAAAAAACTTTTGGCCACGTTGTTATAATAATCTCTGTATAATATAGAATAAGTCCCTGGTTAATATTGAATTGATTTTGTGATTTTTTGGTCTAAAAGAATCAGTCAAAGTGATAAAGCCAGTATAGGATCTGACGATGATGATGGTTCTAAGCACCCGTCTATTCAACAAGATAGATGTGTTTTATTTTAAAGTATTTTAATTTTATCCCTAAAATTTATTAAGATTATGCAAATATTGATGCAAAGTTAAGTTAAATTAATATGTATAAACCTTATCCCTGCATCAAAAGAATATATTTGCCTGTTAAGTTATTTTCAAAAAGCCGATATTGTTAGTTTAATAAAGTAGGGGTTGCGGCTTAAAAGGCCAGTGAGAATTAGAAACCTTTTGCCAATGAAACTTTACGTAAAGGAATATTTAACCAGATATGTATATAAAATACTTTCATATGAAAATTGGTTATCCCTAACAAAATAAATCAAAGTTTGTTTGAGTGTTTGGGAACATTGTAAGATTTTAATATCGCTTGAGGGCTGGATAACAAAGCTTAAGTTCCAATTAAATTCTGTTGTAAACTGCAAACATTCAATCCCGTTGCTTCGTGGCCTGTACAAAGTAAGATACAACTCTTGAAACCCTTATTTAAGTTGCTGTTATACACACAAACAAATAAAATTGGTTTCGTAGCCTTTAGGTATTCAATCACTAAGAGAACTTATATCTAACAACAGTAATTCATTAACATTTCAGTAGTGTGCGAAATCTACAAGCCAGGAATAGAAAAACCATAAAGTTTGGTTTGATTAAGAATTATTTACTGAAGCGTACCTAACAAATATCAGTTAGGAGCAATATCATCTGTTCTTATTACCATTATTATCAGTCCAACAAAGATCCTCGTCCGTCCTATCCGAGATTCAAAGAAAAGCTTTGTAACAGACAATTAAATGCAGCATCGAAGAATTAATTCCTTTCGAGAAACTCAAATGTTCGAGCAATACTTAAATTTTTTTTAATATCATTTAATAATAAACTAAAATAATACTTCTTAATGACATTATTGGTACGTACTTTCCACTTTAAAATATTGTAGTAAGTACCTACTTATTTTTGAAAAGTTTTTTCAAAAGGTGTTTCAAAAGTTAGTTTAATTATTTTAATAGCGGGAGACAATATTTTAATCTACTTAAACAAGACGGCATTTAGAGAATATTTTTTTGAGAAGAAATGATTGACAATACTGTTAACCCTACTTTGAAATGCATAATTACAAGGTATTTCAATGAATTCCTCATCACAAAACTGATCCTTAATCTCTGTCATTTTGTGAGCTTCTTCAGACGGCGCTGTAATTATCATCATTGATATTAGAGACTCCACCAAACCGAAAACGGAATACAACTCAAGATGCTTTCGAAATATTTCCTTTGGATAAATGTCTTCAACGCTCAAATAACATTCCCGAAGTACCGCTGTCAACGTTGCGTAATAAATATCCATTATGCTGTCGTAGTGATCTAGTAGAAAGTTTTTTTCCGTAGAAGACATATAGAGAAAATATGCTATATCTGTTACCGGCGATGCGTAGCGGGAGAGCTGGTAGTCGATTAGAACAACTTCTACAGGTTTATGTCCCTGAAACCAATAAAACACGGTCAGTCCTTTCCAACCCTCTTCAACGTTAAATTTCAAAGTTTCTAAATAGAGCTACAACAATCCAAAATTTACCTTGATTTTATATAAAATATTATTGTTCCAGCAATCTCCATGACAAATAGCGCTGTATTCTGGAGTTGGCAGTGTGCTTTTGTAAAGAATCGATAAAATGTGCGGTGCGATTTCTTTTAGCTTTAGTTTGGTGATGGGATCCGATACGGCATCTACAGAAGCATCGTAACAACGTCTCATTGACCCATACCCTCGATTGGGATCAGAGTGAAGGACGTCTTTATCGTAGATTTCTTTTATCTGCTCAAATTCTTCAGATGCATACTTTTGAAAGGCGAATGATAAAGCGTGCATTTTTGCTAAGTGTTTTATCACTATCGTAACGTAATTCAAATCCATAACATCGAACCTGCTCGGATTTGTATACCCATATCTCAAGAGACTCGGTCCTACGATGGTTTCTTTACCGTATTCGTCGCTTGAAAATATGCAGTTAGGGAATTTCATTCGAAGTCCCTCAACGACTCTAAAATGGTTTTGAATTGCAAGAAATTTCGGAACGATTTTCGTATAGAATGTGACTTCACGTACGTATGCTTCTCTCAGCCCTGAATATTTATAGCTATCTGAATGCCATTTAATAAAAACATTTAGTTTAACTTTTTGTCCGTCTCTATAACCATCTATTTTCACGTCAAATAGTCCGTTATAGAAAAAATCTATGTCTTCACTGCCTAAACGTACAGTGTATTCGACATTAGTTAAGTTTAAGATTTCACAAGTTTTTATAATAATGTCACGCAGTATTGGTTGGCACTTTGAGATCTTTCTTAGTGGCATTTTAACACGTTGTATTTCAACAGAATGATAACGTTTACTGACTGTTGGTGATACGGCGTATAATTCTGTATTGATAATGCGTAAAATCTTATATCGATGATGTATTTTATCTTTTCTCGTCAAATAAAAAATATTCTTGAGTGTTCAACTGATTCTATTATTGTAGGCGTGAAGTAGGTAACCTAATATAACTATGTACTTACAAATAAGTATGTTGATGTTTTTAGGGTTCCGTACCCAAAGAGCGAAAACGGGACGGGAAAAGACTTCACTGTCTGTTCGTCTGTCTCTTACCAGGCTGTATCTCATGAACCGTGATAGTTAAAATTTTCACAGATTATGTATTTCTGTTGCTGCTAAAACAACAAATACTAATATCAGAAAAAAGTTAGTAGGGTTCCCTTGCAACATGGTAGGAACCCTTTGTGCGCGACTCCGACTCGCACTTGGCCGGTTTTTTTTAATCAAATTATAACATGTACCTACCAATATCATCCATAAAAAATCATAAACAACATTAACAGAAAGGTTTTTCCTATCAATTTATCAAGTTATACTCAAGCAGACGCTTCGAACGTTATCAGTGCGGAACAGTCTACGAATAGACGTACGAGATAAACTAGTACTCCCGTTCACAATACCTTTTGTAAAGTCACTCAATGGCTGTCCTGGCGCAGTAAAGTAGATAACATGACGATATGTATGTACATTTATGGAAACAAGTGTTTCAATAATTGACCAAAGTGTCACGTGACGTGAGTGTTTCACGTTGACATCACTATCACTATCATCATCACTACATATATAAAATAAAGTCACTTTTCGCCGTCCCTATGTCCCTATGTCCTTTTGTATGCTTAGATCTTTAAAACTACGCAACGGATTAAGATGCGGTTTTTTTTTAATAGATAGAGTGATTCAAGAGGAAGGTTTATATGCATATTTGTATAATACATGCATAATATAGCCGTGCGAAGTATATTCGCTAGTATTGTAACTAGGTACCTAACATTTCAAAAAGTTGACTACTTCTGATGCTAGTGCAGTTACTTTGCTAACTTTAAGATCTTTCTTACGATAATTCCTTTTAAGTTCTGCTTTATTTAAAGCAACTTAATCATAGTGTAGGTGTATTTATTTACCGTGTTATTTTATAGTTATATATATTTTTTGACGTGAATACGTCTAATAAATTGGTGGAACACCTGCATTCACAAAAAAGTGTCTGACGAAATATTGTGCGACGTCATGCGTCATGGTAACATGACCATGACGCGTCCATTCCTATTAGGAAACAGAGTATTTAATAATAATATCGCTTATCTGGGCTTGTGTTATGGTGAAGAGTGACGAATAGAAGAATTACTTATCTATAGGAAAAAAAAAGAAAAATATATAGAGGAATATTATATTTTTTTTAAATAATTCTTAGTTTTCTTATAACGTTATCACGTAAAATTATAGACCGTAAACCGAATTTACAGACAACCATTTATTATTAACACTTTTCTCATCACAGTACCTACTCTTTCATACATGCACACACATAGCTGCTACTGGTTGTGCATTGTCGTATTGTCCATTATCACTGCCTGACCACTGGCTCTTGGAATATGAACGCTATTCAAACGAGCTGCTATCATTTTAAATGAACACAAATTGGATCTGCAATTGTGTCTATAATAGCACGGGCAAATGTGACAAATAGAATAGATTGCCCTCTGTTGAGTGTATTATCAGTGTTTTCACCTAGCTGTCTAAGTCGAAAAGATAAATTATAACGATCAAAATACACACCTACTACCGAACGTATCGGCGCAATTGGTTGTTTTTATTCTCTTCTTTAGTCTTCATTATTATAGGTGTAGTGAAAATCAAGCGTAGCAAGCCATTTGCGGAGACATTTAAATGGTATTTAGTTTTAGGTTTAGATTTATAATCTAGTAAAGTGTAACTGTTTGTCTTTCTTAATAAATAAAATAAAAAATAAAAATACTTAAGCCATCAACGTGTGTATTGATATTAAATGTGGTGATCCAAGACAATATATTTGCTAAACAGTTTTTGAAATGCAAGGTGACGAATCTTACGTTATCCATTCAGTGGTTTGAAAGATATCGAGGGAATAAAGAATATTTCATTTAAGCAAATATACAGAGATAGGCGCGAAAAACATAACTCTTGCCTTGCAGCGACGAGTAAAAAGAACCTAAAACGATCCTTTATGGATATCAGTATGAAAACATAGAACTCTCTAACATATATGTACTTACTTGCTAGAGCAGGGGTATGACTAATTGAGTATCCAAGTTAGTCTGGCAGTCGCTTTAACGACAGGTGAACTAGGTAGTTTTGGAAATTTTTCGTTAGCCAGACGTCATACCGCGGTCGAGTATTTGGAATATTTATCAGCACGCTCAAAGGACCAGTTTCTTTTTGCAAACCTGTTGTTCCCCGCTACTGGACAACTGCCTCCACCATTTCCTTCTGTGCGTACCGATCTCTAGCTGTTTCTGCCCATTCTGCGTCAAATGCATCTGAATTATTAGTATAAGTAATTCGTTTTAAATGTCTGGTAGAAAAATAATCTGATTTGTTCATGAATCTGTACCAATGTAACCTAGATGTTTTCTCTTTTATTTACTTGATAAATCTAAAATTCGTTGCATTTCTATTGATCTATTTAATACCATTTTCCTCTTGTTGAATGTTCATTTTTCACAAGTAAATAAAACACGTACAAAGTTCAAACAAAATAAAAATACGAAATCATAAATGGATAAACGGTTCGAGTGCAATTCGAAATATAATAATGCATCTAATATGTATTGAATGAGCAATTTAAAATTTGATTTCGACATGAGGGGAGCACTCGTCTAGACGTTCAGGAAATCGGTTTTCCGTAGACACCGTTTTGACGCCGGCTCTGACATCGGCTGTCAATCCACGTTCTTCTCGCTCGTGTTGCCTTCGTTGCAGCGAAGATAAATGAATAGAGTTTATTTATAGACTACCTAGTCTAACTTCTATATCTATATTTAGGTACTTAGCCCTTCCGTTGCGTCTGTCTACTGCGATAAATTAAAAAACTACTGGATTTTCAATTAATTAATGGACAGAATGATTAATGAGGAAGGTTTATGTGTATAATTAATTAACGTTTTGTGTATATTGGCTGAAATATGATGACGATTGTTGGAGATATAGGAAAAACAGCTTGCCGACTGAGAGCTTATTGAACGAATTTTCCTCTGCTACCTGTGCATAGCGGAGCGGGTCTCTGTAGTTTAATATTATAAAGCTAGTTTCTTTCTGTGTAGAACTACCAGGATTCGAAAAGTTATTGTTGAATTTGTTAGCCCAAATCTTGTGTACCTATTTTTATTTCGCTCCCGACCCCAGACTTACGCAAGTAAAACCGCGGGCCGCAGTTAGTAACAAATATATAGACTGAAGTAGATCTTTATGTTTTTATGTTTATGTATAGCATTTATAAAAATCGTTAGGGCCCTAAAAAAATCGTACAATCGTAAAATCGTATCTTATAAAATCGTACTTTATACGTACGTATTTTATACATAGGTAGGTAGGTAGGTATCTATTATTATTTTATGATTGATGTCCATAATGACAAAATTCCCCTTCCATTCCTCACTTGGACTCACACATCTACATAGGAAGCTACTGATGAAGAAAAGTTATAAAAAGTTTATTACCACTCCTAAATTTTATTTTTCCTTCCTGTTAAAACAGTGCTTGGTATATGTATTGTATGTAGCTAGGCATATGGTAGATATTCCACTATATATTTTCAAAGGCAAGCAGTTTCGAGACCGGGCCTCGTAAAGTATCCCCAAGTATATGATTAATGATATCGATAGGTACTAAAGTTTCGACTTTCAACAGTTTTCCGACTACCTACATGTTTGATTATATGAACATTCAATTTTGATGGACGGCTTTATAATTAATTTTGAAGTTGTTAGAGTGCACTTACTGAATTATTATTGTTTCATTACTTCGAAGAAATAAAAGATTTACCTATCGTACTATTTCAGTTAAGCTATTGCATAGCTTTTATCGCGGGCTTTGAGCGCGGCGACCGAATCAAGAAATTCCGTAACGAAAATAAAACCTAACACCCCCCCACTCCGCCTACCATAAAAATGTTATCTCTATTAATACATATAAAATGCTTTGTCCTGAATGACTGACGACGGATCAACGCACAGCCTTAATCGCTGATCGTAGAGACCTGAAGCTTGGAGGGTGTGTTCTTTGTATGACGTATATAGGCACACTAGGCTAAGCAATAATTCTACTCCTTAGGGGGTGAAAAAGGGGGCAAAGTTATTATGGGACAATATGATTCCTTGGTCCAATCTACTAATTCTAGGCGGACGAAGTCGCGGGCAAAAGCTAGTACTCTTATATAATTCTATTCAATTAAACGAGATGAGTCCGATATGGCTTCTAATCCATTTAAACTAGCTCCGTGCATCCATAAAGTTGTTATAAGAAAATGAGATCTATATCGGCCATCCTCAATGTCGTACAATGCCTTCACCACGGGTAATCTCTCGCCAAGATCGCAGAAAAGAAAAATAAACTTTGAATGAAGAATAGGGAGCGGACGTTTCGCAAAAACGTTACAGTTAAAATAACAGTAAAGATTCCACAGGTAATAATACTTCAAAGAAAATGTGAAAGGAAAAACCTTTTAATAAGAATTTTTTGCATCATTCATCTTGCGGAACTTTTTATTAGCTTTAATGAGAATAAAAAGTTTTTAGCAATTCGAAAATTGTTTATAAAAGAGTACCTAAGGAAAAATTTCAACTAATGTATTTCCAGTAGAAAAACTTGGTTCATATTTAATTTTGTCTAGACAAACTGTGGTATAAATTGAAGTAAACTAGGCGTAGCAGGCATCCTGCCCGACGGACCCTGTAGACGAGATACGTACTTATTCAAAATAGTCTAGGTAAAATACATATCGCAAACCCACCAATCCGTGAAACATGACTAGAGTAGAGGTATATTTGAAGATAGAATAAAAGTATTTGCAAAAGACAGTAGAAAATACATAATGTTGTGTGCCCCGACCGCTTTAGGAGAGCCTCAATGCAATAGTAGCTTATTTTACATTCAAAGCTTCGGAAAGCGCTTTTAAGAATCTATTTAACATTTAAACATTCTGCCGAAGCTGTGGGTTTCAATTTGTTTGTATAATATTTTGGCCCTATCTTCAACAACAACAATAAAGTCATCATTGAATATGGTCAATAATTAGAAGCTGTGACCAAAATCAGCTTTGAAGACATCATCATTGTAATCATCATAATTGACGACCTCTGTGGCGCGTCGGGCGAACACCCGACTGCGACGCAGAAGGTTGCGGGTTCGATTCCCGCCGGGAACAAGTATTTATGCTGACCATAAATTCTTGTTTCTGGTTCTGGGTGTTTCCTATATGTATAATATGTATATATTTACAAAAAAAAAAAAAAGTATATTAAGTAGTTTATCCGTTATCTGGCACCCATAACACAAGCATTAAGTTGCTTAGCTTGGGGCTGGATGGCGATGTGTAATATGTCCTGAAATATTTATTAAAAAAAAAAAATTGTTTATCAAAAAAAATTGCCAACATTTTGGGGACGATGCCGCGTGGAAATGCTCTAGCTATATTTTAGGTTTCTTATTATTTTTGTTGTGTGTAGTTACTGTATTTTATCGAATAAATGTTTTTTGATCAGTTAAGAAATCATTTTTCGCAATGTTCTACTGCCTACTTCATTTTGCAAGTTTCTATATGACAGACAATGATATCATGTAATGATGCAGAAACCATTCTTCTTTTCGTGGCGATTCCGTTAAACCTATTTTTTTTTAAGCGTTTAAGTTAGAAACCATTTACATCCTCCAATAGTTACATTTTTAAAACATGTTAAACAAATGTAAATGTTAGATATCCTATACTACTAATATTATAAATGTGAAAGTTCGTGTGTTATGTTGTGTGTGTGTTTGTTACTTTTTCATTCAAAAACTACTGAACCGATTGCAATGGAACTCGGTATAAGCTAGAGACCTGGATTGACATAAATGCAACTATTTATCCCGATATTCGCATCGGGACTTACGCGGGTAAACCGCGGGTCCCAGCTAGTACTTTATAAATTTACCGGACGGGATAAACGGAATATTTAGTATGTTAACAAAAAACATAATCACTACATAGTATAAAACAAAGTCGGTTTCTCTGTCCCTATGTTCCCGGTTTCTCTGTCCCTCTGTCCCAAAAAGCTGCCACACTGAAGTGGAATTGGGCCGGCCATATCTGCCGTATGCCGGAAGAACTTGGGGCCAAATTAACAACTTTTTGGACACCCACCAACGGAAAAAGACTACCTGGCAGACCCCGTCGAAGGTGGCGAGTCGATATCGACAGGTTTATGACAGATTGGCAATCCGTCGCACAAGATCGCGATCAGTGGAGGGGGAGTAGAGAGGCCTTTGCCCTGCAGTGGGACACTACAGGCTCATAATAATAAAATATGTCCCTATATCCCTTTGTATGCTTGAATCTTTAAAACTACGCAACGGATTTTGATGCGGTTTTTTTAATAGATAGAGTGATTCAAGCGGAAGGTTTGTACTGTATGCATAATATAGCCGTGCGAAGCCGTGGCGGGTCGCTAGTAGTATAATAAAACAAAACCATGGTAGGTAGCATTCAAATCTATACTAATATTATAAAGAGGTAACGTAGGTAACAAGTTTGTTTCTATGTATGTACAATATGGGTTATAAGTAAATGATCAGTTTGCTATGTCTTTAGTTGGCCGAGAGGTATAAGCCACCACCCGCTACAACAACCGCTTGGGTTCGATCCACAGATTACGTTGTTATAATGTTCAAATAGTGCTGCACAGGATTGTAAACGTTACGGTGGGCAGAGACTTTCGACCGTGGATTGTATGTTGGGGGTAATCCTCAAAACCACGGAACCGATTTACTTAATAACTTTCGGTGTAATAACGCAAGATGTATGTACGATATAAGTAATATGTGAATGACCCAGTTGAGTGCAATCCTTCGGTTTCCATGCACCGGGTGTTGTTATGTTAGGGTGCATTAGGCCGAGGGGTGAGTATCGATTGCCACCCCCTCCCTCACTCCGCCCCACGGCAATTCTCTAGCTATATCTACACACACCCTTTCGTTACATTTGCAAAGTTTACTTCACGGCTCCTATTGTTTTCTTTAAACGATTCGTTTTCGTTTATACTAGGTGTTTAGTTCGTGGTTTGACTTCTTAATTAACAGTTGATTAATTATCTTTCCACTGCAATTTTCATTTATAAAATTCATATATACTTACTTTCGTTCGTAGAAGTTTCGTATGTTAAATTATTACTCTATTTACACGAAAATGATTAAGGTGATTACTATGAAACTTAGAAAGCTATAGAGTCCTAAAATAATACATTTTATCCCGATCTTGTATGATTTATACTGGTAACACCGAGGGTTGCAACTAGTAGCTAGTATATTTTTTCAGTTCGCCTATATAAGTTATTTTTATATTAGAGACAAAAACCTTTTGTTCCATGAAAATTGTTGATTTTAATTATAATTTTTAAACAACTGGACTTTATCGTAATGTTGATACTGAACTCCGAAAGATAATAGACAAGTAAAACGTTTCTACGAATATAAAAATGAAAGACAAAAAGAAAACGTTACGTTGGTAAAGACGCGGAATAAAAAGCGCAGACAGCTCATCTTAACCGAGATTTCATAAACCAATCCTAATGAATCAAACGACAACAAATCTAGGGCTTCAACCTGGCTCTAACTGGCTCGGCTGTAAGATTGAAAACCTCTTTTGTGCAATCAGATTAGTAATCAAAGGTAGTACAGAGGTTTATTTAAGTTTCCTTGTTTAATCATGAAACAGACATTTAGGTATAAATTCTACATTAGTCTGTCGCGTCGTCAAGAGTTCGATTTCCAGACAATCTTTACTTTTCAGTTAAAGTATAATGGCATATGATACTCATATATAAACGCTTCCTGAATCGTCTGGAATTTAATATAATTGTTAATAACAATGCTACGAGGGATTCTATGAAAACTCGGGAAATTTTTGGCATCTGGAGCAGTTTTTCAAGTGCCTTAACTCCCAAAAGCTTTCAGTTTAGACATGGCAGACGCCGATATTTGAAGACACCACCAATCAAGTGCCCATATGAATATTATAGTCAGCCTAAACAGTCACGTCTGTGTCTGAAAATCGACCTCTGCACGACTACATCTTATCTACATAGACGTGACTTAAGTAATTAATTACAGAGAACAAGACTCTACTTTTTAATCATAGCTTATTACGCATCTACATAACATTAGTGGCTTAGCAAGCTCCAGACGCATTGAATAGTTCTTTCCTCTGGATGGATAGGTTGGTATAGGTTCTGGGCAAGCCTACTCCATCTTACATGCCCCAGGCATTACCAGCACCCTGAAAAGCATAGACTCTTTCGAGAAATCTTTTTCGAGGAGCATAGATATAAGTTGCTGGCACTGTGTAAATCATTTAGATTAGATGCCAATATTATTTATTATTATTGCACAACATTAGCCATATTTTAACCTATCTGAAAGGCAACCATACATGATACTATTGTACGAAAGTGTGTTGTTACATGTACGAACACAATTCAGGCTGTCTACAAAATGTGGGCAGCCATCATGGAACATTTCAAATGTAATTCCCGTTACGTTGTGGCTCTCCGTCTTTCTGGACGGTTTTCAACGGTTTGTAAACCACAAAACACTACCCATACCACGAGTTGTGATAGTATTCGACAAAAGTTAACGTTATAGTTGTTTTCCGGGAATTTATTTCTATCAGCAGCACTGACGATTGATGCAAAAATATGGTGTTTTTTTATTGCAATATAAGGGGTGAAAATAAACAGGTTCGAGTCCTGGCTGGGGTAATGATTTTTTCCGGAAGTGTAATGATGCAGTTTTGGTTTTTGTCGGAGTCAGGCGCGTGATTCCTTTCAGCATTTTTCGCTATCTTTAGAAGTTAAGGAAGTAATAATCTATTTAAAAAATCACCCGGTATACTTAAAAATCGCTTAACTTTGGTACCACATAATACAGACGTCGTCTCGTGTGGGGGCCGCAGACAACCGTCGTAATTTAGGTTTTTGAAAAAAACAATATTTTATGGGTTTTTTTTTTCATACTTTTCTATGCCTGCTCACGGCCAGCTACGATGCTTCACGCCACGCCTACGCGCGTCGGACGGTGCGGGCGGCTGTGTCTGTTTAATTCTAAAGTTTGTTAAATATTATCACAACTAGTGGTAGGGGTACAGGTGTGTTAGTGCTTTCATATGGAAATGTCTGTCACTAGTTTGAAACGATTCAGACTTTAGCTTAGGTATATTTAGTTTGTTTCCCGTACCTGTTTGTACAGTGCAATGTGCTGTCATGTCATATCTCCTCGTCGTACCTGCAAAAGGAGAGATATCACAACGTTAGAGCACTTTAATATAACAAAATCTCGCAGCTGAAACTTTAAATAAATAAACAAATATTGCAGGCCTCTGCATACAGCGACATCTAGCGTTAAACAAACCAACTATGTTTGTGTTATGGTGACGGATAGAACAACTTATTATTTTTGAATGTTTCATACCTATAGAGGAATCACTCTGTCACCTGTCTGTTTTTTGTAATTACACAGAAACACCCAGACTACAACAAATACTTAGTATTCGACGTCGGGAATCAAAATCGCCATCTTCTACTTCGAAGACAGGTGTTCGCCCACCGCGTGTTATAGAGTTCGTCATAATAAACATAAGACGGAGAACTATAATGTTGATATTTGAGATAGGTATTCAATTTTGAACATCAAACTGTCGCCAAGAATGTACCTACCGACTAACGAGCGACGATGCGGGTCTTTTCGAACTTCAATTGGTTGATAAGTGTTTAGTTCCGCGAAGTGTCTTCAACAGTATATACGTAACCTCTAGTAAGTACTACACAACACACGTGCCGTAGGGAAAGAGATTTTTGGCGCAAAAATGAGTCAAAGCAAAATGTCTTTCGCTTCGAATTGTTTCATGGAAAATTGTTGTTAAATGTTGATGTGTACCGTGTGAAGGTAAAATCTTTTCCTACATTTTGGTAAATAAAAATTTCATGTTTCTAAGATTGTACACAGTTAACTCGAAAAAAGGCAGCATAGGGGTCTTTCAACTTAAAGGATACTTAACAACAATTTTCAAAAACAAAGAGACGGACAAGAGAGTGATCTTATAAGGGTTCCTTTCTTATCTTTTGAAGTACGGAATTCTAAAAACAATAAAAAAATAACAATGTCTGGAACGAAAGTTTGCGTAGAGACATCTATTTTGTTTTATACATATTTAAATACCTACTCTCGTTGGATCACGTATATAACAACTAGCAGCGCTCCGCGGTTTCACCCGCGTAACTCCCGATCTCGTGAGAATTTCGAAATATAGAATAGTCTATAGCCTTTCTCGAAAAATTTACTATCCAATACGAAAATAATTTTTCAATTTGAACCAGTAGTTCCTGAGATTAGCGCGTTCAAACAAACAAACTCTTCCCCCCTTATTCCAAAACGAGGTTTAAGGATAGTCCGAGATGCGAATTTAAACCTTAGTTTTAGACATAGATTTACTCGTAAACTATAGTCTAAACACTATCGCTATAGATTATAAAGGGAACTATAGTCTAAACCCTCTAGATTATTGGGGATATTGTTTAGACTATAGTTCACGAGTAATCTGTGTCTAAATCTAAGGTTTAAATCCACATCTCGGACTATCCATAAACCTCGTTTTGGAATAAAGGGGTTCAGCTTTATAATATTAAAGTATAGATAGGTACCTATTATTTGCTCGAACATTGAGGAAAAGCCGAAGCCCTTTAATATTACCCATAACTTAATATCTGTCAAGTCACACGTAGCATAACATATTACATTGACTCTTTTCGAATTTCTTTTGAGAATTGCTAAAATTATTACAGAAATTATACGCCTTTTTAACACAAATCATATTTGTATGTGAATAAATATTGCTATCAATTTACGTAATACGAATACACCAGTAGTTATTAGGTCCAGTATTTAAGAGTTTAAAAATTTAACGAAGTTTTACTTACGTACGGAGTACGATTAAATTGAACTTTGGACTTTGATCGAATTACACAATGAACCATTTCATTAAATACATCTTTTTTAACCAACTCCAAAAAATGAAGGTTCTCAATTCAACGCGTATGTCTTAGGTTTCATGTTTTAACATTGGAAACGTTTTATCGATCGCTTCTGTATAGCCCCTATTTTTGCTGAAAGTGTGACATGGCTCTAGTGTCGTGAGTTCTAGGGCTATGATATTGGTTGAGTTCTCAAAAGATGATGCGTCTATTTTTTAAACATCAATTAAAAATACCAATTATTTGCAACTTTTCTGAAATTTAGGAATTTCCTAATCCTTTTTACCTTTACTAAATTATAATAGGAATCTACGTACTTAATTAACACCCCGTGAAGTCTATATAATAGAGCTACCTACTTATCAAAGAAATATGTAACGGATTTCCTTTATGTGTAATTAATGTATATCGGATCCGACAAAGTAATTCTCCTCCTAATTATAAACGCAAATTAGACAGTGTAGGTACCTACTCCTACCTATATCTGAACATCGAAATACGTGATTTAGTCAACTGTGAAACAACTAATGATACAATCGGATGGTAATAGCTCATTTTCAATAAATCACTGACTATCAGTTAATTGTTTATCATATTAAACTATGTGGACTTACTAGGTAAATTAATCATCACTATCACTACATAATATAAAACAAAGTCGCTTTCTCTGTCCCTATATCCGTATGTATGCTTAAATCTTTAAAACTACGCAACGGATTTTGATGCGGTTTTTTTTAATAGATAGAGTGATTCAAGAGGAAGGTTTATATGTATAATACATGCATAATATAGCCGTGCGAAACCGGAACGAGTCGCTAGTAAATGATAAATTTAAATTAGTAAATTATAAGTAAACAGTGTACCTGCATGTAATAAGGGCCACTAAAAGGTTTTTTTTTAACTTTGTTATTAGTGACAATTAAAAAGAAAATAATTAAATGAATTGTTTTTCAGATTGACAATAGAGCAAAAGTTTATCTAAAAACCTGTTTTTGAATAGAATAGAATTTTTACGAAATATTTAGTTTTTAATTAAAGTGACAGATGCCCTTAAATACTCGCAGGGACGGTAAATATGTTATGAGCTTGAAATATGGGCAGATCAAAATTTTTCGATTCGGACATCTACAAGTAGGTATGTATTAGTACTTACCAACTTATTTAGTTGTTAAAATGTTAAATTTATAACTCAAACGCCTTAAATGTAAAGTTTAGCACGTAAATAAACGTTCCAGATTCTGAATATGTAACAAAAATTCGTTGGATAAATATAATACCTAATGTTTAATATTCAGTACTGAATTTGGTTCGCGTTCGCAACCATTAGTATTTAAAACGTTCTAAAAATAGAATTAAATGGAACTTTAGTGTAGGAGGGCTTTCCCAAGTAACACATTTGGTAACAAATAGCTTGCATATAGTATTTTTTTGGAACCTTTAGTAATAAAATCCACCTTGATTAAGCTCTATATAGGTGGTTAGAACCTATATGCAACCTATATATTACCAAAGGGAGAAAAATTGCAACTCATTTATAGTTGCAGAAGCGTTGCATAAGAGTTCGAATTGTTACCCTGAGTGGTACTTGGAACTAACGGTGCAAATTGCGCGCTGTGAATGAATGATTGAACGATAAAGCGATACATTCATTCGTTGAGTGATTAATTTGTCATAACTAGTCTTATTTTCGGCGGAGATAAACGAAAAACGGTGTGCTTTGTTCTATTGTGTTAATTGTGACAGCCATTAGCATCTATTTGGTGAGTATTAAAAATGTACGTGTAAACCGCAGCATAATATCATGGAGCCCTGGCAAATGGTTTTTTATCGTGAAACCATGGTATATTTACTTAGTAAATTTTGATGCGCCTACAATTTAATCAAAAAATATCAAAAAATATATGCTGATCAAATAAATAAGATAATACTTTACAACAATTTGGTTGTTAAAAACCTAACATTATAGTTTCACAAAAAGTATAATGTCAACAACAGTTATTAAAACTTATTTTGTTAAATGTTATTGTAATAAAATACCATTAAACAAAATGCTTTTCAAGGTTATTATTTTTAAACATGGCGATTTAAAGTAGACCTTGTAGTTCTTATTTTCACTCATTTGTTACCTTATTGGAACTCTTAAGCCCAAAAATCACTCATTAGTACCTAGTAGTGATATTTTTCACTTCACAGGTCTTGCTGTCTCTACTTTGAATTGGGGATCCTCAAGACGGGTACAAAACCCATTGTGAAGGTTTATAAAGTAAAAAAAAGGTAAAATTTACTTAACTTGTAAAGTCGAGGACTGTCTGTACAACTGTCTGTGCAACTGTCTGTCAACTGTTTGTGCAACTGTCTGTTGTCTGTGCAACTGTCTGTTGTCTGTGCAACTGTCTGTACAACTGTCTGTCACTGACTGGTACTGTCTGAAACTGTCTGGTACTGTCTGGTACTGTCTGGTACTGTCTGGTACTGTCTGGTACTGTCTGGTACTGTCTGGTACTGTCTGGTACTGTCTGGTACTGTCTGGTACTGTCTGGTACTGTCTGGTACTGTCTGGTACTGTCTGGTACTGTCTGGTACTGTCTGGTACTGTCTGGTACTGTCTGGTACTGTCTGGTACTGTCTGGTACTGTCTGGTACTGTCTGGTACTGTCTGGTACTGTCTGGTACTGTCTGGTACTGTCTGGTACTGTCTGGTACTGTCTGGTACTGTCTGGTACTGTCTGGTACTGTCTGGTACTGTCTGGTACTGTCTGGTACTGTCTGGTACTGTCTGGTACTGTCTGGTACTGTCTGGTACTGTCTGGTACTGTCTGGTACTGTCTGGTACTGTCTGGTACTGTCTGGTACTGTCTGGTACTGTCTGGTACTGTCTGGTACTGTCTGGTACTGTCTGGTACTGTCTGGTACTGTCTGGTACTGTCTGGTACTGTCTGGTACTGTCTGGTACTGTCTGGTACTGTCTGGTACTGTCTGGTACTGTCTGGTACTGTCTGGTACTGTCTGGTACTGTCTGGTACTGTCTGGTACTGTCTGGTACTGTCTGGTACTGTCTGGTACTGTCTGGTACTGTCTGGTACTGTCTGGTACTGTCTGGTACTGTCTGGTACTGTCTGGTACTGTCTGGTACTGTCTGGTACTGTCTGGTACTGTCTGGTACTGTCTGGTCTGGTACTGTCTGGTACTGTCTGGTACTGTCTGGTACTGTCTGGTACTGTCTGGTACTGTCTGGTACTGTCTGGTACTGTCTGGTACTGTCTGGTACTGTCTGGTACTGTCTGGTACTGTCTGGTACTGTCTGGTACTGTCTGGTACTGTCAGGTACTGTCTGGTACTGTCTGGTACTGTCTGGTACTGTCTGGTACTGTCTGGTACTGTCTGGTACTGTCTGGTACTGTCTGGTAAAATCTGGCACCGTCTGGCACCGTCTGGCACTGTCTGGCACTGTTTGGAACTGTCTGACACTATCTGTAACTGTCTGGAATGAAACTAATGTACGGAACCCTCAGCGCGTGAGTACGACTCGCACTCGACCCGTTATTATTTTAATTAGATCTTGTGGTTCTAAATGAGAAAAAAATGGAACCGATATACGCTTTACAGTGGCATATAAGAGTATATTAGACCTTACAAAGGCAATTACACTAAGGTTCCAAATGAGCTGCAATAATAACTCTTAAGCCACTACAAGTGATAAATAACTCATATATACTACTTATTTAGTACTAAAGGTGCCAAATGAGGGAAAAATACCACCTATTAGGGCACAGTTCTTTAGGGGGGATTTTAAGATGTCATATGCCTCTTTGAGTTCTAAAAGAGAGAAAATTAAAACCTTTATGCGCCTATGAGTAATAGATTCGGCTTAATGCTACCATAGGTAATAAAGAAGAAACAAAAATCCCTCTAAAGCAACCATTAGTGATAAGAGTTACTCATTTGCAAATTCGAGTGCTGTTTGCATCTTTAAGTAATACCAAACACTCTTGCATCACTAATATGCTACCTACAGTTGCAAAATAAGTTCCAAAATTCACTAACGTGCTACTTGGGTTAGGATCTCACAAAACAAACTAAAACCAAAAACCACATGTCAAAATATTTCGTACATATCTAATTTATATCACGCAAAACACGCGTGCTCTGGTTTTATGAAATTCTGTATGTATCATAATGTTAGTTCATACATTCCGGGAACTCCCGCACCTACACATATTGAAAATTCCAACGGTTCAAAGTTTGCTTAACTTGCCCGCGGAACGTGACGTTCGCTTGTATACACAAGAGGTACCTACATAACACGATTTCACTTTACTACTACTTTTTGTATACATACATAAAAAAACATGTTGCATAAAGTGAGAAATAATCCTCTCCATTACTACGCAACAGAATAATTTCTTGTTTTTAGTCAATGTTCTTGAAAATTAAAAGCAGTTTTCTTAAGAATATTTATTGCTTTTAAATTATTAAGATTTTTTTTCTAAAACCAAGTAATTATTCTCAACGTCTAAACAGGTATTATTTCTTGCTTCAAAGAAGTGTATTAGTTGCTCAAAAGTTTCTCTTTGTAGGTATTTATTTGTTAAAATTTACACTCTTGGTAGTAGAGACACGCTTCCGGCATCTGGGAGGAAAATAAAAACTCCATAATTTACTGCGAGGTGCAGAACGCGACAAAATATATTATGTAACCTTTTCCGCGTCGATAAGTAAATGTTACCCTTGTCCTCGCGAGTTATGAACCCTCAACCGGAGGGTACACAACCGTATTTTTCCCGGGGACTCTAGAAACGAGCTCTCTTTGGACGGATTACCGCAGCGACTCGCTAAGGACAGAGTTACTAACTCTGAGAGGTCGTTACCGTAATGGGAGCAAATCACATTTTGATATACTGATATTAGTTTCTTTATAGAACCGAATCGGTTTATTTATTTTATAAAGTTCTGGTGCTTCTGAATAATTAATGAAAAGAGTACTTTGGATATACAAAGCTAAACCTTATTAAGTATGATATAGGCTAGATTAGATACTTAAAACATTTTTCTCAAATGTCTTATACAATTATGTCTTAAGTAAAAAAATATCAAAGAATCGTGTCCGCCTCTGATCTTTCTCATGTCTGCCCACACAACCCCTCGGTTTGCTGGCGGAAATATCGATTGTAAGTACCTACCTGTTGTTTTTTAACACAATAGTATTTACCTTTCCCACAACAATACTGAATATTATTGCTAATTGAATAGTGAGAAAGTGAGAGATAAGCAGAAAAATAAAAGAATATAAAGTAAAAATTCATTAATGAACTACCTAGCCATATAGAATAGAATAATGTTTATTACATGAAAAAAAAAAGAATAGCTAGATAACAAAATAAAATAAAACAGACAGAATTAAACAACATTACCAAAGAGTAAATTCATAGGCACAAAAAGTAAAAGTCTGGAAAGCCGTGTGCTAATCCAAATGGGCCTAACCTAAATAATATCTAACGTTATTATATAAAAACAGATAAACGGACAAGAAAGTAATCTTATATTTTGTGAAATATCTTTTTTAGAACCATATAAAGATAATGTCAACATTCGATTTTGAAAAAAAAAAAAATATTTTGAGTTTTATAAATCTTAGACTCTGATTAGTGTAGGTAGGAGTTCAAAAGGTCAACTATTGAACTTGTTTCACAAAAAAGGACAGAATCGCAGACCTGATAGTTTGGCTGTAATTGCGAAGTTCAGGGTGAAATCTGATTTTGACTAAAATTTCACTAAAACCCAAATAACTTTTGAACCAGTGAATTTTGCTGAACATACATGGGGGTTAAATCGATAGGTACTGAGGTCCCCCAACCCCCAACAACCGATGATCCACCCCCCTTGTTACACCGTGTATAGTGCTTAGCTACCTACTTAGAAATACCATTTATCAGACCATTTATCGGTTATGTTATGTATGATGTCAGAAAAACATATCAAGTTGATAAATATTCCATGATTAGCATACAGCCTTGGTAATATCGATATTACTTTCATAAATCTTAAAATAAAGCCCATAAAATGATGCTTATGTCAGTAGTAAAAAAGTTTTTCAATTTCCATTCTAATGCCGTCTTGGGGGCACTTAACGCCCCAGTTGTAACTACTGTTCCCATTTCTTTACAATATCATAATTTTGTTCTATAAGATATACTTTTGAATTTTATTATTAAAGGATGATTAAACTCAGAAACGTAACTTTTACATCTCCATCTAAAATGAAAGTACAATAAAATTAAATAAGTAATGAGGCTTTCAAAGAAGAACTTAGAAAGGAACACTGACGGAACTGCCTAAACTTGGTAAGTAAATTGTCTTTTTTTAAGGTAAGGTGGATAACAAGTACCATATTATGAATTTGAGAAAATAACTCAAATGTAATCATTTATCATAGAAAATCCATTAATTACAATAAATTAAAAATAATTAAAACAAATAAAAATAATGACAAAATTCCAAAAAAAACAAGAAATGTGAAGCAAGTCCAGTCGGAAGAAAAAAAGAAAAATAAGTTCATTTCATATAAATAGAATTTAAGAAACATATTTCGAACATTATTACCTAACGTCTCGCAAATAAATAACAAACAGAATAAGAAATTCCGTACTTATTTATTAAATTTAATAAAACTACTAGAGAATTCAGTTACTTGGCTCATAAAAGTATATTTTGTCAAATACTCGACTTTGAAAGCAATAAGAAGTATGCTGAATTCCCAATCGGCGCGTCTAAGTCCCTAAAGTGCACTGAACAGTAAAGTGTCTCGATTTCCACAGTCTTGCCGAATCGTAAAAATCCATTTATCTCCCTTTCTACTTCCAAGTAACGAATGAATGAGAGAATGAGATAGGGCAACGAATCTCTAAAGCTCTTTTTAAACGGAGGGATCGTTTGAGGACACTCAATAGATTAATTTTTAAAAACCTAATCCTGATGAGAAGAACATACCTACTCAATAGGCGAACGTAACAATTACCCACGCAGTGGTTACGGTGTCGACTGTCGACAAAATGTTGGCTGACATTTAAATCTGAGTAGGTTCACTAAAATGGAATTAATTGGCTTATTCACTTACATCGAAATAATATAAAATCTCCTTCTCAGAATTATTATAAATGTTGTTTGCAATAATGAGTTTATCAATTTTTTTTTTTTAATCTAGTAAATTAATTAAACCAATCCTGCTTCTTAGTCCATCCCTTGAAGGTGAGGATTGTGTCCCCGTACAGGAGCGTTTGAAGTCAAAGTCATTTATTCATTAAGTTAGAATTATTCACATAAGATCACATTGAATTGTCATAACAAATATTTTAGGATATATGTCGGACGGAACGCACTAACTAATGAGAAGACACAAGAAACTCGTCGGGCTCCTATTCTTCTTTTGTGATCATACTCACAAAGGTAAAAAAAATGATCCACGGCTTTACTTTTAGAACGGATTCATTTGTAGTTTATGCTGTCCAATGTCCATGCATATAAATATATACCAGAAGAAGTGTCAGGGCGAAAGCACAAATAAAAACAAAAAGGTTATTCGTCAAAATGTTTTGTAAAAGACAACAAACCGTGTTTTAGATATAAAAACCCTGCTAAGAATCAATATTAGATTTATTCCAGAATTTAATAAGAATAATACAATCAATCGTGCACTCAAATGCCAAAGTACAATATTGACATGGGTGAAAGAGGGTGCAGCCCCCTATTTGCACAAAGCGCGCGTGACGCTAAACGCACCCTGTTCCCTGGCGCACCGATAAATTTTAGGTATTGGTAAAGCATGTAGGTACTTACCTAGTTTACCGTCATTACTCAAATATCGAATTTATACGACCATCAATCATACCTATCTAATTTACGGTGATACCTGTAAAACATTATCGTTTTTAATAACACTCAAGCTATGTCATTGAAAATAATTTGCTCGACTGTAGATTGTAAAACCTCCTTAATTCCCCTACATTTTATCAATATGCTAAACACATAATTATAAGTTAACATACCCATACTTTCCTATTAAACTTGTTATTGTAATGAGCCTCTACGGGCAGCCTTCGGCTCCACGCACGCTTTCCAAAGGCCGGAACTCCATAGCTAACCCCGTGATATGGAATTTAACATACAGTTGTAATACTGTATAACAACTAGCGATAAATAAATAATATTACATTAGTGTTTCGTGCTTCAAAACGTAAAAAAATAACTCTTATAAGATCTCTTCAACTGTCTATCCGTGTTTCACCACCGATTTTTTCAGGAACGGGTGGACCTAGCAAGTTGAAATTTATACCAGATCTATAGCCTTATAGTCTCTGTAGTATAGATCTATAATCCCTATTAGGTGTATCAAATCAAGGTCCTGAATCAAAACGATTGAAGATATGGGCAAATTTACGTTTTTGCGTAAACTTGTAAATTACCAAAATTTACCTTAATTTTCTACTTTTTTATTTGTTTTTATAATTGTGACGAATTTTTGTCATAAGACACAGCAGAACACAGATGTGATTTTTTCCTGTCTTGTTCTGAGATAACAAACATTATAACAACAGTGAATAAATATCCTAACATACAAGTAAAATTAACCTTAATATCTTCATACCTACCATTTTCAAAAAGGTAATATATAAAAATAATTTCAGCTCATATTTATATATATCTCAAATCGGTCTATTCCGCTATTCACATAAAATCGTAGAATCGTGAAATTCAATCTTATATGAACGTAATACCTGTCTACTTGTGTTTCACGCTCGACGAATGTTTATCGGAGATAAATAACTTGACGTTCTCAATAAAAACATTAAATAAGTAAGTAGAGATTCAGTATGTAATTAAATACGAATGTTTATTCATTAAAACGAAAGAGTAAGTCAAATTATTTAGAAATTAAAAGCTTGATATTAATGTATGGAGGTCAAGAAATCAGATGGTAACATAGTCTCAAATGTAAAAAAGTCATGATGGGTATTTAATAATAAGCATGTGTTAATAAATACAAAAAATAATAGTAGGTATATTTGTGACATTATAATGCATCAGAGGTAACGTCTACTTCTAATTTAGATGATTTTTACAGAAACTTTTCCATGCTGTTTCATAGTGTCTGGGACATATTATATTAGATGTCACCCTTTCAGCTTAGTCGATCATGTCCAGAAGAAAGAACTACAATACGGCTTAGTTCGCTACTTTCAGGCCTACTGGGGTACATACCTACCCCAGTAGCAGTTGCAATAAATAAATAAATATTTAACAATATATAAATATAAATAAATAAAAATATTTAACCGTGGCGGTCGCGGGTAGTCGGTGGATGGAGGCGGCCCAGGACCGCTGTTTGTGGCGTCGTATGGGGGAGGCCTATGTCCAGCAGTGGACGTGTATGGGCTGACATGATGATGATATAAATATTACTATAATATACATATACTATAGTAATTATTTATTTATTGCGAAAGTAATAAATAAATAAATGATAGCTCCATAATCTATGGACGCCTAGTACATCAGCTTCAATAACTAAATATTTCAATGAGGTGAAGCGTTGCTATGGAACGACCGGGAATAGGCAAGTATTAAAAGTGTTGAGTATTATTTGTTCCTACTGGTAACGGCTGCTATTTTTTCCTTTTGTTCCCAGTATATTTTACAGAGTACATTGCTAGATAGGTACGACTGGGAACTAGTGATATTTTCAGTGAAATAGTTTTGGTATCAAGACTACGACAATACATATCACTAGCTATTGCCCGCGACTTTGTGCGCGTGATAGTTTTGTTTTATATACTTAAACGTTCCTTTTGAATCACTCTATTAAAACAAACCCTATCAAAATCCGTTGTGTAGTTTTAAAGATCTAAGCATACATAAGGACAGACAGCGGGTGGCGAATTTGTTTTATAGTATAGTGATTAGGTATGTCCAGCCAGCAATCGAGGACAAAACTCGCTTAAACAAGTAAGTTGCTAAATGTTGACACCTTTCCCTGTAATTTAATATACACTCACATAATTCACTCTACGTAAGCAAAGACACTTGAGACAATGTGGAACAGAAACAGAATGTTGCGTAGGTTTCCCTCACGGGGGCACTAGGGCGGCACTATAGTGTGCACTTCGCGTAACGACTTGGTATTCAACTGCACTCGTACGAACACCGTACACAAGTAAGTATACAACATAGCCTTAGCTAACATAGGTACGTGTATCAAGCTTTAATGCTTCGCTTGGATAAATGCAAACATCTAGGGAAATTACTAAAAAACAACAAAAGAAACGAGGTCTTTCTATTCGATGTTTTAAGTTGGAAGAACTTTTGAAATTGATTTTAAAATTGGAGGTTATAGTCCATTCATCTGGGTTTGGTTACAGTTTTAAGTGGCAAATTGTGTTATATTTTCAGGTGGCTGGAAATATTGAATGAAATGTCAATATCCTTTGTTTATTTTCTCTTTTTCACCTCTTTTCTTAGCAAAATGTCTTAGAAGAGGTGAAGATAAGATAAATCAAATCATAAATCAACGTCAACAATATTTCATCAATAAGAGAAATAAAAACTTATTTATCGTAGGGATCACCTTATAAATCTCTATATATAAAATTCTAAGTCCTAACTGATTGACTGATGTATCCACGCACAGATCAAACCAATAGATGGATCAAATATGACGTAGGCATCCGCTAAGAAAGGATTTTGAAATTCAACTCCTGTGCGTAAAATCTATAATATAGATAGATAGATAGATAACTTTATTTGTGTACAACACAGTAAGGAACATAAAACACGATATACACAAAGCAAAGTAATAGCTATAAAGTACAAGTTGCACAAATGGGCGGCCTTATCGCTGAAAGCGATTTCTTCCGGGCAACCTTTGGCTGCCCGGAAGAAATCGCCAACTCGGCCAAATCGCCAAATCGGAATTTTGGGACCAACCAAGAGAGAGGACGGCTCATGGAGAGTAAGAAAAAATGTGGAGTTGGAAGAGCTTGTGGCTGAGCCTAATATCATCGGCGACCAAATCGGCCCGACCTCGCTGGCTTGGCCACATCGAGAGAATGGAGGAGGATCGAGCGGTCAAAAGAGCATATCTAGGACGACCTCAGGGGAGACGGCCAGTTGGCAGACCTAGGTATCGCTGGATAGACCAAGTCCAACAAGACCTGCAAGCCCTTCATGCAGCCGATTGGCAACAAGTGGCGCAGAATAGGGTGCAATGGCGGCTTTTGGTGTCGGAGGCCAAGATCCACTTCGGGTCGCTGAGCCAGTGTAAGTAAGTAAATAACCTTTGGCTGGAAAAGAACTGATTTAGCTGTTATGGTAGGTTGTGAGGTAATATCATAAGTAGAAAGTTAAAAAAGTATTTAAGTATTCTATCCGTTGTCTAGCTACCATACCATAAGCCTGGTTGCTTAGCTTGGGACTGAATGGCGATGTGTTAACTGTCGTGCAATATTTATTTTTTATTTATAATTGAGACTAGCTCCGCCCCGTGGTTTCACCCGCGTAAGTCCCGATCCCGTGGGAATATCGGGATAAAAAGTAGCCTATATGTTAATCCAGGCCTCAAGCTCTCTACATACCGAATTTCATTGCAATTGGTTCAGTTGTTTTAGCTTGAAGGAGTAACAAACATACATACATACACACACAAACACACACACAAATTTTCACATTTATAATATTAGTAGGATTATAAATGCAATTCGTAATTTAATTTTCCAGACAAACGTCTGTTTGTGATTTAAAACTAAATTTAGTTTTTCGCTAAAAGAAAATTGATAGGTATACCTACTTATTGAAGTCGAATGTTTTTACTGGAATTTACTCTGCGACATCACTTCGCTATTTTCATCCCCTTTGTAAGATGTCCATATAAATATTTTAGAACGACTTTGGTATATGAGAAAGTTCAGAAGGTATTTCGGTAAAGGACGCTACTTTTACATTTGTTGGTATTCTTTTGCGCAGGAAAGCAAATAGAGTAAACTGAATTTTAAATGATACAGGCAATATAAAGGTACGTACTAGCGTCTGCCAGCGGCTTCGTCCACGATTTCACCTCCTTAGGTGTGGAATTTCAAAAAACCCTTTTTAGGTAAATAATAATAAATAAATAAATACCTATTGCAGGAAATTTTACACATCTAGCTCCAAGCTAAGTAACTAGACTTGTGTTATGGGTCCTAGACAACGGATATACTACTTATATACTTTTCTTTTGTAAATATATACTTATAATACATAGAAACCACCAGACCACAGACAAATATCTAAGCATAAATACTTGTCTGAGGCGGGAATCGAACCCACAACGCTGTGTTTGGCAGTCCGGCATGGTGACCGTTGTGCCAACTGGGTCGTCAATATCTACTAATATCTACACTTCACTAAAACACACCCTCCTTTCATAATATCTCTAGAACCACAGTCAGTCAGAAGGCTAATTCTCGTAAAAACTTTGTTAGATTATCTAAACTTTCTCGTTCGAGATACGTACCAGTCGGTTGGTTTGTTTAGAGCTTAAAATTATAAATCTATAAATATAAAATTCAAAGTAATAGAAATGCAATCAGAATGATATTGTAATGTAATTTGGAAGAGTGTTATTTACGAGAATTGGCCTTCTGGACTTTGAATTTTTTCTTACTAAAATTTTAAATATGAGAGTTTGTCTGTGTGTATGTTTGTTACTCCTTCACGCAAAAACTACTGAACCGATTGCGATGAAACTCGGTATCTAGATAGCTGGAGACCTGGATTAACACATAGACTTTTTATCCCGATATTCCCAAGGAATCAGGACTTATGCGGGTGAAACCGCGGGGCGCAGCTATTTATATATTTATAATTTTAAGCCCTAAACAAATCAACCGACCAAGAAAGTTTATCTAATCTAAATTTGATTTTGAATATTATTGTTACCCATTTGAAAGCAATAGGAGGTAGTAGCTATAGTTTGTATGCTTTGGACCAAAACAAACCAGTATAACTAGCGCTAGATGGCGCTGTATACAATGTCTAGAACAAGTTCAAGTTATACTGGTGGTCGATGTTTTGTTCCCACGGTGCGATGTTAATGTGACGTCATAATATACAGTGTATGTTCTCGATCAGTCAAACTTTGACAGCTGTTTGACAGCTCTCTGACATTGACAGCTGTTTGACACTGACAGCTCTCTGACATTGACAGCTGTCTTTTTTTTTTTTTTTTTTTTTTTTTTTTTTTGGCATAGGTCGTAGTTACGCGTAGGCGTCACCGGAAGGTGCGATGTTAATGTGACGTCATAATATACAGTGTATGTTCTCGACCAGTCAAACTTTGACAGCTGTTTGACAGCTCTCTGACATTGACAGCTGTTTGACACTGACAGCTCTCTAACATTGATAAGTAATTTTTTTTTTGGCATAGGTCGTAGTTACGCGTAGGCGTCACCGGAAGTGGTGTAGGGACCTCGCAGAATAGCGCGGGAGCGCTATGAATGTATCTACCTATTTATATTATAGCGTTAGCTTATTCAGGGTTTACTTAACTCTTGGAATAAAACACCTTAATTCAATTAAACATTTTATTTGTATTTATATAAACTACCTACCTAGATACCTACCTACCTATATAGCTTTTTTTAGCTTGTTCAGGGTTTTTTACTTAACTCTTGGAATAAAACACCTCAATTCAATAAAACATCAATTTAATCACATTTTACATACATTAATGTTTATTTCTAAACTTTCGCCAGAGTACCAAAAGCCTCAAAACCCAAGGTAACTCATTCATATACGTCACACAATCACAATGACAGAAACTGAAAGCGCCACAAATACGGCAAGCTCTACCGTCGACAACATCATTTCCAGTCTGGTCAATACACTTCTTTGGACAGCAAAACACTCCACCTCCCACCTCCATTTTATTTTATAATCGTGGTTTTTCTGTTGACTAACCAGCACAAAATTCAATATAATACTAGCACTTATCACTATGGTAGATAAAAATGAAATCAACACCAACCCACGCCCGAGGTGACGACACAGGTCACGACATGAGGAGTGATAGATAAGCGATTTGTGAGCAAAATTAGTTCTATAAATAATGAAATAAAACATAATTAAATTTTATAATGTCCCCAAGCCAATGTGTTTATTCCGTTCTCAGCAATACATCTCTTATCATCATTACCACAGAGTACTTTTTTTCTTTTAACCTGCGTGTAAACACTATGCTTATCACTAGTGAATGTATACATGTTATCATATTTTACATAGTTACAATCAAGCGTTTTTCTATAATTTTCAAAAGTTAACTTTCTTACAATAGCAGCAGAGGTGCCTTTATTTTTCTTTATAGTCAAATCACTTTGTAAAACATAACTATACATTTTGGAACGTAAACCTACAAATTCTTTGATAATACAACCATTGCTTTCGTCTTTCATGAGACCGATTACCTTTTTGTTGACTAAAGGGAGATTATAAACGTTGTTCTCGGGAAAATCAGAGGTGTCAAATCTAGCCGCTAAATCACATCTAATATCTTCATAAAAATTTTCCGTTTCGATTTGATAAATGAATGAATCGGTATCTGTGTAGAGTAATTGCATGTTATCTTTATATTTGGGTAGCATATATGAATAGTGAAAATCGTACATAACCTGTTTGGAAAGTTCGAGAACGGTGAAACCAACATAAATTGGTTTATTGTACAATATTTTCGTTTTATTCATTTGTACAGCTACAAAGTCTTCAGCAAAAATCTTACAACTATGAAAATTAGGGCGAGCTATGTATCTTTCAGCACCGTATTTACACTTTGTTTTTGTTTTCTCATCGTTCCACATGTTACACAATTTCACATCTACCCGTTTACCTACATTCTCTATGGTTTTTCCGAAAATTGAGTTGTTCATGAGTTTGTAAAAATCTTTTTCAAACGAGGTTTCTGCTAATGTCCTTTTCTCAGTGTTGAAATCTATATATGGTTTTAACCATGGAGATTGATTGAAAGATAAGATTCTATGAATTTTTTTACAAATTAATCCATGTTCCACACATTGTTTCAAGTTTATATAGTGAATGACATAATTTTGTTTGTTATCTAGAGTGAGTAAAAGCTTTTTAGTTTTACCACCAGGTGGTTTTTTTGTTTCAGCACAAAATGGATAGTCATTGTGCAAATTGTGCAGAGACTGTGGATACTCCAAGTCCACTTCTAAAATATAACCTACATTCGAATCCGGGTGTTGAGCTAATACATCAAATGAATTTATTTCATCGTTATCTAACCAACAAAAGTTGCCGCACGGTAGGTATTGACTCATAGCATGACCGTATAAATTATTAACATCCAAATAGATAAGGAAGTTGTTGCCATGTGTGGGATTGTATGTGGTCGGATCCATAAAGCTATTATTAGCTTTTGCATGTCTTTTAGAAACTTGACTAATCCCACCTCGAATACCGGATTGTAAAAATTGAATGATTTCGTAGTCGGTGAGAAGTTCGAGTTTTACCTGCGTCTGTCTCAACATAGCGTCCCATGAAAGAGAAGGCGCTGTTAGATATCGACAAGGATCAAGTTTATAACCATTCAAACAAACACTACGAAAGTTTTCAAAAACTTGAGCTAGCAATAAAACATCGGTTTTAAGATATAAATCACAGTATTCACCCAAAGTTTTTATATTAAATTTATTCCATACTGTTTGTGCATGTATGTAGTCACTTTCAGAAATACCTGATTGTGTTAATTCGCTGTAAAATGACTGTTTGTCTGGTAATGAAACTTCCTCGAGTTTCTCCGCACAATCCACATATTCATAGGGGAAAATACCCTTCCGTGTCAAAAGTTTTAATTGCTCATGATCTGAATAGTATTTGGATAAAATATGAAATTGATTTGACGATGATGATGATGATGATAGATTTTTCACTAGTTTATCTAAACTTGTAGACATAAATTTAAACGAATCAACAAAACGTATGAAAATCTTTTTTTCATCAAATTGTAACATTCGACTGAATGTAATATACTTTTCTTTATTTTGAGGTATGCATTCAATTTTACATCCATCCCTTTTAGCCAACTCTTTAATGAATAAGTGACCATCGTATCCACTTAAATTATGAAAGAATATAGGAATGTAATTGGGTAAAGAATATTGTAAGTTACATTGTTGATGCAACACCTCTGATTTTTCCGGTAAGATGACAATGATCGATTACCTTTAGATCGGTTGATAAGAATGGTTGTTCACAAATATGACAGTGCGTGTTTTTTAAAATTTCATTTTCATCATCACAATAAAACTTTTTTATTTTGTTTGAATAAATATCAGCAATGTGACCGGCATCTGAATAAATATTATCAACAAACTTTTCAACACAATCTTCACCGCGATATGTAACAAATTTTGATAACGAGTCGTTGTAATTACAATGTATATAATAAGCAAAACCGCAAGGGGTGTGCTCATGGGTATAATATGTGTTTTTCTTTTCACTCATATTAAGAGGGGTTAGAATTGATTCAAAATCAGCATAAATAACAAATGGTACAGGTAATTGATGACTGTAATTTTTAAAACTTAAATACTTATTATCGATAGAAGGTACTTCTATTAAAGCCTTTTGACATCCTAAAATCCTATGACGTTCAAGTTTTCTCTCACTCGTGAAATATTGTAAGCAACCAGAACAGAAAATAATGGCACTCGTATGACGTGTAATTTGAGAGCGTATTAGACGAGACATATTTTTTATCCAACAGTAATGAGTTTTACGATCACCACCATTATGTTTTAAAGTTTCAAAAAATAATAGATTAATATGCTTCTGTTGTTGACTATCGTCGTTGTTGATTTCTGTTGACACAATCTTTGATATGTACATGGGTACAATGGTATTTTTTTCTTCAATACCATACACGTTAATATTGATATGGTTCAATACTTCGAAACGTTTAATACCTTTAATAGATACAGGTAAATCAATTCCTTCCGTTTTCAATACTGTCTCATAGTGGGGGTAAGATGTTAAACGGTCTGAGTGAGAATCGACTGGATAAATAGCACTTACTACCGCCCAAAAAAAGCATGCGTTGTCCTCGTTCTTTACATTCACACATGCATGTTTACGTTTTACCCAATCCGGAAGCGGTATATAGGAATTAGCCTTTATAGGTACGTATTTATTGACGTTAATCTCTAGAAATTCAATTTTTTCCAACGCCCATCCGCTGTCTCGTTCTTGAAATTCTTCACATTTCTTCATGATTTTAGCAGAGGTTTCATCATAGTAAGACGATAAATCCGATGAAGCTTGCAAGTGTACATTCATGGTATTGAATGATTTCAAATCTTTAATTGCTTCAACATCTCCTTTTGCTATGACAAATGTACTAAAAAGTTCCAAATTCACCTTGATATGTGTATTCGATTCAATTTCTATTTTAATTAACTCCTTCACTCTGCTCTCAATATTTTTCAAATATAATTCTATATTTATTATATTTGATGCTCCATTAATTCTATAACTTACAATTCGACATTTAAATGATGACTGTACAACATATGTGAAATAGTCTTCGCCATTATCTTGTTTACACAGCAATTTATGTCGTTTTGTCCTTGAATGACTAATTAATTGATTGTTAGGAACTTTAACACTACAAAACGGACACTCATACATTGTTTTATACACTATAATATAATATGTTGTTGATACTACTGGTATGCCGCAACTGAACCAAACTATATTCGAATTATCTATTTAAATGAAAAAATTATGGACGGGGAATTGATAAGAATAATCATAAGTAGAGATGGGACGAGTAGTTGTCGATTAACCGACAAAATATATCGATAGAAAACTTGTTTTTTATTTTATTAATATTTTAATAGTCTCCTGCTAATACCTACATTATTTTTTTCACTTGAAAACTAAATTGATCCTACTAATAATCATATAATAAAAGAAAAAATTACTTAAAACTTTTTTATTCAAAAAACATAATGTTGAGACATAATATTCGATAAGTTCATTAGATAAGTTTAAACATCACCAATATATCTTCTTCTTCTTCTTCTTCTTCTTCATCCTCTTCGTTTGTTTCAATTTCCTTTATCATTTCATCTACATTATCTTTGTATTTATTTTCAAAAACCATAACTTGTAAGAACTGACCTAAAATCCCGTCTTCATCGTAGCCCATAAATATGCAGATTTTTAAAAAAAGCCGCATGTTATCATTATACACTTGTTCTTTCAAACAATGAAATCCATTTAATTTCATGTCATCGATAATATCGTCTAATAGTAAAAGACCATCTAACATTTGATCTAAATTGTAATCTGAATCGTACATAGATATATAATAAACTGTTTTTGCTCTTAACAAATTATTAAGTTCTTTTAACATATTCATAATTATTATTATTATTATTGTTCATAGGTCCGTAGTGTGACACAGTCAAAAATGTACTAAAAATAAGATGGTAAAAAAAAAACACACATTGTTATTAAATAATACATTTTATTTTTATAATAAGGATAAATAAAATAGATATTCTATTGCATAACATTTGATTTCATTATCCACAATTGACATTTTATCATAAATATTATCAGCAATCGTATAAGCTTCTAATAAGGTTTTTATTTGACAGAGCATGAAACGTCTTCTAAAGAAATTCATCCGGTTCTCATAGTAACTCTTTACCATTTGCAGTTGATTTAAACGGGAATTGATACAATTCAAAAAATGACTCAAGTACTGCCACTCTTCATAAGAAATACACATTGATTTTATTCCCAAATTAATTATGATGAATTTCTTGTTTTTTTCCATATTTTCATGTTCAGACGAGTTTAGATAAGTTATCACTTGTTGTTGCTTCGGTAAAAAAATTGCATCACATTTGAAGAATTCTGATATATCAGAGGCGTTTTCCATAAAAACCATTTCCCATTCTTCTTTAGACATCACTATTCGATTAGCGATATCAACATGTACTTCCAGTAGTAATCCATTCATTTGATTTGACGGTTTCAAAAATGTTGTTATAAATGGAATCGTGGCACTGTCTACTTTAAATACATTTTTACAGAGTTCAAAATGTAGGGGTGGAATCGATGATGCATATGATGATCGTGTAAACGTATACATGTTGTTGCTTTCAACGTTAATGAGTAACTAACTTGGTCAACTATTGTAACAGAGCTTAAGAAGTTATTTTTCGAACACTTTTGGTGAGAATACTGTATTCAAAGAGAGAGTCATTTATAATTAGACAATAAGCCGTAGTATTATTCGGCACAGACTTTTTAAACTCTAACTCCAGTTTGATATCTATACTTCCGGCGACGCTTGAACGAAGTGTATCAGTTTGTCTGGAACAATCGATAACAATCAGAGGGTATTTCGTTTTGAAATGCGATGGATTTATTTGTGTATCGGAGCTTTTCGACCCATAATACGTTCTTTTAAAGTTAGTGAATGCATTATACAAAACTGAATATACTCCCTTTTCAAAGTCATTAGAGAATGAGTCATATGGATAGTATTGAGAATTGAGATATAAACGTGCATTATAAAGGTTAATGTGATCGAAATAACTCTTATCTTTGGTAGCTTCATTATTACGTGAATGTTGAAATCCGATAATAACATAGCGAGGCTTCTCCAACTGAGTACTTGTTTTCACAGTCCAAACGTGTTTCTGGGATGTCGGTAACACTGGGTACTCGTATAGATCCCATGAGCGAAATGCAATAGGAATGGGTATGTTGTTTTCTACATAATTCAACAAACGTAGTTTTTCTTTATCAGATACCTTGATAATGGGCATACGCCATACAATACGAGTTATCTGAATATCCATTTCTTTCGTTGTATCTTTGAGAACCGCACAGTTGAGATCAGAAGAGCTTCGGTTTAATATCAGTTCATGTTTCGCATTAACTATCACTTTATTATAATCCTCAGCGAAGCCTAGTAAGTGTCGAAGTGGAATAGTGAAACAAAAGTCACTTTCAACCTCTTTAAAACCATTTATATTCCAACCACTAATTTCCAAACTGTTACTTTGTTCTTCTCCATAGGATATCACTCCTTTCATTGTGGTAGTGATACCGCAGTTTTTTGTTCTATCAATCTCTACACCATTCAACTCATAGCGGATGTCTTGAAACAGGTGAGCAGGTGCGTTGTTGACAAAAGCAGAGGATTTTGTAGCACTACACTCAATTATCAATTGGCTTTCGCAAGGTAGCACTATTGCATCTTGATCGTTGATACGGATCCGGATCTCATCATTATTCTTATATGATTCACTGTAGGGTAGATATGAGTGATATTCAATTCCCTCTATACTATCATCAAATAAGACGCTATCTTCTATATTAAGAATCGATGATGATGATAACATCATTATAATTAAGTTTTTAACTGTAATCCGAGTGATTGAAGAAACAACACGTTATTTTTTGTTATCTTTGTTGTTCTTACTTCTCTTTTCGGTAGCTGCGACTCACAATGGTGAAGATATTTATTAGTATTTAATAAGAGAGGTGCTCTCTCCAATCGAGAGTTGGAAAGACTGTGGTATTGTATTGGCTCACCATTCATTTTATAGATAATCATGATTATTATGATATTTTCTTTATATGTAGACGAAGTGAAATTTTCTCGTTTCTAAAGTTCACAAGATTCCCTTGCTCGTTAACTATACGCGCTTGAAGATTTTGAATTGTATTCGTCTTCAACGGTAAATAGATGAGATTTGGAGGACACTCTATAATTTGATATCCTGGAGGTACGGATGGAGAAAATTCATGTAGCACATGGGATGATTTATTATTCATGAATGAACCTTGAATAATATTGCATTCTACTCTTATAGTGTTTGTGATTAGAATATTTATCGCTTGATCAGATTCATGCGGTTTATTTTTGGGAAGCATTTTTCGAGAGAAACCAAAAAGACTTCCGATACTGTTCGCCTTCTCAAAATGTATATCGTAAAATGGAGAAAAAAAGGAACACTTCATGGTGTTTGTGTTAGCTATTATATCAATCAATTTAAAGGGATCATCACCTGCAATACTAAGGATTTTTTCTTCCAAATAGTGAATAATATTATCTAGCTCATAAGAGCCTTCGGGAATTGTAATGATTTTGTTTCCATAATGAAAAAGATTGTTGCTGCTATCCACATTAGGTATAGAATTAAATGATTTAAAATAAATCAAAGCACACTCGTAATCGCCTTCACCCAGTTCTATAGATGGTAAAAAATCCACGTTTAATATAGAATCGGTACCGCTTACTGATAATGTAAGAGACATTGTTACAATATAACCGAAGAATGAGGAATGAAACAACTAGTTGTATGATATAGCATATATTATATTTTTTTAAACAAATCATTACAAGCATTTAACAGAAAACGTAAACATAAATGACCACAATTATATGTCTTATCTTTCTGTATATAATTATAATTATAGTTAATGTTGATGACGTCATTTGACATGTATTTTAGAAATTCTTGTGGTGGTTTCAAATTTCCATAACTGTCAAAGTACTCGCAGTGTTGGTTTTTCTTCACGTAAGCCACCCAGTGTGTTCCTGGCCCATTTGAATCGTCTAAATTAATTACCCCCGTTTCGAACCTCCATGGTCCCGATTTTCGTTTTTGTAGTGCATCTCGCATGACAACACCTCGGAAATGTGGGATTTCTAGCTGCTTAACATAACGCACAAGCTCATAATCAAAGAGGGCACGATTCGGTAGGGCCATGTTTAGTTTTTTTGATATGGTGTAAGATAGAGACCCATGCCTGTTTTGTAAGGTGCCATATACATGCCCTTTCCCACGGCTACTGGTACTACCGCACTTTTTTTGTTTGAATCTTTATTTTTAACCATTTCATAAATGTTCTTAGCAGCCGTTGTGACACCGCCAGCTAAAGATCCGGCAGCTGCCAATGCCCCCAGTATCGGTATTAACGGTAGGAAACCACCACTTTTCGGTAGTGGAATAACCCTTGGCTTTTTTACATTCTTCTCCTTTTTGTTATCTTTGATGATTTTTCTAGCAGCTTTTATAGCTGTGCTTATCAATTTTCTGGTGGATTTATGTTTTTTTATCCCTTTTCCACGTATACGATTCTCATGGTTTACAGCTTTACGCGCGGCAGTTATAACCTTTGCGAGGGGCATTATACCTAAACCTCTTTTCACTTTTTGTTTCATTATTTTATTCACACCGAGCGCCACCAATCGTTCAGATAAACTTTTGGATTCTAGCCAACGTTTCTTCGCTGTTGATGCTAATTCCAAATCAGCTCTATGTCGATGATCTAAGGATGAATTTTGAGCGTATGCAATATCATGTAATTTACAAGCCTCATCTAAAGGATTAACACCAATATCACCTCTCTTTAAACGTTTTTCCAATTTTGTTCCGGGTCCACAGTAATTGTATCCGGGTACGTGTAACTCGAAAGGTAAGTTATTAATGAGTGTATTGACTAAACCGTCACCACCTTTCGCATTAGAAGCTTTACGAAGACTAACCGTTTTTTTCTGATGCATAATCATTTTTACCCAATTCTCGAATAGTTGTTGCTGCTACTGCTGCTGCTGCTGCTGCTGCTGCTGCTTATGTTGATGACGTATTAATAAGGTATATAAAACATGAGCAGATGATTAAATAACTTATTGAAATAGAAATGAAGTTCCAGAAACAACCCACGTGTTTATCGGTTAAAGGTTGGGATATTAAATATAATAATGGTGATAATAATACACAGTACAGACATGGTATACTTCTACCTAACAATATTAGATGTCTAATATGTGGTCCATCTGGTTGTGGTAAAACTAACCTATTACTCACCTTACTACTCGAGCCTAAAGGTTTAATATTTGAAAATATCTATTTGTACTCCAAATCGTTAAATCAACCAAAGTATGTGTTTTTGGATAAAGTATTCAGTCAAGTGCCAGAAGTGAATTTTTATACTTTTTCAGATAAAAGTGAGGTGGTATCACCGGAAGAGGCTCAGAGCAATAGCATTATAATTTTCGATGATGTATCGATGGAAGATCAAGAACCTATCCGTTTACATTTCTCAATGGGCAGACACAAGGGGTTAGATTGTTTTTATCTATGTCAAACATACAGCAAAATACCTAAACAGCTGGTTCGGGATAATGCAAACTTTATTATACTCTTTAAACAGGATGAAATGAATCTGAAACATGCGTATGATGATCATGTAAATACAGACATAACATGGGATACTTTCCTGGAAATTTGTAAAGCTTGTTGGAATAAGCATAAATATGGATTTTTAGTGATTAATAAAGATGTTGAAATGAATAAGGGTCGATATCGGAGAGGCTTCGATGACTTTATCATATTATAGAGTAGGTATAAGAATATATGTTGTAATTAAACTGTTTTCATTTCATCATGGATTCTTCTACAACACAGATCTTTGGAGATAAGGAGCTTAAACGTAAACTTGTTCAGTCTGTGAGTTCGGTAAAAAAGAAAATCAAAGCTTTAAATGAGGGTAAAGCTGAATTGACATCAACTTTACAAGAAACATTTCAACCAATCACACAACCCTTAAACAATTTATTAAATCAGATCAGTTTAAATAATAACAATGAGGTTATAAAACATGAAATCGATAAGAAACCATTCCAGAAAAAAAAGAAAAAGAGAAAGTTAAAAAATATCAAACAAGAAATTAAAAATGTTGCTAATGAACTACTACAAAAAAATAAAGACCTTGAAGAGGGAGAAGAGGAAGAAGAAGAGTTTGAAGATGCTGATGATTCATATGATGAGAATAACAGCACTCTAAATACAACAACTCAATCTGATGAAGCGGTGGAAGAAAATTTACCTTCATTAGTACGTGCATACACGGATATGCTTATCGTAAATCAAATAAATAAAGTACCTTATGGTGTTTACACAACTCCAGAGGGGGAGTATTACATAGGTGATAGCGTTATTCAATTTGATAAAAACAATATAATAATAAAAAAACAAAAGTTTAAAAATACACCAGGTCTAATGGAACTACTGTTCAAACGAGAACCTAACAATTCTTTAATTACTTCGCTAGATGGTGATATCTACTATAAAATAATAACAATGACTAATGCACATAGACGTAATTATACGCCAGAAGGTCAGATACAGGGTGATAAGAGTCTCAAGTATACTCAATATATAAAGCAATCATCAAGTCGTTCACATTCTACACCAATCAAAAAAACTGGTGGATGTATTACCAGTTCAGTTGAAACAACAGCTGATAACAGATCAGATAAACAATCAGCTGATGGATCATCAGGTCTGTTAGTAACTGGAAGAGGGTTGACAACCGCCTCCCGTTCAAACACTGATTCATCTCTAATAATGAAAAAATACTATCCAAATACAGATTATATATATTGGGACAACCCTAATGAACTAATAGACCGATTACGATTGCTTATCGCTTCGCGAAATGCTGGTAATAATGGAAACGATAATGAAATTATTGCAATATTAGAAGAATTGATAGAAGCTAATATAATCGAATCCCCATATCGACTTTCAGACATACTGAAACATATACTTAAGTAAAAAAAACTGAAACATATTAGACTCAAGTAAAAAAAAAACTTGCATTGTAATTATGACTGTTGATAAGTTTGGACGTTACCTACACCACAATCATCAGCAGCAACGACGGCAACAACACACATTGCAATCGCTCAAAATAATGAAAAATCAGGTGGATTGTGGAAATCGTTTATTAAGAAATGTTAATAGAGGTATTCTAAAAAAAGATGTGGTTATAAAAGAACAGCTTGATGAGGTTCTTATTCAATGTTTGCAGAAAATTAAAAAACTATCTCAAGAAAAGATTTCGGGAAAAGAAATACCTCCACTTCCCATTACCACCAAAAAACTACCTCAAAGTATAGAAAAGATTTCAGGAAAAAAAGAAGAAATACCTCCACCTCCCATTACCACCAAAAAACTACCTCAAAGTATAGAAAAGATTTCAGGAAAAAAAGAAGAAATACCTCCACCTCCACCTCCCATTACCACCAAAAAACTACCTCAAAGTATAGAAAAAATTTCAGGAAAAAAAGAAGAAATACCTCCACCTCCACCTCCCATTACCACCAGTACTGCTGTACCACAAGCATCTTTGTCAGCGGTAGTGTCAAATAAAAGAAAAAAACCCATAGAAAAAAAGAAAGCTAGTTTATTAAATAAAATTAAAAAAAATGAGTAAATGGACAGTAGTTCAGGAAATTCATAAGAATGTACGTAAAAACTTTCCTCGAAGACGTTTCATTCAAAAAGGATTTGATGACACCTGGCAGATAGATTTAATCGATATGCAAAAATATTCCAAATATAATAGTGGATTTAAGTATATTTTAGCATGTATCGATACTTTTTCAAAGTATGCATGGCTTCAACCAATAAAGAGTAAATCAGCCGATAATGTAACACAAGGAATGCTCAAACTGTTAAACAACAAAAACAACCTGGATCGTAGACCGAAAAACATACAATCAGACGATGGACGAGAGTTTTTCAATGAAAAGTTCAAAGCTCTCATGCAAAAGTTTAATATAAACCATTACTCAACCTACAGTATAATGAAGGCTTCCATTGTAGAGAGATTTATTAGAACCATCAAAAATTGGCTTTGGCAACGATTTGCTTACAACGGATCATATAAATGGATTGGAAAAGAACTCTCTGACGTAATACATAAATATAATAATAAAGTACATCGCACTATCAGGGTTGCCCCAGTGACTGTGAATCGTAATAACGCTAATGAACTCTTATCTACTGTTTACAACCATATCAAGGTTCGAGCTAAAAATAAACTTATGTTTGGTGATTACGTCAGAATAAGCAAATATAAATCTACTTTTTCCAAGGGCTACACCGGAAACTGGAGTGCGGAAATATTTCAAGTGGTAAAAGTTAATAATACTAATCCAGTGACCTATCAGTTGCAAGATGAAAGGAAACAGCCAATCTTAGGTGCTTTTTATGAACAAGAACTGCAAAAAGTTAAATATCCCGATGTCTACCTAGTGGAAAAAGTGTTAAAAAGAAAAGGTGATAAAGTTCTAGTAAAATGGTTTGGTATGGATTCAACAAGTTGGATAAATAAAGAAAACAAAATTGATTAAATAAATGCTTTATTCAGCTAGAATATTAGGTGCAATAAGACTTAAGTTAATTAATGTTATGTTTTTAAATAAGTACTTAATAGGTAATAAACAATGGATTAAAATAATGTTTTTTATTTTTATTTTTTTAAGTAAGGTGCAATAGATTAATCATCCCAATTCTCATCGTCTTCGGCTACTGGTCGAGAAGGATAATCATTAGGAGAATAATTATTGCGAGTAGGTACATAATCATCATCATCCCAATTCTCACCGTCTTCGGCTACTGGTCGAGAAGGATAATCATTAGGAGAATAATTATTACGAGTAGGTACATAATCATCATCATCCCAATTCTCACCGTCTTCGGCTACTGGTCGAGAAGGATAATCATTAGGAGAATAATTATTACGAGTAGGTACATAATCATCATCATCCCAATTCTCACCGTCTTCGGCTACTGGTCGAGAAGGATAATCATTAGGAGAATAATTATTACGAGTAGGTACATAATCATCATCATCCCAATTCTCACCGTCTTCGGCTACTGGTCGAGAAGGATAATCATTAGGAGAATAATTATTACGAGTAGGTACATCATTATTATTTATATAATTTTTTAACCATATTGCAAATATTTGGACTTCCACCCCACTACAATGACAGCAGGACGCGTGACGAAATTTTCGGTTAAAGGGGTTAAACGCTGTGTGTCGCTCACAGTTTTCAAAAACATTGACTAAATTTAAATCTACAATTATTTTTTCTAATTTTGGACATTTATAAACTTCCAGGTTAATCGATTGAAATCCAAGTGTTTGCAATAAATCTTTTTCTACGTTCCCCCCTTTGTAACCCCAAATACAGTTTTTATTCAGATCAAGATGCCTTATTTTCATTAAAAACTCTGAGTAATCAATGTCGGTGGGATAATTTTTTAATAACATTCCATGAATATTCCTTGTTACAAAATATACCGTTTGGTTAGATATTTCATTTTTTATTAACGCGCTTGAGAGTTTAATGTGAAATAAATAAAGGATCTTTTCCTGAATATCATATATACCTACTTCTTTATAATACATTTTTTTTTTAATCATAAAACCATCTATATCAATTATGTATTTAATATTACGTGGATCCATTGTTAATATAATTAATTAAAGTAAAAAAATAAAGTAAAAGCTATAAGTACCTATGTACCAATAATAAAATTATAGAACAACACAAATTACGCGCATGTAACTATATAGTCAGTGTGTAGCACAACACTTTAAAATAACAATCGCTAACAGCGGTAAAAAATCCACATGTAAGTATAGTCAGTATGGGGGCATGAGCACAGCACTTTAAAATAACAATCGCTAACAGCGGCAAAAATTCACATATAGTCAGTATTGGGGGACATGAGCACAACACTTTAAAATACCTCTATACCACAATCGCTAACGGCAGCAATAACACAGTCTACTAGTTCATTACCCAGCTTGACGGTAAATAATGCATGTGCGAAGCACTCGGCTGGTGTATTAGAGAGTAACTGCAACCACTCTTCTACTTCCACATTCGTATCACCTACTGTGTCCTCTAAATAGTTCGCGATGTCACCCCAGATCTCAATCAGGGTATAGGTATTTGAATCGTTGAAGTCACTATTTTGGTAAAGACACTTTAAAAATACTCTTACATCACAGCTTAACTTTGCGATTGGTATGGGTCTCGTCCACAGTCGTAATATCTTGTTTGTTGATATATGGTGTAACCAATTATTTTTACACTCTAAGAATGCAACTTCAACTAGCTCCATATTCATGTACTTAGGTATTTGGTAACGGTAGTCTCTGTAACATAGAAAAAACAATCATTAAATTAAATTACAACCAAAAATTAAAAAATCACACTAAAAAAATTTAAAATTAAAAAAAAGACCTACTACATACTAACCTACTATCTATTATTCTCCCTGAGAATTGGCCACTACAAAGTTAACAACCCATGTATTTCCACTTGGCCCTTTACTAACGAGTTGAACATCACCGCTATTAAGTACAGACAGTAGGCTTTGTTCCATATCATTAAATCTTGATGGTAGGGTGACCATATACCCGTTCTCCAGATGTATTACAGTCTGCATAGTGTTCGGTTGATACTTTGAAGCTATGCTACTAGCTTCTATTATTGTATAGGGTTTATCTACTTCTAAATCAACCATTTTACGCCAAGTTTTGTTGCCTCGATTATTTAATTTAGTTAGAGCAGAATTATTATGCGATTGATTTGAAGCCATTTTTTTTTTTAGATTTACAGAATTAAAACTTACAGAATTTAAAAAAGTAATGTGAGAGAGAGTCACTGTTGCTTACACGTCTTGTTATGTTACTAGCTGAATGAGCTTTAAATTGTAAAAGCATCTATTTTATAACAAATTCTTATCATTGTTTAACAATGTAATTTAACTACTATTGAACTACTGTTGAACTTTCCTTATCACTAGCTTTAAAGTTGAAAATAAAAGGTCTATTTCATAACAAATTCTTATCACTATTTTGGTAAACGTTCATAAATACGGATGTTATTAAATTTATAATTAATGTTCCATAACACTATTCAAAAATAATGACGTAGGTACCTGATTAAATTATTACATAACGTTTAAAAAAATAACTATGTAATGAAATTAATACTTACTGATTACTTATCGCTTGTTGAAATGTTGGTAATAATTTACTTCATCGGTATACTAGCCATACATTCGACATCAGTCATCTCGCCTTTTGTTATTTTTTTCAATTGATTTTCTACCCTAATTTGTATATTTTGAAGTACAAGTAAATATTTCTTACATGATTCACTTGAGGGTATATATTTTATTGTTGTTGTTGTGGCTGGTGTTGTTGTTGTAGTAGTGTTCTCTTTCACTTCTAATTTATCTATTAGTAGTTTGTCATAAATACCATTCATGGTGTTGCTACCTCTGGGTAATGTTACTTTAATTTCCAAACCCTTTTCATCTGTAAATATCTGGTGATACATATCAGATGACCAAGATTGTTTCATATTATTTTCCAGATCTGGATTGCTTCGTCTCGAACGGCCTGTCATAAATTTTACGATTTCCACTCGATATATCGATAATGTATTATCATCTCTACATAAACGTAATAATTTTGCCGTTTTCTTACCGCTAGTCATAATCATGTATGGATGACGATTTCCACTAATTTTCTCTTTATAATCATTAACGTAAAACTTAATTAACCATTTTTTTATAGAATTTCCTTTATCATTATACAATTCTACGTTCTTAAGGTTCCATAATCCATCATTACATAGATCTCGCAAGCCGTTATTAATGGAATTTGTAACATTTTTTGTCACCACTTCTGTACTGTTATCACGTTGTAAGTAAAACACTATCACCCACGGTAATAAACTTGTAAAAAGCATTGTGACTGCAATGCTTTCAAACTGTATGCAACAAACTGTATGCAAATAACGAGAGAGATACCTCTATTTAAACCCTACACAATCAATACATAGGTACCGTCAATACATATCTATACCTACTAATATTATAAAGCTGAAGAGTTTGTTTGTTTGTTTGAACGCGCTAATCTCAGGAACTGCCGGCGGTTCGAATGAGGATGGTTATAAGCTACTTTTTATCCCAGTATTCCCACGGGATCGGGAGTTACGCGGGTGAAATCGCGGAGCGCAGCTAGTCTATTATAGACAAATCGTATTGGAGGATGTTTTATCGTAAAAATACCTACATTCCAGTTTCTAATTAGGTCATAACTTCCTAACAATAATTGATTTATATTTCTTGCAGCTGACCCACCCACGCAATACGATATGAGGCTCACCCACGCAATACGATATGATATCAACATTGTTTACATTGTAATAATTAGATACCTACCTAGATACCTACTGATCGAGAACATACACTGTATATTATGACGTCACATTAACATCGCACCGTGGGAACAAAACATCGACCACCAGTATAACTTGAACTTGTTCTAGACATTGTATACAGCGCCATCTAGCGCTAGTTATACTGGTTTGTTTTGGTCCAAAGCATACAAACTATAGCTACTGGAGGTACCTATCAAATTACACCCTCTTTAAAGTTCATAGGGTCTCAAATCTTTATTTTTTGAGGAAAAAAATCCCAATTTAACCCTCTTTGAGCACTCTCAATCTGAATTGTTTTATGCATAATTTGACCCTAAAACCTATGCCAGTAATAAAAATAGGCAAATACGAGGCAAAACCGAAACAATAGGTTAAAATCCCCAAAACCGAGCGAGTTTCAATAGTAGCGGGAATGAATACTCTTTACAGAACTACAAAACTGTGGAAAAACTCCGGCAAAAAGTAAAAAACATTCTAGCAAATGCTGTGAGCGATGTTGGATGCGAAACACATCAGTTTCTCTATTCAAATTGGACGTTAAAATATTCCTGCAGTTTGGAAACATAAATAGCATGTAAAGTAGGTACTATTTTGAAGTACCTACTATGCTATTTATGTAAGTACGTTAGATAAATAAATAAATAAATATAGGATATTCCACACATCGCCACCTAGCCCCAAGCTAAGTTACTAGACTTGTGTTATGGGTGCTAGACAACGAATATACTACTTATATACTTTTCTTTTGTAAATATCACTACATAGTATAAAACAAAGTCACTTCTCTGTCCCTATGTCCCTATATCCCTTTGTATGCTTAAATCTTTAAAACTACGCAACGGATTTTGATGCGTTTTTTTTTAATAGATAAAGTGATTCAAGAGGGAGGTTTATATGTATAATACATGCATAATATAGCCGTGCGAAGCCGGGGCGGGTCGCTAGTATGCTTATAATACATAGAAACAGCTAGACCACGAACAAATAGATATTTGATTTAGATGTGTTTATGCTTAGATAAGCATAAACACATGTCTGTGGCAGGAATCGAACCCGAAACCCAGTGTTTGGCAGACCGGCATGTTGACTATTGTGCCAACTGGGTCGTCAAATAAAGCTAGGCTAACCTATCTATGCCTCACGGATTGCCTTCATTACTGGTCGAAATCAATAACCTATAAAAAAACAAGGGTGTCATACCATGTCGTATGGGATCCAAACATTTTCTTTGTTTTTTAGGATATTTTGTAATAGTGGTAACAGAAATGCCAGAAATTGTTCTAAATATTTATTTATGTCGTGTGCTTGTCCAAATAAATGTTTTTCTATTCTATTCTATTCTAAATGTCACGGTTTAAGAGATACAGCCTAGTGACAGACGAACGGACGGACAGTAAAGTCTTAGTTGTAGAGTCCCGTTTATACCCTTTGGGTACGGTTAAACTGAAATTTTTTGACTACCAGTTTAACCCTTGTTAAATGATAGATAAGTTATTATTAATTTCGATCATAAATCAAGAGTTGCCTGGAAGAGACCGCTTCCAGCGGTAAGGCCGCCATAATGATCGTCTGCTTTTTGTTTTTATAATTTAAGTTTTATTTTCGATTTATTTTATAAAAAAAATTCGTAATAATCGATTGAGATATTTCATCATGAACGAACAAACTTCCGCATTTTATTATGCACTAGCGACCCGCCCGTGCTTCGCACGGCTATATTATGCATGTATTATACATATAAACCTTCCTTTTGAATCACTCTATCTATTTAAAAAACCGCATCAAAATCCGTTGCGTAGTTTTAAAGATTTAAGCATACATAGGGACAGAGAAAGCGACTTTGTTTTATACTACGTAGTGAAGCGGGCACTGATCGATCATGGTTCATCCCCTTTGTCCACCTAGGTGACACATGGGTAGGTATTTTGCCACCTGGTTGGAAAAAACGCACTTTCATTGCCCGTGGTCCACTAGTTGGACCGTGAACAATACCAGAAGGTAAACTATACCTATATCGTAACGTCAAGTCGTGATCTACTCTCCATAGAAAATACCTCCCCTAACTTCTAAGAAAAATAGAGAAATCGACAGACGTATACAAAGATGATCTCAATAAGGAAAACTGAACAAAGCAAACAAAAAAGTAAAGACAACAAAAAGATTGGTTTTTGTGAAAAACCAGTTGCCTTGATCCAAGTAGAAAAGACAGTTTTTTCAATCATTGTTATTTAACAAAAGGATAAAGTTCGACTGGCGACTGTTGACTATTTTGGTACAGACTAAAATAATCGTATAAATTGCTAAAATGTCTCCGCACACTGTAACGTGAAACAGGATCGTATAATATTATTGTAACTAGCGACCCGCTCCGGCTTCGCACGGCTATATTATGCATGTATTATACATATAAACCTTCTTCTTGAATCACTCTATCTATTAAAAAAACCGCATCAAAATCCGTTGCGTAGTTTTTAAAGATTTAAGCATACAAAGGGATATAGGGACATAGGGACAGAGAAAGCGACTTTGTTTTATACTATGTAGTGATAGTGATAGTGATATGCACGTCACGTCCCCGTCCCGTCCGAGGTTTTATACCGTAATGTATGCAGCGACCTTAAGTCTCCTCGTGACCACGACCATTGCAACACACACAAAAGAAAAAAGAAAGAAAAAAATACGCCATTAAAAGTAAATAAATGTGAATACAAATCGTGTGAGTTTAAAAAAAAACATCGAAATCGGACTAAAAACGAGCACGGTCTAAACCTATGCAAAAATATAGACGCGAATTGAGAACCTTTTTGACGTGATAACGTTTTATAAATTGGTGAACACCTGCAATCTCAAAAAAGTGTGACGTCACGCGTCGTTACTGGAACGCCTCATGTTATTGATAAGGTAACTATACCAACGTTTTATCGTTGCCATGGTTATCATCAATGTTTTTTTATGACGTTATCACGTAAAATTATCGTCCGGAAACAGACTTTACAGACAACCATATTTTTGACGTGATAACGTTTTATAAATTGGTGAACACCTGCAATCTCAAAAAACTGTGACATCACGCGTCGTTACTGGAACGCCTCATGTTATTGACAAGGTAACTATAGCAACGTTTTATCGTTGCCATGGTTACCATCAATGTTTTCTTATGACGTTATCACGTAAAATTATCGTCCGTAAACCGACTTTACAGACAACCACTTTTTTTAGAGTTCCGCAACCAAAGGGTAAAAACGGGACCCATTACTAAGACCCCGCTGTTTGTTTAAGTTGAAAACACAAATTAGGTGTTTCTTTTGCCGCTATACCAAAAAATATATACTAAAAACAGAAAGAAAAAAATGGGTTGTTCATTCTGTGTTCATACAACATGGAACGGAACCTTTCGTGGGCGAATCCGACTCGCACTTGGCCGGTTTCTTTAAATCGGTTTAAAACAAAAATGTAACAAATAACTGCTAAAAGATAGGCAGGTACTTTACCTGCCTACAGTAAAAAGCTGTCCATCCGAAACAAAATTAAAAAGAAAACAAAATCGCTCAAGAGCTCTCAAAGCGAGAGATGCTTTAAACAGAATAATTCTAATTACTGAATTAGCGTAAATTATTAGGATTCTGTACATCCGTAATTTGGGGAAGTAGTAACGCAAGGTGGCACCTACCTTTGCTAATAAATTATTCGCAGCTCCACTCGCCCGCGGCCCCTTTGTTGCGCAGCGTACTCTCCTCTATATAATGATTATACAATTCAATACATTTCAAAAATTACAATTTCGTGCTCATCTCACCGACATCGACAGAGCAAAATTTCATGTTTTAAGACCAATTTAATTATAAGCCCAATATACTTATGAAAAAAGCTTAGGTATAAACCTACGCGACGAATTGTGAACTTCCTTTTTTGTAGTCGGTTAAAAAGAAAAAAATCGGTAGCTGAAAAGTACCTATAGATTTTTTATTAGGTGCCGAATAGTCCGAAATCGGTCACTACGTTCGATTTAGGATAAAATTAGGGCCATTAAAATTCAAACCCTTTCGACTAAAACTTTTGTCTCCAAAGGTATTTTTCTACGAAAAATATTTTTGTTTACATTGTCTAATTTTTTTCACTGACTCATAACCTAATGATTCATATATACTCTAAAACAGAGTACAAATAAATAAAATTACATGTTCTCCGGCAAAGATAGCTCGTAATATCAACTCAACAATCGACGTTTGAACCACCGACAGTAAAATGCATATTATGATCGATATCCGTGCCCTTGACATTAAAGTAAACGTAGGCATCCTACAATTGAATATTATATTACATACCTCTTTCACAGCAACTAATTTTCAGTTTTCACACAAAAATCCCTTCACTGATTAACAAATTCCATAATGATAACCGAGTCACTATTTTCGTAGCATTCGTAGCGGTGCTACGTCGTAGTGCCGTGTAGCGCGATCGTAGCGAGGAGCGCGGACGGGTCGACTGCTCGGTGAGACGTCGACGCGGACACGGACTGAGAAGTACAGATCAACGAAAATTTTTAGACAGGGCCAAATTTTATGGAACTCTCTATCGAACTCCACTTTTATCACAAATATTTTTTAAGATGTTTTCAATTACAATTGGGTTTGGATTATAATGTATTTATAAGTTTTAATTTTATGTAATACAACGATTGCACTAAAATGTACTAAAATAAAAATCTACTCTTTAATTATTACTAGTTCGTTTTTTTCAATAGCATAAAAAAATTGCAAATGGACAGATTCACAACTGGACAGATCCGCAACTGAACAGATTAGCAACTGGACAGAACCGCAACTGAACTGATTAGCAATTAGACAGATTCATAACTGGACAGATTAGCCCATTCGGCCGTCTACGAAACCGTAGTTTCGGAACCAGTTACAAAGTAAACAAAATTCTTTTTTATAAGAAACTGGTTTCGAACAAGTGGACAGAACGTGTACAGTCCATAACATAAATATTCTCATTGGTCTGTCTAAAATTGTCCCGTATACTGTGGTTGCAAGGAGCGTGTGACAGCGCAGGCGCGCGATGACGTCAGCACCGCGTCCCGCGCCGCGCGCCGCCCACGCTCAAGCTGCACGCTGCCGTCCGTCTCCGGTATACGGACATTTGTCATAGATCACCGGGTAAATCGACGACAGCTTTAACCTTACAGGTGGAAGTGTATTAACTATACTTTACCTATTTCATTTTAACTTTTAGGGTTCCGTACCTAAAGGGTAAAAACGGGACCCTTTTACTAAGACTCCACTGTTCAAAGTAACTATACTTTCATGGACGTAGGCCTCTCCCAAGATACGCCACTGAGACGTCCTGTGACCATGTGGAGCGACGACATACGCAAAGCGGTGGGCAGTAAATAAAACTTATAACTGCCATGACCATGTCTTCTTTATATATAATTTGTTTTATTAACTCTTATTTTCCATAATAATTAGAAAATGAAAAAAACCAAGGCATAAGGGCATAGTCATGGCAGCTATAGGTTTTACGCAATAAAAATATTTGTGCTAGTGTCATTATCCAGGGAGGAAACAGTCGACTACGTTTGTATGGAGAGAGCCCCGGTATCCTTTCCTCTTAAAATTGGTATATGATTAGCATCTAACTTAATCAATGCCCGTGAATACCTGTTCTGTAAAGGCCAAAAAAGGTTACCAAGAGGACATTAAAAAGATTTGATCGGTAGTAAAGATATTGTATTAGACCTCTTTTGTTGTAGAAAGGTATTCCGGGTTATCATTTTCAAGGACTTCGAGGTTAAATATACATATAATACAGGTACCTGCCTAAAAAAAAACTTATAAACTCGCACGATTTGTTTTAATTTCCCGGGTCTTAATTTTTTAAGCTCGATTTCTCTTTTCTCTCGTTTGCTATTGCTACAGTTTCCTCGCGACCATGACTATTGTAAAATAGTCGAAACATCGAAAGTACGAAAAAATTTAACTTGTCGCGAGACACGCGTTTGGAAAAGCCTTTTTACCTTTTTTTTTCGTATACTTAGTTTTATATAGGAGATTAGTTATAGCGCGGTCTCCATCATTCTCTTTCTTGTACGGTTTTTCGTAACGCGTTACATTATTTCTCGGCTAGGTTCATTTTGTCTCGCCAACCAGCTAAAAGGAACTTCTTTCCAATAAAAATCAATATACGCGATTAAGACCCTGGAAAATAATTACTTTATGTACCTATCTAAATATTTGTAGGTTTATAACCAATTAATTTATTTGTACTTAATTGTTTCACCCCAAAAACCACGTCAGTTGTACGACTATCTGTCTTCCATTTGGATTAACCTGTCCTGTCAAACATGGTCAGCGACCGCGACATATCACACATGTTTATTTATGGCCTAAATCGATGACCTTTCTATCAGCTACCAAGGGTTAAGCTCACATTTTGTGATATAGAAAAACAGTCAAGTAATTTCAGCGTCACCTTTGGCTGATTTATTGAATATACTAGTAACCAAGGGCAAATAACTTTTTTGAAATTTTTCTGTAGTAGAACTACTGTAGATATTGATTTCAGCCATAAATCACACACACTGTTGCAGCCATTAACTCTTGGTCCTCTTCACAGTTTTTCTATAGGAAAGATGTCAACAAATGTTAGTTTAACCCTTATTGGAAGATATAATATATTAATTTTGACTTGATTAAGTTTACTTTGTTTTTTTTTTCACAAAACAGTGCCATTGAGAAACAATTTTAATTTGGTTTAATTTTACATCCCAACAAACTTGCAACAAGATGCACCATATTTTGATAAACCACAAATATTTTGTTAATTCGCGCTGGTAGGTCCTTTGAAATAAGTACTTACCTATTTGATCCTACGATATTTCGCCCACGATTTCTTTCTGAAAAAAAGGTAAAATAAACAAGCCTTCATGGGCACGAAATCGTAACATGTATCGCGTCAAAACGCAGCTAAGCGGAATTCTATGGAGCTCATATAAAAGGAGCGACCCGGCGCAAAGTTTTCTCGAAAAGCCCTTTCTATTTGGGGTTGTCATCGGACCCCCGCTGTTACACTGACCCTCGTGTCGTGGCACCACGGTCTAAGTTATGAGAGTTTTAACTTTTATTTTAATTAATAACCAGGTGCATGTACTAATTGTTATTTTTTTTAATAAAGTTGGCAGTATTTTTGCTATAATATTTACTTGTTCTTGGGAAATATTAGCTTGGCACCTTTACATTTTGTATCAACTTTATGTTGTGATACATAATACAGAGCTTAACAATAAAAAATATTTTGTTTAAATTCTTAGGTTGACTAGCAGACCAAAAACAAATTGATTTAAGACCCGAGTTTAAGAGCTAAAACATGATTAACCAACTGTCGAAGTGTCAAAATTATTAAATAATATGAAACCTTGTTTTCTACAACTTATTGTTTATTTGTTACGAATAGGCTCCGAAACTACTAGACTTATTTTGATGAAACGTGGTATAAGGATACAATAATTAATTGGAAATAATATGGGCTACTTTCTATGCCGATATTCCCACGGAATCGGGAGTTACGCGGGTGAAACCGAGGACCGCCCCTGGATTAAAATTTAGTGAAATCACAATGAGTGATAGATTAGTGATTTATTTATGACAAGCTTTTTTTTAATTCAACACAATATAAATATTTAAAATACCTGCGGATAATAACGGCTACCCACAATAAGACTTTAAGAGCAAAGTAGCTGTAAACGTTGTTTTGCCATATACAAAATTCATACAAATCGGTTCAGCCGTTTAGGTTTAGTTTGGCAACTAACACCGCGACACAAGAATTTTATATATTAGAAAATATATGAAGTCAGTAGTTGTATATCTGTACCACAAACAAAGATTGGGAGCTATTAACAGAAATGCGCTAGTGATCGCGTGATACAATCCCTCTGCCCTTTCTCCCCTACTCCTAACAAAGCAGCTTCGTCACCGAACACATTGTATCTACTTTTGTCGCACTCATTACACCCGGGGCCCATCCATTCGTCAACAGATATTAAAATGGAGATTTGTCAGCAAACCGTCAATTTACGATTATTTTTGTAATAGTAACCCCCGTTTAGCTGAGTTTGTGTTGATAGTATTGTACTTAGTCGATAGAAGTGGTTTGTTTCTATTGTAGAATGTTTGTCTATACTTCTATACTAATAATATTATAAAGAGAAAGGATTTGTTTTTTTTGCATTGAATATGCTCTGAAACTACTCGATCGATTTTAATGAAACTTGGTATGAAGATAAATTGATTCATTGGAAAATGTAATTTGTATATTTTTTTTGTTTACTCCATTTTTTCATTTATATTATAATACAACTTACAGTTAGTTATTTAAAATTTATAAACCCATTGTCATGGCTTAACGTCCAAGGTCGACCGGGATCTAAAGGCACGACTTTTCATTAACTTCCACTATGCCAACACTGCCCTGGAACGATTGCAGTCAATTTAATTTTCCAAGTTTACTCAGTAGAAATTACTGACAGCGCTCCTCTATTCCTTAATAGCACTCATTTACGTTGACTACCACTCGTGGTTGGTTGCATGACTGGAACAAATCCATCATGCATCTATAGTCGATTATTTCCTGAAATGCGATGCCGACACTGAAAATTATTTATATTTCCGAAAAAATTACACAAAATTTAGCATAAGTAATTAATTATTTAACTTTATCAGAACGTTCGAAAGTCGTTGTTGTAATTCTTACAAGATAAAGTCACTCGGTGAGTCAGACGTTACTTTTTGGAACTTCTTAAAAATTACGGTGGTATTAATATTTAGTTTTTAGTTCCGAGCCTAGTGCCAAAACACCAGCATCCTCTCTTAGACCGCTTCGTCACTTATCGTCAGGTTTAGTTTAGTTTGCGGGGCTGTTTCCGCACTTAGCCTCTTCATTTGGGCCACTTAGCATCAGGTTTGATAGTGGTTCAAAAAGTCTCTAAATTGTAAAGGCTTATAAAACACTAGCAGCACTCCGCGTAACTCCTCACTTACAGTGTATCCTCATACCAAGTTTCATCGAAATCGGTCCAGTAGTTTCGGATTCGATTCAATGCAAAGAAACAAACAAACAATCAAATCTTACCCATTTAAAATATTAGGTATACAAACCGTGACTGCAAATACAGACCGAGACTGCAAGCGTCCGGGGCTGCCTCGCAGTCAGGACGCGGCTAATGAGGCATGCAATAAGACAATGGAATGATTAGTGTTACTGACACCATTCATACACCACTAGATACGTGTTACGCTACACGACGTATCATCAGGAATTGAACCGAGCGCCCTATTAGAGCAACAGACGTTAGATACGACGTCGCTCCCCGCAAGATGTTGACTCGCTGAACGCTGCAGAAACTCTTATTCCAGCAATGAGTGCGAACATTGCATTTTGTGTTTTGGTAGTGGGCTCGGAACTAAACACTAAATATTAATACTATCGTAAGCTAGAGTAAACCCATCCATACCTACTATATTCAAGATCCATAATGAAGATTTATCTATCACCAAACTCCTCAACAATTACTAACAATGAAATTGTTGCGATAGGCATTCCAAACAAATGGAACAAAGTTAGGCATACTTTGAAGAAAGTGTTCTAATGTTACGATTATTGGATAAGGAAACGAGAATTGAGGAAAGTATTGTGTTAAGTTATATGTAGATAGATACTTACAGCTCGTTTGGTGAGTAATGTGAACCTTTTATGTTACCAAGTTACTTATTTCTTCAATAATATAGGTAGCTACATACCTACACATGTATCTATGTACCTATGTAGGTATTATTTTACTTTCGCCGAAAGGGAAAGAATGTTTTATTTTTTATTTGCTCGTAAACTTCGTAGGTACGAGTTTACGCAAAGAGCTAGGATATAGGTAGGTAAGTGCTTAGAACGTAATGCTAAACCTACTTTTACTGAAATTACGAATATTAAAAGAAGATAAAGGGAATTCATTGTAATTTCTAAATTGTCTTAAATAAACGTCAATCATGAAATACCCCTCCATAAACATTTAAAACCTTCCTCAGTTAAAATGTGTTTTGACACTTTCGCACCCCTGTCATCTGTAAAAGTGTGAAAGTGACAAAACACATTTTAAGCAAAGAAAGTTTTATTTTTTTTATTTTCGTAACTGTTTAAATATACTGAGAACTAGAACTTTAAGCAGTTACTTTATAGGTAAGTACCTATAAAGTAACTTTATAGGTAAGTACCTATAAAGTAACATAAGCAGCTAAATTAATAAAATTCAACAGAACTTAATCCACTTGATATTGAAAATTCAGCAAAGTATTGGTTTCCGCTATAAAAGAACATTGAACCGTGTCAAATTGAAAAATTCTGTTTTTCTTCGATTTCAAATTGAAGTTTTATAAAAACTTTGTAATATTCAAGAATTGAATCTCGTTCTCATCAAAGTGGGGTCTGTCGCCCTCGATGCCCCAGTCAGCTGGCAGTCGGTTGCCAGACGTACGAGAAATCTCGTACATATACGAGATTCAGCAATCCTGTGACGCGAATCAACAAAACTATACCCCGTACAATTGGGTTTTTACAATGTTGACAGCGTGCGCCACGTGCAAAAAAATTTATGTCCTTATCTGTAATGGAGTCTAGCCTAGTCTAGGCACGGAACTAAAAACGAAATATGAATACTTCCATTACAGATATTATGGAGTTCCGAAAAGTAACGCCGGATTCAATCAACTAAAATGATGTCCTTGCCACTAACAATGACACAATTTTAACACCATCACTAGATTCATTACTACATAACTAATTTTTAATTATTTTAGTAAGTTTAGTCAATTTGATAAGAAAACCTAACGTACACTACTTAGAGCGTAAATTATTAATTTTGTAGGAAATTTTTGATAAATTTACACTTTTACGAGACTTTGTACTGAAATGTACTAAAATTTTGGCAACCTTGGTACGAGAAAAAAAAACTGGCATCTGGCAACACAGCGTTCTATAACAATTTGCTTCGGCGCCGTGATTTATGGACTTAATACCCTCGCCGCGGTTACTTAACCGACGCAATATTAACTCGATGTTACGTGCAGATAGGCAGGAAGCTGTTTGATCTCTCTCCAATATCAAACACTGGTTTCAATAAATTGGATATTGACTTTCCGAAATAGGATTCTATTGTTTCAAGTTTCGGCTGACGATTATTTAATGATGAAATACTATCTGTAAACAAACTTTAATTGTGTTAGAACGGTTATCAGTTCTTATTGAAGACGTTTATCTAAAGAAAATAATATATCATAAACTTCTTTTTTTTTTCATAATTTACGTTTCGAAAGCTTGGGCATTCTATAACAATCGTGGCATGCCGATGCGTATGCTTTCGTCCCAATGCTTTCGACACGCCTCCTTTTCCCGTAGGCACTTACTCCTCAGTTAGAAATTCTATGAATAGAGTAACTTAAGTATTATTTTTTATGATACCTACTAACAAGTTTAATGAGTACCCAAAAGTTATTTCCAATCAGTAACAGAAAGAACACGATGTTCTACAATTAAACACATACCAAAACAAATAAAGAAAAAGGTCGAAAACGTTGGTGAAATAGTGAATGAAAACAACAAAAACTGTTGAAATAACGTTCGCTCGCCCCGGCTATAGATCTCGGCTAATTTAATTGTTCCTCTGTCCTCTCCAGTGCACACACAAAAACATTTCCACAACATAATTCACCCTCAACCAATTCTCTATATATGGTATACCGGAAAATGATGTTGTTTTCTTTTGATATCGCCTCCAATTCAGTCATAATAAGTAAAAGATTAAGATTATTATTACAAACTTTTGTACGTTCACATTTGTTACAAAAAGTTTCTTAGATCTAAATACTTATAAGAATTTAATCACCCTGAATAAGAGATCAAAAGAAATATAATTAATTAACAATTTAATCTTCAAGTTTTGAAAACAAAAATGTAGGTATTCCATGGAGATCAGATTAGGTATTCGAAGAATGAAAGCGAATTATCGGAAAACATAACCAAATTCGACAACAAACAAAATATAAAAATATACAATGTTGGGCACCTGTTGGTAGATAGATAGATCTACCTAGGATAGTACCCGCAGCCCGGATCGGCGAAATGATCAATCATAACATGCCGGAAAATATGTAAATTTGTTTTGAAAAAGTTACCGAAGCAATCTAGGAAATCCTCCACGCGGGATTAAAGGAAGCTTTGCAGACAAGAAGTGATTTTTGAATACAATCTTATCGAAGTTTCTGGTGAAGGTTCTTGTTGATATTACCTTTGGCTACACTCGGGTTGAGCCAAATTGTAATAGTTATTTACGTGACACTCTGCAGACTGAACGTTATGGTAACAAAACAACCGTAAAGACATTATTTATGTTTTAAAATTAAGATGTTTACAGTGACAAAATAATTGCCTTTTAAAATTAGCAAACCAATTGGCTTCTTGACAGTTTTACAGTGAGTATTTTAAAATTCGCAAATGTTTAATATGAACCTCATATGTTACGAGTATACCTTCCATTATCTTTTTTTCGAAAAGCATCAAGTAACTAGTTAATTTAAATAAATACATTTTTCTTTTCCTCGATGACGTCACGGCATTAACTTTGAAGGCTCACTCCAAAGAGGTTAGTATTTTTTTATTTTTATTTAATTGACTTAAAATAGAATCATCGCGTTTATAGGGTGGTCCATAATGAATAGATAAACGGGTACCTACGGGTATAGGATACTTTGCCGGATCCGAAAAATAAAGTTATGCTCAGTGAAAGTCTTCCGGTTTTCGAGGTATATGACTGTCATTCTTTCGTTTTATTTCATCAGTGAATTCCAAAGAAAATTTCTTAACGATTTAAAGTAAAATGCTTAGTTATTGTTACTTACCATTTCTAACATATTTCATACTTTATCGTTACAACTGTCAAGTACCGAATTTTACATTAATATTTCAGGGCAACTGCTTTAAAGCAGCGATGCGAAACTAAAATTATTAACGAGTATAAAGCCTTTTAATCTGCTTGCTTCAAACTTTATGCTATTGCAACAAAACAGACGCTGTGGAATACAAAGCCGGTAGAGATAAAAATTTCAATTTTTTATCTTGATTTTAGCTACCATTCAAAATAAACGGGTGTGTTAGTTGAATACAAAAATATTATTTATGTTTAAGTTATGCATATTGTAAAACTTTTTATAATATAATATAAATTGATAAAAATACATAAGCAGACACACTATAACTTATGATGTGATGTGAATAAAATAATTTAAAATTACTTTGCTAGTTAAAAAGATAAATAAGATAAATTTCGTTAAACATAGTAGGTATTCTACTATATCGGAGTTCAGTAACCCCAAAATAGGTCTTGGCCTATTTTTATTGAAGTGCCAATTCCAATGTCATAATTTTCGAGTTTTCTGGCTTTATAATATAAGAATCTTTTACACAATTAAAAGATTCTTAAATTATAAAGCCAGAAAACTCGAAAATTATTTTAATAACTAGGTATTACTCAATATAAAACAACCAATTGAAACCATTTAAACCAAAAGTTTATTAAATTACGCCAATAAATATTGGCGTAATATATTATGCACCATATAATATATAATAACTAGCTGTCCCGGCAAACGTTGTTTTGCCTAATAGTACTAAACCTTTGTATAGATTTTCGTCCCGAAATGTTTATTTCGTAGAACCTAACCTATTTTTCCAGAACTTATTCTATAGAATACTAGCTGCCCTCCGCGGTTTCACCCGCGTAACTCCCGATCCCGTGGGAATATCGGGATGTAAGCTATCCTATCTCTCAAGTTGGATCGAACTGCACATGGTGTGCGAATTTTATTATAATCGGTTAAGTGGTTTAGGAGTCCATTGAGGATTTGTCCATTGTGACACGAGATTTATATATATAGAATACTAGCGACCCGCTCCGGCTTCGCACGGCTATATTATGCATCTAATCCCAATCCTAACTTAATCCACAAGTTTGTTGTTTGTTCCCTTCATGGTCTAAAGATTGGACCGATTTGGAAGAAAATCGGCAAAGAGATGGAGAAGGACATAGGATACTTTTAATCCCAAAATTCCCGCGGAATTACGCCTTACGCGGGTGAAACCGCTGAGTGCAGCTAGTAGGTAAATACATGTCTAGTTAGAACACTAATAGACTAAACAGAGAGTTGTAAACAACAAAGTTACATAAAGCAGGTGTGGTAGACTGGTTGTACGGTATTGTGAGTGAAATATGCATCGTACGTATTATGCAAAAGCTCTAGAGGTATGAACCACAATAGATGTCACAAGTTAGAACTTTATGTGTCTCGATATGCGAAAACTCGGTAAGTCCATTCTAAGCTAATGTTGTTTATGAATATCGGGATAGGTGGGTAGTGGTACCTACCTACATACCATATTGAATGAAGTAAGTTGGATAAAGGACTTTAAAAGAGAAAGATACGTTTATTTAGGTGCCATTATTATGTACTGCTATTATCCCTATATATATAAAATTCTCGTGTCACGGGGTTCGAAGTTGAACTCCTCCGAAACGGCTCGACCGATTCTCATGAAATTTTGTGAGCATATTCAGTAGGTCTGAGAATCGGCCAACATCTATTTTTTATTTTGTTTCCTTTAGTTTTTTTTTAAATGGCAAAACAACGTTTGCCGGGACAGCTAGTTATTATATATTATATGGTGCATAATATATTACGCCAATATTTATTGGCGTAATTTAATAAACTTTTGGTTTAAATGGTTTCAATTGGTTGTTTTATATTGAGTAACTAGGGAACAGTTATTAAAGGGAATGAAGGGAACAAACAACAAACTTGTGGATTAAGTTAGGATTGGGATTAGATGCATAATATAGCCGTGCGAAGCCGGAGCGGGTCGCTAGTATTCTATATATATAAATCTCGTGTCACAATGTTTGTCCTCAATGGACTCCTAAACATATATAATAAAATTCGCACACCATGTGCAGTTCGATCCAACTTGAGAGATAGGATAGCTTACATCCCGATATTCCCACGGGATCGGGAGTTACGCGGGTGAAACCGCGGAGGGCAGCTAGTATTCTATAGAATAAGTTCTGGAAAAATAGGTAAACATTTCGGGACGAAAATCTATCCAAAGGTTTAGTACTATCCAATTTAGTAAAAATAATTAAATGAACATGGTTATTTTCACTCCTAAAGCTATTAAAACGGGATATTACCATGCCTTTTGCTTTTTTTTTGTTAAAAAAAACATGGTAAATGTCCCGTATTCAAATAACATAAGTACCAAATTAGTATAATTTCAAAGAATACCACATAATTTTGAAGTTATTTCCCGTCTGCGGTAACAACTATGCGAAAGTCGTTGCCATTCTTCCCTTCTCCCACTTTCTAAGTTGAATAATATGTAAATATCGTGTGAATATCATGAGCTGCCTATCCGAAATTCACAAGTTTCCCTCACAGTTCATAACGCCCGATGCCAAGTTAATAGTTTAGAAGTATGCGCAATAGCCACCCGACAGACCTCTATTGTTATCTTAATTGATTCCGTGCCTGGACGATCTTTTGTTATCGACAGACCTAATATTATTAACTCATGTGCCTAATAGAATAATGTTTACAGCAAACGATGAATATCATAGACTGTCCATATGATCTTTAAAACTATGCAACGGATATTAATGTAGATTTTATAATAGACTAGCTGTCCCGGCAAACGTTGTTTTGCTATTAAAAAAAAAAAAAAAATAGATGTTGGCCGATTCTCAGACCTACTGAATATGCTCACAAAATTTCATGAGAATCGGTCAAGCCGTTTCGGAGGAGTTCAACTTCGAACCCCGTGACATGAGAATTTTATATATATAGGGATAGAGTGATTCAAGAGAAGGTTTTATATGTATAAAACATGCATAATATAAGCATTAAGAAGCCGGGGTGGGTCACTAGTAAGTAATAAGCTTTAATAATCATATTGCGTGAGAAAATTGGATTAAACCGAAGATCATATCAATAATTTAACAGTTGTTAAAAATTTAAATGAACTTTCAAGTTATTATAATTAAAATTTGTTAAATATAAGGGTGTTTCAGATTGGGTTTTGGCTACATGAACTTGACAATGAGGTGTTTCAAAAGGGACAGGTAAGTTTTACAATCTATGTATAGCAAATATGGAATCACCATTACCAACTCTAAGCACGGTAAAGAAATCTGCGAATAATATGTTTCTATACGCCAGTGGGTAAGAAGCAGGTCATCCTGAGAAATGCCTACAAAATATCAATTATCTAGCAGCGCTCCGCGGTTTCATCCGCGTAACTCCCGATCCTGTGGGAATATCGAAATACAAAATAGCCTATAGCCTTCCTCGACAAATGGAATGACCAACACAAAAAAAAAAAAAAATTGGAACCAGTAGTTCCTGAGATTAGCGCGTTCAAACAAACAAACAAACTCTTCAACTTTATAATATTAATATAGTATAGATAAATTATCAGGTCTATTTCTTTTAACAATTGAAAAATCAACACGAACCCATCTAGAGATAAAATTGAATCAGGTCATACACGTATATAGCTACTATCAGCTAGCTAACGTTCGGTAGCCGCAGACGAATCGTTTTTCAAGAACGAAAGCCATTAAAACCACAATACCGGTAATCGGGTGATAGCTATTTCAGTCAAAATTACATCCTGACCGATTTCCCGACCACTCTAATATGGGACCAATTGTGGTATTTCGTATTATCGTTATTAGGGTACACTATTCTCGCGACTAAAGTTGAAGTTATAGATTCAGAATAGTATGGAAACAGTTTAGAATACCTTTTAAATCCCACTTTTTTATGAAGCTATCAGCAATCACTACATAGTATAAAACAAAGTCGCTTTCTCTGTCCCTATGTCCCTATATCCCTTTGTATGCCTAAATCTTTAAAACTACGCAACGGATTTTGATGCGGTTTTTTTTAATAGATAGAGCGATTCAAGAGGAAGGTTTATATGTATAATACATAATATAGCCGTGCGAAGCCGGGACGGGTCGCTAGTATTAAATAACTAGATGTGCCCCGCGGTTTCAGCAGCGCAAGAACCCATTCCGCGGGAATTTCGAATCAAAAATTGTATGTTCTTTTCCATCCTCTAACCTACCAGTATGCAAATTTTCATCCAACTCAATCCAGTCGTTTGACTGTGAAGATGGAAGAAACAAATAAACCATTTTTGATTTTTGATTTATAATATTACTTAGAGATTAGGATGAGCAAGAGTGATCAGAGCCGAGAGTACTCAGGCAAAGACGCCACTTCAAAAAGAATCCGCTACTCCATTTGCCTGATGAATTTATTTTATTATTTTTCTTCAGACTAAAGAGGCCACTTAAAATTTCCGAATGCAAATGTACAGCAAGGGATTATCGTCGAAGTGGAAACATCCGAGTGGTCTCAACATAATCTTCTCAAAATAAAATCTCAGTTTCACGCTCCAGTTAGCCAAGTGGAAGATCCACCATTCATTCTGTTCACATGTGTACATGGACCATTGACGGACTTAAGAAATTGTTGGGGGTTGTTGCCCCAACACATTTTTAGCCGGTTTATGAATTTTAACAGAACTGACATGTTTCAAAGCGATTACAGTAGCACTTTTTTGAAGGTGCCTATGTGTTATTAAGCAAAAATAAGTCATACTCGTTGGGTCGTTGTTTGAAGACCTCTGTGCGTGGGCGAACACCCGCCTACGATACAAAAGGTCTAAGTGTTTTTCTAAGTACAATTTGTATGTAATTAAAGGGAAAGAGACCCATAATATAAGCTAAGTTACTAACTTTGAAAATAGATGGCGTAGTTTGTAATGTCTGACAATATTCCTACTTATACATGGTAAAACATCGGCAACTTTTCTTTGAAAAATTACTCAGTAACAGTTAAGAATGTTGAAAAAAACATTTTACGGAAACCTCACTCCAGCCTTCAAACACCTAGGAATGTAGAATTACAGACATGAATGCCTTTGATGTCATTTGTGGAGATTTCCAACAGATTTAAGGAACAATTTCTTATCTGAGAGATTTCATAGAAAAATAAACTGGGAAATAGCTGCGATGACGTATTATCGATAATTAAATATAATACAATACAAGCAATGCTTGTCACAACATGTCTTCTAATTAGAAGACATCCCCATGTAACGGAATAAGGGCAGAAATATGGTATTACAGATTTTATAGATATTTTGCTTCGACAACGGAATTTAAATTTAGGTTAGGTCAAGTCCGTCCAGTGCAGTACGCTGCCAGATCTTTGGCATTGTTAGTGACTGATATTAGGTCAGCCAGTGCAAAACTACTAGGGCTGAATGGTTAGATTAAATGTGCTGCATGGTTTGTTTGGGAGCAGTGCAGTCGCACTACATTTAGCATGAATCAATCATCACACCCTCCCAGATTTGTCCTGCACTTCCACATGGCCATAGCATAACGTGACCAAGGTATGTTACTTAGCCAATAAAAATACATTTCAATCTTCTACACTTACGTATAACACAGAGATGGCGCTGTTTTCAATATTGCATAGTAGTAGAAGCACAATAACTGTTAAAATCTCATCTGTCAAAATCTCATCTGTCGCGAGAACGGCTGAAAATGCTCACCCACAAAAGTGCCCAACGCGCCATAAGAAGTTTTTCTGTGTTTTGTTTGAAACGAATAGGCTCTAAAACTACCAGACCGATTTTGATGAAACTTGGTATGAGGATACATTGATTCATTGGGAGTAAGACAGGCTATTTTTTAACCCGATATTCCCACGGGATCGAGAGTTATTATTTAAAATTTGCATACTACTACACAAAAATGTTTACATTCCGAGCGGTCGATATGACGGAAATTAACCGAAAGATTCCATCCCGAACCCGCACCCCACTGCGGTCGACAGTTTACTTTATGTCACGGAAATTCAAACGTTTATCAGAACTTCGTAGAGATACTTCACCGAGATTCAAGAGAGCTTGTTTACTCAGTTAAAGAGTAAATATTGATATTTTACATTAGACTACTTACGATTGTTCACATTGAACTGTGGACTAACTCCGATATGGACTGACTGCGCTTTGAACTAAGTACGATTTGGACCTTGTCCATTAAATTTAAGCAGACTTCGTGCTTACAACGTCTTCAAATCAATATTCTCTTGGTAATAAGTACTTATGTCTGTGTTAAACGTTATTTCTATTACATTCAATTTCATTGAGTCATTCTAAAACAAAATCAAAGTCGTTCCTTTAAATAACTAGTAAGTTCAAAAGATCAAATAGATATAGGTACATTGTATATAAATGTAGCATACTAAGAATTAAAACGTTTTAAGTAAGTAGGTGACATTCCTTCCTGTGGTAAACACAATGAGCTCTTTTCAATCAATTTGATGGAATTTAAAATTCTAATTCCATTGTTTCCTTTTCTATAAATACAAGTGAAAAGTGTACATTAATAATTATTTGAAGTTTTGTCGCAGTATAAGAAACAACAAAAAGTTGGTGTTTTCAATTTAAGTTAGGTAAGTTATATAAGTGTTTTTAATAAAGAATTACTTTATAATAGATACGGTAATTAATTGTTATCGTATTTATCTTGGTTTTATTTAAGTGATAGGCATTTTGGATTCACCTACTATCGATTCAACGTTTTCTAATCAAAACTTTAAGCCAGACTTCACGAGGCGTCTCCAAACACTGTTTCCTCTCCATTATCAATTCATTAGAATTTTTAATTAATGTTTTACGGTTTTCCTATTTGCCAAGTTCGTGAACCACGAGTTTCTATTAAGCACTTTCCGTAATTAAAAACATACTAACGTGTAAGTATATTTTCGGTGAAAAGGATCTTAATTGCTTTGGTAGTTGGATATTGCAGTGCTACCTGAAATGTAAGGTTTTACTGAAGATTTTAAGTGGTAGTTATTCTAGTTTAATTTACTCGTAAGCATTGCAAGTGAGGGTAACTTTTATAATCATCAAGAAATAGTACATTATGTCACTAGGGTATAAAACATTCCACATTTACGGCCCGAGTATGAGGGCTGAAACCACAAGAGGAAAAGTTTGTGGATATTGAGTATGTTTTTCAACCAAGTAACACATGCAGACAAAATAATAAAATAAGTAGGTCATTTAAAAATCTGGCTGCACAAACCGTACCATTCCAAATACACCTGACTAATTGAGAAGCTGCACCTTTTTTAAGTCGGTTAAAAAACATAAAGCCGGAGCAGGAAACAATAAATTATAATTACGAAAAGTATTTTTAAGTATATAAGTTATTTTCCGTGGGTCCTAAGTGTTTCCGAGTTAAGATGAAGAATTTAATATTTTTTTTACAAAGCTGTTTCTTCGTTTGTTAAAAGAATGCCTCCACAAGTGGACCCGACACCAAGCGGGGTGCTGTTCGAAAGTGAAACGGAAACCGCAGATCTCGGCCTAAACAAAGATGTCTCCGTACTAAAGAAGGCCACACCGAGAAAGCACGAGTATGTCTGGTTCAACATTTTCTGGTTCTTGTTCCTACACATTGGCTCCTTGTACGGACTCTACTTAGTGTTTACTTCAGCTAAATGGCAGACTAATGTGTTTGGTAAGTCGAACAAAATGTTACAAAATGTAATAAGAGAAAATCGTTTTGCTTCAATCTGGCCGCACCGAGTAAATTAGTTATCGTTACATTTTTCCGCTTTTCTCTTTGTAAAACTTTTTACTTCATCTTTTTATTTCTTGTGAATTGAAGCTAATGAAGACTGGCTTTTCTCAACATCGACCGCAAACTGTTTAGAAAGTTATGTAATATTTAATTTTGTATATTTTAAGCGTTCGCCGTTCATCTAATGTGCGCAATAGGAATAGGAGCTGGATCTCATAGACTATGGACTCATAGAAGCTTCAAAGCTAAAACACCGTTAAGAACAGTTTTGATGCTCTGGCAGACCATGGGTTTCCAGGTAAACTATAAAATAACCTAGCATCCAAACTCAAAACTCAAAATACTTTATTCATTAAGAATCATACAGTTTACTTTGTACGAGATCACATTGAATCGTCTTAAAACTAAGTTAGGATATGTGCCTCCCGAACGCGCCCACCAATGAGAAGAGGGCACAAGAAACTCATGAGGGTGTTTTTTGTGATCATACTCACAATATTACTAATATTTGAAGGTATTATTTACCTTAAACCCAGAAACTGCAACCGGTATCTAAAGCTTTAAAATCAACTTACCTATATCCTCTCTCTCAGGATTGTATCTTCGAATGGGCTCGTGACCACCGCACCCATCATAAATATGCAGACACTGACGCAGATCCTCACAACGCGGAACGTGGGCTGTTCTTCTCTCATATGGGATGGTTGTGCTGCAAGAAAAGCCCTGAAGTCATTGAAGGAGGAAAACGTTTAGATCTAAGCGACCTGTATGAGGATCCTGTTGTTATGTTTCAGAAAAAGTAAGGAAGCAATAGACAACATCTCTACATAGTAACAAATTCGCTTCCCGCTGACTCTCCCTATGTATGCTTAGATATTTAAAAATACGCAACGGATTTTGATGTGGTTTTTTTAATAGATAGAGTGATTCAAGAGGAATGTTTTTATGTATAATACATGCATAATAAAGCCGTGCGAAGCCGGTGCGGGTCGCTAGTAGTATAATAATCGTAAAACTTTGCAAAGCGATGGTATAAGAATTTCCTTTTAATATTATTGTAATATTTTTCAGGCATTACCTTAAAATGATGCCAATTCTCTGCTTCTTGCTGCCAACAGTAATCCCAGTGTACTACTGGGGTGAAACTTGGACCAATGCCTTCTTCATTCCGACGATTCTCCGATACACTTGTGGCATTAATGTGGTGTGGAGTGTGAACAGCTTTGCACATCATTTTGGCTACCGACCTTACGACAAGTAAGTATAATTAATTATTTACATCTAGATTATTATAAAAACCGTACAAAATCATACATAACCTAAACACAACTCACAAAACTCCATTGATTGATAAAAATTTAAAAATACATATATCCTTGGGGTCTAGAATTTTTAACACTCTGCACAGGAGTTCCCTAGGTTTCTAAGAAGGTATTTTTGTAAATTCAAATGGCATCGGAGTTTGCGCGGATATATCCGTGGGACTTAGCTATAGTAACAAATTAAATTCCACTGGAAAGTTCCTTACCTGCTTACGTATAGTATCAATATAATGTATTCTGCCACTGTTCTAATTGGGTAGGTACAGATTTGATTAAAAATGTTTACGTGCATCACGTATTTACATAATCACGTTCAGAGTTCACACGCAAAAAGGACAATTTTGTCATACCCACCTATAATTTATACCTATGAACAAATCAAAGTCCGGAATCAATATTTGACGCGCACATTTACCATTTGTACCATCTGTGAATAATTAAAATTGGTGCTACGTATTTTAAAATTAATTTATTTAACGTGGTTCGCAATATTTTTGGGTTTCCGATTCTGATGGCTCGTACTTGAACCCTCACATTTAGATACTTTCTACCTTCATTTTCAGGCATGGCACTAAAATATCGTACTTACTTATTTTTTTATTCAATGAAATTTATTTAACAATCATGATAGAAGATACCTATCTGATATATTTAAACGAGCAATTCTTGTATATATAAGTGTAATCAGGACCTCGGAAACGGCTCCAACGATTTTCATGAAATTTAGTATGAGGGGGGTTTTGGAGGCGAGCTAAAAAAAACATAAAATCCCCACCCATGTAGATACTATAATTTAACAGCGATTAACAAAAATTAGTATTATATTTTATTGGTAAATTGGCATCGAATAATAGTTTCCACGAGTCTATTCAATTAGCTGAAGTAGAGCGACTATCATGAATATACAATAGAGACATCTAACCAACAAACAATTGCATTATTAATTAGTCATCGTCTGTGTATTCCGTGGATTTAATTAAACTGATCAGTCATTTGGATCGGTTAGCTACATAGGTAAGGAGCTTATCTGTACCTAATATTCAGTAATACTACGTAAATAGGTTCTTAGATAAGTAGATATTAATGAATATATGTGCTTGGTAATCTGATTAACGTAGTTTTAATATAAGCTCTACCCAACTAATAACGCAGCGAAACAAGTTTGTTTAAGCATCTAATAACGTACCACATACATACTAAAGGATGTAGTAGGTAGGTTTAGCGATATAGGTTGGGGCAAGGTTAGCACTAACTAACACTAGCTAAGTTTAGCTTACAAGCTTACTTGACTCTGTGGGTCATTCTCAGAAAGATGTAGATACATTTTGAATTTGTGACCATTTACACTGATAGGTAACGATACTGAAGAGGTTTGTTACGAAACTGATAAAGCATAGTACTGTGTTACCTAGTGTAGCGGAAAATTTAAAAAGCCAAAATTACTGACTCAGAAATCGTAATTTTGCGTTCCTTTATAATTTGTGGAACTAGAAAACAATTGTTCAATATATTTGGCTTTAAAATTAATTTTGCAAAAATTTAGGTAAGTACTTTTATAAATATCTCATTACCCAGGGCGAATGGTCTATAAGGACCATTCGCCCTGGGTAATGAGACATTACAACTTATACAATAGTTCAAATATGTACTTATAAATAAAACACCGGTTTAATATGTAAAATTTGAAACTTTATCGATAAAAAAGTATCAGTTAAAAAAACCGTATAATGCATCATTTTGAAAGAAATCTATTTGCTTTGTATAACAATGGTATAGTTATTGGGACGCCCTTACCTTTCGTGTGTGGTTTTATTGAACGAGGGTACGGTAAGTGATTTCTCGTAAGAAAGAAGATTCTTAGCTTCTCGTGAATAATTTACTGCCTGACGGTAAAGTACACCGCGAAGTAAAAATGGGCTATTCAGCAGAAATAAGTAGGTAAACCTACCCAATCCCTACCCCGGAACTAAATTTACATTTTGAAGGTTTAAAAACACATTTGTGCAGATATTCCATTTACGTACAATATCCTATCTAGCGTGCCCCTCGTATTTCCGATAGCTAGCGGGCTTCGCCGTAGGTCGTTAACGGAAACGTGGTATATCTAACTTAGGTAGGTAGGTATACTCAATTCTAACAAATGAATCCCAATTACGAATAATAATATTGGACTTTTTCATCTAATGAAGAAGATTTAAACAGCGCTCGTAAGTTTAATCTATGCCCTATTCAGGGCCCTGTAGGGCCTGGGACATGAATTAGATGAAATTGCCGACAACCTATACAGGGTTATTGGTAATTAAAATTATACTAGCAACCCGTTGAAGGCTACTTCTGTGCACCTAAACAAACAACTTTTGTTCTACGACTTTTGGAAATTCAAACATTTTTTTGAAAATTTTGAGGAAAACCTGAAAATCAGCTGTTCCTTACACGGAGAGGTCATTAACCTTAAAATTTTACTTATTTTTTTAAGTTTTATCTACTGTTCTTAGTCTGAATGACTTTTGTTTTAAGAAATCTGCTGTTTTTCGAATTTACATAACCTCAAAATTTTCATTTTTTTTAGAATTTCCAAAAGTCGTTGAACAAAAGTTGTTTGTTAAGGTGGACAGAAGTAGCCCTCAACGGCTTGCTTGTATAATTTCCAATGACCTACAGGGTTATTGGAAATTATACAAGCAAGCCGTTGCCGTACCATCACTCTGAACTTAGTCGACTATGTCAAGATGAAAGAGTTCGTCAATACGTCTGAAGAAAAGAAAGTGATGAAACCAACTAAGTCGTTGGTTTCATCACGTTTTCCTTCACCGTAACAGCAATATTAATTAGCGCACATAATCTTTCATAAGAAAAGTTCATCAGTGCGCAAGCGGCCGACCGGGACCGAACCCATGAATGAAAGCCATGGTGCTACAGTAGGCCAGTACCGCTCTCGAACAAATAATAAATTTCGGAGTTGCACCCGCATAAGTCCCGATCCCGTGGGAATATCAAAATAAAAGTAACCTTCCTCGATAAATGGACTATCTAACACAAAAATACTTTTTCAATTCGAACCAGTAGTTCCTGAGATTAACGCGTTCAAACAAACAAAGAAACTCATCAGCTCTATAATATTAGTATAGATTTTTGCGTACAAAAGGTTTTTTTACTATGTGATTGACCTTTCCCCAGATCTCTGAATCCCCGTGAAAATATTGGCGTGTGGTTGATATGCGTCGAAGGCTTCCACAACTACCATCACACGTTCCCATGGGACTACAGAGCATCGGAGCACCCAATGTTCAACATGCTTACTCCTACAATTGTCTTCATTGAAGCTATGGCTTTGGTAAGAAAGACACTTACATAACTATGGTTTACGCCATCGAACTAATATTTATGTAAGTACAGATATTTTTAAACACATATATTTGTTGTGGTCTGGGTGTTTGTGTAGGTATGTAACTAGGTATACTAAAGTAATTATTTATAAAAAATACAAGTACCTAAGTATTAAGTCGGTATTCTATCCTTGGAGCCATATGGCGCTATGTGAATTGTCTTACAATATTAATTGCAAGACAATTCACACAGCGCCATTAATTTTATTTACTTACCTGCTCCAAAAATCTATATATATAAAAATCAATAGCTGTTCCTTAGTCTCGCTAAAACTCGAGAACGGCTAAACCGATTTAGATGATTTCGGTTTTGAAATGTTTGTCGTAGTCCAGGGAAGGTTTAAACGGTGAGAAAGATCGGACTTACGCGGGTGAAACCGCGGGGCGTAGCTAGTTATAAATAAAAATTGAAATCTACGCGAATGACGACGACGAATGTCGACGAGCGGTATAGGTAGATCTAATATTTTTCTTTTCTAAATGTTTCTAGATCGGTCAAGCCTACGATCTCAAATCAGTGACTCCCGAAATAATAAAACAACGTACGTTGAGGACTGGTGATGGAACCCACCACCTCTGGGGCTGGGATGACCCAGAATTCAATGAGAGGCTCAAAGAAAAATACGCATCTGTTACTTACAAAACTGACAGGAAAAATGAAGACTGTGGGACCAACTGGTACCTTTTTAAAACATGTAAAAAAAATGGTGGAACCTAAAGGTAGTTGAAAACCCACCAGTAAACATTGTTATGTTAATTAAATAATAATATTCGAAATGTAAAACTTTTGATTTATTCCTTACCTACAACTTCTACAAGTTACTTAGTCTATATCTAATTCAGTCAAATCTATCATTAAGTAAGTAATACGTAGGACAAAATTAAAAACATAAACCACCCTCGACGAGTTTTTTCCTCTGGACACGGTCGACGCGACGCATCGCGTCGCGTCGACCGTGTCCAGAGAACTCATCAAGTCAATACTACTGGTTTCTTATCGATGTTTTCCTTCACTGTAAGCGCAATGGTAATTCACACATACTTACAGTTATCTTAAGAAAAATCCATTGGTCCACGCTGCACGTGCATCCATCGGCCGGGAACCCATGAACTTCCACCACCACTGCACCGTTACGATTTTTGAATTTTATTTAAAGGTTCCCGCCATCTACCAACCAATCAAGTACGAACGTCAAATTCTATGCAACCAATAGCCAATTGTAATCTTTTTAATGAATTTATGGTTTCGCTCGGCTTGTGCTTACATCCATGTTCGCGCTTTCTTTCTTTTTTTTTTTTTTTCAGTTATGGCTTCGCACGGTTTGTGCATATAGCCAGTATCAAGTAATATTTTGCATCAAGTTATGGCCCGATTTACAAAAATCGGGCTCAAAGTGTTTCAAGATGGTCAAGTCGTCAAGTCACAGTTTGTCAAGGGGAGCCAATAATACGTGTACATGATATTACGCTGCCATGGATTACGACGCCATGGATTACACGACCTGATATTACGTGTACAGGCTTCGTATTATAGGTTTGAACAAATAATGTACGACCACTTATTACGAGACCACGTATTACACCGCCACGTATTACGAAGACATTGCCATAGACCTATAAAACCACAGAGTGGTTCAAACGTCTCTATTAATTGTGCTGCCTATGTGAGTGTGTGAAAGTTCAAAAGTTATTCGGACTTTCTTTATTACATTTTTGGTGCGATATCGTCTAGTTAATTGATGAAACACCTGCATTCACACAAAAGTGTCATGTTCCGGTAACATGACGCGTCCCGTTCCTGAAGCGGGGCGCATGACGTCAGGTCATAATAATACGTGGTCTTTAGGGCAGCATATAAAGACCCATCCAGAACACCCCCTACCCAGAACCGACATGGATAGGTTAGGTTTATGTTAGAACTGCGACCACAACGCACGAGCCGAGCGAGCGAAGCGAGCGGTGCCGCGGCAGCGGCCGGCGAGTGCTAGAAACGAATTCTACCCATTTTACTTGGTTACGACGAACCACTCTGTGGTTTTATAGGTCTATGGCAATGTCTTTGAAATACGTGACGGTGTAATACGTGGTCTCGTAATATATGGACTCGTAATATCACCGCGGACAAATATTACACGACCACGTATTACACGACCTGTATTACGCGACCAAATATTACACAGTCACGTATTACGAGTACATTTTGGCTTCGTAATATCGGGTCGTGTAATACGTGGTCTCGTAATATATGGACTCTTTGTCAAGTCAGCCTGCCTAGCATGAAGACCAAAACACGATACGATAAAGCTATATCACGCGATATAACTACATCAACTCTCAAAATATGATACATAAAGCCGCCATGTTGAATTTTTATTATAAATTGCGATAAAAATTATGATAAAAATTCAACATGGCGGCTTTATCTATCATATTTTGAGAGTTGATGTGGTTATATCGCTTTATCGTATCGTGTTTTGGCCTTCATGCTAGGCTAGCAGGGGTCATAGTAAAGCGGTGGCTACTTTACTATAACCTTGTAGGAGATTTTGGAGGCAACGAGAAAAGTCCATGTTTGACACTGATTTTTACTTTCACTACACTTGTGCACTTTCACGGAACTAAATTAGATAACTTTCCACCAGAATTATACAATTTAACTCGGTTTACAACTAAGTTTCGTGTAAATAAAACTGCAGCACGACATGTTGTTGGCTCGTTCCCGCCAAAACCGCGCTTTCTTTTGTATGCTTCAATGTCAGCTGATTTAACTTTTTGTTTATCTGTCAAAGTCAACAGACGGTAGTGCGATGTTGTGCTGGTTATGGTGTAAGTTTTGGAAATTATTGAAAAACTCAGATATTAGAGGACATTTACAATACAAGGTTTAGTGTAAAAGGTTATCTAACTCTTCAGGCGACCGCAGTTACAAATTAAGAGTTTTACGTGATATTTATACACCTCGAAACAAAGGTCATAAATCTTTCGTACAAAACAACAAACAAAAATATTAAAAATGTTGTCTTCCCTCATAAAGGAACATCAAGCAAAACAAGCAGCTAAACGAGTTATTCAAGGTAAATAAATCAAAGAAAAACCTTCAGTTTATGTCTGTCCTAACTGATAACAATCAGTTATCAATATCTACCATTTAACCACAAATAATAATTTTCAGAACAAAAACGCAAAGAATGTATAGTTGCTGCCAATGATTTGACTCAAGCTCTCGTCGACCATCTCAATGTTGGGTAAGTTATCAAATAATAAATAAAGAATTAAAAAAAAATCTAATTAGCATTTTCAAAGATTTTAGTAAGTATGTAATTAAGTGTTGACATGTAACTTGATTTCAGAGTGGCTCAAGCATACTTAAACCAGAAGAAACTAGACGCAGAAGCAAAGTTATTACACCAAGGTGCTATCAATTTTGCAAAACAAACTCAACAGTGGCTCGCTCTTGTTGAAAACTTCAGTAGCGCACTCAAGGAAATAGGTGATGTTGAAAATTGGGCTCGCAGTATTGAAAATGACATGAAAATTGTAACAGACACTTTGGAAAAGGCTTATGAAATCACACAAGAACAACCCACAATAAATAGTCAATAAAATATTGTTAGGTAAATGGGTTTATTTTTTTATTTCTTTACAATAAAATTACTTAGCACAGCAGACAGAACAATAAAAATAATCTACTCTGTGATTAATTCTAGCCATACGAAATATACAAAAATCATACATACAAAAATCTTACAGAAAATCAATGAATTACTTATATGTGACTCATGATGCACTCTTGAATTACTGGTCAAGAGAATGGAGCTCAGAGGAATAACATAATGAACCGGACCATTTTATGCAGCAGCTAGTTTATTATAATGTGTTAGCTGGTGGGTGATGCCATAATATATCAAGGACTAATGTTATGAGGTTTTCTAAGTAAATCCAATAAGTAATAATTATTTATTCTTAATAAGGTAGGTACGGTTTTCTTACATGAAACTTAGTTGACAACCTAGTTGTATTGTACAAATCATTGAATCTTATTCAGTTTAGTTCTGGGAAAGTGCACGAAAATACACAAAGTAAAAAAATCAGTGTCAATCTTGTATTTTCTCATTGCCTTCAAATCTGAATATGGAAAAGTAGTTCACCGCAGTCAAATATTAATTCGATGTAAAAATAATTTGAAACAAGTTTGAAACAGATTATGCACAAGCCGTGCGAAGCCATAAAATGGAAAAAAAAATCTTTCACTTACTGTCAGTGTCAAAAGGCAGTGTTGTCACTGTCATCGTTATTTAATCATAGTGTTGCCAAAATCGTACAATTTGAAGATTGGACTAGTTTTTGTAACCCTTTGTAGACTTTACATATTTATTTATTTTTATCTCAAACGGCAGGTTTTTTGGTTTTACTTTTTGCGTTTAGAAATTACAGTACTTGCCTTTATGAATTGAGCAAAAAAATGTCATAAAAAAGATGAAGTTTGTAAGCAAAATGCGAAAGCACTTTTCATTTTTTTCGCCAATTTTTTTTACTTTTTGTGTGTCTAGAGATATGGCAATATTTCACAAAACAAATCGGTTCGTCCGTATATTCTTTGATTACGTTGTTTTATCTCAATTTACAGAGCTTCAGCTTCGTTTAGACTGTGTCTGCGTTGCCGTGCGGACGGCGGCAGTTACTGCAGAGTTAAGAATAAAAATAATTAGGTGACCGTCTCCACAAAATTCAAAAGTGCACTACGACAGAGAGAACCTTGTACAGTTTCTCAGTTTAGATCGATTTCCTCGCTAATAAACTCTACGATGGCCTCAGATTCTACACCAAGAGTTCTATCTATCCAGAGCCATGTGGTGCATGGTTATGTCGGAAACAAAAGTGCTGTTTTTCCTCTACAGGTAAGTAATAATATTTCTCTGTTTACTTCAGTGCACCAAGCTAATGCAACTAATTGCTATGCCTTTTTTATTTACTTACTTACTAACTTTTTTAGCCTCTAGAATATGTGAGACATAATAACACTAAAAATCTAACCATTCTAAGTGTCCGTCAGCCGGGCAAAAAAAGTGCTTCTAGAGCGAATTGGTTCGGTGAATAATTAGTGCTCAGTCTGCTGTAAATGTGCGCGAAATAAAAAATTAGTGCATGTAGGCATTGAGGAAAAAAACGGGAAAAACAAATTCTGCTGGAATGACGGTGCTCCAGCAGGAAGATTTTTAAACGAATGACCGGAGAGGTATATAATGTATATCGGCGGATAGCTTATATTTGTGCATAATTGTGCGCGAATAATTAAATTTGTGCGTCTTAGGGTTTTCGAGATATTTCATTTCCTGCTGGGCTGACGTTTTGCAAAAACTTGTATCTCCGAAACCATTGAATGTGCGACCTTGGATTAAACATATATAAGTAGCTCTTAATTTGTGCGTATTTGTGCGCTAATTTGTTTTTCATAAATATCTACTGTTTAAGAGAAATCATGCAACCCTGAAAATTCGAAAGAAACTCCTTGCGCTTAAATGAGAACACGCAGAGGTTCACTGAAAGCGGTATTTGGCTCGTTTTGTTATTCTTTACATGTATAATAAGTTTCAAGACAGTACATACGCGCATTTTTCAATAATAACACTTCAAGTCAAATCTGAAAATGTCATAGCTTTGCAAGAAACTTATTCAACTAAAGATATGTGCGTATATACCAAAAATTAGAGTGCCTTTTGAAATACATATCCTGAAAATTTCAGCTTCAAATGTCGCGTATTTAAGTAGATATAAACGAAAAACAAATTATAACTTCAGTTCTTGGCTAACCGACCAAATTCGAATGGTCACGAAAAAGCGACGGTTTCATACATTTTGATGACTTCTTAAATGGACTGTATTATACTGAAGCTGTTGTCCGTACAGTCGCGCTTAGAACGTTTATAGAGGTTTTAGTGCATTATCATTTTTTCAATAGGTAGTAGGTACATTAGAGAAATATTAATGCATGTATTTCTAAAATGACACGTTTATCTATAGGTACTTCTATACTAACCTTCTATACCTACAAAGAGGTAACGTTGGTAACATGTTTGTATGTGTGTATGTTGGTATCTCCAGATTCCAGAACCACTGGACTAATTTGGATGAAATTTTGCACAGAGATAGATTGAAGATAACTGAGTGTTATTGGCTATTTTTTATTCCGGCAGTGCCACGGAATAGGTAATATAAATCAATTGTAGCGCGTTTATCTCCCAAAACGAGTGACCTGATTTTGATTTTTTTTAATACTGAGGTATAGTTAAGATCACAGTAGGACCTTGTGGGTAGTGCTAGGATCACATTAAATTACAAATCAAATAGTTTAAGACAGGTAATTGATTGTAATTAGAACACTTAAGAAGGTATTTATGCTTATACCTAAATTATTATACTATTATGTTTGAACTTAAAATAAAATATTAAGGAAATACAAAAAAAACCCCTTTTGTTTTAAAATATAATATATGTATTTCTATATAGTTTTGATCAATACAATACTTCTCAAAACTTTAGTCTCATAAATACCTCTTTTTACACGTAAGTATCTCGAGACTGTTTTAAATAGGGTTTTATAACATAATGGCTTGCATCCTACTATATATGTATATCCTATCCTACTAATATTATAAATGTGAACGTTTGTGTGTGTGTGTGTGTGTGTATATGTATGTTTGTTACTCCTTCACGCAAAAATTATTAATGACAAAAAATATTAATGACAAACTTATTACTACGTGGAATTGAAACTTAAAATGCCAAATCGAGCATAAGATTATGCTAAATTGGCAACACTAGATATACCCCGGACACTATTGGAGCGGGGTGAGTGAACCGAGAGCACACCGAGAGCGGAGAGCGGTGCGGGAGGCAAGGAGCGAAATACGTCTTAACTAGCGTCTGACTCTTTCCCACTAATGCCGCATTCTGTGTAACTGTTTCACACAGAGCGAGTTACAACCACCCGGCGCGCGGCGGCCGGAGATTTGAACCTACACAATCGTCTTTTTATGTAATTTTAAAATCAATGCAATGGTGCCCGCACATTGATATGCGCCGAATTGTTTGCCGTCCACCTTATAATAATAAAGATAAGGTACATACCTACATTTATTTATTTCAGTGTCGGCCGCCTCTGACGATGCGGACGACTCTGATGACGTCATCGGAAATATAAATGTAGATACCTTATCTCTATTATTATAAGGTACCTTTTTCCGTGGACGGCAAAAATTCGGCGCGCTCGGCGCGTATCAATCTGCGTCCACCTTTAAAGTAATATTATTATAATTTTATTACTTATAATATTATTTATTAAGCACAAACCCGACATTTTTGTTTAACTTCGTATTGCGAACTTAGTAAAATGAAGTAGATACTTACCTACCTGAGCTATCAATAATCTATAATAGGTAAGGAAGATAAAAGCGTACTTACTAGTTTCTACTATCTTAATCTCAAAATAAAACTTTTGCAACTTCCCATAACACTTTTCCAATTCACAGTACCTAAACCCAATTAACTGCTTCAGTATAATACAGTCCATTTAAGAAGTCATCAAAATGTATGAAACCGTCGCTTTTTCGTGACCATTCGAATTTGGTCGGTTAGCCAAGAACTGAAGTTATGATTTGTTTTTCGTTTATATCTACTTAAATACGCGACATTTGAAGCTGAAATTTTCAGGATATGTATTTCAAAAGGCACTCTAATTTTTGGTATATACGCACATATCTTTAGTTGAATAGGTTTCTTGCAAAGCTATGACATTTTCAGATTTGACTTGAAGTGTTATTATTGAAAAATGCGCGTATGTACTGTCTTGAAACTTATTATACATGTAAAGAATAACAAAACGAGCCAAATACCGCTTTCAGTGAACCTCTGCGTGTTCTCATTTAAGCGCAAGGAGTTTCTTTCGAATTTTCAGGGTTGCATGATTTCTCTTAAACAGTAGATATTTATGAAAAACAAATTAGCGCACAAATACGCACAAATTAAGAGCTACTTATATATGTTTAATCCAAGGTCGCACATTCAATGGTTTCGGAGATACAAGTTTTTGCAAAACGTCAGCCCAGCAGGAAATGAAATATCTCGAAAACCCTAAGACGCACAAATTTAATTATTCGCGCACAATTATGCACAAATATAAGCTATCCGCCGATATACATTATATACCTCTCCGGTCATTCGTTTAAAAATCTTCCTGCTGGAGCACCGTCATTCCAGCAGAATTTGTTTTTCCCGTTTTTTTTCCTCAATGCCTACATGCACTAATTTTTTATTTCGCGCACATTTACAGCAGACTGAGCACTAATTATTCACCGAACCAATTCGCTCTAGAAGCACTTTTTTTGCCCGGCTGACGGACACCCATTCTAACCAATGATAAATCGGTCAGGTGCTTAGGTGTATAATTTTGTTCATCTCAGAAATTATTATAAAAAGTCTTACCTAAAAATAAATTATATTTTATTTATTTACCAAATTTTAATATAGAAAAAAGTTAATAAGTACTAAAAATTAGATAGTAAGTAAGTACTTACTTAAGAGGAAAGGGTACTGGGGGCTCTTTCCATACAAACTATTACGAACGTAGTCGACTGTTTTCTCCCTGGATAATGACACTAGAGCAAATATTTTTGGTGCATAAAACTTAAAACTGCCATGACCATGCCTCTATTTTTTTGTTTATTTTTTTTATTTTTTTAATCTTTATCTCTATAATAATTAGAAAATGAAAAAACCAAAACATAGGGGCATAGTCATGGCAGTTATAGGTTTTATGGCATAAATATATTTGTGCTAGTGTCATTATCCAGGGAGGAAACAGTCGCCTACGTTTGTATGGAGACAGCGCAGGTACCCTTTCACCTTAAATATAAAAATAAATGAAGAATAAAAAGATAATTTAAATCAATTTATGTTTAACATGTTGGTAAAATTTTCAATTTGATACTCATAATCAACCACTGCTGACCTGCAAAGTAGAGTGTGTGTGTGTGTGTGTTTACAAGAACCTTATTGTTCAAATGAATAATAAATGCTCTTTATTATTATCAAGATAAGAATGTCTTGTTGTTGACCACTAACCATGACTACTTCTATTTTCTGTGCTCATTCGGCCTTGTCCAATTTTCTCAATGCCTATTGCTACTATCAAATGTAAACATTCATTGTACCTACTTAAATATAAATAGATATAACTGCTTTAAATATTCTCATTAATTTATTGTAAGGCCACCTATTGTGCCACTCTATGTTTAAGTTTGATTTATTGTCAATTATCTTTGTGTAAGCAATAAAGCTCTATCTGTTTTTCTTAGGTGAAGATTTTTATAGAAACAAACTTAATACAAAACATAGATATGTGCATCATTAAATTTTTTTTAAGAAAATCAATTTAAGGACTTCCATAAAACTATTCATTATATCAAATTATTGTTATTATTTAATTCAATTCAAGATTTATTTTAGTGAATCTCGGCATGATGATACAGTGACTCTCAAGGAAGAGTAACATATTAATAAAAAATAAGTCGATTCATTAATTGAACATAGGCTTTTTATGTCGATATTCCTGGGATTGGCTTCCACGGGTGAAACTGCAGGGTGCCACTAGTTATTATACTATAAGAGCCTTAATGAGAATAGGTTTTTAATTCATTAGTAACCTATATTTTATTGTATTGTATTTTAGTCTATTTTGTGATAAAATAAAACAATTATTATCTCAATGCCATTTTTATTAAGTACTAGCAGCCCACGGTTTCACCCGCGTAATAATTTCTTAATTTTTTCTTTCATATTATCTATCTCGTAACAGTAACATACACAACAAAAAAAGGATTAGCAAAATCGGTCCAGTCAATCACGCGTGATGCGATGGATAACTAAGGAAAAAAGGGATTCATTTTTATATATTTTTTTTCAGGTTTTAGGTTTTGAAGTAGACTTCATAAACACAGTTCAGTTCAGCACTCATACAGGTTACAAACACATCAAAGGCAATGTGCTACAGAATGACGAGATGGCAGAGCTAGTTAAAGGATTAATTATAAACGATGTTGATTACTTTACACATTTCCTGACTGGGTACTCAAGGTCTCCCGACTCTTTAAAACAAATAGCGGAAATTATTAAGAAATTACGTGTCAAAAATCCTAATCTTGTTTATGGTGAGTAAAATAAACATTATTTCTCTGTTTTTAGGGTTTCATACCCAAAGGGTGAAAACGGGACCCTTTATTCTCCTACACACGACATTGGCATATCCACGGGGCGTTACTATTAGCCAGTAGAGAGGCCATTACTAAAGTTGAAGTTTACTAGGACTCCACTGTCCGTTTGTCTGTCACCAGGATGTATCTCATGAACCGTGATAGCTAGACAGTTTAATTTTTTACAGATGATGTATTTCTGTTGCCGCTATTACAACAAATACTAAAAATAGAATTTAATGCTAGGAAACCCTTCGTGCGCGAGACCGACTCGCACTTGACCGGTTTTTTTAGATTAAACAGCTTGAGCTATTTTGAACTCCCGACCCAGAAATAAGTTTGACGTATCTGTTTGTGGCATCGTAGCGTAGGATGATGGACCGATTTTGATTCATTGTGAAATTGAGTCAGCTACTTAAAGCTGTCTGCTTTTTATTGGGGCTTATTAGTCTCACAAATAACTTGATATTATACTTATACCGTCTTTTTCATTACTATTATCTATACTAATATTATAAAGCTGAAGAATTTGTTTGTGTGTTTGAACGCGCTAATCTCAGGAACTACTGGTCCGAATTGAAAAAATATTTTTGTGTTGGATCGTCTATTTTATATTTCAATATGCCCACGGGATCGGGAGTTACGCGGCGCGAACGAAACCGCGGAGCGCTGCTAGTAACTAATAGAATAAGCACTTTTGTCGTAGGTAATTAGTTTATCGTGATATAAAGAGTACGGTAAATAACTGTTGTCAGGTACAATAATATCATTATCACTTATCATTTCTGAGGTTTAATGACATAGATATTTATGTTGCTTGAACATAAATAGGTGTTATAATCATTACTTAGATATGATAAGAAAATGTACCTACTACGTCATATAGAAGCGAAATAAACGAATAGGTAAATTAAATCTGAAAATGGTTGCTACTTTCATTTGGCTTTTAAGACCAGCTATGCTCGACCTCCTGCCCTCCAGCCCTAAGGGTGCTTTCCCACCAGAGATGTGCTATGCTACGATGCTATGGATGCGTTTGATATCCACCAATCATATTCATTGGTGCACATAGCTAAGCACTGGTGGCGTGGCGTAAAATTCACATCTTCGCAGCATAGCTGCATAGCACATCTCTGGTGGAAAAGCACCCTTATAGCTATACATTGACTGACCTCATGTCAGCTAATAACAACGCCAAAGACCTGGCAGCACACTGGAGTAGGCGGATCTGACCCTACCTCATCAATTCCCCCGTTAATTTGTGCTATCGATACGAAGAAGAAGGGACTAATTGTGCTCTGCGGTTTTACTAGCGTAAGTTCCGTTTCTGTTGGGATGTCGGGACAAAAAGTGGCCTGTTTTAAAGGAACATAGTCAAATTAACCTTAGAGGTAACAGGGCTTTGCAAATAACTTGTGCAAATAGACGTCTTCAAGTTAAGGTATTTTATTATCGAATTTTTCATCCATAAGAAGACGACGGATGGGTAAGGATCTCTTTTAACTGCCGCCCGCCGTCTTCCTTTCTTTACTCGTGTCCTTTGAAGGCTACATCTTAGACCGCTTCATATGGCACAATGGGCGGCGAAGAGAGACAAACCTAATTTATTATAATATTAATTTTCTATAAGTTAGTCTGTAAGGTATCAATATTATATGAGTCTGTACTTAGTCTGTTACCTGAAATAAATAATTACTTAATAATAATAATCAGAGTTCCTAGAGTTTTACCTAATGCCTTTTTTATTGCAGTATGTGATCCTGTGATGGGAGATGATGGACAAATGTACGTCCCAGAAGAGATTCTACCAGTTTACCGCGACATCGTCATACCTCTAGCCGATATCATAACGCCGAACCAGTTCGAAGCTGAACTCATGACTGGTCTAAAGATGAGCAACTTAGACGAAGCGTTGAAGGTCATAAATGCGTTACATAATAAAGGAGCTAAGACTGTAGTGCTGTCCAGTACTGACTTGGGAGATGCTCATAATATGATTGGGTTGGCTAGTAGTGAAGGTAAAATAACCATTTTTTTTTCACTATTGCATAAAACATTAATTCTTTTTCGAGGCACAATAGTAGGCCTTATCACTAAAAGCGGTCCCTTTCGTCGACTATGAATTAAAAAGCTCGTTCATTTCAGCTTCGACGCGCGACTCGAGTTTACTTTTTAGGGTTCCGCCCAAAGGGTTAAAACGGGACCCTTTGACTAGCCTGTCTGTCTGTTACCAGGCTGTATCTCATGAACCGTGAAAGCTAGACAGTTGAAATTTTCACAGATTTTTTTTATTTAAAACCCAACTCAAACCAATCAACTGATCGAGCTAAAATTTGGCTTAGGTATACACTTATACAGATAACGATTACTGCGTAGGTAACCCTTTAAGAAAGGATTTTTAAGAAAGGCTAGTTTAGGTAACCATAAAATCAAAAGGTTTATAAATGATTTTCCAGGTAAATGTTACAAAATAAACATACCTAAAATGGACGTGAACTATACTGGAACGGGTGACTTATTCGCTGCGTTGTTTCTGGCGTGGTCGCACAAAACTAACAACGATGTTAAACTTACGTTGGAGAAGACTATCGCCACGCTGCAGGTTATCGTGAAGGATACATATGAAAAGGCGAGAGGTATGTTCACTTAGCTATACCTAGCAATCCTAACAGACCCCGGAATTTTTCCGGTGACTATCCTTGGTGGAGAATGGAGGCCCAGGGTCTTATTCTCTCCAGGGCCTCCCCGCGTTCATCCCAAGGAAAACTTTTAAGAGGTGGCATAGGGTCACACCTTTGACCAAGCTTTGAGCTTTGCGTGCGTACTTTGATCGTTCAACGGATCAGGACCCCTTTTAACTAAACGCCTATATCGACGGACTGCTTAGATGGTCCTCTTTAGTGCTTTAAAATTAGAAAAAAAAAATACTTCCATACAGAAAATAGCATAAAACATTTGTATTATCGTGAAATTTTATTAAATTAAATACACACAACACATAAACACAACACATAAACACAACACATAAACACACAAACACAACACAAACACACATAAACACACAAAACACAACACATAACACACAAATAACACATAAACACACACACAACACACACAACACATAAACACACACATTAATAACACATAAATATAAGCTTGTGTGCTATTGTGGTTGTTACCTCAAGTTAAAACTCCTGAGCCAATTGCGATGAAACTTGGAACCCTTGAATACATAGGCTACATTTTTATCCATATATTCCTACGGGATCGGGACCCGCGGGGCGCTTCTACCTTAATAAAAAACCAGCGAAGTGAGAGTCGGACTTGCGCACAAAGGGTTCCGAACCATGTTGTATGGGAGCCTACTTATTTTTTTACTATTTATTGTAATAGCGGCAGCAGAAATACATAATCTGTGAACATTTCAACGCTCTAGCTATAACGGTTCATGAGATACAGCCTGGTGACAGACAGACAGACGGACGGACAGACAGACAGACAGCGCAGGCTTAGTAATAGGGTCCCGTTTTTATCCTACCAACCTTTGGAAAGCTAAAAAGTACCTACTTATCCATATGATTAAAATGTTTGAAATGTATTTTCAGTGATTCAACCAAATGGCAAGATTACGCCGAAATTAAAAGAGTTAAGACTAATACAAAACAAAGAAACTATAGAAAACCCAACGATAAATATAAGGGCAGAACAAGTCAACTAAAGGTACTTAAATTTTGATAATATATTTTATGTAATCTAAGATCAAAGAATATAGTAGGTAAGAATAGATAGTAATATCTTAGTGAATAAATAGCCATAGATTGCCTAATAGATGCAGCCACAAAAGGAGGATGGTTCGAAAAAGTTTTTGTTCCACTCGTGTATCTCTAACAGTGGCTATATGTGCTCACTCAGCCAGCAGTCTTTGTTTTCCCTGATGGAGTTAAAAAATGGTTGTCTGTAAAGTCTGTTTCCGGACGATAATTTTACGTGATAACGTCATAAGAAAACATTGATGGTAACCATGGCAACGATAAAACGTTGCTATAGTTACCTTGTCAATAACACGAGGCGTTCCAGTAACGACGCGTGACGTCACACTTTTTTGAGATTGCAGGTGTTCACCAATTTATAAAACGTTATCACGTCAAAAAACTCATGACCACAGACAATGTTGGCTATAAAGCTCACCATTTATCGAGAGATTCGGAACAAGCTTGGAAAATAAGCCAATTGCTATGACCCTTGAACTATTACGGGTAGTGACTACACTCCAATGTGAAATTATATTAGATATGCGTGTTGCTATATAGATGGCGCAGTGTACAATGTCGTTGTACAATATTTAATTAAGTGTTAATTTATATTTAAGACATAGGAAAATAAATGAACCAAATGTATGAAGACAATAAAATGTTTATATCTTTAAGAATGCATATCGAAGAGTTGTATTTCGTAATTAAGTAAAAGTCTTCCATTTAGTCGTATTTTAGAGCTTCTGTGATAAGTTTCTGTTGAATATTATATTGATGTACCCATGTACGCTTTACTTATAAACGCTGCTTAGCGCGCAATTAGTTGACGACCTCTGTGGCGCAGTCGGGAAGGTGATGAATACCTGCCTGCAATACCAAAGATTGCGGGTTCGATTCCCGCCTCAGACAAGTATTTATGCTTAGTTATTTGTCTGTGGTCTGATTGTTTCTATGTATATATTTACAAAAGAAAAGTATATAAGTAGTATATCCGTTGTTTAACACCCATAACACAAGAATAGTTAGCTTGGCGCTAGATGGCGATGTGTGGAATGTCCTGCAATGTTTAATTATACTTTTAATTTAATTTAATAATTATTATACAAATATTTGTTGTAGTATGAGTGTTTCTGTATTTATAAAAGTACACAAGTATTCATCCGTTATCAGATCACAACACAAGTTTAGTTGCTTAGCTTGGGGCTAGGTGGCGCTTTTTGCAATGCCCTGCAATATTTATTTATTAACCGACTTCAAAAAAAGGAGGAGGTTCTCAAGTCGGTTGTATGTATTATTTTTTTAGTTAAAGTTCTATTGTTTTGGACTATTTAATTTATGTTTAGTTCCTAAGATGACCAAAATATTTTCTTCGCAATTTTGACAAACGTTTGATACCGTTTATCGCCCATGTTCATAAAAAGTAGATTGACATAAATGTTTGAAAATGTTATAAATTTCTTATGTTAATGGTACTTATTTATTGAAAACATGCAATTATTATTTTTTACAACTACATATAGGATAAGAATAAAATGTTATAATGTTACGAAATAATTAAATATTATGTGTTACAGAAAGGCGTTTTTTACTATATTAACTTAGTTAAGATGGACCAGTATAAAAGACCAGCTATTTTAACCAAATCTAAGTGTAGTTTACGTAAATATAAAGGCACTTATCATCAGAACATATTAAAATCATATAACTTACATACCCATCAGCGTTATTTTACTAAAACGCCTAATCAACTCACTAAAAGGTATTAAACTAATTTACTCAAATAAATTGTGCGACCATGAAAAGTTCAGGCATCATGAAGCAACTGCGACAGAATGAACCAAGTTCCGTCATTTTATTCCTATTTATAGACACAAAACAGTAGTCAAGATGGCGGCGTCCTGACGTATACATCAAATGAGGCACTGTATTGTTGACTTCCTTCAGTCGTTTTCGTTTTGTAACTGACACCAGTAAGTTGTAATAGTTTACTCAAGATTTTGTGGTGTTTTGCGGATTAGTAGATATAATTTCGTTCCAACTCCGTACAATTCCACAAACGCAAAACACCACCTTGTTAATTTTTTACCATCAAAGTAGAGTGGAAACGAAAAACATCACCTTCTAAAATTCTAATATTCTAAAAGAAAACAAAAACAAAAGAAGACTTAAAAAAAAACAAAAGACGATCGAAACGAAAAAAAGACGATCTTTTGCATATCATTTGTTAATTATTCCCGACTATAGAAAATTCTTATGAAATTAAATTAAAAACTGTTGGTACGTGCATTGGTTTATTAAAGGTTCGTGTGAAATCTACTTTTGTGAATGACAAAGGCACCAGCAATCGAAACGCCCATTATAATGTGAAAGATCCAGAATATTGAAGTGTAGTATTTCAAAATACACCCAGCATCATGGAGTATGAAACATGGAGTCAGGTATATTAAGCAGAACATTCGCATTATTGAAAAACCTATTTTCCAAGGAACTTTCATCTGTAAGATAAATAGCATCATTAGGAGATAGTTGATTTCAAAAACCGGCCAAGAGCAAGTAAGTATACTTTAAAGATATTATAAGCAAATATGGATACGTACGAGTCAGAATTGCAGACCCACCGTAGAGTTCTAAAATTACTATTATTGGAATGTTTTTTATCTTAAAAATTCATGAGTTTGAAATAATTGAACTCGAGCAAGACCTTAGCATCTTGCTTGAGTTGAAAACATTTATAACAGTTTTGGAGCTGTACGTTGGGTCTGCAATTCTGACTACGACCGTACCTATGACTGCTACTTACCGGTCCTCTAGCATCAAACAATTCACTGTATTCAGTCTCTAAATGTATGTAGATCCATAGAGTAGAAGATATTATCATTTGTTGCAAAGATGGACCCTTCCATAACATCCACGCCAAAAATGCGAATATTCCCCTAGAATATCCATTAAAGACTAATCAATGTATCCTTAATACTAGTTTCATAACAAAAAAATAATTTTCCAAATCGGTCCAGGCGTTTTCGAGTAATCCGCGAACATACATAAAAAAAAATATATATAATTATACGCGACGAATTGAGAACCTCCTCCTTTTTTGAAGTCGGTTAAAAATCGGTGCATTAAAACTATTGAACCCTATTCAACGCAAACAAAACAATCCAATAGAAAATCAAGAAATTATTTTCTCGTGTCTATATATAGGGAGACAATTAAGAGGAAAGGTACCCGCGGCTCTCTCCATACAAACGTAGTCTATTGTTTCCTCCCTGGATAATGACACTAGCACAAATATTTTTGTTGCATAAAACCTATAATTGCCATGACTATGCCCCTATGTCTTGGTTTTTTTTTTCATATTGTAATTATCATAGAAAATAAGAGTAAAAAAAAATAAAGTTATATGTATATAAAAAAAATAAGGCATAGGGGCATGGTCATGGCAGTTATATTATGCTACAACAATATTTGCTCTAGTGATATTATCCAGGGAGGAAACAGTCGACTACGTTTGCATGGAGAGAGAACCGGTACCACTTCAAGAATTTCTTTTTTTCAGTGCAGCTGTTCGACTGTTACTTACCTAAGTTCTTTGTTACCCCTGAAAAGATTTTTATAAGTATTAGCCCAGAACCAGTAACGTGTAGACATGTCCCAACTTTTGACGGTATCCGTCATTCTCGGCCCGACTAACAACTTTTCGTTTCCGAAACATTTCAGCATTGAGAAGTTTAGTTCTTGTTTAATGACTTCTTGTGGGTTGCTCCTGAAATGTTATGTTAACTGGTTGGTAAACTTTTCCTCAATACCTAAGACTGTCTGTCCTAGGAGCGGAGCGAGAAAAGCTCCGCACGCAGTTTTTCTGCTTTTGCCCGCGACTTTGGCCGGCCAAAATACCTACGATTTATCGGCTGTATCTGTATGCCAATTTTAGCCCCATCCTACCATTGGTTAAAGCGTATTGATATTTTTATATCAATAAACTTTTTAAACTCGCACGATTTGCATTCATAGTAATTATTTTCCCAGGTTTTAATCGCATTTTTTTTTTTAATTTCTCTTACCTCGACCTCCTCAGTCAGTCTCAGTCTCCTCGCGACCATGACTATTGTAACATAGTCGCGAGGTACCTATGCGACTATGTAAAATAATACGCGATTAAGACCCGGGTAAATAATTACTATTGTTATATCAATCTAGTAATAGTCAGGACCATTTATATTTATAGATTTCATTAAAATCAGATTCATAGTTTTCTGTGATTGTGCAACAAATCCTCTGATAAGTAGTATTATAAATGTGAAAGTTTGTGTGTATATGTGTATGTAGGTATGTTTGTTTCTTCCTCACGCAAAAACTACTAGATCGATTGCGATGAAACTCGGTCTGCAAATAACTGGAGACCTGGATTAACACATAGGCTACATTGTGGCCTGACTTACACGAGTGAAACCGCGGTGCGCAGCTAGTAAACACGGCTATGGATACATTCGTACAATTTCCATGTTCGTACAATTCCACATTCGTACAATTCCACATTCGTACAATTCCACATTCGTACAATTCCACATTCGTACAATTCCACATTCGTACCTACATACAAATTCCACATTCGTACGTTAGATTACTAGATTAGATTGCAGGAACGACAAGAAATGAAGGCAGGCAAGGAATGGTACAGTTTTAGTTTCAGACTTTTAAAAAATTAATTGATTTCAAGTATTCTAATATGAAGTTAACGGACCTCTTTACAAATTTTTATGCCCTAAAACCTATAACTGCCATGACTATGCCTATATTTATTTCATAGAAATAAGATTAAAAAATAAATTAAATAAAAAAATAGGGGTATAGTCATGGCAGTTATAAGTTTTATGCACTAAAAATATTTGCTCTAGTGTCATTATGCTGGGAGAAAACAGTCGACTACGTTTGTAATAGTTTGTATGGAAAGAGCCCCCAGTACTCTTTCCTCTTAAATGACTATGTACTCGCTACTTAAGATAAATAGCCTTGCATTATTCGGTGTTAGAGTAGTAGTAAAATGCTTGCTTACACTATTTTCAATAAACTATGGTTAGTAGAAGGTCCGAGTCCCGGCAGCGGGTTACACTTGGCAGGGTAAACACCGAACCCAGCTTCTGTACACACACTGGTGCAGAGCAGCATCAGGATCTGACTTTGTAGGAAGTACATCAATAGGAACGGAATGTTGTAGATGTATCGGGTGTCCATATCGTAATCGGAGTAGAACTTATCTTGATAGTAAAGCTGTTGATAACATAGTTAAACTAAACTAACAGCACTAGCAGTAGCGAGGAGAGCGAATTTCTTGAAGGTAAGCAGAAAAAAACCAATAGGTAGTCGTCAGCATAATTGCAGACCCACCGTAGAGTTCTAAAATTACTATTATTGGAATGTTTTCATTTTAATATATTTTGTTTGATAAATTTATGATACTAAAAGACTTTACTTCAACTAAAGCCCTAAAGCAGGTGTCTAGAATCTTGCTTGTGTTGAAAACATTCTTATACCAGCCGTTTTGGAGCTCTACGGTGGGTCTGCAATTATGTAGTCGACCAAAGAGTTTGAGTTACCTACCTACTTTTTATCCCGATATTCCCACGGGATCGGGAGGTAATTCTATCTATATGTACTAATTAATATAAAGAGGAAAATTTGATTGTTTGTTTGTTTAAATTAAATAGGCTCCAAAACTACTGGACTGATTTTGATAAAACTTAGTATGAGGATTCATTGGGAGTAACATAGGCTAGGTACTTTTTATCCCGATATTCCCATCAGAAGTTACGCGGGTGAAACCGCAGAGCGCTGATAGTTTTTTTATATGTCAACTTATACTTTATCAAGATTCTACAAATAATTATAGAACTACTAGCTGTCCCGGCAAACGTTGTTTTGCCATATAAAAAAAACTAAATCAAAATCGGTTCAGCCGTTCGGGAGCTACGATGCCACAGACAGACACACACACACAGACACGTTAAACTTATAATACCCCGTCGTTTTTGCGTCGGGGGTTAAAAATCATACAAATCGGTTCAGCCGTTTAGGTGTAGTTTGGCAACTAACACCGCGGCACGATTGACATCAATATTTATACGTCACTCAATTGTTTTGCCTTCCCGGCACCTCTCCATTAAAACTTGAACTTTATGTTATGGTATTAAAGTTCTTATTGACTTGTATTATTACGAATCGTTTGTATGGTATGAAGTATAGAAAAGTGTTGTTTTTAGACATTTTCAGGCAATTTTTTAAATTTTTCTCTCCGTAAGAACCATCCTCGTACCATATGGAATATTCTAAAAAAAGAATTGGCCAAATTGGTCCAGGCGTTGTTGAGTTATGCGCTTACCAACACATTTTGCGATTCATTTTTATATATAAGAAGATGTCACACACATGTGTGTGTGAGGTGATACATCATCTGTGAAAATTTCACCTTTCTAGCTATCATAGTTCTTAGTAATAGGGTCCCGTTTTTACCCTTTAGATACGGAACCCTTATAAAACTGGAAAAATAATTCAATTAACTCGAGCAAGATTTCACATTAGATATCTGACAGTTTTTTTGTAGGATACCTACCCTCTACAGAGTTCTGATTGCCTGGTACTTAAAGACCAAATTATACTATCAAACAATTTACACGGTAACGGAAAGAGAGCAGTTGAAGAAAGAGAGAGATAGCGTTGTAAACGTGATTTTACCTTCTAATGACTGCTGATTGCCTAGTACTTACAGACAAATTTACTATTAAACAATTTACACGATAAAGGAAAGAGAAAAATTTAAGAAAGAGAGAGATAACGTTATAAGTGTGATTTTATACCTTCTACTGACTTCTGATTGCCTAGTACTTTTTACAGACCAACGACTATTTTAAAGAGCAAACTTTCTACCTCCATGAGAGCAAATGGTTGACTAAGCTGGTATTATATGCACGGATATGTTCTACTGGTGTGTAGCGTAGAAGGGAAAAAAATCTCTACGACACTACCGGTAGTGTCGAATGGTAGTGCGGTGGGTAATCAATGGGTTTTATATATAACCTTTCTCTTGAATCACTCTAATTAAAAAAATCTAAGCATACATAGGGACAGACAGACAGCGGGAAGCGATTTTGTTTTATACTATGTAGTGATATGTAAAGGAAATATTCAACTTTTACCTTTATGTAATCCTATGAAGAAAAACGCATAAGAAACTATATCAATGGACGTCGGATCATTAATCGATGGTTCAGTGTCTCCAATGCTCATTCTCACAGCCAACGGTGAATTGGGTTGAAGCTTGTCTACTGTACGCATTTCAAAAGCTAAGCCAACCAGCCTGAGCGCCATGTTTTGGTGCAGCCATATTACATATATTTCGTTGTTTATATGTATGTGCATGTATATAAGGCAGACCCATGTCCAAATTAGACTCAGTAGGTGGACATAGCTGAAATATAAACGTTTAGAACTAGCAGCGCACCGCGTTACCCGCATATCTCCCGATCCCGCTGGAAAATCGGGATAAAAAGTAGCTTAAGTTATTCCCAATCCAATCTATATATATCTCAATCCAATCAATAAATCAATATATATCATATCCTACTAATGTAATAAAGCTGAAGAATTTGTTGGTTTGACCGCGCTCATCTCAGGAACTACTGGTTCGAATTGAAAAAATATTTTTGTGTTGGATAGTCCATTTGTCGAGGAAGGCTATAGGCTATTTTATATTTCGATATTCCCACGGGACCGGGAGTTACGCGGGTAAAACCGCGGAGCGCTGCTAGTGAGTGATACGAATGTATCCTCATACCAAGTTTCATCAAAATCGGCCCAGTAGTTTCGTTAGGTCTCGTTCAAGGAAACGCGCGTTGTGCGGCGCGTTGCGTGTTTACATTTAATCTATATATATAAAAATCAATTGCTGTTCTTTAGTCTCGCTAAAACTCGAGAACGGCTGAACCGATTTAGATGATCGGTTTTGAAATGTTTGTCGGAGTCCAGGGAAGGTTTAACGGTGAGAATTTAAAGATCGGACTTACGCGGGTGAAACCGCGGGGCGCAGCTAGCCAAACATAATAATTTATGAGAGCAGGCGTGATGACGCAGGTGTTGTTTGATACTGCGTATTGCGCCGCGCAACGCTTCGTTCTCTCTAAACCATTCCTTAGGACTTGTGGTAATTTAAGTCCGATAAAAGCGACACTAAGCACTACCCACTGTAACCTTTTTTTTACTAGCGTACATTGTGGCCCTTTTTTAAATTTATGAGATATCTAACCGTTTATCGCAGCATTTTAAAACAATAACATTCCCCCAAACAAAGATAACGGTGTAGTAAATATGCCGGCCGCATATTACAAAAGACAAGATGAGTCCTAAACCCGTTCCATAGTTTCTCTTTATATCATATCCATCTAGTTGCTTGTAGTAACTTCCTAGTCCAATACTTATTAAGAGAGATGAATAGAATATTATATCGTCAATCATGATGCAGGAATTTTAAATATTTTAATTTTTTAACCATTGTTATTGTTTTCTTTTTTTATACAAAGTGACAAGGTATTTGACGATGTCATACTATTGCCAATGTCACGTAGAAAGATCCGCAAAAAGTTAGGTTTGAAACACGTATGCAGACTCATAGTGCAGACTATGGTTATCGGCCAAGAAGGCTTTTTGACACAACAGCTTCGACCATCTCTATGCACAACTGCAGGGCAAGCGTGGCCGGAGATATTTTAGTATTAGCATGGCATAGTAACTCAAAATGACGCGGTACACTTTGAGACCATTACCTACCAACCGATATTTACGGCGAACAAATAATGTTTTCACACCAAACCTCTAAAGCGTCTCGGAAACGAGATATTCAAAGCAACATTTCAAGTTTTAACAAATAACCCGTTTCCAAGAAGCTTTAGAAAGGTGTGAAGGCATTATTTGTTCGCCATAATGCTCTCTATAGATACGCATGGGTCCCTGTTTCCGAGACGCTTTAGAGGTTTGGTGTGAAGGCATTATTTGTTCACCATAATGCTCTTTATAGATAGGCATGGATCTCAAAGCCCACTACGCAAAAGAAATCATTATACCATGCTTCCATTGTAAATATCAGGACCCCTATGAGCGCAGGCCCACACAGGTAGGTAACGCACAGCGTTAAAGTTTTCTTAACTTCTTATTCTAAACAAATAATGAAACAAGCAATTGATTAAATAAACAATTTACTACACATAATGTAGGTTCAGAATAAAAATATGTAAACAGAGAGTTTTGAATAAGTCTGATGCAGATCTAGATAGTTGCGTTACGATATTAAACCTAAGTTAATTTAGTTAAATTCATCTTATTTATAAGCAATATTACATTCAAAACTGTATCAGAATCAAACTGAGTTTGGATGTACACGTACAGCGCTACCAACAATGGGTGTTCATTCTGTTATTTGAGAAATATTTTACACAATAGTGCTACAATTATAATACATTGAAGGTGAAAGAGACAGCACTAGCCTACCGCGACTTTTTATGCAACATTTTTCACATTTTTTTAGGTTTCTAAAGGGGTAAAATCAAGTGAAACCCCACTTTATTTATAGTTCACTTATGCCGCATACTAATTATACGTTAACGAGCGATCTCGCTAGCTATCACTATCGGTGATATACTTACACAAACTTTACACTCATCATAATAAGAATATTGTAAAGGATATCATTCATGTTTCTAACAAAAAATACCGACAAAAAAAAATGCCGGCCAGTAATAAAAAATGTTTCTATCTTGTAGAGAATAACATTTCAAACAATGTTTACTAAAAAAACAAAGAGCTACGATCAACCATCGTTGAGTTATTGTACATTGAAAACCCAAAAAAATGCATTTTATAGAGATCCGTTTGACCACTTTTAAGATATTACTACAGAAAAAATATAAAAATAAGTAGTAAATGGATAAGCTTTGTCTGTTTTTATAATATTTATATACATAGGTACTTATATCCAATAACCCTTTCAGAAGTTTTAGTGGGATTAGCAGTTTATAATTAGTACCTACCTACTATGATAGTATTAGTACCTTATACAAAAAATTGGATATACCTATGTATATAAATATAATAAAAACAGACAAAGCTTATCCATTTACTACTTATTTTTATATTTTTTCTGTAGTAATATCTTAAAAGTGGTCAAACGGATCTCTATAAAATGCATTTTTTTGGGTTTTCAATGTAAAATAACTCAACGATGGTTGATCGTAGCTCTTTGTTGCATTAGTAAACATTGTTTAAAATGTTATTCTCTACAAGATAGAAACATTTTTTTTTACTGGCCGGCACCTTAATTTTTGGGTACGATTTGAATGATGTCCTTTCACAAGATTGCACACTAACGTATAAAAAGCGTGCTGATACTAAATTCTCTATAGAAGACTTCCCTAGTTTGATCGCACTCTTACTTTTAAATTATTTACAATAATGTTCATTTACTTGTATCTAGCAAAATATACACTCATCTATGTAAAATTGTATATATCTAATTAAAGAACTTTTACATCTATTCATAGTACGTAGCAGGGTACATTTTTTACAGATATAATTTATATTGCTTTGTAAATAATTGTCATTCTTTCGACATCTAAGTCACACAGTTCCTAAATTTTTCTTCTATTTAATTTAGGTATAATTGTGTTAGTTGTATCCAACCTCAGCTAGTTCCCGATTCAATATAAACTAATCTAGTCCCAAACACATGAATATAAAGAAATATTAAATGCAACAGTTGTCAATTTAATCTAGTTTGGCAAACCGGAATGATGAAATCTCTAGCTACTTTGGCCATGGCCACGGAAGTGAACAATGGGGAGCAAGGTAATTCGAGATGGCGCCAGTATGAATAGTGCTTGCACATCAGGCAACAAAATTGCAGACCCAACGTTGAACTCTAAAACTTCTATTAGAATATTTTCAACTGAAACAAGATTTTATGGTCCTCGATTGATTCCTAATTCATGAATTTATTAGACAAACATTATTATCATGAAAACATTCCAATCATAGTAATTTTAGAACTCTACAGTGGGTTTGAAATTTTGGTGCTGATTGTACATGCAGCCACATTATTAGGTATCCAGAGAGGTTTACTAAACTACAATTTATCTGAAAACGGTTTTTACAAAGTTGGTCATTTTAAGAAAATCACTAAAACTTGTTTGATATCGTTCAAAGTAACCAACCATTACGAATCATTTTTATTAAATACCTAATTTATATAAAAGCCCGGCGACTGGACGCCCATCCCCATTATTATCATCAAGCGTGTCTCCCCATTTCTACACTTTAAAATTTTCACAACGGGCCAGCAATATATCCAAGCATATTTTAGACCAAATCTATTAGTTACTATCAAAACTATCCCTCTATTTATGCTACTGTATCCAATCTGCTAAATTCATAAGGAAACATATAAACTATACTATGCAAACATTAAAAATATCACAATAGATAGAGTTTACCAAGAAACAAACGACTAACCTATAATACTGTTCGAACAGTTTGGCCCTTCTCCTACGGAGATAAATCATAAGCTACTTGATAAAGAAAACTATAGGCCTTGATACAATTAATTCATACCAAGAAGTGACGTGCGCTAATAATGTGTGCGTCAATATAAGTACCTATACCTTAGTTAGTGCGCGCGAACGCATAGTCGCATATATGACGCTGATTTGCTAGAGTGAACAGAGCAGTACAAAATTGACCAATCATAAGGCCGCATTTAGCGCAGTGCGTTCACTTATCCAATAGCAACTTAAGTACTGTTTGTGAATTCGAGCCTAACGCTCGAATTCACAGACAGTACTTAAGTATACTAACAGACACATAAAGTGCATCAAAGTGCAAGTTCACTTTCAAATTAATATTTCAAAAAGTATGCAACATTTTTTACAGATTTAAATTGAATCCATAATATTGTACTGAAACTCTTAGCGAAAAAATCATAGCACAAGACAACTTTGAAATAAATATTTTTTAATTTTAAAGTCTTCAAAAACTAAGATGCAAAAATCATAGCACAAGACAACTTTGAAATAAATATTTTTTAATTTTAAAGTCTTCTTATACTAAGATGCAAAAATCATAGCACAAGACAACTTTGAAATATTTTTTATTTTATTTTAAAGTAGTCTTATACTAAGATGCAGTTTATGTGTCCGTCAGTATAGATTAGTCAGAACAAACATTAAAACAAATGGACAGAGCTCCTGAATTACGTGTTATACATAACTAGCTTTTGCCCGCTATTTCGTTCGTGTAAGATGGACGCTTTATTAGCGGATGCCTACCTTATAACAGCTATCTGTATTGCTAAATTGTAGCCCGGTCCGCCTATTGCTTTAAGCTGTGCGTTGATAATTCAGTCACTCAGGACTTTAGAGTTTTATATTATAGTTTTACAATTAGTCAAATCCGCGTCACTTCTTGTTATAGAAACAATGTAGTCATCTAGTCAGTTCTCGTTAGAAGAAGGGCCTCAAGCTATTACGTTACAATTTAAATTTAATTTCATTAAAATCTGTGAAGTAAAATTCATACATGACTAGCATCTAATTAACGTACAATTAAATCATACCTATAATAGAAAGAAATATACGCAACTAAATATCTTAATAATGTATCATTAGGATTTTATAAAGAAACTACCGCTGAGAATTAATTAATATTCTCTATATATTAGAAATATAAACAACAGATTTGTTTCTGTTTTGTCTAAATATAGACTAAGGGCCCTAGCTCATTGGGCCACCATGGCGGCGCCACTGGTCGTGCCACCGTGGTGTCTTGAGCTACCAATCGAGAAACATCAGGACAAACACCAGGATTGTCAGTTTCAAAATGGACGTCTTGAAGGACGTAAAAGAAAATTAAATAAAAAGAAAAGGCAGTGGATATATTCCTGGTAGCGCAACTAGTGGTGGAGTAAGTGAGACGCCAAATAGCTCTATTTACCCGACTACGGCGAAGCAAAAAGGGAGGGTTATTATATTTAATAGTTGCAGGCGTTTCGGATTTTTTTTAAATAATAAATAGGTCAGCGTTTACCACTATCTCACACGAAGGTAAGTGACGATGCGGTCTAAGATGTAACACGCTTTCCTAGAAGATACCTATACGCTCGTGACTCAAAGACCCCCAAATAAACGGGGGCCTTCGAGGGACGCGAGTGAAGGTAGGAAAACGGCAGTGGAACCAAAAAAAATTCGACCTGTCCTCCTTGTGGCTGAACCGGCCTATGTATCGGAACACGAACAAGTCCGCTTGGCGATACGACTGCCGGTAACAAATTGGTTGCGCATGCGCAATGCTGATGAGCTACCTTCTTTATACCCGTATTAATTTTGTTGGTGGCGCCACCACTGCTGTCCTAGTGAACTAGGGCCCTTACTGACTGTACTCTACAAATAAAGAAATAAATAACTTCTGTACATTCTATGTCGTAACCTAAGTAAATAAAACTATATTTTGTCCAATTATGTGTTCATAAAATATACATAATGCTGTATATTGAATAATTTACATACATTTTTACGTAAAATTATGGCAAAGATTAAAAAAAAACCATTAAAAAATAAATCTGCATCAGACCGATCCAAAAACCACTAATTGAAATCGAAACAGTACATAATATAAGTCTATTATAAAACAATTCTGGCTAAGCCATAATCTATGGAATATATTTTGTAAAAACAAAAATCTAGAAAAAAATATATCATGCGTATAAATATTAAAAATGTTTCTAAAGATATTGCCATCGGATCTATTGTGTGATTGATCTATATGTTTTAGAAAAGTATTGCCTCTAAATATTACATGAAAAGAGATTTTAGAATTACTTACATTGGTTATCTATAAATAACATTAAACTTATTGTAATCAGTTGGTTCAGAACACAACATAAACGTATAATTAAGACGTATCGTTAAGTACCATTCAATAAATATATTGTATTTAATTTTGTTCCGTGTCTCGGCCAGATTAGTAGACGTATATGAATTTATTACCCCATTTGGTCCCAGTAGGATTTTTTTATATTAGCTTCAACATTTTGTAATCTGTAGCCGCTTGCGCCGCTCAGTCTGCCTGAGACATCGAGCACATACCCAAACCCAATAGAGAGGAATGTTTATTTTCTTTGGCGAAAACTTTCGATTATCACCGTAACACTAGATTATCGATATGTTTGTTGTATGTATGGAGATAACATGTAAGTATTTCATTTAAATCAATGAATTACGGGATACAGAGCAAACACTTGAGAAAAATAGAAATAAAATCTCTTACGAAATCAATATGATTGTATTTTTAAATAGTACTTTTTTTCTATCTTATTGGTTATTTATATAAAATTATTATGTAAAATACTTTATTTGATTTTATAATTGCAACACTAGTAAATCAGTTAAAAACTAATTATCAGTTTCGGATTTTATGGCCCACATTACGCCTCTACTGGGTATGTACTCGGCCTGAGAGGACCAATTGGAGCAGTATAATTATCCACAGGACCCGGAACATCTCGTTTCGACTTTCGAAAGACGCGCCTCTTCATATTACATAAAGGAACTATCATGGAGAGAGCGACCGGTGACAACACAAAACACTTCATAAAGTATAAATTCATTCGTGTGCAATAAAAGTTTGAGGTGTAACCAAAGTGCTATAATTTCTAATTATTTTTATAAATCGATTAATTTCAAGCTTCTATAATAATACGCACAACGAACGAATCAATTGCGTCAAAATTGTCAAGACAATCTCTAATTGAACCATGAATGAATCAACCAACATCAGTTACATACAATGTTTACTTACGATATATTATGTATCGATCTATTGCACAAACACATACAGTAGGTAGTCACTATGCTTATCTACTCGAATCATAAGTTATAAATTTTTTACAATATCTACTAGATGTTTAAATACAACATTCAGAAGGTTACGTCGATAATTACAAAATTCAATCGGTGCAAACAATTACAAAACTTTTATTTATCCACAATCGAAAATCACTGTAGGAAAAGGAGGTACATATCTATACATAGTTACGATCGGTACTATCACATTAATTCGTAAGAGAATAAAACGCGACCAGCATTCGATTTATTACAATTGGCAGTCCTAAGAGTCACTATGAGTGTTCAGCGGGGGCTATATGTCGCTAGAGCATTAGGTCGGGTTTATGTTCCGCACGCGTCGCGCACGCACCTCGGGCTCGCTTACTTGATGAGCTGGGCGGCGCTCTTGGAGCGGCGGAACATCTTCGCGCCCTTATTGGGCGCGGGTAGCTCGTGCTAGTTGCTACCGTTGGGAGCGCGTGGCGGCGGAGCGGCAGCTGGCGGCGCCACGCGGCCGGCGGCGGCCAGCGCCAGCGCCTCCTTGCCCGTCACGCCTCCGCCTCCGCCACCGCCGCCGCCGCCTGTCCCGTCCGTGCCGTAGATCTTGCCCGCCTTCTTCGCCATCGAGGCGAGCAACTCCTGCGAGCACTTGTGCGCCGATCGCAGAGATAGGGCCCACTCTTTGAGGCCGATCTCGTCCTGAAATTACAAACTTAACTTTAGTAGACAGAAATACCAATTGAATTTTTATTTTTATATACAACAATGTCTTGTTTATAAATTAAAGAAAAAGCAGGGTAGTAGAGGCCTTTGCCCTGCAATGGGTCACCATAGGCTCATAATAACAATATCATTTAGGATTTTGGAATATTGTTTTACAATAATTCCACAAGAAATCGGTTTAACGGTTTCTAAATACACGGTTAATATGCGGTTCTGAAAATTTTAAACAGAAATAACAAGTCAGTAATTCTCACCGTATTAGTAAGCACGACCTTAGTATCATGCCGAGTACGCAGCACGATACACTGTTCGCCCTTCACCGAGACGAGGTCCGAGGAGACTTCCTCGACGGTATCCAACAGTATCATCTCTGGCTTGGCGCTGTTCTCGAGGTGAAGCTCCAGTCTGTTAGGGTAGAGCTTAGCGTAGCGCGTCTGCCAGGCGCTCGCGAATGGACCGCCCAGCTTCTTTATGTATCCGTGGAGAATGCAGTCGGACTCTGGAAAACATATGTCTTATTAAAAAAAAACGTCCATAATAAACCTGTAAATAAATATCATCCCTATATATATAAAAAAGCTTGTGTCGCCGTGGTAGTTACCTATGTCTAAAATCGGTTCATCAGCTTCGATGATTAGCGTATGGCGTAAATAGACTAGCTGCGCCTCACGGTTTTACCCGCGTAAGTCTCGATCCCGCGGGAATTTCGGGCTTATGCAGATTTTAATCAAAAAGTCGAGTCATTTGTTCGATTTAGGTATATTAGTTAGGATTAGAATAGACAAACGTAGATCGGGTATTTTTTATGTACCTTTCTCATCAGCGTCAAACTTCTGTTTCTGTTTAGCCTTTTTCTTTTGTTCATTTTTGTCTGCCTCCTGGTTGATAGTTTCAAACACTGTCTCGGCGACTTCGGATTGCCAGCGCTCAGATATCACTAGGGGAAAGTCTTTGTACTGCATTTGATCGGCTTCCGTAAGCTGCAGGTAAAAAAAAACGAATTAAAGACACTTGTATATTTCTACATACTTAAAGGAAATGGAATAAAATTATTTTGGTTAAAAGAGCTTTAGTTGGAACGCATTTAATTGGTCACTCGATTGAATATAGCCTGTTGTTTTAGTAAATAACCAAATGGATCCTCGATTGATCACACACAAGCTAAAAAAAAGGATCTTAGATTTAAATAAACCGGCCAAGTGCGAGTCACACTCGCGCACGAAGGGTTCCGTACCATTTTATTCTGTTTTTAACCCAAATTAATATTGAGCAAAAAACCCTAAAAAAATATTGTATGTCAGAAGAGGCTGTATAGGTTAAAGTTTTTTGCCTGCTCTTCTTAAAAACATACACTTTTTTTTACTTTTTTCTGTTTTAGTACTTATTTGTTGTTATAGCAGCAACAGAAATACATCATCTGTGAAAATTTCAACTTTCTAGCTATCATGGTTCATGAGATACAGTCTGGTGACAGACAGACGTACAGACGGACGGACAGCGAAGTCTTAGTAATAGCCTGTTTTTTTCCCTTTGGGTGCGGAACCCTATAAAGACTTTTTTAATGGATTGGTTGCCAAAATCTGTATTTTTAACGTACTATTTAGGAATTCAAATGAATCTTTAAGCATGTTCAATGTGTTTAAACAAATAGTTAAGTTTGTTACCTTAATTCCTTTCGTATCTTCTTCATCAAAGCTGCCGATATCGAAAGCGTCTGCCGCGTTGACCTCACCACGCGGCGGAATCAACGGCGGAGTGTACTTCTGGTGGTAAACTTGCTGCCAATCGATCCCAGCGAAGAAAACATGCTCTTTTACTTCGTCAGCACTGAAATGACATAATTTCATCGTCAATTTAAAGCTTATAAACATAAGTAATACAAAAGAAGTTAATAATTAGTTTAACAAACTTCGCCCCTACGCTCTGGGATTACTACTATAGACGTTTTAAGGCATGATTATTTATTTTTTGCTCTAGATATAAATATTAGCCGATTCCGCCAAATCGGTTAAATACTTAAATTAAGGGTAGTTTTAGAGCAAAATTTGGGTTTTGAAAATGATGTCTTTGCAAATAGTCAGCAAGAAAATGATAAATTGTTCTCTAATAGGGTATTTTATTGCAAAATCATTTGTTTTTCTCGTTTTCGCCATATTATGCTTATAAATTTAAAACCAGTGGTTCAGACAGCTCGGCCTATAAACAACAATACAGCAGCAAATTATCAATAGAGCACCGCAACGTTGTCCTTTCGGCCTTTCTCTTATTTAAAAACAAAGAGCGCAAGTTGCAAGCGCCACAATACTTGCAAGACGAGGTCAATTGGTGTCAAGTAAAGCAATAAACATGCGTCACATCACGTTACTGCGAACGAGACGGGGTCGACTCCAATCGATTAATGCGTACTTTGTCAAATTAATTGTGTAATTTGTTGTCTTTATAACTGACTAGCAGAGCTTCGCGGTTTCGCCCGCGTAACTCTCGATCCCGATAAAAATTAGCCTATTATACTCCCAACGAATCAATGTATCCTTATACCAAGTTTCATCAAAATCGGTCCAGTAGTTTTGGAGCCTATTCATTGCAAACAAACAAATCTTTTATCTTAATAATATTAGTATAAGTCCCAACCACGTGGGAATAAATAATACGTTAGTTTATTTTTCCAAAACCAACATTGCAGAAATATTGTAGCCACTGTTGCCGAACTAAGCGTGAACTTGTGTTTCGAATATCGGAATAAAAAGCTTAACTTATAACTTAAGTTGGAAATTGTAATCATTTCTTAATTCATAAAAAATTACTTAATTATTTCTTACAATGATCAGCGATGCCCGAACAAGCAACATAACCACTTCGAGGGTTTTTTTGTACACTTACGTACACTTAGATTTAAGACAGTTATGTAATTATGGTGTACCTATTTAATAAATGATTAAACAACAGTACTACAGACAAAAAAAAATTATAAAACCCCAGATTTTTATTCCCCAAAACTTTTAGACGTCTGAACCGATTTTGATCAAACATAGCTAAGAACAATCCCGACTAATTCGCCTTTTAAGAACAAAGGGTCTTACGGTGCCAGACAGACACACACCCATACACGTCGAACTTATAAAACTCCGTCGTTTTTGCGTTGGGAGTAAAAAAATATGTATCAAAGTAAACTCACCCTCTCCCTTTGCACCCGAGCCGTTTATTGATATCTCTCTGTAGTAAGCCTTCAAGCAGACTCTTCAAACTCGGACTAAAAGACTCCGGCAGTTCCACGTTCTGAAACACGTTGTAATTCTATTGCGAAACATGATTCCATCTTTGGTATAGTTGTTTAACTATTCTAATATATAAAATTCTCGTGTCACAATGTTAGTTACCATACTCCTCCGAAACGGCTTGACCGATTTTTATAAAATATATGCATATACAGTAGGTCCGAGAATCGGCTACTATCTATTTTTTTATGTTGTTTCCTTTAGTTTTTTTTTGTTAATGGCAAAACAACGTTTGCCGGGACAGCTAGTAGGTATATATAATTCTCGTGTCGCGGTGTTAGTTGCCAAACTCCACCTAAACGGTTGAACCGATTTTTATAAATTTTTTTGTGTATATTTGTTAGGTCTGAGAATGAGAATAATTAGAAATAGATATAGATTGTAATATCGTATAAAAGCTATTGCATTAATTATTTGTTCTTTTATAGAAATTGCAACAACCACAGACCCAATAAACTTTAAAAACAAGACTAGCAGCTCTCACCCGCTACTTCGTCCACATAGGAGTTGATTTTTCATAATCCTTTCTTATCGGATGCCTACGTCATACAAAGAACACACCCTCCAAGTTTTAAGTCTCTACGATCAGCGACTAAGGCCGTGTTGATCCGTCAGTCAGTCAGGACAAAGCACAGATAATATAGCTTTCTATCTTTTTGTATAATGTAGTGTGTCTTTTTGTAATGTGTGTATTCACTGTATACTAGACACTATGTTTGAATACGCTAATCTCCGCAACTATTGAACCGTTTTTACCCGACTGCAAGGAAAGGGTTTTTCGCGCCTATCTTGTATGTTTGTTATTTATTTATTTATTACTAGCAACCCGCCCCGGCTTCGCACGGCTGTATTATGCATGTATTATACATATAAAACTTCCTCTTGAATCACTCTATCTATTAAAAAAACCGCCTCAAAATCCGTTGCGTAGTTTTAAAGATCTAAGCATACAAAGGGACATAGGGACGGCGAAAAGTGACTTTATTTTATACTATGTAGTGATTAAGAGCCTACACTGTCCCACTGCAGGGCAAAGGCCTCTTTTTTCTTCCATTGATCACGATCTGTCGCCATTGCACACCAATCATTCGTATAGAAGTCAAAATCATCTCGCCATATTCTTTATTCCCTCATACCTTCCGAACCACTCGATGGATTTCTTTATTTATAATTCAACTAGCGACCCGCCCCGGCTTCGCACGGCTGTATGATGCATGTATTATATCTAAAAACCTTCCTCGTTAATCACTCTATCTATTAAAAAAAAACCGCATCAAAATCCGTTGCGTAGTTTTAAAGATCTAAGCATACAAAGGGACATAGGGACGACGAAAAGTGACTTTATTTTATACTATGGAGTGATCAGTGATAAAATAGAGGTACTTTTGGAGGGGCTAAACTCACCAGAAACAAAACAAATATTTTAAAACGAATAAAGCTCTTTCATTATTTCTTTTTTTTTATATAAATTGCAACAATCACATTCCCGCAGTAGACACTTTATATACTTAGATGTAAACGCATGATGAATATCTTTACATAATTATAAAGCTCTAACGTAAATAGATATAATGATGTCGTTGAATTACTGATGCGGCTATTTACGGCACTAAAATTCAAATGCGTTTATATTTACACTGGCTGCGTGCGTGTTTTACATAATAACGTTGCAATTATTAGGAATTAAAACCGCACACAGTTCTAGATATTGCCTTTACTATGTTATTATACTGCTATTAGAGCTCTACAGTCTGCAAATGACCGCTCATTTGTATGAAAACGTCATCAACAAAATGGAAATACGATAACATACTAACATAGTTTTTAAGATGATTTAATGTAAATGATTCCAAAAGTTTAAAGAAATTTTTTGTCTTTGACTTATACACGACAATACTAACTAAGCACCTTAGTTATAAGTGTCAACAAAAAAAAACGGCCAAGTGCGAGTCGGACCCGCGCACAAAGGATTCCGTACCATCATATTATGTTTTCAGTATTTGTTGTTATAGCGGCAACAGAAATCAGCACATGTGAAAATTTCAACTATCACGGTACGTCAGATACAGCCTGGTGACAGACAGACAGTGGAGTCTTAGTAAAAGGGTCCCGTTTTTACCCTTTGGGTACGGAACCCTAAAAGAGTAAACGACTTGACGACATTTAGGGGATGTGGTTTTTCTCATAATATTTTTGTTAGATCGTAAGAAAAAAAATTAATTAATATAATAAAATAAAACTTACCATAGTCAACGTCATCCTGTCAATCTCGTGCTTGTCCTTGGTCTTATGCTGGCGGAACGGCGAGTGTCCCTTGAGCAGTTTGTAGAGCATGCATCCGAAACTGAACCAGTCAGCCGACGAGTCGTACCCCGTGCCTTTGGATAACACTTCCGGTGCCATGTAGCCGTGTGTACCGCTGGAATATAAAGGTTGATTGTTAGTTCGTTTCTACTATGAAAAAAAAATGGTTATCTGTAAAGTCGTTTTACGGACGATAATTTTACGTGATAACGTCATAAAAAATTATGAAAAAATTAAGAATTTTTTGTAGCCTGTATAAGTCTTCTATTCGTCACTTGTCACCATAACACAAGCCCAGATGAGCGACATTATTATTAAATACTCTTGTATCCTAACGGGAACGGCAGCATGACGTCACACATCGGGAACGGGACGCATGACGTCACACAATATTACCATTACACTTTTGTGAGGGTGCAGGTGTCCATCAATTTATTAGACGTTATCACGTCAAAAAAGGTTGCTAGAAGAGATAAGGCCGCCCTTTGTTACACTTAGACTTAAGCTTTGTTTTTAATATTTAATGTAATTAAAAAATTGCGTTTGCAATAAAGAATTTATCTCATTCTATCTATATATCTTTATTAGACGATGATGGTGGTCTCGAAGTTTTAGCTTCAAGTGAACATAGGGCTGGCTGGTATCTTGGATTGCGGATAAGCATCGCCATCCAAAGAGGCAACGCAGTCACCCTCTTGGGCATCCTTCCATTTGGTGTTATGTGGTTAAATAAAATCAACTTGGACCTAACAAGCTGATTTAATTTAACCGTTCCTGAGAAAATTGTGACACACAGAAGGACGGACAAAAGAGTGATCTTATAAGGGTTCTCTTTTTTGGTACGCAACCCTAAAAATAGTCTTTTTAAATATTTTTTTACATTAAATAACAGGCAAACTTGACAGTTTGCGAGATTGTGAGGTCTGGCATTTGCGGCAAAGGTTTGAAAAATGTCAAAGCAAAAAAAAAACGCTACTATGCCAGTCTCCATACATATTATAACAACCCCTTTTTCGTTCCACTACGACTAATGTAAATATTAAAAATATACTCACACACTGGCATGAGGCTTTTTCTTAGAGAAATCGCAGGCGAGTCCGAGATCAGATATCCTGACGTGGCCATGTTCGTCGAGCAGTATGTTCGCCGGCTTCAAGTCTCTGTACACTATGTGACGTTTGTGCATGTGATCCAAACCTGGGGGCGAACACCGTGGCATTATAATTAACTATTTACTACATTCACATCTTTCTAGACCCTGTCGAAAAAGCTGGGCCAAGAAATATTGGTTTATTCCCAATTACGGCACAGGGATTCCATTTATGTTGCAAGTCAACCTGCCCCTTGAGATAAAAAATACAACAGGATTACTTTCCATTAGCGATATCGCCAATCGACAGATTTATTTGATTTTTTGTATGAAATTGACATAAGCCAACGAAAAGTCACGTGGTCTTGCGTTAAAGAAAAAAAATTGTAAACAAGTTTCATCTTATGGCCAATGCTTTATATCCATTTCATACAAAAAAAATCTGTCGATTGGCGATATCGCTAATGGAAAGTAATCTTGTCTAAGTGGGCTAAACTCCATGAATGAAGAAGGGATCGTAGTGTTTTATATTTTTAATCTAATCCAATGAGGCGCTGTTTTTTCTACCTAACAGTCAGTAAAATAACAAAAATAGATATGTGCTAATTTGAGCTGACCATTTTATTAGAAAATCAAATAGTTTTCCGTAATAAGGTAGTAAGTAAAAGTACCACTTTATGGAAATTTCCGACTGCCAAAGGTACAGTATGCGTCATAAGTTCATTATCAGTTTGCTCCAATAATACTATTAACAAGTATTGAACTTACGACCTTCTTTTAATAGACGTTACACACAAACATAAATACTTGAATTAAAAGTAGGTACTCAGTGTGATTATTATTTTCAACATGTTAGCTATGTCTGTAGTTGGTATATGCAGCCACCCGTTACACCAACCAACGTAGGTTCGATCCACAGATTACGTTGTTATAATGTTCAAATAGTGCTGCACAGGATTGTAAACGTTACGGTGGCGGAGACTTATGACCGTTGATTGTACGTGTGTGAGCAGTTGGATAAACATTTGTGATTCGTATAGAAACAAAAGAACTATTAGATATTCCATGCAAGACGCGTATCTGTAATCACAACATCCGCCATCCATCATGGTCATTATTGTTACCGGAAAGAGTACTTGCAGAACTAAACATAGATCCCCCACCAGATGTGAACAAAGAACTGCCTTCCGATGCGAAACCCGCATCTGTGTTCCCTTCATAGGTAATCTATTTGTGGTACACGTATGCTGATGGATCTGATTGACACTCCTACGCATTTAAACTATATAACTACCTACATTGAATTTGTGTGTTGTATTGCGATCGAACCGATATCTCACTTAATCATAATCGTCAATCAATTATTTATTGAGAATATGGGTATTTATAAGAACATTAGTCTTAAGGTGAAGTGGGTTTCAAATCGAACGATTTTGAAAGATTCCACCTCAGCTTTAAAAAAACTAGTTAAAGTTTACGAAACACATGGCTCAAACAAATCAAAGACTTATCGTAAATTCTCCAAAAAAAACAACTTCAAAACTATTTACTTTTGTTTAAAGATATTGTCACAATACAACCTGAAATTTAATGCCGATGATATTTCCTATCTTTTCTTGGAATTATTTTGTGTTAAATACTGAATTAATAATTGTTTATTAAAGAACTGAAAAGATATTTTAGTGAAAGGCTAATTTCGCACCATCTCGCATCTCACTTATTTCTATTCAATCCGAGAAGCACCATAATAATAAAAGAGGTACGTAAATAAATAAATACGTAATAAATACGCCCGCAGGGCACCTTGAGGCGAGGTGACGGGGAGTAACGACCCCGCGGTCCCGAGTTCTCACGGGGGAAGTCACCGTTCCTCATCTCCGGCTTGCCTTAGTTGGCTGGTCGGAGTGAACACTGACGAGGAAGCGGTCCCCCGCCTCTGGCTTGCCTTCACCCCCCGTCCAGAGTGGAGTCGTAAGGGTAGAAATACTCGAAGGATGGATGCCGAACGTCAGTGATGAGTTGGCCCGCTCGCTCGGACTTAAAATCCAGTGAGGCCTCTCCATCCTTCAAGCCACTCACGTTCCTGTTGCCCCCTTGCTGTAATTTACTCGGCTAATTAGGGTAGCCCAGTCTGAGAGTTGGCGAGTCTCGGCCTGCCATTTTTGCGTGTTTATTGGACATTGTTACGGCAGGTGCCATAGTATCCATAGTTCCCCAGTATCTAGTCCACTACCATCCCATCACAATAGCTCATGTGGTTTTGTCCTGTAGATTATCAATAGTTTCATCCAAACCGGAGGTTGTCCTTGGTTGCACTTTATAGTGTAGACAGGGATAATCGCCGGTTTAGAATTCACCCCATTGTTTGCTATTTTACTTGTTATTGTAAAGGGCCTCTACGTGTTGGCTTCGGCTCCACGCACGCCTTCCAAAGGTCCGGGGCTCAATCACGACAATACATAACAATTTTAACTAGCGAATAAAATATGTGAAACATTTAAAGAACGAGCAGGTAAGCCAAGCGGTATCTCTCTTCGCAAAGTTCTAAAATAAACTTATTATTTCACTAAAAAACCCAACAAGTCCTCGGATTTCCCAATCTTGTATATAAAACTACATTGTATTAAATGAGGTAAATGTAAAATCTTTCCTTAAACGTAACGTTCTGATCTCATGTAAGGATGCAATGTACACATGTCTTGAATCTCGACAGATCAATGGAAAGATAGTGGGATGTAAAACCTTGTGATTGTGACAGCCGACTCTTGCGAACTGGAGTTTGTCCCAGTTTAATGTCAGCTTATAATAGCGAGTATTAAATACGGTATTTTTTATACAGCTGTATTAAAATCCGTCTACAGAAACGAGGGAATAATAGCAGTTTCTATTAAAAAATATAGCAAAAAGCGAATCAGACTAAGATTAATTTCTATTATTGATATCGCCAAACGACCCCTTTTTTTTTTTTGAATTGACATAAGTCCACGAAAAGTCACGCGGTGCTGCGTTAGAGAAAAAAAAATTATGTCAATTTTATACAATTTGTCAATTTGATGTGCCGATTGGCGATATAGCTAATGGAAAATGATCTTATCCAGGGGGCTGATTGATTGTCTATTCTATTACCTAAAGGTTATTCAAAACTAAAAACATTAAAAAATCTCAAGATCTACGAGAAAAAACATAAAGGTTATCTCAAATGTACAGTCGGAATACCAAGTAGCTGAACCCCACGTGACCCCAGAGCTCACTCGCATATATGTAAGGTTGTAAAGTAATGTCACCTGATTTAGTTTTTTTTTAAACAATATAAGTACGTTAAAATACAATATAAAAAAAATAACAAAATAGGTAAATACTCTATTTTTTACAGATGTGCGAATGAGCTTTGGGTCACGTGGGGTTCAGCCAATTGGTAATGTGACTGTACTATATCACGCGATAAATGGCCGTATGTTTACTAAGTACAGTGTGGATTAATCTGTTTGTCGTCAAAATAGTCATCACTCGAAAAGACCGAGATAATAAATAAATTGGCCTTTTACATCTAATACCTATAGATGATTTATACAGCACCAGTAACTTTAATGAAAGCTATTTAGGACGTTGTAGGACATAATAAAACAAGTTCTTACGGTGAAGAAAAACGTAGCGAATCGACATGTCCCAGACAGAACTTACCACGGTCAAAAGGGGAGTAGCTGCCGTGGCGTCTTACTGACGAAACCCTTCTGAGTGGAGGTCCTTGTTTTGTAGTAGGATATTTGAATGGGTTTCCTTCACTAAAGGTAAATAAAAACAACTTACCTAATATAACTTCGGCAGCATAAAACTTCATTTCAGCCTCATTAAAGACCCCGTGCTGTGAGAGATGGTAATGAAGGTCACCACCGTTCATCAGATCGAGGATAAAACAGAGCTTGTCTGGCGTATGGAATGCGTACGTCATGCAAACTATGAATGGACAATCCACCTAGAAGATAACAAAAAATAACATTATTTGTCAGACAAATCAAAAAATCCCCGAATGACAAGGAAAATTGCATATAACTTTTAAACGACTGTAACATTTTCGACTAATTCACTTTTCAAACAAAACAAAGAAAATCAAAATCGGTTCATCCGTTCGGGAGCTACGATGCCAGGACAGACACACACACAAAGAGAGACACGTCAAAGAGCGGTGTTGGCCTAGTGGTAGATACCTCGACTTTCATTCTGAAGGTCGTGGGTTCGAATCCAGGCCGGCCGTGCACCAATGTATTTTTCTTAAGAAAAATTTATGTGCGCTAATTGACATTGCTCTTACGGTGAAGGAAAACATTGTGATGAAACCCGCGGCTTAGTTGACTCCAGAAGTATTGACAAGTTCTCTTCTCTGGACATGGTCGACTGAGCTGAGAGGGTAGTAGATGCTGGGCAAGCCTACTCCATCTTCACGCAAAAAGGACCCAATTAAAAAGGGTCTAATCACGGAAAACAGCCCGTATACAAGTACAAGTACAAGAGACACGTCAAACTTATAACACCCCTCTTTTTGCGCCGGGGGTTAATAAAATTAACTTTCAGTTTTAGTATCCTGCAGTCAAAAATCTTTGAAGAGGAAAATCTTATTTCTACAGAAAAGGTACACCTGTGATTGACGGTAAACGCATTGCCGAAACCGCTGGGTCAAGAAACATGAAATTTTGAACAGGGTTTCCCAATATCTGTAGTAAGTCGACATCACGGTTTTTTTATTAAATTTCCATGGGATCCAGATGTTTTGCTAGTGCTTCCAAATAAAAAACTGATCTCAATAAATCGTCGTCGATGGAATTTTAAAATAAAAATATATTGTGTATGATAAACTTTGCCATAGTCGAAATTAACAATTAAGTACAACAAAAAAAACGAACTAAATATAACAAAAATAAAAGAAATACCATAGACCAATTTCAAAATACCTAAAACTGATTAACTCTTAGTTATTTACAATGGATACGTGATGAGATGACTAACAAAATTAGATTTTCGAATCACATGATAATCGTTAGTTTGCAGAGATAATTTTAGTAAAAGGTCTGGCATTAAAAGCTTACTCAACTGTTTACAAAGCATTTTGCTAATGTTTGATTGGAAAGATTATGATTAAATCTCTTTATTAATACGACTTCATGGTCGTTCATTGCCTGCACCTACCTACTTCATGATTTAACAAATTCAAATAGGTATAGTAAAAAGTTACTGCAGGAAATTTCTAACGGTAACCATGAAAATCGCCGCAGCCCAAGTTGTTAATTTTTAACTAAGGTTCACTTAGGCTCAGCAAAGTTCAAGGGATACAAATTTTCTGTTACAAAACAACTACCTAAAGGCCTTTGGATGAAAATTACGTAGTAACTCGCAACTCCACGGTGCAGTTTGAATAGGTACTTGAGTCTATACTAATATTATAAAGCTGGAGAGTTTGTTTGTTTGTTTGTTTGAACGCTCTAATCTCAGGAACTACTAGTTCAAATTGAAAAAATATTTTTGTGTTAGATTGGCTACTTTTTATTTTGATATTTCCACGGGATCGGGATCTACGCGGGTGAAACCGCGGAGCGCTACTAGTTATTGATAGAGGACATCGAGGACAACAAATAATTCCTTATCACTCAGTCAACACACCTCAAATGTTTTGGAAACGGACAATTGGAGGACACCTGATGTTAGAGGTTTTTCTGCTTTAACCTCATCAAACATCAGTTTTTCGCAGTGTTTGTATATCTATCGATAGAGCAATTAAGAGGAAAAGGGTACCGGCGCTCTCTCCATACAAACGTAGGCGACTGTTTCCTCCCTGGATAATGACACTAGAGCAAACATTTTTGTTGCATAAAACTTATTACTGCCCCTATGTCTTAGTTTTTTTCATTTTCTAACTATTATAGAAATTAAGATTTAAATAACAAAAAAACATAGGGTCATGGTCATGGCAGTTATAAGTTTTATGCAACAAAAGCTCTAGTGTCATTATCCAGGAAGGAAACAGTCGACTACGTTTGTATGGAGAGAGCGTTGTCGGTACCCTTTCCTCATAATGCCTTAACATCACATCTACAGCGACAAACTTACAGATTGTAATGACATAATAATATTTACATAAAATTGTAATTTTTAACACAATATCCTAACTTAATAAGTATTATAAATCCGAAAGTTTATTTATTTATTTGTTTGTTTGTTTGCTGTTCACGGACAAACAACTGGACCTATTTGGATGAAAATTGTACTAGTTCATGTAGAAGAAGATACTTTAATTCCGAAATTACCGTGGGATCGGGACATAAGTGGGTGAAACCGGGGCGTAGCTAGTAGTAATTATGTAAGTATGCATCAAAATAAAAACACAGACTTTTCCGGATAGACAGACAGACACACCGGTGCGTACATACAAGGTGCATACTAGAGGACGGCAAACAGAAGCTTATTTTTATTTAGCCTAAAACGTATTTAATTATTTTCCTTCGTTAAAGTCAGTCTCAATTAACATTTTAATAAGCTGTTAATTTCAGCAGGTTATGGTGCATAGGGACATCGCTGCTTTCGCAGTTTCGAAATTGGCTCTCTTGAGATTTGCACCCAATTATCTGCCCTGACGGTATACCCAGAATCGTTCAACCTTTCGCCTCTTTCGATCGATACCCGTCGAATACACGCCAGATACGAAAATAAAAGAAGTTTTAGAAACTCACAATACTCTATTCGTTCAAAGAATAGGCTTCGTCCTTAGTAAATTGAAATGGTGGAAATAACAGAGTGACAAATATAGAATGAACGAGCCACGCGGAATGTAAAATAGCATAAAGGCAGTAAAACAACGAAATGTCGATTCGTAAAGCGACAAACGGAAATAATAAAACTGCAGAGGTTTGTAAGCAGCTATTGTTTATAAAATCTTTGCTAGGTGACTTACTGAAACACTAACACCACTATAACTATTGTTTGATTAGGTTTGAAAATTTCATTAACATTTGTGTTATACCTACTTCATGGAAATGTTTGAATTATGTCTGTCGTGATTAATAAGTCGAAAGTTAATTTAGGATAAATCCCACGGATGGTAAACTATAAAATTATTAATAAAAATTGTAAGCTTAATAGTTTCTAAGGTTTTCGCAATTTGAACTCATAATAAAACTGTTTGAATGGATATAATCGCGTTTATTTTGTTTTTACCCGATTGCAAGGAAGGGGTTATATTTGTATGATTGTAATATACTTTATTCTCTCATATCTTCCAAACCACTCGATTTAATTAAGGTACTTATCGTTAGATTTGTCTTAGTCAAGTGTTCTTAGATAGGCGACATAAAAAAAATATTAAAAAATAGTGGCTGCAAGATTTTATTGTTAAGAGGAAAGGGTTGCGATGCGACGCTCTCTTCATACAAACGTAGTCGACTGTTTCCTCCCTGGATAATGACACTAGAACAAATATTTCTGTTGCATAAAACCTATAACTGCCCTGACTATGCCTCTATGTCTTGGTTTTTCTCATTTTATGTATCATAGAAATTAAGATTTAAAAGCCAAAATGAAAAAAAAACATAGGGGCATAGTCATGGCAGTTATAAGTTTTATGCTTCAAAAATATTTGCTATAGTGTCATTATTCAGGGAGGAAACAGTCGACTACGTTTGTATGGAGAGAGCCTCGGTACCCTTTTCTCTTAAGGTGATGTTAAATTAGTTTAATTATGTTGTATACTTAAGTCAAGTACAGGAATAAAATCACATTTATTTTTCGTTTTTATCAATAAGTCGGAATCTGATCAGTCGGTCGATCCGTAGTTTCATACTACATCCATCACTGAGAGTGAATTAGATTCAGTAGAGTTTGCGGAACTCTATTAAGGATGTTCGTGTTGCGAGAATCTCTACGTTATTTTTACCTTTAAGCCAACGTAAAGTAGGTTTAGATCACTGGCTTGGATTAGGTAGGTACCCACTTTAAGTACTTACAGGGAATATAAGGTTATTAAAACACACTGAAGTGGGCTCTATTATATCTAGTACCGGGATAAAAAGTAAATTTAATATGCATTATTATATACACTTGTGCACTAATATTATAAAGAGGGCAGATTTTTTTGTTTTTTTTTATGTTTGTAACAAAAAGGCTCCAAAACTACAGTGCCGATTTTTATGAAACTTGGTATGAGGATACTTACATTGATTCATTGGGAATAACACATACTTTTTTGCACGGGATCGGGAGTTACGCGGGTGAAACTGCGGAGCGCTGCTAGTAGTTAATGTTTTTAACAATTAGGTCTTCATTAAAATTAACAGACAGTCAAATACACTACAATTCGTAGTAGAAAAGTCTGGAAAACGACGAGTACCTTCGTGATGGTAGAGTTTAAACAAAATATAATACGCCTTAATTACTACCGCAACTACAATATTCTTACAATCCTTATAAAATTTCAAACTTTAACAGCTAACAAAACTTCTACCTCAAAGTTTAAAACTTTATACTAGGTAACAAGCGGCGCTCTTCTTAAAAGTTTAATACTCGAGACGGGGGTGTAGTTTAAAGTGCACACTAGGTATACTATAAATGAAATGCAATGTGTGTTGGTAGAAGGAGAGGAGACGAGGCGTGTCACCGCGAGATAACCACAATCCCCGATAGTGTTATTTGTGTGAAGCAGACGACGCGGCGCCTTTCTACACGACGACGCTCGTAAAGACAAACTAACTTCGACAGAATCATCCAAACTGCATTACTATTTAACGCAAACGTTATTCGTTTGAGTGGACACGAAGGACGTAATCGATACCTAACTTTTTCCACTTCGACGCCCATATAAACGACCACCGACAAACGCGGTAATGTAATTATTCGTGTAGAAAACCTCAATCTTAATCTCCTATAACATCTCGGTTAGCTTCATAAATCAAGTTTTTACAGTAAGGTGGTACTGCCGTATCGACATTGGTCATCAAGAATATTTATTAACTTACGACGGACACCAGCTTATATGATCGGATATCGAAATAAAAGTCAATCACATCGACCCGGTCCCGATTCTATATAAAAACGGGGTTTGCTTTCCCGTATATAAACATAAAATAAAAACGTTTTATTACCTCACAACATAAAGTTTAAAACAAGGTCACAGGGAAAGAAATTTCATGCTAAAAGTTGATACTTAACATACATATAATAAAATGTTGGAACAGACCGACTGACAGTTCTCGTTTTATAAACTTTGCTTCGGAAACCAACGGCCTTGTTAAACTTTCGGGGAAAGCCGTTATACGTCATAAAGAATTAAACAGTTTAAAAATACCTACCTACATGTATATATCACGATTTTAGTAACGTAATATAAACGTACGTACACTTACAGAACATGCCCTACATACCCAACGTTTTACAATTTTAATATCCTGTTTAATGGTAGAGAGATATAAAATCGGTTTAAATTCAGCTAACTCGAAATGCATTAAAAAGATTTGTGTAAAATGAAAAATGTATCCGTGAATTGAAATGGTAAAACAAAATGCAGCGGAAGCGGATTGTACTACGACAAATTGAGGGCGATCCAATTCGTTTCAGTCCAATTGGCTGGATATCGTTTATGTCCCCGATACCAAATCGCATATAAACATAATCGTTCGTACGTTCGTCATATTCTATTATATCCAGTGAATCAAAGCAGCCGGTGATCAATAACCGATATTATGTCCAATGCTTATTAAGACAGATCATTCGAATTACTGTACCTAAATCACAGCATAATTCAGTACGGTTTATTAATGAATCTGTTTTCTGTGTAACATTTGACAAACTCATTATCAAGTAAAATGCCTTTTGACAAAACCATTAAGACTGATGCAAGGCGTTTGATTGTTACGAGTATAGTATACGCAAATCATTGGATGAAATGCTTGCAACTTTCAACCAAGTAGGTAGCCTTTTGTCTGTCGAGTTTGCGCACTGGCGATCCTTCCGTAACCAACCTGTTTAGCTTAAGACGATTCAGCAAAAGTCCCTGATGAAATTCTGACATAAATATATTTCATTTTTAATAAAAATGTTCATTATACTCGTATATACAAAAGATCAAAACAACTCTTTACTTTATTAGGTCCTATGTGCTTTCAATTACCGGTCATATCTCGAGTATGCAAAGAACCCTCGCATAAAACTCACATCGTCCCTTCAATAAAAACGTAGGAACATCGTAAAATATGAAACAAAAATTACGTTGAAATCATGTTTATGTGAAGGCACCAGAATATTCTCAATCGCACTTATTTTTATGGTTATGCGCTAACAGCTCCAAACAGTGTATATTATAGGATTATGTGAATTGAATTACACTGAATACTAAAGAGGTTCCGTTGAGTTTAGAGTTTGACGTTGGTTTTTAAGTAGCACTTTAACAGCTTTATGTAACGTAACCTGCCTTCTGAGACTTCTTAAATATTGAGATCAATACTTATAAATTATAATGACTCGTTTTCGGGAACTAGAACATTAGGTATAAATGAATGTTGAGTAAACGAGTAGGAGAAGGAATATAGTAGCAATAGCAAACATTTGTGATTTATTGACGTAGACAGAATAACAGTTCATCACCTGTTCCTTTGTATTTTTAAACGCTAGCTTTCTAAAAATGATATCATCGATGCATACAGTAACTGTAAGAAATATTTTAGCCATTTTTAAAAAGGATTTTAAAAATGGCCCTTATAATTCCCACAAAAAGTAATACTTTTCCGCCCTCCGATGCGTCCTTTAGCAGGCCAAAAGTGACTAATTTTGACTCGCTAAAGGACGCATGTGATTGTTCATCAAAAATAGAGGCAGGTCTTGGTAATACAAAATGAATGAAAAAGAATCTATCATTAAAATAATATGAATACGATTTTATTCATACGCCCTTGCCTTTGGCTCCAGTCGTAAATGCACACTTGGGAATAATATTATCTACCCCTTTCACCCTCTAGTGACAAAATGTATTATTTTTTAATTTTCTGAGTGATTGAATATGAAATTGAGTATCAATATTCAATAGAGGTATATCAAGATACTCGTACGTAAACTAAAATCCCGATAGGTCGGCGGAGGCGGCCCAGTTTTATCCGGAAGTCCCGTAGATCATATTTTTTTCAGTGATCTGGTCCAATGAGCCATTGTACGATACGTTACTACTAGCAATCAGAACGTTCTTTATCACAACATCCCATCCACACAACGTTGAAGTAAAGCTTGTATTAATTTTAAATTGATTATATAGATAGGCAATTTTGAACGATAACATTTTTAAACAAAATACGCTAATCAATGTCTTTGTCTTTCTTTATCCCCAACTAAAAAAAGTACCTGTCTATTAACTTTCATGCAAGTAAACAAAATATTGGCATTTACTTCCATATTATTTAGGGCGCTGTAGTGCCTGGGACTAGTATTGGATGGAGTAGGCTGATGCAAGTAAAGATATACTTAAGCCGAAGTGGTATGACCAGAAGCGCGATAGAGGTGTCTTAGAAACAGTTTTTGGGTATCAACCACTAAAATCCATAGAATGATATTTCTACTATCGTTAAGTATAAGAAATGCTTTATATTTTCATACACTTTGAAACACGACTAGAATGATTTGCGTCGATAGAAAAAAAATATGAAAAACTTAAAAAATTGTCATTTTTTGTGCTTTTTCAATTTTACGGCGATTTTAAAGAAAAAACAAGTACAAAATTTATATTTTAAAAAACTTTACATCAAATCCCATAAGGTAGTACAGATGGTTTTTCACTAAAATAGACGTAAGTCTTTTAATTACATAAAACAGTTAAAACGGCCATTTCGCGGCGCGCGGGGGAAAAGGATAGAATCATCGCGTAGCTCGCGCGTGGGAAAGGAATAGGAGTTTTCAGGTCCTACTTCACCTTAAAAGGGCGTTTTCGTCTGTTTTTTATTTTGTTACTAATGATAGGTCAGCGATTGGCCAAAGATTTAGCAAGCTTTCCTAGAAGATACCTTTTCACTAGCGACTTGAAGACCCTCAAATTATACACGTTGTTGTATTTTTATGGAAACTTCCATTTAAAATTACCATAGCTCTTTTATCCATAGCTTAATATCAAGTCTTCCAAAATGTTAACCATATATTAATTATCGTTAGTTCGTCTAGTCTAGACAAAACAAAATTACTGTAACGAAAAGGACGAAATCAGGAATGATATGTTTACCATGTAAATAACTTTGTTTGTAAGTTCCACCATGTTTACAAGATGTCTTCGTGAATGTATAAACATAACGTTTTATCTATGATACTTTGTGAAAACAATCGATTAGTAAGGCTAAGTAGGTATGTTATTGAGTATGTAAAAGCATAAAATCACGTTTGGTGATGTGAACAGAAAGATAGGAAGTTTTCTTTATATTATTTGATACTAAATTATTATGAGTTAGAGTCATTTTAGTTTCTAAGGACGAGCGATGCTGTCAAACTTTGAGAACTATACCTAGTTCATTTCGTAAGTATACAGTTATACTAATTAAATGAACTAGGAATAATATAAATAAAGTTTAGACAAATTCCAAATATACGCCGTTTATAAAATTACAAATATCTAGTTAGTTAGTTCTTAGGACGACGACGATGCTGTAAAACTTACAGAACTATTCCTAGTTCATTTCGTAAATACATATCTAGTTATAAATTATTTATAAACTAGGCTTGTGTTTCTTTTTTTTTCAAATCAGTTAAAACTTTTAAGTTAAAGTTATACTTTTTTGAACTACTCTACTCTACTCTTTTTTATACTTTTTTACTTTTTTGCTTTTTTGACTGTAGAATCTTTGTTAATAAATAAATAAACTAACATTCCATCAAAAAAGGCATTGGTGTGTAATGTAGGTTGAGTTGAACAGCAAATGTAAAAGCGTTTATCTATAAAAATGATTAACCAACTGTCAAAGTGGCAAACTGATTAAATATCAGCCTTGTGGATAGAATTTAATTTTAGATTATCCGTTCAATGCATTTTGCTATTATTTATTTAGCAGCTAGAATTTAACTAGATTTGTTGAAGGTTTTGCAAGCCGCTCTGGAACTAACATTTCATCAAATATAATAAATATTGCAGGGCATTCCACACATCGCCATCTAGCCCCAAGCTAAATAATTAGACTTATGTTATGGGTGCTAGACAACGGATATACTACTTATATACTTTTGTAAGTATATAGTTATCTACTATATAAAAATAAGTCGGGTTTTCCTTCCTGACGCTATAACTCCAGAACGCACGAACCGATTTAGATGATTTCGGTTTTGAAATGTTTGTTGTAGTCTAGGGAAGGTTTAAACGGTGAGAATTTAAAGATCGGACTTACGCGGGTGAAACCGCGGGGCGCAGCTAGTAATACATAGAAACAACCAGACCACAGACAAATATCTAAGCATAAATACATGTCTGAGGCGGGAATCGGACCCTGTGTTTGGTAGTCCGGCATGGTGACCATTGTGCCGACTGGGTCGTGACATTGGTACGTGATTTAGTATGAGCCTCTGAAAAATGTGACAAATCAAGTTAATATAACTTACCCCGGTACTGACTAGTGATAACATAATCCTCTCGTTGAGCGCGAGCGTCTCACCCTGCTTCATTTTAATACGCTTCTTGTCGAGACACTTCATCGCGTACATTTTGCCCGTATCCGCCTTCCGACACCCGTATACCTGCAAGTACGTTATCGATGTAAGACATACTGTGTGTCATGAATGTTTTATGCGCTATTACATCAGCGAGACGAGTCCTATTTAACGTGTGGATAAGGTGAGTAGTTTTCTTATTACGTAGACTTGGGGGATAAAGGTATTCTGTTGCTACGTTCACTTTCGTTCGTTTATTTATTTATTTAGAGGAGGACCAACAGCTATAACTATAAAATAAACATTAAATAGTAGAAACAGAGAGGCAATTAGTTTTTGGATATTGACTTGGGATTACCAAGTTTTTTCAGACTTCTTATATTACAATTTATTTATTTACTTAATATATTCAGTATTTACAAAAATATACACATTATAAAGTTATTAGTAAGGTTAGTCTAACCCTGTAAAGAGTCTGTAATCATCGTCATATTTCAGTTAAATTACACAAAAAAAAGTTTTTATATAAGTTATTGCTAGATTATAAGAATCTACCGAAGTTGTATCCATTATTTTAAGTTTTAAATTGTATTCCTACCTAATTATTTCCCATTTCGTATCTCACTTCTATACTGTATCCGTATAATATAATTTATAATATAACTTAGAAGATATAAGTATCAGAATCAGCTATACCTGAACAAATGTACAGTCTGCCGCATAATTGCAGCCCCCGGTAGACTTCAAAAATTACCATTATTGGAATATTTTCATTCTAATAATTTTTCTTTGATAAATTGATGAGTTAGAAGACTTTAAACTTTAACAAAAGCAGGTGTCTAGTATCCTGCTTGTGTTTAAAACATTCTTATATCAGCCGTTTTGGAGCTCTACGGTGGGTCTGCAATTATGCAGCCGACCGTACATAACAATTTTGAGGAATTTTTGTACACTTAGGTACGTCTAGCTTTGAGACAGTTATGTAATTAATTTGTATTAATTAAATGAATTATTCACATAAAACTCGAATCTAGAATCAATCATGAGAAAACATGAATGGTTATATCTATGTATCTATCTACACTTATTTTATAAAGAGGAAATATTTTTTTTATGTTTGTAACGAATAGGCTCCGAAACTACTGGACCGATTTTGATGAAACTTGGTATGATGATACATTGATTTATTGGGAATAACATAGGCTATTACTATCCCGATATTCCCACTTGATCGGGAATAACGCGGGTAAAACCTCGGAGCGATGCTAGTTCGTTATAAAAAACAGATCAGTAATTTTTGAATTTATTGCGTTCAGGCTGACAGACGCCGGGCGGGCGAGGGGACTTTGTTTTATAATAAGTATGGATAGATAGATGTATAAGGTACTTTGAGATTTCTAGGTGCACTTTAAGACTGCTACCAGAAACAGTGACAATAACTAACGTTTCAAGCCCATAATAACATACAAAAGGTGATTCAATAGCTAAATGTATATTAACCTCCTAATTTAAAGTTTTATAAAACAATCTACAACAAAATATTATAAAAAAAGTTTTCGTACAACTTTACATTGGTTCCCAAAATTAGACCTTTCAAGATATACTTAGAAGCAGATGGCGGGGTAACTTCGCAACAGAAATATAAAATGTTGAAAAATTCCTTGTACTTATATTTTATCTATTAAAAATTATGTGTCAGTACATAAAAAGGGTCATATATAGACAGTCGCGTGTCATAGTTGCGTGAGTTTCCATTGTTTATTGAATAAAATAGTGTCACAAACAACAAGCTTCCTTAAATTATGAAATATACATAGTTTGGTATAAAAATAACTGTACAAACAACTAAAATTCCCCTTTTCCCCGCAAATTAACGCATAAAAATCATTATCAGTTTAACGTCAATTTGTTTAAGCAATCATTTATTTATAGACAATGTTTCGATTGGTGCAATGCAGAAATATATACGCTGTATCATAATCTAATTCATTTATACGCAATGTAATTAAAATACTGATAAAAAAGGGGGACGTACAACCAGAACACCTCATTACCAGGATATAATTGCATGTTTGTTAGCCCGCTTATCAACAGAATAAATTTCACGCAAACATATTGCTTATCGACCAAATCCCAATTACGTAGTAAATCTACAATAGTACATTGCGATACAAGTGTGGAAAGTTGATCATCCCATAGAGGCGGTTTATGACGCGCGAGCGGAACGCGAGCGTGGCAAAAGCCGAGATGGAATGATCAATTCACACGTGTATCGTACGACGTTTTTTATCACAGTTGCGAATAAAAAAAGACTTGTTAAAATTTTAATAATAAAAAGTTTTAAAGAATTTTAGGTTATGTTTACTATTTTTTGTTAATTACACTCCCGAAAGGCTAGGCAAAAGACTTTTAACCTATACAGCGTCTGATATACAATATTTTTTTAGGGTTAAAAACAGAATATAATGGTAAGGAAAAAATATATTTATGTACCTAAAGAAAAAACAAAATAAACACAAAACTCAATTTTTAATTATTTTCAAAGACGTCATCACGTAATATTATCGTTCGTTATCAGACTTTAGAGACAACCTTTTGAAAAGAAGAAAAAGGTACCAACAAAGAGTTTTAAGCCAGCAAGGCTTAAAAACTCTTTGGATGGTACCTTTTTCTATACATCAAAACAGTATAACCCAGATAAAGGAGATCATTCATGTTTCTAACAAAAAATACCCACAAAAAAAATGCCGGCCAGTAATAAAAATTGTTTCTATCTTGTACAGAATAACATTTTAAACAATGTTTACTAAGACAACAAAGAGCTACGATCAAAAATCGTTGAGTTATTTTACATTGAAAACCCAAAAAATGCATTTTATAGAGATCCGTTTGACCACTTTTAAGTTCCCACTAAAGCTTCTGAAAGGGTTATTGGATATACCTATGTATATAAATATAATAAAAACAGACAAAGCTTATCCATTTACTACTTATTTTTATATTTTTTCTGTAGTAATATCTTAAAAGTGGTCAAACGGATCTCTACAAAATGCATTTTTTTGGGTTTTCAATGTAAAATAACTCAACGATGGTTGATCGTAGCTCTTTGTTGCCTTAGTAAACATTGTTTAAAATGTTATTCTATACAAGATAGAAACATTTTTTTTTCTGGCCGGCACCTTAATTTTTGGGTACGATTTGAATGATGTCCTTTAGAATGTTTCATCTACTTTAAGTCATTAGCAGTAAGATACATTTGACATATCGGGATAACGTATTATTTTAGCACTAGTTGGATTTTTTTTTATCGCACGCGTGTATAATACGTTGCATTATGAGCCTAAAAGCGGTTTAATAAGATCCACTTTATGAGCAACTGTGATAAAAAGTTTATTGAAACGTAATCACACTCACACGTCACAACGAGTAAACAATAAACAACTTTGATCAAGATTTCACTTTTTAGAGCTCTTCTGAGTCTGTAGGATGTTTGAAGTTCGTACAATTGCAACAAAAACTCACGGGACAGGCAGCGTCCGTTCCGTCTCGACATTAATTTAATACATTTTGAAGCGTTCGCGTTGACCTACATAAGACTTTATCAAAATTCTAAGCCTCGACCAGGGTTTATTACAATTGCGTAGCGGTTTTCCACCAACTTAGATGAATATGGATTTAGTTGGTTGTACTCGGCCAGCGAATGGAATTCTAATTTAGAGCGGTAAACGAATAGAGTGCCCTGTGCCCACTAGATGACGAGTTGATATATTTCATTTCACGGTGTTGATTCCAACTATTTATAATATTATAAACATCCATCGTCAGTCCCCTGACTTTAGTTATCGCCTTAGCTTTAATATTGCCGGATTTATTATATTGGCACTGTTTTCAAAATGTGCGACATTAAATTGAGTCGCGTATAACGTTAGCCTAACCTTCTGTGCCAAACCGCGACACATTTGCTATGTCATTTGCCGCTTTAATTGGTGACACCGTTCTACACATTAAACACAAAATTGAGCCAATTTTGAGAGAAAGTGGTATTACTTAAATGCACAAAGTGTGAATAGACTCACCTCCCCAAATCCACCTCTGCCTATAATACGGTGAACACTGAAGTCGTTCATTGTGAGCTGTATGTTTAATTCTAAGTTCTTCCACTGGCAAAATCTTGTATATTTATCACTGAAACAATAAGCTACGTTACAATCGTTTACTTCAAAACAACAATGAATAAACTCGAAGTTATTTTTACCTTTCTAAGAAATTTTTGAATGGCTCCCCTCGTAGGTGTTGAAATATTTCTTCAATATAAGGCTAAAACACAAATGATTGTTAAGAGAACGTTATGTAGATTTAGTAAACAAAATGTTGATGGAAATACCTCAAATAGATTTGGTGGTACTTCATGTTTCATTAAATATTTTTGTACGTGTGCTACGCATTCCTTAGAATAATCCTGAAACAATGAGAAAAAGTTTAAAATACTGTGAAGAAGCAGACAATGGAAAGTATGTGATTATAACTTATTATTGTTGTGAACGCAAAGATGCATAAAACATTAAGTATTCAATTGCATAGATAAATATTTTATAGTTATTTCGTAGTGTATCATAAACCGTTATTCTATCAACGTCCATACAATAAGAACTGTATGCAATTCATACAAGAACAAAATTACTGTAAGTAGGTCGGTGTTGGTAAGCTTTTGTTCGCGATTCTGTCATTAATTTTCATCGCGAAGACGTATTTTTTGTTTCGTACGGAATGTCACGTCTTGAGCTCCTTGAAGGCAAGAGCATGTTTGAAACTAAGTAAGGTTTAAAGTAGATCGTAGAGGTTAAAGACCCGTTAAACACAACAGAAGCTTACATAAACGACGGGACCCGGACAATGTAATATTTTAACTAACCTATTTTATTTATCAAGCTATAAAACATCGATAACTTTATTTACGACCATTACGACGACATCTGAAAACTTCATAAGTAATTAATCTGTTTATCGCTATTACGTGCTTTTATATTACTAAGCGAACAGCATAACGATTTTTGAGGAAATTAACGAAGAATGTAACTAGGATTCTGTTAATAAATTCTAATAAGATTTATAAAAAATACTTGTTCTTATTCGTACATGACCGTTTTTCTGTTACATTGCTAAGTAGAGCAATGTCATAGGAAAAAAGTTAATTTGCAACGCGATGCGGTGATAATGGGAATGCAAAAAAGTAAAAAGAGAACGGTGACATCTGTCTCTATCTTTTTCCATAATACGATAGATAATTATTATACGCAGTAATTTCTTTAGATAATAATCTTTGGGAATCGATACAAATAAAATGAATCAGAAATATTAGATAATAATATAACAAACGCAACATATTTAAACACCCAATCAAAGTTTATTTTAACCGTATTATTTGGATTTAATTAACTTGTGCTGCTCTATAATTAAACAAAAACATAACCACACAATTTGCGTAACAGCAAAACTTTGTTTGTTTCACAGCCACAGCATTTCGAGATTGCATCCCGTTCGCTGAACAAAATACAGGCACAGTGTTTTGTTCTATTATTTTTTCAGATTGCATAGTCCGCATAACGAGACTTCTGAACTGAGATTTGCTAAAACCTAGATACGTAATCCAACAGACGACAAAATGCTTTGTTTAATGATTGGATAGTATTAAAAGTAATTAAAATGTTTTAGAAAAATATGTTTACTTACATGTGAATGTGCTAAAAGTTCCTTCATGATAAAATTGTCATAAATGTCTCTCGCAATCCTTCGTCTTTCTTCTATACATTCTTGTTTTTCATATAATTTAATCTGAAAATGATTATGTTAATTTAAATGTGACTCTATGTTGTAAATTAACACATCCCTTGACGTATAATAATTTACCTCTTCATAAAATTTTAATTGTGGCACTTCTGACGTTTGTTCACAAAATTCCTTAAATAATAAATAACCTGAAACAAAAATGTTATATCGTAATTTACATTGAGTGAGATCATATAAAATAATATTTACACTACGTACGTGAGTATAGAGCATCTGTTTAACATGGTATAGACCAAATAATAACCGGTGATGTAATAATAAGGTTACATCGTGTCGTTTGTTCAGTTGTAAGTGGTAGTTTAGGTTCATCTACTATCGTGAATCTTATATCGTACCTATTATATTTGCGAAAGTTTACCGCTGGGTCTAGAAACTTGGAATTTCGCACTTAGGAGTGCACTGAGAACGAATTTTCGGAAAACAAAGTTATTTAAAACTTTTTGTAGATATTTAGATGTTAAATATAATGATAAATATCCTGTTACAAATCATTTTAGTCGTGAAAGTTTCCTAAAATTTGGGATTTTACCTAGTGGTTAATCCATTAGGTAAAATCCCAATTTTTAGGAATTGTTTCCATAGATAGGCTAAAAGTTTAAATGTAAATAGTTGAGCTTTTCTGTCTCACTTAGCGCTCTTAGTGTAAAATAAAGCACGTCAGACAAATCACTGCTATTTTCTGCCCACATTACGTTTTGTAAGATTATATATTAAAAAAACTTATAGGTACTAATATTGCGCTTTCCTTACATAAGATTTATAATCATGTCTACTTTATCCATTGAGACGAAGTAGGCGTTTGAGTAAAAGTCTGAAACTTTCAGATTTATCTCGAAAGATCTACGAGCAAGAAGCTAATAAGTACGTAAGTACCTAAAAAGATTCGTGGGGTTCCACCGTCCCAGTTTCAGATAAGGCTTGGAGAGATTTGATGTTATTTCACTCGAGTCACTACACTACCGTCGAATTATTCACTCAGTAGAGTTTTATCTGATCCTCATGTTGATTTTAACTTGTTACTAAAGATGTCAGTGTTTGACCATCAGAATATTAACGCTTGTAGGAAATATGTATGAATAAATATTTTTATACCAATTCCACTCACGTTCGAATTCACGCGCGTCATTGGTTTATGTAAATATTGACTACATTGCTAAAATGGAAGTAAAGTGATTTATTTGTCAGCTTGGATACCTAATACATTGCAATCTGAAATCCCTCTTGTATTGTGTTGACTTCAAGTGGCGGTTGAAGATATCCTTAAGCCGCTGACGACTGGAGATATATAGGTACCTAATTTAACGACCATTTCGTTGTGTACAAAATGCGGCGAGTATGCCAGCCAATGTAGTTAGTAAAAGACATGAGAATATAACTAGAGCTACCCATTCTGTCCACTGCACCCGATAAAGTTATTTACTGTGCAAGTAGGGGACCGTAAATTACGTTTGCAACTCTCTCCTTGGAGCTTTGCACCAATATCACGTTCTGGAACAAATATCGAGAACCTCGTAGAAATTGATAGTTACTGAACAAAACTTCAACTTATTGGATTTAGTTATATTTATATCTTTAGGTAGGGTCTCCTATGCGTGATTTGACATACAATAAAATGTTTTATATCAATAAAATGCGTTGACTCGCAACGTAATATTATATCGTGCACGCACGACAGGCTCGTACACTTAGTCGTCTTAAAACACGTACCATTTAAAAGCTAACGCTAAAATTATTTCATTATTTAAAAGAATGATTCTACGACCTCGTCGAAGGTAGTTCTAAAATAAAAACGTTTGTTTTCAGAGCAAGAGTAACAGGCTGGTAAACTACTAGCTAGTCTCGTTTATTTAGGCAAGTATAGATAGTTGTACCTTCTACACAGCATTATTTTTCACAGACTTGCACATGGTATCCCATGTTTTTCATTTTTCTGTTTATGAACTCGATATTTCGACTCTATTACAAACGCCATGTTCACGAGGCTCCGATGAGGGAGGAAAAGATAAATATTTCGTTTATAATAACTTTAAAAGTGAAAATTAGAAAACTTATGGCATCATGAAGGCATAATGTAATTCTATTCGACATACAGAAATGATACAAGGGCTGACTTCATTGACGCCCCTCTAAAACCTGACAAACTATTATGCCTACACAACACAATCTCTCAGAGTTAAAACAAATACGACATTGATATCATATTTGGTTTTGACGAGGGTCGGGCAATACCATTTTGTTACTACTGGCAACATGTAACATAAGGAACCTCTCGCGCACCTCTCCCATCCCAAGACAATTTGCTCTATTTGTTTGTACAAGGTAAATACGTTTGAGCGCTACTTCAACGATAGAGTTTGTATCGACATTGCAGGTTGAGTAAAGAAATGTCTTTCAACATTTCAAATGTATTGTCTTGTTGCTCGAGAGGCAGTGGAATGATATATGGGTCAGATAAGGGCACTTGCGTATTTCTCTTCGCTTTGTCTTTCTTGTAACACTTTGCAAGATTTCCTTTATGTCAACGACCATCATTCAAGTTTACACTCCAGGTATACCGCTTCAACCTGAATACTTATTTTTTCGTAAAAAATAAGTAAATACGTCCGTATCTACATCTATTCTCTGCTGCTGGCTGACTGATTTACATTTGGCCTAAATCGAATACACAGCTTAAGAGAAGTAATTTTCTATTTATAAATATAACATTTAAATTACAGTGTGTGATCTTAAAGAACATGAAAATGGTTGTAGAGTGCTTAGATGTTATCCAAAGACCCACATAAGTAGTCAGTGGGTGTATGGAATGCAACTCTTCGTTTATTTGTACTGATTGTCTTCATGAGAAATAGCTTTTAGCTCGACTATTCCGAATTGATACGTGATAGAGGACTAGGTCTTACTTTAGCTATCTAGAATGGTCAATAATAATTAATTCTTACATTTGTTTCTATTCTACTCCCCAGTTTTAGTTTTAAAACAGTACCTGTCAGAATTGAGTAGATGGAAGTTGAACAAATCATCAAAAGTAAAGCGTCTCGAAGCTGAATTTTGTCTAGTAATACCTAAATACATAGGAATAACAAATCCACCCAAATATGAAACCGATAATGGGTACATAAATTAGAAATATTAAAAAAATCGCAACCTTTACGCTACTATATGTACACATGCGATATAGATTCCATTGTTTACGATATCTGAAACGTACAACATGTGCTTTCATGAAATTACGGCTGACCTAGTGAGCGTCTAACAAGTTTACTGAAGCTATTCCCTCTATGCGAAAATCATTTAATTGTATTATCGACTATGCTATGTCGTGTCATTGCTCTTACACTATTATTCATGTGCTCTGCCCGGCGCAGTGCCTTATGGGTCTGCTACACAGGAATAATGCTAATAAATAAACTCCCTGTCAGCGAGTTTATTAACATTAATGTCTTTTATATCTACTGGATCAAAACTGTTAGTTTAGGAATTGTTTTTACGGTTTGCGAATGTCCGTCGGCTGCATAATTGCAGCCCCCGGTAGAGTTCGAAAATTACCATTATTGTAATGTTTTCATTCTAATAACTTTTATTTGATAAATTAATGAGTTAGAAGACTTTAAACTTCAACTAAACCAGGTGCCTAAAATCGTGCTTGTGTTGAAAACATTCTTATAACACTGTTTTGAAATTATGCAACTGACCGTACAAACAAAAAAGACAAGTAAAAATAATGTCATCACGAGCATTGCAATTCAATTTGCATACTAACCGTAGTCGGTACTACTTTCGTTGAATGTCCGTTCTTATTCATATGCAAATTGGTACATCGCAGACAGATAATTGATAAATTACGGTGTTCCGTTTTTGATTTCATTGTTTTAATCATGAGAAGTACTTTCTGATCTTCTTTATTATACATATAAAATGCTTTGTCCTGAATGACTGACTGACTGACGGATCAACGCACAGCCTAAACCGCTGATCGTAGAGACCTGAAACTTGGAGTGTGTGTTCTTTGTATGACGTAGGCATCGGATAAGGGATTTTCCGAAATTCTACTCATATGGGGGTGAAAAAGGGGGGCAAAGTTAGTATGGGACAAGGTGATTCATTTTTGACTTAAACGCGGACGAAGTCGCGGGCAAAAGCTAGTAAATATGTAATAAAATGATGAAAGTTATAGCTGAAGCCCTACAATCCCTGCTGATTCTAGCAAGATAAAACCGCAGATTGCAGTTAATTACTCGTACCATACCAATAAGTAAAGTAGTAAGAAAGATATAGGCGACTTCATTAGAGACAAAGCAATTGTACGGAGGAAGGCTATAATCCGAAGCGTGCGTAACCGAGCATCTCCGGCATTGCTCACTGTAATCTTGTTTACAATACAAATCCCTGCAAACTTGTTATAGGTTACATCGATGTACTGATGTATTTTAATGCTTTTTAGGGTTCCGTACCCAAAGGGTAAAAACGGGACCCTGTTACTAAGACTTCGCTGTCCGTCTGCCTGTCTGTCTCCAGGTTGTATCTCATGAACTATGATAGCTAGAGAGTTAAAATTTCATCACATATGATGTATTTCTATTGCTGCTATAACAAATACAAAAACAGAAAAAAGGAAATATTTTTTGAGTATGTTTCAGAATTTTTGGTTATTTTCATGTTTACTATTTTTTGGGCAATATTTTTTTGTTAATTAAAGGTACTCCCAAAAGGGCAGGCAAAAGACTTTCAACCTATATAGGCTCTTCTGACATACAATATTTTTTAGGGTTTTTTGCTCGATATGTAATCGTAATGGTACGGAACAATTTGTGCGCGATTCCGACTCGCACTTGGCCGGTTTATTGTTTAAACTGTGATATTAATTGGACGGCGACTTTTAAGCGTTCCCTCTTGGGACCAGTATAGACAGCATCACTTCAATATTTTTTCCATTGTTCTACACAAAGTCTAAGAGTATTATAAGTCAGTAACCCTGACACCCACTACATTCTTAGTGGATGCTGCGTAGAGCGTATTGCCTATTCTGTGGGTAGTGAAGAGCGTCGTTCGTTTCGGTAGGTTTTAGTTATTTGGTTAGTAGTAATTACGTAGCTGATCTACTTAGTAGAACAAGCCCATTTAGCTAAGTACATTTTATATGTTACGTTCTCTATTTGTTTCGTTTAAAATTACTGTTAGCAAGGTGTTCAGCAGCACAGAGAAGGGTAATTGCAAACGAGGACGTGTGAACGGGGTAAAATTGCTCGCTCAATCGGCGAACAAATTGAAGAAGCTTAGAAATAAATCGTTCGAGATGAAACGACGGTCTCAAAGAGCCTTCATGTTTACACGTTCGCTCTTTTCTAACATCACTAACAAACATACCTAATGTTTATTTTATAGTGAAATTACGACATTTTTAAGGTTTCGGCGCCACTGAGAGGTGGAAACGAACTATTGTAGTGCTATGGCGTCTGTTTGTCTCGTACAGGTCTATTTCAGTTTTATATACTTCTGTTTTACGTAGCGTAGGAGGTACCTAACCTACTTAACACAGACTTATGGAGTATTTCTAACAAAAGTTTATGAATGTGAGAGCCATATTTAGCGTTTAGACTTTGTTTTGTTTTTCCTTTCAAGAACATTATTTACTTTTCATTACTCATCATAGATAACACAATTATTAGTCTACCAATAAACAAAGAAGAACTTGGATACTTTACAAAATATGTAGGTAAGGTACTTACTTAGAAAAATAAATCAAAGAAATTTCAAATAGGTAATTTACATTAATCTAAAAACGAATCACTATTTGATATGAAGATACATTGAATCCTTGGGATTAAATATTTATTTCCACATATACCACGGGACCGCCCGCGCCTGCCGCTTGTATTATAGTATTTAATAATACGATAATTATATAAAATTTTCATGATAAATTGATAATTAATGTTATTTTAAAAAATAAGTTCTGTAAGGTACTAGTCTACATAATCAGAATTTTCGCGAATTGATTAGATACATACTTGTTTATTTAACATCGTGATTATTATATAATATCTAATTTATTAGCTAAATAAATAAAGGAAGTGGATGTTTTAAAAAAAAAAGTACCTATAGAAATTCTTTCAAACTTACCTAAGACTTGATTGAATATTTTATCAAAATTTACTTCATTTTTCTTTTCCATATATTTGTGCATTACACTCCGAACACTGAAATAAAAACAAATAGTTAAATATTGCAAACAAGATATACACAAAATAAATGTTGCAAGGAGGTTCTCAATTTCTCGCGTATTTTCATTTTTTTTTAAATATTGGTTGATAACTTGTAATCCTTTTTAGCCGTGGTACCTAGTTTTCTTTTTAACGTCGTTATTCAGCTTTCAGCAACCATTTACCCGGCGGGATCAGAGACACTTGACGCTTAAGAAAAATTAGCACTTTAAAATGACTTTATTAAAGCATAACATTTTGTTTACAGAAAGAAAAATCTGTACCTACACAAAAGTTATTCGATGGCGGGAATCGAACCCCCAATCTTCTGCGTCCCCAGCGAAGGCGTCTTTGAGATATTACTTACAGATGCAAACTATTAGCTGTGCCCTGCAGTTTTACCTGGCTAAGTCCTGATCCCATGGGAATATCGTTTTAAAAAGTAGCCTATGTCTAATTCCAGAGCTCCAGCTAGTTACATAAAGAGTTTTATTGCAATCAGTTCAGTAGTTTTTGCGTGAAAAAGTGACAAATTAACACACAAACTTTCACATTTATATTACTAAAAAAACACATCATCTAGCTAGAGCTTGCCTAAAGTAATAGTTTTTAGCTAAAAGGCTATCCATCTGTGCATATACAGAGCTATTATAAAAAAACTAGCAGTGCTCCGCGGATTCACCCGCGTAGCTCCCGGTCCCGTGAGAATATCGAAATATAAAATAAAAAATTACCTATAGCCTTTCTCGACAAATGGACTATCTTACACAAAAATAATTTTTCAATTCAAACCAATAGTTTCTGAGTTTAGCGCGTTCAAACAAACAAACTTTCAGCTTTATAATATAAGTATAGATATTGACTTAAATAGTACCTACTATAATATAAGAGGAGCGAAGCTGAGTATAGCAGCTAGTTAAGAATAAAGTTATTTTTATAGTTTTGTTTACAATGGATTTTGCTACATCTATTGCCAAACTTAATATGACTGTCTAAACTAGATCTAATGTAGATAATTTTAGCTCTGGCTGTTTAAGAATCTTCACTGGGTATTTTATTTTAATAGTTTTTACTTTTGACCTTTGAAGGTTGTTGCTTACTTTGTACAATATCTTAGGCAGCTGACTAACATTTGAGTTTGTTGTGTAGTTTCAGTGAATGGAAAATCTGCTGTTTTTTATTTATATGTAATAAAGGTCAATAACCTATTGAATAAATGGACTTGTGTGTGATGTAGAGTAAAATTACATAATAAATTGGCCTTTGTTTCAGCTTATAAAGACAAAAGATTTATTCGTACCAAACACAGGTTTTGAAGAAGCTTGGTATGCGTATACATTGATTCATTGGGAGTAACATAGGCTACTTTTTATCCAGATAATAATATTCCCACGAAATTGGGACTTATGCGAGTGAAACTGTGGGGTACTGTTAGAATGAAGATGGATTTTTTTTTATTTGTTTGTAACAATTAAGCTCTAAAACGACTGGATCGATTTTGATGAAACTTGGCATGAGGATACATTAATTCATTGGGAGTGACATAGGCTAGTTTTTACCCTGATATTCTTGCAGGAATGGGATATACGCGAGTAAAACTGCTAGTATTATTTGTTTGAATTAATAGGATTCAAAACTACTGGAGACCGATTTTAATGAAACTTAATATTATGTATCCTTAGGAGGTTAGGAGTGTCATAGACTTTTTATATCAATATTCCCATCTGAACGGGACTTATGTAGACCGAAGCTGGTATAAAATAAATGTGAAGATGTACACAATAATGTGACTAAAGGTGTATCATGTATGTTTGTCAACGATGCAAAGACTACTAATTTTGATAAAATTCGGTACAGCTTTGTCTTAAGTATGTTGAAGTGAACTTTGATGTTGAAAAATCAAGGCAATAAATGGCACAGTAAATAAAATAATAAAATATTATCAGTTGTACTCATTTGTTTATAGGTGTAAATTGTGCATTAATCACAACTTGATAACACACAGTATTGTTGTGATTTGAAGGAGTTATCAGTTTTATTGTCAAGTAACACCATTTCCTTTGAGACCAGTAAATCAAAATAAGTAGGTAGGTACCATATAAAATATCTATACTGCTAATAAAGGAAGAGAGGACAAAAATCTGTACTTGGAAGCAAATTAAAAAACCGGCCAAGTGCGAGTTGGACTCGCCCACGAAAAGTTCAGTCTGTACCATTATATGTTTTTGTATTTGTTGTTAAACAGCAACAGAAATACATCATCTGTAAAAATTTCAACTGTCTAGCTATCACGGTTCATGAGATAGAGTCTGGTGACAGACGGACAGGCAGACAGTGAAGTTTTAAAAATAGGGTGGGTCCCTTTGGGTATGGAACCCTGAAACATGAGTTTAGGATACAATATGACAGGTCTCAAGTTAACTTCTGTGAGTAACATCATTTAGGAAATGTGCTAACTATTAATTATTTACAAATAGTCTGCATTACCTTTGTGCTGAAAAGGCTTTTCATAACCTGATTACTGAAAAGGAGGGTTGTTTTTTTATAAGATATTTTTCACTTGGCCTTCACCAATAGGTCAATAACCCAATAAGAGTTTTCATTACATACTTTTTTTCCACTTTATTTTTGGTAGGTTACAAGGAACCTAATTTTAGAGATAATTTAGAGGTGCTGATTCTAGAAAAGTACTCTCAAGAAATGTTATGTATTTTATACATCATTTTTTGGTGATATTATGTGATACATAATATACGTGGGAATAAATTAAATACTATACAATTTTTTCTACTACGAAAAATGGAATTGTTCGATAAAATTTCGACAGAATCAATTTTGTAAACAACCTCCTAAACTTTTACACAAGAATATTATTTTTTAATAACATACGAGGGTTTTCCACCAGAATTTTGGGAGTGGTCAGTACCTTGGGTCTGGTAACACAATTTTTTTACTAGCCCTCGCTGCTGGAGTGCATTTCGACTTCTCCATAGCCATCAAGTAGCTGACATCTGCCAGAACTGCTTCGAGGTCCGCCATTTTGATAGTGAATTTATCACCTTCACCAGACAAAATATAAATAACACCTTTACAAAACACAAACACCAGGTGAAGAGAGTCGATTCTCAACTGATAGTCATAGTAGCCGTCCTCACATGACTGTTCACCGTTTCACGGAATTTGTTGATGAGTGGTGACACATGCTGATCATTCACATTCACAAAATATATTCCCACGAACATATGAGCACTAGTTTACATTTCCAGTACCGCACAACTAAAAACACCTATTTATATCATTGATAAGCTTTAGAAGCGTAACTTATAATTACAAATAACAAGACAAATTCGCATTTAGGAAATCCAGCCCAACACCCGTCATTCGGTTCGGCTGAAACACACACATTGAAACTTTAAACTTTTTTGTTAAACCCTCGAAGACAACTCGAAGAGGTAAGCAAAAGATTTTGTGGTCATTCTGCCTTGTCTGACGAATAAGTTTTTGCTATTATATGCTCAAAACGCAATTGTATTAGTAGATTTTTGAGCATTCACAGTGAAGGTGGAAGGGCTGTCGAAAGAGGGTGTAGGTACTTCAAGCGTGACTTGCTAACAAATTGCGATATGCTAGTTTACTTGTAAATAACAAGTAAACTAGCATGCTCATAGCAAGATAATGTTAACGGGTATAGAAGAACATGCTAGTTTTAGTATACGTTTGACAAGACTGTATCGAATAAAAGCATTTTTGCCTGCCTCTTCAGGGCTTACAAAAAAAAGGCGTAAACCTCAAAATAATATTACCTTCAATGTTAAATTCATACTTTTTTTTCTGTCATTGTCATTATTACACGCAAAAATGTCAATATTGTTTGAATTTTTGCGATTGTTTTCGTAATTTGTCTGCCCGGTGACAACAAGGTGACAATTCAATTTAAAACATGAATTAATTTGCTGCCATAGAAATAAGAATATACTGCCGCATTGAGTACCGTATAACTCTGGTGATTCTTCGGCAAAGTTAGTACTTTTACATCTATTCCGCACGAACAATGATATTCCCTATCTACCTAACCTATAAAATGTATAGATTTCACATTATGTAGCACAGTTCAAGGTGCCTTGAAAATACCATTCTATAAACTTTTTAAATCTGTCTAATTTACAGTAATTTCCCAGTTTCTTTAAAGTTGTGAAGAAGTGTAACTAATTACGTGCTTACCTCTAATAATAATCAATCAATGATTCTTACAGTATGATGGAATATTGTCCGCCAAACGTGACCCTCTCGGAGGTATGGGTTGACCATGGCATCTCCCAGTGTTTCATGGAAACAACATCAGACATTATCATAGCAGGGTTCCTGTTGATATTTGGTATCAAACAAATTATTATGTATAAAAGGTAAGTACTTACCTTCCTTAATAACAAGTTGCACCACGTGTATTCACCCGCATAAATCCCTATCCCGTGGGAATATCAAAATAAAAAGTAACTTATTTGTTACTCCAGGGCTCCAGCTCTCTACATACTGAATATCTTCGCAAACTAGTTTTTATGTGAAGGAGTAACAAACACACAATAATTCACATTTATAATATTAATAGGACAAAATTATAGACTCAAATTTATATAAGTATGTCTTTGAATAGCAGAATATTATAAAAATCAGGAACCATAAACTTGAAGCCACATAAAAGGTTGAGCAATATTATGAAATATAAGTATTAGTCATGCTGTTATTCCTGTTAACCATGTCTGTAATGTTTATTTTGTATAGTAGGTAGGTAAGTAAATAACAAAATGATTGGAGTTACAGAAATTTTATCAGCTCTAAGTACATACCTAACATGCTTCTATCAAAAACTAAATAGAACTGATAGGTACCCTGTTACTTCTCTTTTGTTATATAGTTATTAGGTACCTAGTTATTTAACAGAAACACCTATTAGAGAGATTAGTTAACATTTTAATATAATAATGTAGGATTAAGATTTTAAGATTAAGATTTTAGGTTTGCGCCTATAACTATCAAGATCTACCTGCAATAACTTCAGTCTCTTGAAAATTATACTTATAACAGCATTAAAATATCAAGCTTCGCTAAATAAAAACAAAAAATATGGTAAATATCCAGTTTTTAATAACTTTAGTTATTATGTAGGATTGTCAAAACCAAACTGTCAATATTTTTTTAACTTTTAGAGTACATTAGTCTCTAGTTTTATAATTATTTCTTTCAAAGAAGAACATGTCTGTTAGCTTCCAAAGTCATTAATAGTGTTACATCATACTGTTTATCACTGATAGTAGCTTAGACATTTTACTTATCAAAATTATTAAATCAAATTATCACTCCATGGTCAATTTATTTTCAGATAGACATATATGTATTTTTTCATTATTCTGCTAAAGTAGGCATGAGACAGCAAAATTTTACCTAATGACATTGATAATTTATTATGGTTATCTGGAAGAGATCACACTAAGGCGATAAGACTGCTCTTTCCTAGTTGCCACATTAGGTTTTAGTTTATGTTCAAATAAAATGTTGTAATATTTTTATCTTAGTTGTCTTTATGATAATAGAAAAATAGAGACACCCTAAGAACATCTTTTAAAGGTACTTTGAAATATTTCCATTGAAGAATGTAGGTATCAATCAATTTCTTCAATTGGTAATAAGATCCTAGGCTTTAGGTAAAATGGGAAAAGGGCAAAGAGATGATTATAAGTCTTCTAAATGAGACTATATACCTTAGTTCCTCATCGTCACTGCACAGAATGTAGAACTATGAGGAGCCAGCAACATACCTTATTTCTACTTTATGGTAAAGGATACCATTTCAAACATTGCAGGTGTGAGCAATAGATAGATAGATAACTTTATTTGTACAACACAGTAAGGAACATAAAACACAATATACTTACACAAAGCAAAGTAAAGTAATAGCTATAAAGTACATGTTGCACAAATGGGTGGCCTTATCGCTGAAAGCGATTTGTTCCAGGCAACCTTTGGATGGAAAAGAACTGATTTAGCTAGCAATAGCAATACTTTTGATGATACGAGTAAAGTGGCTAAAGGGCAGAGTGATGATCATAAGCTTTAGACATTGTTATACCTAAGTCTTGTTTGTATAATGAATAGGTCAGTGTTTGATCACTATCCCACATGGTAGTGACAATGCGGTCTAAGATGTAACACACTTTCTTAGAACGCTCATGACTGAAAAGATCGCCAAATAAACAAAATACTATGATATTGTCTCTTATAACTCCAACTCTGTTTAAGTATATGCTATAGTTTGCAGATAATGCCTCTGTCATACAGTTTATATTCTAATCTATCATATCTAAATTAGCAAACGGGACCTTCATCCAGTCACGTAATACCAACAATATACCTCAGAGTTCTTATCAGTCATACATTTTTTTAAGGCCATGCTAATAGTCAATGTCGAATATTCAATTATATGACTTAATTTTTTGCGTTTTTGAGCTTAATTAGTACTTTTATGAATAACTAGCGACCCGCCCCGGCTTCGCACGGCTATATTATGCATGTATTATACATATAAACCTTCCTCTTAAATCACTCTATCTATTAAAAAAAACCGCATCAAAATCCGTTGTGTAGTTTTAAAGATTTAAGCATACAAAGGGATATAGGGACAGAGAAAGCGACTTTGTTTTATACTATGTAGTGATGATGCTAAAGAAAACAATAATCTATACTAATATTATAAAGCTGAAGAGTTTGTTTGTTTGAACGCGCTAATCTCAGGAACTACTGGTTCGAATGGAAAAATTATGTTTGTGTTGGATAGTCCATTTGTCGAGGAAGGCTATAGGCTAGTTTATATTTTAATATTCTCACGGGATCGGGACTTACGCGGGTGAAACCGCGGAGCGCTGCTTAGTTATAAATAATAATCAATGACAATATAGTAATAAATAGCATAGCTAGTAGAATTAATAGATTTATTATTAATTTTAAAAGTAAGGAAAAGAAAGGCTCAAGGGGTGCCAATAAAATTAGCCATTGAATTTCCTTGTGCTCTAAAAATAATAAAAATATTTTTTTACAGACATGCAACAGAAGTAGAAGATGTGCGTAGTTCAAAGTTATTCGGCGTTCAGATATTCTTTACGCTCTTTATACCTGTGCTCGCAGTGATACGATTTGTACTTCAAGCTTTCTTATTTAAAGGAGGTCATATCTATGGGTATATGGTATGTTTTGATTTCATTTTACACATTTAAGCGACGCGAACTTGTGATAACGAAATGTGTCCGAGAAATGGTTATGAATGAGTCAGGCGTGCTAAATGGGCCCCGACCTAAAAACGGGCATTACGCACTAAGCAAAATGAGTACTGCAAAATGAGCATTTCCTGGGATGCGCATTTCATCGGAATGTGCACTTCGCAAAATTAGCACTTTCTTAAGTTAGCGAAATAGCTCTCAGGATTGGTAAGCTGAAGTGGCAATGGGCAGGTCATATAGCTCGCAGAACTGACAATCGCTGGGGAGTAAAAGTTCTCGAGTGGCGGCCGCGATGCAACGCGAAACGGAGTGTTGGGAGACCAGCTGCCCGGTGCGTGGACCTACGACATTGTGGCGGTCGCGGGTAGTCGGTGGATGGAGGCGGCTCAGGACCGCTGTTTGTGGCGTCGTATGGGGGAGGCCTATGTCCAGCAGTGGACGTGTATGGGCTGACATGATGAAGTTAGCGAAAAGTGTGAGGAGCTCAGAAGCTCTCATTGGTTACAATATTTGTCAATGGATAAGGGTGCGTTTCTATTGACGCGGAGCTGGGCGGAGTGGAGAGAAGCGAACCATGAACTGGCCAATCAACAGTGCTCACTGATACGGAGCGGAGATTTCAAGCACTGTGATTGGCCAATTCACGGACGCTCCTCTCCACTCCGCGTCAGTGGAAACGCGCCCTTAGTTTCAGATGCGGTGACCAATCCTTACGCTGTTTAGCTGGGTACTGACCGGCGTTACGGGGCGTAATGTAACGTGTTACACAGCGAGCATTCGTGCAGTCAGTACGTCGTTTGACGAGCATGTTACGCCAATTTTAGAACACAGCGTACATGCTCTATGCGTAGCACGCTCGATGCGAATGTTACATTACACCTCGTAACGTAGGTCAGTACCCACCTTTTGATTTTACGCACACTTTATTTGTTTGTATGAGTACTTCCTTACCAAACTTCTAAAACTTGCATCAAGTACCAACTTTGCAGATATGATATACTTCTTTGTCTTTCTATTCACAGATAGTAGCCCTGGCAGTGACACTGATATTGTTCCCACTGTCTGCTTACCTAGCTATACTTGAAAGGCGGTTCTTGCTGCCCACCTGTCCACCGAGAGGGCACGGCTTCGTGTTATTGGTGTTCTGGGCCCTTATATTTGTATCTGAAAACTTATCGTTTTTGAACATCAATAAGGAAGGATGGTGGTGGCATTTGAAAACGTAAGCATTTTTTATTATTTTTTAGCTGGTGCTCAATGGCCCAATACCTAACATCCTGTACCTACACACAGTTATGAAATATGACTTATGAATACTACAAATACAAAATAAAACAAAATATATATACAAAAGAAATAATAATATAATATATAAAGTAATAAAGTAATAAGAATATAATATATATTTACAAAAGAAAAGTATATAAGTAGTATATCCGTTGTCTAGCACCCATAACACAAGTCTAGTTACTTAGCTTGGGGCTAGATGGCGATGTGTGGAATGTCCTGCAATATTTATTTATTTATTTTTTAAATATTAAAACCGACATGGCTTTTAATGTAATTCACAATTTATTTGAAAACTCGAAACGTAACACTCGAGGAGATCATGTGATAGAATATTTATGTTTATTTATGTGTCCTCTATCCAAATAAATGGGTTCCATCGTGCTACAAGAGATTCAAATAAAAAGAACATTTGGCAGCAGGATTACGCCAATGTCCATACGATTGTTTTACATGTCCTTTATGTGTTGGTATAATATTTATAAGCTAATTTTTATGTGTTACGGAATCGGGACATACGCGGCGCGGGTGAACCCGCAGGCTGCTACTAGTAGCTCATAAACAAATACCAGTTATCGGTTTTGTCCACAATTAACATTTAATTAAGTACTTAATTAATTGACTATGACGAACAATTAAACAATAGTATGATAATAAATATTGATGCATAATTAATTTAACTTTATTTAATGGTTTTACATTAATACTTTTCTAACTTATTTAAGTGAGGAGAACAGTTTCTTGTTATACATATTACCTCTTTTAGTATACACTAGCTGTTACCCGCGACTTCGTGCGCGTGGTAGTTTTGTTTTATATACTAAAACCTTTACGAGGCATTTAATTTACTTGTGGGATGGGACTGGTTCCGATCGAGGATTTTAATTTGCTTGTATTGAACTGATTCTGATTGCGGCTTTTTTTTCATCGCCATCTAAAGCAAAGTAAAGCTAAGTAACTAGACTTGTGTTATGGGTGCTGGACAACAGATATACTACTAATATTATACTTTTCTTTTTGTTAATATATACTTACTAGCTGCGCCCCGTAAGTTCCCGTTGGAATTTAGGGACAAAATTAGGCTATGTGTTAATCCAGGTCTCCAGCTATCTAGATACTTACCGAGTTTCATCGAAATCGGTCCAGTAGTTTTTGCGTGAAGGAGTAACAAACATACATACACACACACCCACACAAACTTTCACATATAAAATATTAGTAGGAAGTAGGATAAAAAATAAATATTGCAGGACATTCCACACATCGCCATCTAGCCCCAAGCTAAATAACTGGACTTGTGTTATGGGTGCTAGACAACTGATATACTACTTTTATACTTTTATTTTTGTAAATATATACTTATAATACATAGAAACAACAAGACCACAGACAAATATCTAAGCATAAATACTTGTCTGAGGCGGGAATCGAAACTCTGTGTTTGGCAGTCCGGCATAGTGACCACTGTGTAGTTGATATGACCATTTATTATAATATTTCAGTCTCCAAGATCGTCTAGAGATGTCTCTATTCGTCGGGCGATACGTATCTTGTATGATAATGTTTATACTAGGCATGAAGGCACCCGGTATCATGCACCAGTACGACTATATGTATGCGGATGACGATGGTAGATGGCATATACCACCGCCTAGGGTAAGTGGTTTGTTTTCTTCTATAATCTTACTCGCTGTCCCTGCAAACGTTGTTTTGCCATAATATACAAAAAAAGTAAAAAAAAATAGATGTTGACCGATTCTCAGACCTAATGGATATATGTAAAAAAAAAGTGTCACTTTTCGCCATCCCTATGTATCTATGTCCCTATGTATGCTTAGATCTTTAAAACTACGAAACGGATTTTGATGCGGTTTTTTTTAATAGATAGAGGGATTAAAGAGGAAGGTTTTTAGATATAATACATGCATAATACAGCCGTGCGAAGCCGGAGCGGGTCGCTAGTAATATTATAAACAAGAAAAATTTGTTTGTTTGCATTGAATAGGCTCCGAAACTACTGAACCAAAAAAAAGATTAGGTATGTATTTCATTGGCACTTATGAAATTTTATACTAATTTTTATTTTATACTAATTTTATTATTTATTCATGTTGTTTGGTTTTATATTTAATTTCTGGGTATTTTTTTGGCGTCATTTTATTTTATTTTATTTTTAGTTTTATATTCTGTGAATTGATATGATGTACCTAATTTTAAAATGGTGTTATCATCACTACATCACTATCACTACATAGTATAAAATAAAGTCGCTTTCTCTGTCCCTATTTCCCTTTGACCGCTTAAATCTTTAAAACTACGCAACGGATTTTGATGCGGTTTTTTTAATAGATAGAGTAATTCAAGAGGAAGGTTTATATGTATAATACATGCATAATATAGCCGTGCGAAGCCGCGACGGGTCGCTAGTGATGAATAAATGACGCTTATGAACTCTATTAACCAAACCAGTGAAATATAAATTTTTTTTAACTTAGTCATTCTGGACTTAATTTTTTTTAGTCAATCGATTTGCAATATATTTATTTACCTATTTAATTTGATACAAAATTATTTTCATCCATTAACCAGCTTGGTGAAGATCGTTCTCAAAAGGGATCTTAGACTATAATATGACATGGACAAAGGTCTGTCTGACCTCTTTGCTTATAATATCGATTTTACGTTTATGGTTTTATTTGATTTGATTTTACGTCTATGGACTCTACTAGTCAAAAATGACATTATTTTGATTTATTTTTATACCTAGGTTAAGATGTCATGTCCATATCAAAATCATTGTCACGTTTTAACAGGCGAAAAAGATATCAAAATTATACAGGTAACCGTTTAGGATGTAGGATTCAAAATTATTTATTGTATAAATATTTTTCGTTTAAATTTTCCAGTAACGTATCGATAAAGTTCACTAGTACCTACTTGATCAAACGTTTTGATTGTATTGAAGAAGGGTAAGCGGTACAATGATTGGCCCTTTCAGGAAAGTATTGACTTTGAACGTTTCTCTTTCCATAATAAGGACCAATATCAAAAACTTTTGATTTCGAGTTGTGTTTAGGTTCAACCTAAAGTCTAAACTAAGCTTGAATAAATCACAACAATATTATCCTATTACATCTGATTTAATGCTTTAATGTGAAAAACGTAAATCAACTTGCTAGGTCCACCCGTTCCTGAGAAAATCGGTGGTGACACACGGACACACAAAAAATACACAAAAGTACAATCATGGGCCTTCGAGTATCCTGAAATTTCCATGATTACAATGACTGACATGTTAATAACTGTACCTACTTGTTATAAATATTAGCACTGCTAATTTTTATACCATGTAGGGCCAATCACTGCACATTTATTAATTTAAAACCTAAACAAAGCAAAATAAATAAAACGAATATTTTTCCAAAGAGTAGGGACATAGAGTGCTTCCTGTTTGCCCCACCAAGATGCCCCACAGTGGGGCAAAGTGGAATCGTAAAAATTTTGTAGTGTCGTTTGCCCCACTCATATGATTCTGCCCATCAGGGTTGGCACCTTGTTGACAGTTTGAGAATTTTCGTGTCACCAAAGTTATGAACCATCACGGTATGTTACAAATTACACTAAAACATGCAGACTTAAGTTACTTGTGGTGCCATACATAACTACAGTTTTACTGCTACCAAAGCTTACATCGCTCTTTTCTCTGTAGTAAAATGACAGATTCCGGAATGGGAACCACGTATTTTAAAAACTTTTATTTAACTTGTTTCAATCATATTTGAAGACAGCTCCCCGATTCCCATTCCGGAATCTGTGATTTTACTACAGAAAAAAGAGCTATGTAAGCTTTGGTTGACTTTTTACTCATAATAGCGTACACTAATATTTGTTGTTTCTTGAAAGCTACCTAAATCACCATGTAATGTATACACTTGCAAAAACGGATGTGGGCAACTTTAAAAACGTACCGTCACATAACAAGAAAACCGGCGAGACCGTTACCTACGAATATGCCTACCAAATAAAACTGGTTTGGTCTTTCTAAGAATTTGCATATTTTGCGTGATTGTTTGTATGTTCTGCATGATGTTTTTTTATTATTTAATCAGTAAAACTGTATTTAACTTAGTCAAATGTTAATCAATCTGAGATTTTTTTATTTTACAGTTAGTAGTGACTAATTATTGTGTGTTGATATTGGCAAAGTTTTTATTTGTAACGAGTCCTGTCATTTATTTTGTGATTTATAACCAGATTCTTTCAGAAGTTAACGTTTCAAATAATCATTTTCTTTATTTATTTTCTTTCTTTCATTTTGTACTTGTATGTAAACACACTCCATAGGTTACCAACCCAGTTACATTTATTACAAATGACATTTGAAATGGAGATCTTGTCAATATTATTTAATGGGCTGTACATTAGGGTGGAGCGAAAAAACTTTTTTTTGAAATTCGATTTTCCTGTATTGTTAATTAATGACCCGTTGTCTTAGGAGTGTTCATGCAAAATTTCAGCTTTCTAACTTAATATCTTGAGGTGGCGCACTAGACTTTAAGATTGGAACAAAGGGCATTTTTGCGTTACCAATAGAGCTAATGTAAGATTATAATTACCATCTTTATGAACAATATTATTACTCAATATTACTTTTACAAGTAATAACTTTATCAATACGTAATAAATCATTATAAAAAATATATCGTAATGCCCTAAATCAGAATTCTCAGAAACATCTTTTTTGACGGAAATAGTAAATTTTGGTGTTATACTGTGGTATGTCTTGCCTGGCTTTTATTCTGGGAATGAATGAAACCATACCTAGCTTCGGGTCCACAAACAGACTACGAAGCCTCTGATGCAAGCTTGACACATCTCTGTACTGCCTGAGTGTGGTTAGGATACTTTTAATGTCAATTAAATTACTTCCTAGAGAAATGATTGCCATAATTTCGGTGTCCCTATATTTTAATACATCGGAGGTTCTATTAACTTCTATTTCACCAAATCTACTGCAACCATCTTAAAATAGTGTTAAAGACATGATTTGGAACATATTTACAAGAAAATATTGACTTGATATCAAACAAAGTTGGTGCGTAAACTTTCATGGTGAAAGTAGCTAGGTTCCTTCTAGTTATGTGTCAATTCAGCTGTTCCATTAAACAAACGAAGAATCCTATTTGCGCAAGTCAATCATCAAGAATAGACCACCTTTCCTAGGCTTTTGTTAACTAAGGTTTTGAGACTGTACCAGCAGAAATAGCAGAACACTCTGAAACAGATATTTCTGATTGGTGCTTCACAAATCAGTGTTTAAATCCGGGAAAGATAGAGATCGGAGGTGCAAATGGGTTCAAATCCTATATTTTGAAGTCGAGACACTTGTCGAGCTTTTTTCTAAGCTATCAGTAAAGCTATTAGGGTATGTTGTGGTACTAGTCGAGTCTAGATAATGAATGGCATGCAGATAATTGACAATTGACATTAATAAATACCAAAAACATTGAAAACGCGGCTTCAGTTGTTTTTCTGGTAAAAATTGACTATATTTTTGTGTCTGATGTTCACAGCGGTACCATCGCATTCAATCACCACCAAAAAATAACAATATTCAAAAGTCCTGTGATGAAAGTTTCACGGTAGAGTTTTTGAATAAAATTTCCTAAAGTGTGACATTTCTCAACATTGATGTATAGAATTTTATTGGACCGCAATGCACTCACGTCTTAGATAAGACATCGAAGAAAGTAAAACCCGTATTTTTATTGTAAAAAGTTTCGAAATTAGTTAAATTTGCGAGTAGAATATAAAAGTCAAAAAGTAAATTTTGTATAAACTACCTTCTCAGTGCGCCACCTGAAGATAAAGTCGTAGACTTTTGATTTTTTGTCTGAATGAAGCTTTTTCATAGGGTCATCGATTAACAATACAGGAGATTTAAAAAAAAGAAAAAATTTTTTTTTGGCCTGTTTCGCTCCACCCTACTGTACATAGCTATTTCGAGATTATGGCACCACAAGTAACTTAAGTCTGCATGTTTTAGTGTAATTTGTAACATACCGTGATGGTTCATAACTTTGGAGATGACACGAAAATTCTCAAACTCTCAACAAGGTGCCAACCCTGATGGGCAGAATCATATTAGTGGGGCAAACGACACTACAAAATTTTAACGATTCCACTTTGCCCCACTGTGGGGCAGCTTGGTGGGGCAAACAGGAAGCACTCGGGACATATTGACTCCTAAAATAATGTAAAAAATGTACATTTACTATGTGTTCAAAATTTATTTCTACTAAATTGAACTGAAAAGTATAATAACTAGCATGGCCAATGACGTAAAAGTATAATGATTGGTCCTGCTTTATTTTAGTTCTGGCCGTGCTACGACATTTTAATTTTAATTACCTTTATCGATATTAAATAAAATGTCAGCATTTATTAAAAGTTTTAAATAGAGTAATTTATTGAAAGTACTATGTATAATTATTGACATCAATCCCAATAAACTAATCTATCACATAAGCCATGGGTCATGGGCCATTAACTAACGATGGGTTGCCATACCATTTTTTTTAGCTTATCTTGAGTATGTTTGCATCAATTAAGCTATTTAAGCCTAATTTGAATCGTAATCAACATGTAGGAATAAGTTCAGATCTCGCAATTTGAATAACAAGAAAACAAGTAAATTTTACTGTATAAAAAAATACTTAACATTTTTGTAACAAAACCACACGTTGTCGTAGTCGCTCAAAAAAGTGTTCTAATACCAATTAATTTAATATTTGTTTTCTAGAAAGAAAATTATAATTATTTTTTTCTGGCTCATACGCAACGGAAAATCTTACTAAATTGATTTTACCGGCAAAAGGTCAATCACTGAGGGGGGCCAACAATAGTACTGCTTACTCTCGTTTTGATCTTATTTTGATAAAATGACTTTGGATGATCACTTTTATTACCACTATACACCCGCTGTAAGACCTTTTATCCACAGAAATATATTTAACCTTAGTAAACTTTTATTATCCTGGCTTAAGTATACCTAATACCGAATTTCCATAGTGTCTCAAATGAAATATCAAGCTCTTTTCCTTATAAAATTATCATTATAAAATTTTATTTCTAGAAATATTTTCTAACAAAAATACATATCACATATTATTAAATAAATATTAATATTAAATATTATTATTAATATCCAAAATTGCGAACCTCAATTCGTAAATAAACAAAGTCAAATGTATAGCCAAAATTTCACCTGCGGCGTAGTTGACTGCATAGCAAAGTTGATAGTGCGTCCGCACGGTGCAATTTTTGAATATTAGACCAGGGTCGATAATTTTTGAAACAAAAAAAAATCACAGTAGGATGAAACCCATTAGAAAAGGAGGGGAATATGATAAAAATGAAAGGAAAAATAAATTACGGTCGATCCGAGTTCGGGAAGTGGGAGGGGGGGGGTTAAGGGTAAAAAATGGTTTATCTTGATTTCCGGCAAAACTACAAGTCTTATGGAAAAAAGTTGAATGGCAAAGTTGTAGGTAATAAAAAGATCTACAACTTTTGTATATACAATTTTTTCACATAACCTTAAAATTTAGGTGAAAAATTCAAATAACCCAGTTTTTGGTTTTTTATATTTATCTTTTTCAAAAATGTTTTTTTTTTCTACGAAATTTGGTGAAAACTTATCTTATTATGTCCCAAATACACTGTAATTTATTTGATTTGAAATATTTATTTTTTCGCCTTATTTTAACTTAATATCAAAAAAACACCCTAATTTTCAATCGAAAATTCTCACGTCAAAATATCAGCTTTTTTCAAAAAGTCTGGAGGTTTTTTATTCGTTGAAATCTCTACTTTCTGATGGTAAAAAAAAATATACATTGCCATAGTAAATGTTCTCAGAAATAGCAAAAAACCGATCGAGAAAATCGATATTTTTTAAAATTATTATATACAATTTTGAGCTATTATTAAAATTTACACTTTAATTACTCGAAAAAGGTAAGATTAAATGTAACATTGATAAAAAAAAATTGCAAATCAAAATATAATACTATAATAACGTACACAGTACAGTATACAATACAACATCGTACAAAAAAAATCGATTTTCTCGATCGGTTTTTTGCATTTTTTGAGAAGATTTACTACAGTAACATATTTTTTTTTTTCACCATCGGAAGTAGAGATTTCAACGAACAGAAAGCATACCAACTTTTTGAAAAAAGCTGATATTTTGACGTGAGAATTTTCGATTGAAAATTAGGGTGTTTTCTTGATATTAAGTTAAAATAAGGCGAAAAAATAAATATTTTAAATCAAATAAATTACAGTGTATTTGGGACATAATAAGATAAGTTTTCACCAAATTTTGTAGAAAAAATTTTTTTTTGAAAAAGATAAATATAAAAAACCAAAAACTGGGTTATTTGAATTTTTCACCTAAATTTTGAGGTTATGTGAAAAAATTGAATAAACAAAAGTTGTAGATCTTTTTATTACCTACAACTTTGCCATTCTACTTTTTTCCATAGGACTTGTAGTTTTGTCGGAAATCAAGATAAACCATTTTTTACCCTTAAACCCCCCCCCCCCTCCCACTTCCCAAACTAGGATCGACCGTAATTTATTTTTCCTTTCATTTTTATCATATTCCCCTCCTTTTCTAATCGGTTTCATCCTACTGTGATTTTTTTTCATTTTTTATCATTTTTGAAGGCTTCGGCCCTGGTCTATATGCATTTACTTTGAAAATATTTTTGTAATTGGTCTTAATTAACAAATAGCTTGTGTTTTGTTTCAGGATGAAAACCGATCGACATTCAGAAATGTGTTCAGTAAACTTCGCACGTTACTACCGTTCTTATGGCCGAAGAGGAGCTTATTGCTTCAACTCAATGTATTTGTTTGTGTGATGACACTGCTCGCTGGACGGGCTATTAACCTTTACGTACCTATTTATAATAAGCTCATTGGTAAGATGTATTTACAGCACAATAATTCATTTTTAGGGTTCCGTACCTCAAAAGGTAAAAATGGAACCCTTATAAGATCACTTTGTTGTCCGTCTGTCTGTCTGTCCATGTGTCACCACCGATTTTCTCAGGAACTGATGAACCTGGCAAGTTGGAATTCATACCAGATACAGAGGACCTGTAGTCCCTATTAGGTGTATAAAAATCAATGTCCTGAGTCAACCCGATAAAAGGATATGGACAAATTTACACTTTCGCGAAAACCTGTTTTACAACATCTCGTAACTATAGATATATTTTAACAAACTTTTTACATTGTTTACAGTTGACAGTCTATCGATTCAACCGATCGAGTACCGATGGGACCTCGTCGTTGTTTACGTATTCTTCAAGTTCTTGCAAGGGGGCGGTACCGGCGGCATGGGTTTCCTGAACAATTTACGATCGTTCTTATGGATCAAAGTGCAGCAATATACTACGAGAGAATTACAGGTATAGCTAATAAAATATAAAGGAATCACCTTTTATTCGTGTGCTGCATTAGATATTGAGAGCTTCCAAGTTGCTTTAAGACCTGTAACTAGACCTAAAGACTGATCTGAAGTTAAGCGCGAGGTGCTACGCTACTATAACATTTTAGAAGCACATCCGGCGCGCTCTGATCACGACTATTTCACCTGCGCAGAGGGCCAGGTATTAAGAGTTTCCAAGTTGCTATAAGGGCTCTAACCGATCTAAAGACTGCTTTGAAGTTAGGCGCAAGGCGCTTCAATAATAACATGTTAAGACCACATCCAAACTCTCATCACGAGTTTGTACCTGCGCAAAGTTGCACTCGCAGCTGACTTCAGTTCTGCCATTGGGTTACGTCAGCTTCCGAAACACAAACTTGTAAAAACATATGCGAGTAATAGGCGGGACCCTATTACTCGCATATGTTTTTACTACGTAAGGAACCCTAAAAAAACTTTTACATTTTTTTTGGTAAATTTTAGTATACTTCGGGGTAAATGCAACTTTTACCTCCCAGTATCCCAAAATTACCCCGATTATGAATTTACTGGAAGATGTAACGAAAATTCCTATTTGACCTCAATTTAAGAGATAATGGACGGTTTGACGACCTCTGTGGCGCGTCGGGCGAACACCCGACTGCGACGCAGAAGGTTGCGGGTTCGATTCCCGCCGGGAACAAGTATTTATGCTGACCATAAATTCTTGTTTCTGGTTCTGGGTGTTTCCTATATGTATAATATGTATATATTTACAAAAAAAAAAGTATATAAGTAGTTTATCCGTTATCTGGCACCCATAACACAAGCATTAAGTTGCTTAGCTTGGGGCTGGATGGCGATGTGTAATATGTCCTGAAATATTTATTTATATTTAATGGAAATATCTCGTTTAATAAAGTCTCTTATGTTTCCTGTATTTCAGCTAGAACTTTTCAGACATTTACACGAACTGCCTCTCCGCTGGCACCTCGCCCGCAAGACGGGCGAAGTTCTCCGCGTTATGGATCGAGGAACAGATTCAATAGACAATCTTCTATCATACATCCTGTTCTCTATTACACCCACTTTGGTTGATATCGGTATTGCTGTGGTGTACTTCGTTACTCAGTTTAACGTGTGGTTCGGACTTATCGTGTTTTCGACTATGCTGTTGTATATTAGTGAGTATAATTTGTTTTAGAATTATTTTTTGTACTGCCTAAGGTACCTGCGACTTATAAAAGCCAATAAAGGTTTTTAAAAACCTTGTTTGGAGTGATAAAATAACAAGAAAACAAACCAAAAATAATAAAATGAATTGTTTTTCAGATTGTCTATTGAGCAAATATTTATATAATAACCTGTTTTTAAGTAGTTTTTTTCCTATTTTACGAAATATTTAGTTTTTAATCATGGCTTTTATAACCCGCAGGTATCTTAATGTAGTTAATGAGGAGTTTTATCTAAGAAGTTTTCCTTAAAAATTGTATAAATAACTCGATGCACCCTGCGGTTTCACCCGTAATTAATCGGTTTACTGGTTTTTGCGTGATTGGGCCGGAAGGGATAGAATGTAAACTTGTAAGCGACGAATTGAAAATCACTTTCCCCCTTTTTAAGTCGGTAAAAAACTCAAATATTATGCGGACGAAGTCGTGGGCAAAAGCTAGTTATATTAAAGATTACTAAATATATCGAATTTGAGTTGATCTATTTTGATTCAGTAAGTATCAAGTGTTTATTACCCGACTGCGCGACGCAAAGGAGTGGTAATGTATTTATCAGTATACTAGCGACCCGCCCCGGCTTCGCACGGTTATATTATGCATGTATTATACATATAAACCTTCCTCTTGGATCACTCTATCTATTAAAAAAAACCGCATCAAATCCGTTGCGTAGTTTTAAACATCTAAGCTAAGCATACAAAGGGAAATAGGGACGGCGAAAAGTGACTTTATTTTATACTAGCGACCCGCCCCGGCTTCGCACGGCTATATTATGCATGTATTATACACATAAACCTTCCTCTTGAATCGCTCTATCTATTAAAAAAAACCGCATCAAAATCCGTTGCGTAGTTTTAAACATCTAAACTAAGCATACAAAGGGAAATAGGGACGGCGAAAAGTGACTTTATTTTATACTAGCGACCCGCCCCGGCTTCGCACGGCTATATTATGCATGTATTATACATATAAACCTTCCTCTTGAATCGCTCTATCTATTAAAAAAAACCGCATCAAAATCCGTTGCGTAGTTTTAAACATCTAAGCTAAGCATACAAAGGGAAATAGGGACGGCGAAAAGTGACTTTATTTTATACTAGCGACCCGCCCCGGCTTCGCACGGCTATATTATGCATGTATTATACATATAAACCTTCCTCTTGAATCACTCTATCTATTAAAAAAACCTGCATCAAAATCCGTTGCGTAGTTTTAAAGATTTAAGCATACAAAGGGATAAAGGGACAGAGAAAGCGACTTTGTTTTATAATATGTAGTGATAGTGAAGTGATAGTGATGTAGTGATAGTGACTATGTAGTGATAGTGATGTATGTTTGTTCCTTTGTGGCACTATAGTTTATTGTTTTGTTACAGTTGCAACAATCTTAGTGACAGAATGGCGTACAAAATATCAGAGACGTATGAACGAAGCTGACAACAAACAGAAGGCTCGATCTGTCGATTCTTTGTTAAATTATGAAACTGTCAAGTATTATGGTGCTGAGCCTTATGAAGTTTTAGAATATAGAGACGCTATTTTACATTATCAGGTAACATTTAATTTATTTATTTTAAGGTCTAACTTGATACAATTTTTCACCGAATAATAATAAAGGAAGTTAAGACAAAATGTCTGTACTTGGAAGCAAAAAAAGAGTCTTCATAAAAAAAAAAACATGTTTGTTTTGTCTGTTACTTAGACAATAAAAAGGATTAGTAGTGACTCGTCATAAACGCATACTCGTAATACTAGCGCAACTCGTCACAAACGCGACTTGTCATTTTCGCATCTTGTCATTTTCGCAGCTGGTTATTTTTGCAATTCGTCACACGAACCTTAAGCATTACATTTATCTTATTTTACAGCTATCCTTATATTGAATCACCATGCACGATAGTCTATCTATACTAATATTATAAAGAGGTAACGTTGGTAACATGTATGTATGTATGTATGTTGAGGATAATCTCTGCTGCTAAACCAATTGAAATCTGTCTTCACTATTGGATACTTCTATTTTTAAAGAAGGCCGTGGTATATTTCACATATAAATCCAATTAGTAGATCTCACCGGATTTTATTTTATATACCTATCACTTGAGTTTAGTGTTCAGTTAAATCCTACTAACTAATATAATAAAAATGTGAAAGTTGTGTATCAATACATAGTATAAAATAAAGTCACTTTTCGCCGTCCCTATTTCCCTTTGTATGCTTAGATCTTTAAAACTACGCAACGGATTTTGATGCGGTTTTTTTTTAATAGATAGAGTGATTCAAGAGGAAGGTTTATGTATAATACATGCATAATATAGCCGTGCGAAGCCGGGGCGGGTCGCTAGTTTAAGTATAAACCAGTTTATATTTCGATAGTCCCACGAGATCGGGATATATGCGGGTGGGGTGTTACTTCTTAGCTGATGTGGGTCTCCACTTTTGCTGCCAATACGACTGGTTTACGGTGAACTTCCACTTTATTGCCTTTTTTATTTCAGAAAGAAGAATTCAGTTCATTGGTTACTTTAGCTATGCTGAATACCATTCAAAATATTATTGTTTGTAGTGGTAAGTATTTACATACTTATTTATTTCATATTACGGGCAACTGGTTAATATTTAATAGTGGTTATGTGCGGCCATGGTTCGCCTTATCGGCATACGAAATATTGAGTCATTTATAAAATTGAATAATATATACTCCGACTCGCACTTGGCTGGATTTTTATATCTTTACAAAAGAAAAGTATTAAAGTATTCTATCCGTCATCGGTCTAGTGCCCTAGTATTTTTGTAAAGCCTTAAATAAATTCTATTTGTTTCGTACAGGTCTGCTGGCAGGATCTCTCTTAGCAGTTAGAATGGTGGTGGAGGAAAACACGTTGACTGTCGGCGACTATGTACTGTTCGCGTCGTATATCGTGCAGTTGTATGTACCTTTGAACTGGTTCGGGACGTACTACAGGTTAGAAATATATATAAAAATAAATAGAAAATAGGTATAGAAATAGAAAATAGGAATTGTTTAACAATTAGCAACGCTCCGCGGTTTCACCCGGGTAACTCCCGATCCCGTGGGAATATCAGGATAAAAAGTAGCCTATGTTATTCCCAATGAATCAAGGTAAACTTTTTAAACTCACACGATTTGTATTCATAGTAATTATTTTCCCGGGTCTTAATCGCGTATTTTTTGTTTTTTATTTCTCTTACCTCGACGTTTCGGCTATGTTACAATAGTCATGGTCGCGAGGAGGTGTCTCCTCGCGACCATGACTATTGTAACAAGGTACTTATCCTCATACCAAGTTTCATCTAAATTGATCCAGTAGTTTCGGAGCCTATTCGCTACGAACACAAAGAATCCAAAAATCTTTCCTCTTTTTAATATTAGTGTGTCTTTTTAATATATTAGCTTTAAATTAATTACTGCAATAGTGACGGCCTCTGCGGCGCGGTGTGCGACTACGACACAACGATGCGGGTTCGATTCCCAAAGTCGAACAAATAGTTTCTGGTATGGTTGTTTTTGTATGTAAAATTAAATGTAATTAAATGTAAATGTAAATGTAAAAAACAAAAAGAAAAGTATTAAAGTATTATATCCGTAGTCTGGCACCAATATTACAGGCCTAGTTGCTTAGTCTGGTGCTAGATGGTGTTGTGTGTAATTTCTGACAATGATAAAAAGTTAGTTTTAAAAATAGTGCGAAAAACGTTAAAAATTTTGTGCGTACGTTTTTCACCTCATTACGCGAAACTACTAAACCGATTGCTATGTAACTTAGTTTATATCGGGTTAAAAATACTCTAGTATTTTAACCTGATATTCTCAGGGTGGATTATTCAGGAAAAATCGTGGGCCGTGGGGTTCTTGGTTCATTTTGTTTCGTCTTGTAGTACAGGGTTGATTAAAAAGGTGAAACGCACAGGTTAGTGACTGTTTTTTTCGCTTCTTATATTTAAAATAAAATCGCCATTTATCACTTATATTTAGATAAAGTCCTAGAATACCGTATAAACTTAACGGTATTCCCACCCGATCGAAACTTACCCAGGGGACTCGGCTAGTAATTTAATAAAATGTTTTCTAAACAGAGCAATACAAAAGAACTTCGTCGATATGGAGAACATGTTTGACCTGATGCGAGTAGACAGCGACGTGAAGGACGCCATCGGTGCGCCGGAGTTGGTCATCAAGGGAGGCGCGGTCGAGTTCAAGGATGTCTCATTCGGATACGGACCCGAGAGGCTTGTCTTACATAATGTTAGCTTCAAAGTTTCGCCGGGCGCTACTGTTGCATTGGTAAGTTTAAATAAAAAAGGTTATACGAATTTAAAACCTTCGTCTTCAATTCATTGTACATATAATTTTTTAGACCGATTAAGCGCTTATTTTTTTGTTGGAAAGGGTTGGCCCCTTTTTAGGGTTCCGTACCTCAAAAGGTAAAAAAATATCGTCTTTGGCAACTGGTTGAGTAGCAAGAATGCTACTTCTTCTGTGGCAACTGGTTGTGAATGTCAGTTGCCAATGTGGCCGGAGGGAAAAAGGAACCCTTATAATTATTTTATTGGCATTGGACAGACCTTGTTGAAATCTGTTCTTTCTATACTATAGTGAATATCATCTGTCCTGAAACACAATGTCATAATTCACCGTTGGTTTTTAGCATGCAGGTAATCGCATGCAAAATTGCTCACACGTTACAAAAATAAAATAGCAGTCATTTTTATTATACCCTTGTTTTTCAATGTATTCTGTGACATAAATCGGCGGTCGACCATCATACTAATACAACACAGTTTGGGCATAGTCACTATCAATTTCAATATTTCAAATACAAATATCAAATTTTTGTTGCTGTTGGTGTTTTATAGGCTTACCTTTAAAGAAAGAATAAAGGCAAAAGTTCAAACAAAAATTACTTGTTTGCGAGGAGGTTAGGTTCTTGAAGTTCATAAATCTGTAATGGCATCAGATGCTGATGAAGAAAATGAAAAACACTTGACTTTAAATGCTTATACTTATCATTTTTCCATATCTAGCTCACGAAATACTATCAATTTTATTGTAATCTAGAAAAACGAGAATTTTGTCATGTATTTTTTCTATTTGTGTATATGCTCATCATTATTTCATCCCTCGCTTCTAGTAAACGTAGTATGTTTTATTATCCAGGTGGGTCCCAGTGGCGCGGGCAAGTCGACAGTAATGCGACTCCTGTTCCGTTTCTACGACGTGAACGAAGGAGCTGTGTTGGTCGACGGCCAAGATGTTCGCACTGTCACTCAAGCCTCGCTTCGAGCTAACATCGGTGTTGTGCCGCAGGATACTGTGCTCTTCAATAATACTGTCAAGTATGTACAATACACGTTTAAAAGTACACTACCAGTGCATGTAACGTTTATAATCCTGTGCAGTACTATTTTAAACACACAGACGCACTCCATACTGTGTAACTACACAATACCATTACGTGAGTCACTGCTTACTACTGAATTAATATACGACTCAAAACTACCTATTCAGACGAATCAAGTAACCATTAATTTAGAACTTCATGCTAACGTCTTGAAAATAATAATCACACTGACTACTAATAATTAATTTATGTGTGTGTAATGTCTATTGGAAGAACTTCGTAAGTCCAATACTGTTTTATAGTATCATTGTAGCGGACTGCTAGTGTACTTATGACGCTTACTGTACCTAATGAGCTGATTCGTAGGCGAAGTAAAGTTATAGACATAGCCCAAAGGATTAGTAAGCTTAAGTGGCAGTGGCATGTGGCTCGTAGAACTGATGGCCGTTGGTTCTGAAATAGACCATGTACCGCGGGACGGCCTCCGACTAGAAGGACGGACGACTTAATTAAGGTTGCGTGAAGTCGTTGGACGCCGTCGTTTAGAAGGACGGACGAGATCAACAGACTAATCGCTCTGAAAGTCTTTGGGGGGACCTATGTTCAGCAGTGGACGTCCTGTAGCTAAATATGATGATACCTAATATTATTGTACGATATATTATACGACACAGCACACATCAGCATCTATTAAATCGTTATATTCTTTTAGGTATAACATAGGATACGGAAGACTACACGCCGATACAGCGGACATAATATCAGCAGCTAAAAACGCTGACATACACGAGAGAATACTTACATTCCCTGATGCTTACGATACACAGGTAAATTTAACATTTAAACAGACTTACTTACTGCGCCTCGCGATATTACTAGCGTGAACCGCGAAATTATGCACATAACACAGCCCTATCTTACTAATCATTTTTAACATTGGTTTAATAGTTTTTGAGCACACATAGGTACAGAGTAAATTTTCAACATTCTAATATGTAGATTGAAGGTATCCATTACGTTTTATTAAATGTCCTTGATATAAAACAGGTTGGTGAAAGAGGCCTGAGATTGAGTGGCGGTGAGAAGCAAAGGATAGCAATTGCGCGGACTATTCTCAAAGATCCTGCGATCGTGTTACTCGATGAAGCCACTTCAGCGCTCGACACTCATACTGAGAGAAATATACAGGTAAAATAAAATCTGTGTAATAACCACTGTAAATGCATCTACCATTTTGCCTATACCTACCTCTTGACAGGACAACAGGACTTTGACCTATCAGACACTGTGGCTTTATACACAAGTGATGCTAAGCCATAATTAAACATGAAATCCCTTATTTATAGACATATAATAAGCTTTCGACAGTTAGAATTTCGTTTTACGCCAGTCGCTAGCTATTGAAGAATTCGAATTTGTATGTACCTAATGAGGACAAGTGTGTACCTAATGGCTTTTTAAATGTTTATGAATAAAGAGGAAAGAAGATAACTTTGTTCGTATAATATTATATTTGTGATTTTATTTTCTAATTTCAGGCTGCTCTAAAAAGAGTATGTGCAAACAGAACTACTCTGATCATCGCTCACAGACTTTCCACAATCATTCACGCTGATGAAATCCTAGTACTCAAAGAAGGAGAAATTATTGAAAGGGGAAAGTAAGTGATTTACTATTTTTTTATAAACTTGCGGTGAGGTGCGGTCTCACCTGCGCATGTTCCGATTCCGTGGTTGTATTGGGATGAAAAAGTAGTCTATGATATTACTAAGAATTCAAAGTATCCTCATTTCAAGCTTCATTAAAATAGGTCCAGTAGTTTTTGAGCCTATTATTTACAAACAAAAACACTTTTCTCTAATAATATTAGTATAGACCAGGGGTTCCCAACCTTTTTCTGTGCACGGTGCACTTACAAGTTTGGAAATTTGTTACGTCGCCCTAACCTAGCTAGTCAAAATAGATAGGTACTGCCGCCTTAGATAAGATTACTTTTCATTAAAGATATCGGCAATCGAAATATTAATTTTTGCATGAAATTGACATAAAGCTTGTCTACCATTTTCTTTTCTCAAACGCAAGACCACGTGACTTTTCGTTGGCATAATATATCAATTTCATGCAAAAAAAAACTCTGTCGGTGGGCGATGTCGATAGTAGAAAGCAATCTTGTCCAAGGGGCTGATTAGTTAGGCAGATAGGCAAAAATATATAGACTTAATCCTTATATAATTAAACTTGCAGCCACGAGACCCTCCTCGCGCGGGCCGGTTTCTACGCGTCCATGTGGCAACAACAGCTAGAGAGTCGAGGGGACGCCGATAACGGCGAAGGTAATAACAACGAGACACGAGAGGGTACACCCGGGAATGATACCACACCATTCGGACAAGGCAATTAAAGGTACAACTACGTTAGACCAAATACGCTGAATTGACTCTCGATTATGCGAGCTATCGACTCTTTTTAATGTCAACGAACGGTATGCGGCTATGTTCACGTTCAATAGGAAAATGGTGTGTGCCGAAAAACTGACGAAAAACAAAGGCGACCCATCCTCACATTTTGACAAGATCTGTCACTAGTTCATGACCGATTCGCCATTTTACTGACTCAAGTTTTTCTGTTGTTGATGGCTTTCAAAGCCGACATTTAAATGACCCAAATTTTTCTGATGTTATTTTTTTGAGCCAAGTTTTTGTGCTGTTAATGGTTGTCAAAACCGCCATTTTACTGACCTAAATTTTTGTGGTTTTAATGGCTGGCCCAGCCGCCATTTAATTGATCAGAGTTTTTATACTGTCAATACAAAATGTTTTAATATGTCAAAGTTGCCATTTTATTGACTCTAATTTTTGGAAGCTTGCTCGCAATTTCTACAGGTATAACTGGACCTTTCCGTAAGGAGTTTTTAGTTTTAACATGTGCGCGTATCGTTCGTTAACAGATGAGCGAGAGGTAAAGCGATTGCGAGAGAATGCGTGTTTGGTCTGGACGTACCGGACCTCTTATGTTTTATAGGGCAATTAATTTTGTAAAGCTACATTAAACCAAGTGCTTTGCATACGCCGCAGACGTATGCTTCGCGTTCGGTCTAATGTAGCCTTGGAATAACACATAGAATAGGCCATAGGGGTTATAAGAAATTCAAAATATTTGTACCTACGTTAGTTAAACTTGGGCCGGAGATATGTAGACCACAGAGGTGTGGTTACATTTGATTTGATTGAAATGTTTTCTCAATTCGTACCTACTGAATAAGAAATTATGTTGACTAAAGTTTAATTTTTATATCTCAAACAGTGTATCCACCATACACAGTACTGCAAATACATATATGAGACAGTAGTTATATATAAGAGACCTATTTATCTAGGCTGTACCCAATTTTGTGTTGTTTCTACGTCTCAAAGAAAGCAATTTCTTTTGAAGCTCTGATGGCTGCACTTTGAACTAAGGGATAATCTTTGTCAACTCATTTTGCTTAATTTATTGACACATCAAAACGGTAAAATAAAATATTGTATTATCAAGCGTAGTCTGCAATCATTTCCTAAATTATGTTTAATTTTTAAATTGAAACCAAAGAGAACGCATATCTTTAGGTATAACGAAGGATACTAACAATAAAATCGTTGTTAAAGATTATCCCTAGAACGTGCTTGCGGTTTGCGGGAACAGTAATATATTAACGTTACGATTCATACGTAGCAGTGTGATAATTTAATTAAAGGCTTTACATTGTAGTGATCGCATGCGGCGATTTATCGCACGATATCGCTACAGTGTTGAAGCCTTGAATATGATGAATACCCAAATTGAGGGTTTGAATGAATTAATTAGTACATTCTTACACAACAATAAGCTATTATTTTAGTCTATCTCGAGTAACATCAGGTTAATACCCGATAACTTATCTCATTGGTCACTTTACAATTAAAATAGATCAATCAGGTGGCTTATCTATAAAAAGTTTTCTCTCATCTGTAGTAATAAGTCTCTTATTGGTCAATTTTAAAGTAAAAGTAGCGGCAGGTTTACTCGATGGTTAGTAAAAATAGGCTCCTGGAATATGTACAGAAGTGATAATGTAACCACAGTATAGAAACATAACAGTATTTTAACTTGGCGGTGTCTCTCCAATTCGTGCGACTCGATTTCTGTTATCCCCTTTCCCTTCTCATTTTTGCGAGGTTTTCTTGCCAAATGTTTGCAAAGGTTCAACCAGAAATTTGTAATCTGAGCTGAGATAGCAAAACGGAAGGAATGATCGATTTGACCGTTTTCTTCGGAGATGTTATCTATATTCTTTTTTTATACATATAAAATGCTTTGTCCTGAATGACTGACTGCAGATCAACGCACAGTCTAAACCGCTGATCGTAGAGACCTGAAACTTGAAGAGTGTGTTCTTTGTATGACGTAGGCATCCGATAGGAAATGATTTTCTGATATTCGATCCCTTAGGGGGTGAAAAATGGGAAAAATTGTATGGGACAAACTTTGTCCCCCTTTTTCACCCCCTAACGTGAATCCTTGGTCCAATCTAATCGACTTCTACGCGTAAGAAGTCACGGGGAAAAGCTAGTACCTACTGTTATATATCTATTCTGTGACGTAACTATGATGTACCTTAGTAGTATTAACTTATTTAATTGTGATGGGAAATTTTTGTGCTATTTCAGTGTTATTAAAACTGTTTTTTATATACCAAAGAGTTTTATTCAATTTACAATAAGATTTTAGTAAAATAAGCAACGAAGGCTTTAAAAGTCCAAGTAAATGTGTAAAAATTGAGATTTTTGATCTGAAAGAAAAAAAGGAAAATTATGAACGGTGGAGAAACTTTTGCAAAGCTAATAAGATCGATATTATAGGTAGGACGCTTTATTTGACAACGCTTTTAGCAGCCTTACCGTTAAAAAGAGGTCTCTTCTAGTCAACCTTAGGACAACGAAGGTGCGTTAAGCAGATAATCATTATTATTTACCTATACATAAATAAAATGACAGTGAATTTAAACTCAGACAATACATATGATATTATCTATACTTAATATTATAAAGCTGAATAGTTTGTTCATTTGAACGCGCTAATCTCAGGAACTACTGGTGCGAATGGAAAAAATATTTTTGTGATGGATAGTCCATTTATCGAGGAAAGCTATAGGCTACTTTTCATTTTGATATTCCCACGGGATCGGTACTTACGCGGGTAAAACTGCGGAGCGCAGCTAGTATCCAAGTAGCGTTAAGTTAAAATTACTTACCTAATTCGTTTTTTTATTTATATTTATTTATTTATCATGGATAACGACATGCAAACGAAGATTGCCACTAGTTGTAGACTGTTGCGCGTCTGTAATACAAAATATTAGGACCATTAAATATGTATTTCTATATAAGTACTTCTGATTTCGTTGAAACATTCTGATATTTTCCATTCAATCTGGCGTGTGATTAATACCGGATGAATTTTGTTTAAATGGCCTTCCAGAGCGAATTCAAAACTATTAAAAAATTGTAATATTAAATGTAAATAATAAAACTAAAACTTAAATAAAATCGGCCAAGTGCGAGTTGGTCTTGCGCATGAAGGTTTCCGTACCATGTTGTATGGGACCCCTACTTTTTTCCGTTTTTAGTATTGGACTGTTATAGCGGAAACAGAAATACATATACTGTGAGAATTTCAACTATTTAGGTGTGGTTCTATCGAGCGGGCTCCCGTTAGCTACAGTCATGAAAGTGATGAAGAAGGTTAGCATGTTCAATGTTCCTACCTCCCGAATATGATGATAAGATCCAATGTAGGTACCTCCTCCGTATAGCTAAATATAGTGAAATAATTAGCTATCGCGGTTCATGACACACAGCCTGATGACAGACAGACGGACGGACAGTGAAGTCTTTAATAGGGTCCCGTTTTTCCCCTTTGGGTACAGAACCCTAAAAATCAGCAGAGGCTTATTTTGTATTGGCCAGGTATAGGTAACTTACCAACAAGACTCTGTGAAGGTTTCATAACAGCTTTACTGTGAGTCTGCTGCGATATTCCGGATAGCTGTTTCAACTCATCCTGGGTTTTTTTATTCTTTTTCTGATATTCGGCCACCGACATCGTGGGTCGGGTTTTAGCAAACTCCACACTCCGTATGGAATTCTCAAACTTGTGTTCTATTTGATCGATAGTTTTGACGTAGTCCGATGATATTTTCCGAGCTATTTTCTTCCCGTGTTGCATGTCCAGTACATGTTCGTAGGATCCATCTTCTTTCGTCATAGACTGACGCACGTACTTCTCACGATCGCTTTCGTGGTCGCTCCGGAGGTTGTTTGGGGAGGAAGTCAAGAAAGACATCGGCCTTTGTTGAAAATCATGAGGTCTGAAAGTTTACTTCATGTAAGAGATAATCGAGATAACTTTATACGCTGCTCCACAGAAGGCGTCACTCTCACTATCTTTCAAATTATTTTTTAAACAATGACGGCAAGGCAATAATTGAGGATGTACACAAATAGAAAAAATATGTAAAAATTCTCAGTAATTAAATTGATAGTTAAAAACGTATAAGCATTTAAAGTCACGTGTTTTTCATTTTGTTTCTCATCCGACGCCATTACACCTAAAGGAACATCAACCTCCTTGCAAACAAGTAATTTATGTTCGAAGTTTGCCATTATTATTTACTTCATCCTATCAGCCCATACACGTCCACTGCTGGACACAAGTCATAAGCCATACGACGCCACATACGGCGGTCCTGAACCGCATCCATCCACCGACTACCCGCGACCGCCATAATGTCGTCGGTTCACCGGGCAGCTGGTCTCCCAACACTCCGTTGCGCGTTGCATCGCGGCCGCCACTCGAGAACCTTTACTCCCTAGCGGTTGTCAGTTCTGCGAGCTATATGACCTGCCCATTGCCACTTCCTTACATTTACTTACTTATAATCCTTTAAAGTGGGTACATCGCCGTCCCCTTCGTCTGGTTCATACTCGCCGTACAATCGAGCCAAGACTGACGGCCTTTGCACGTCGGTGTCAGAATCGTCCGAAACTTTGCCTCGAACGAACCCAGTCGGACGTCGCCGTAGACTATGTATTTTCTCCTCCGTTGATTCACGACCCAAAGCGATGCGAACCTTCCTGCTGTAAAATTTCCCTAAATTGAAATTGTTTAGGAACTACGATGCCATATCTCATAAATGGTTGCTGAAAGAGATCATCCTTAGGCAATAAAAGCCGCCCTTTGTGCCACTCTTGAATTTTATCAGACTACGGGACGCAAAAGAGTGGTAATGTGTTACAGTCTATGTACCTATGTACAGTAATGGTCATAAGTAAATGATCAGTTTGCTACAATAATACTAACAAGTATTAGAGTTACGACCTTCTTCTAATAGACGTTACACACAAACCTAAATACTTGAATTAAAAGTACTCAGTGTGATTATTATTTTCAACAGGTTAGCTATGTCTTTAGTTGGCCGAGTGGTATAAGCCGCCATCCGTTACACCAACCGACGTGGGTTTGATCCACAGGTTACGTTGTTATAATGTTCAAATAGTGCTGCACGGGATTGTAAACGTAACGGTGCGCAAAGACTTTTGACCGTGGATTGTATGTTTGTTCCTTTTTTATATTTCAGTTTCTTGTTTTAGTAATTAACTAGCTGCGCTCCGCAGTTTCACCCGCGTATTTCCCAAACCCGTGGGAATATCAAAATGAAAAGTAGCCTATAGCCTTCCTTGACTATCCAACACAAAGAATTTTTCAATTCGAACCAGTAGTTTCTGAGATTAGCACGTTCAAACAAACAAACTCTTCAGCTTTATATTATTATTTTTAAATAATCATTTTTTGTCACACTACGCTAGTCTTAGAAAGGCAGTCTGAATATACCTATCTCTCATCTTCTAAGATATACACTCCGCTAGGAGTGTAATCCTCTTACGAGTAGGTACCTAAGTATAAAAGTATCAACGTTATCGGGATTAATATCCAACCTCGGACCTCCGTCATAATCGTCGTCATCATCATCATCATCATCGTCATCATGATCGTGTTGGAACACGTGTATCTTCTCCAAGTCCTGCGGCCGAACGAATCCAGTCTGTCGTCTCTTTATCTCATGATGTATAGGGGTTCTACCCGAAGGCAAACTGATTGACACTTTTCTATAAAAAAAATTAAAAAAAAGACTCCGAAAAAAAAACTAAGAAATAAAAGGTAACGCCCAAATGGAACTTTAAAAAAAAATACGTATTTCTTGAATTTGTTACTGCTTACTTTTGATTATTATTATATGCTGAATCTTGATGTTGATCAACAGACTGTAATCTGAAATGGTAAAAAGTTTCACAATTATTTTTAAGTACAATTTCAGAAGTGGGATTTACATAAATATATACACGTCTCCATTTGTACTTATTATAATAACTACCATTCAATTAAGCACCACATATTATCCTAAATTTAGTTTTTAAGAATTAAATATGAAACGTAAACACGATGTAATATGTCGGGTTTACAGTTATAAGAAATACTCTAGACCCTATTATCTTTCCTTGTTATACAAAGGTTTCAAACCTAAATCTTCTTAGTTGATCATCGGTTATTAGTTCAGACCTGTAACATTTAAACATCGCTTGTTAAAAATCTACTTAAAACTAAGACCCAAAACGTCACTCCATTCCATGAAACCTTACTTTCTTGCTTCGTCAAATATATTGACCTTTGCCGTTCCTCTAGCTATGTTTTTTATTACATCGCCAGCAAAGCTTACTCTGTCGACGTTTGCTCTGAAAACGAACAAATCAATGAAAGTTGTCGTTGAAAAACTATAAACTAACTATTGAATTAACTCTTACTTCAAATATCTCTCGACTTCTTTCTCTTCCTCAGAATCCAGTGACTTCACTGTAATGATAAAAAAAACTAAATGGGTTGACCTATAAGATTGAAGACGGTATTTGACCTATTCTCGGACTATGAATAGACTTGAAAATGTCTTTTTGAACCTATGAGTTCCAAAGAAGATGTTTAGCAACATCCGTTACCAATTATGCGATTTTTGAGAAGTTTACACGTCAAAAACTAACTAGATTCTTCTTCTTCCTCTGTATCAACATCAAATAATACTGATGGGAAAATAGACTTCTCTCCGGGTGTTCTTTTTGAAGTTGATTTCAAATCGATTTCAAGACAGTAATGTCCTTGTAGGAACCTGAAAACGTTTTGATTTCAAATTAACTGACTCCAAAAATGTACCTACTTATTCTTTGTGTCTCGCAAGGTGTTGTGCTAGGTCTCCTGTTATTTATAATGTGTAGTCAAGAGCTACAGCAACTATTCTACCTAACTTTCTCTAGGGTTTATTCTAACGAAGAGAGGCTTCGAATTAGTAAGATATACTGTTGCATTATCTTTTATTTCATAACCCAAAGGGTAAAAACGAGATCCTTTTAGTAAGACACCACTGTCTGTCTATATCACATGAACCGTGATAGCTAGACAGTTGAAATTTTAACAGATGATATATTACTGTTGCATCTATAACAACAAATACTTAAGAATATAATAGCTGGGAACCCTTCGTGCGCGAGTCCGACTCGCACTTGGCCGGTTTTTAAACATTTTGAAGGGAATATTACCTCTTTAAATCGAAAGTGGAGTCGACTTCTCCCGGGTATGGGACATCGGTCAGTGGTAGATAGTAAGGCTTCTCTGGCTTTATAACCGGGGATAAGACTCCCGGAAGCGATACATGTTTGTAAGAATATTCCTCTCCTGGTTCATATTCATATTCATACTCTTCGACATCAAACTCCTTGTTTTCATCGTCCTTTTCTATTGGACTCTTCTGTAGTTGTTTATCGATATCTTCTTTTTTGTGTTTGAAACTAAGTCAGAAGTATTAAATTCAAGCTAGAGTACGTTTCATCAAATAGTTCCTATGCCGTTTTTTATTTTTATTTTATTTTAATATTTTTTGGTTGTTCTGCGTGAAATAACTAACACTTCGAAAGCTCTATTGATATCAAACAGAATAATTAACAATTAGGTACTGAACCGTTATTTGAAAAATAAAAGCTTTAAATATGCACATTCTACCTCAGTCCTTTTCTGACTGTACTAAGTACCTAGAGTGCGTTTCGTCAAATAGTTCAAATAGTTATTTTAATGTTGATTGTTGAAAGTAAAATACCTCTGTGTAGGACGAATAACCTCATTTTCTTCGTGCTCTTCCGCGCCCTCACCTCCCTGCTGTCTCAAACGCTCTAGTGCTCTCATTTGAGCTTCTAAGAACACTTTTTCTAGAAGGGCCTATAATGTATTGTTTTTTTTGTATATCACTTCACTATCACTACATAGTATAAAACAAAGTCGCTTTCTCTGTCCCTATTTCCCTTTGACCGCTTAAATCTTTAAAACTACGCAACGGATTTTGATGCGGTTTTTTTAATAGATAGAGTGATTCAAGAGGAAGGTTTATATGTATACCTAATACATGCATAATATAGCCGTGCGAAG